>CM035442.1:112922776-113312776 GCA_020310875.1 Ceratopteris richardii | reverse complement strand
CCCCTCTCCCCCCTTGAGCCTAGTATTTTATAGGGCATAGATTGTGGCCACCACCCTTTTTTGATTGGTCCATCACTAATCACTCCTTAATCTAAAAGGCCATGCAAAGTTCATATTTTCCCCTAATGATCTCTTTCATGCATTCTTCAGATCGGGGATTACTTGGATGTGCTTCTCTTTAAATCGTTGAGATCATATGAATTACATATGGTTCTCTTTTCATTGTTAAAGAGCATATGTTTTGTCTTTAGCCCCCCATCATATTAAAAAGAGGAGGTCATGGGTGCTCTTGGGCATAGGAAGAAGTGTAGAGAGAAGAGTAACTCACGTGTATAAAAGACAAGGATAGAAGGAAGAAGGGCACATAGTGAGGTGTGTAGAGGCTTGGAATGAAGATCTTCTATCCAATATATCATGCGGGAAGGTAGCACCACATATGTATAACGTGCATGGACATCAAGCACTCTTGGAATCAATAGGGAACAAAGAGAAGCTTCCCTTGAGGACATAGGTAGACGCACAAACATCTTGACATGAGTATGGGGACTTAAACTAAAAATCCCCAGAAGGCAACTTTCAAATGCTTTTTTTTTTTCGTGTTGGCTTGTACAAAGTGAAATAATCTTGATGTAGGTTACTTTTTATGGAATAGGATGATTTGTTACATCGATTCGCTACCTCCCATTTGGGTGGCATGAGATCGAATCTCTATGGTAGAAACTCGCCATCCTTTATAGCTCCAAACTCCTTCCTTAGTCTTTTGGTGTAGGAAAAAACATACAACTACATCATTCCAAGAGGTTATTGTTGTCAAACTTGAATAGCACTGCATCTAATAGCTCATCCTTCCCAATCAAAGGTGTTTAGGTTCAAATTCCACATGTAACTCTAGACACCTTTGATTTTTGCAAAATGGTTTCTGCAAACAAATTTTTCAGGGGTTGAGTTCATATGCGAGGACACCAATAGATCTTGGCATCTTGGTTAGTTCCACACTACCATGAATTGGTGGTGTATATTTGATGCATGCATATACTACACCTTGCATGTGTCGATGGAAGGAGGGCGATGTAAACACACATGACCACGATGGAAGGAGGGCGATGTAAACACACATGACCACAATTGCAGAAGTGAACTTTTGTGAAGAAGAGTGATGGATAATCATAAGGATAGAGAAGAAAATGAGATGAAATAACTCTCATCTCAAGGAAAAGATGATCAACTTCCAAGGTGTTCATGGATTCGTCATGGCTCTGATACTAGTGTGAAGAAGAAGAAGATTAAAAACACCATAGTTTTGAAAGACAACACCCCTCCCAACCTTATGCCTCTATATATAGGTTTCTCCAAGGGTCTCCCAACTCTTCTAGGTTTACCCTATCCATCCAAGTGTCATCCATGTAGTTACCTTTGCTTTGAGAATCCCAATTAATTCGAGGTAGAACTTTCTAGAAGCTTGGGCCTTGGTTTGAGTAAAGTGTACTCAACTCTCCTTGGGCTTTGGTTTTAGTAAAGTGTACTCAACACCCAAGACGTCCCATTAGAGGCTCAAACAACTTGACAACTAGGCCACACAAAGATCACATGAAATTGTAATTAAGTCGAACTTAAAGACTGAAGCATAGCAAGTAGTTAAATTATGATCATGCGTATATCTAGGTTTAAGTAGAATCAAATTTATGGTATTCTATTTTGGTATCCCATAGTGCACCATCATAGCATACATTATAGTACACATGCATGGATATGCATGGAAACAGCATTAGACATGCTAGTACTAGTAATGATTCCCCAACTTAATTGTTTATAGTAATAGAGCCTTGGACCTACTCATAAGAAACGGCATAGGAATCATAGAAATGAGAGATCTAGCACAAAATGACTTGTAAATACATAGTTCTGGGATGATTATACCTCTTTGAACCCATATTTTATTGGCGTGTTTATAGCTCCACTATATTCGTGTATCTATGATTATATTGTATATCTGTGATTTATACGATGAAATCTATGGTTCTTCATGGATACTGAAATAGTTGAGATCTAGTACGATTTGGAAATCTTTTGTAGTGGATGTATCAAAAGTGAGAAATCTTTTTAGAACAGAAAAGTAAATTTGTCGCTTATCACAATCATAAGGCTACATATGCCAATCACCCTACAATTTGTCGCTTATCACAATCATAAGGCTACATATGCTCGGATGTTGAGCTCAAACTTGAAATGAAATAAAAGGAAAGAACTCTATGCAACTCGGATGTTGAGCTCAAACTTGAAATGAAATAAAAGGAAAGAACTCTATGCAAGATATTCATACAATGTGGTGCAATAGTCTTCTTGTCGGTCAACAAACAGATCCCCCCCCCCTCCCCCCCCCCCCCCCAAAAAAAAAAAAAAGAAAAAGAAAACTTTGTTCGCATAGGCCAATATTTGAAAGAAAGTACCTAGGTTGCAAGGCTTGCAAAAAACTATATAAATCTCATACCCTTTTGGCCCTAAACATTTTCGGATGTATTTGACTCACATTTGTATCAAAAAGAAGAAAGAAAGAAAACACAGAGAGTAGAATGATCTACTATTATTTATATCCTAATTTGTTATCAATCTGCTTCTTCTCTCTACAAATGGATCAATGGCGGAGAAAGAAAACAAAAAAGAGAACTTTTGGATCGAAGTCCGCATACTCGAAATGAACTACTTAGAAAATTCATTCACTCTTACGTACCTAACAACACAATGTTAAAACGAACCTCTGTTTACGCAATGAGGTGGTATACTCAGAAACTGATATGAAGCTTTAATGGTTTCCACAACCTAGAAGATGACGTTGTTTGATTTGCTTTACAAGGTAGCCATGAAGGATACATGCAGACGCACGTATTTCCTGAGGCTGAAGGACCATGAAGGATCAATCGAGACGCATTATAGTGCAGTAGTTTAATCCTTTGGGGGGATATGATCTTATGGAGTGGAGGCTACCATGGAAGCTTGATCCAAAGGGAAGATTGTACTCCAGCTGATGATGGGTACTGTGAGACTCTAATTATGCAAAACCAGAATGATGATGCAGGTGATTAATGGAGAAGAGGGGAAGCACAATGCAGAGGAGGGAGTGATAGCGCACGTTATCTCACGATAGAGGTGGATGAAGCGACTACCATTGTAGGGAAAATTGGACTGTTCCGACGGCACATACAGCTGCAGCGACGAAGGACTGCATCCCTCGTCTTGGCGGCGCCACGCAGCGGGCGGAAGGTGGTGAAGGACCTCGCGCGCTGTAGAAGCGTACGCAGAGCAAGGTGGAGACGAAGGTATAGGTCTCTTGTTACCGCCCATGCTATGCGCAGGCCCCTTGAACATCTGCGCAGCAGACCGAACCGCCTCTGCTTGCGCCTCGTGAATTTATAGCTCTCAAGGTATTCCTGACGCCTCAAGCTGCTGCGGCCTGCGTGGCTCCCTGCCCACCTTCGCATGCCATCCGAGCAGACATCTCCTTCTACTGTCCAGCTCGTGGCGGCGCTTGACACCATGTGATTCGCCTTCACATGTATACGCGCAGGGATGTCCTGCCTGTCATCGACATGGTGGAGATATTCAACGATAACAGCCTCCTTGTCCTTACCGTCGCTTCCGTTGCCATCGCCGTATTTCTGATGATCCACAGTCAAATACTGATCAATAGCACCATTATCATTTTCTGTCAAGAACCCAAGCTTAATTCTCTCTTTCTCAGAAGGGCAATGAATCTTATCACGATTGTTTACTCTTTCGTTATCGACATTCAGAAGTTTTCTCATTCTGTAACTGTCACAGTGAGCTTCCAAAGGATCTCTGTCGCCTTTAATGGCGGAAGCAGAACCATTCGTGGTATCCTCATGACCGTGACCATCATCTACTAGTTTACTAATCGCGTTAATCTTTTTCTGAGTTTCTGATGGATTACCATCGCAATCAGCCACTGAAGCAGATATATCTGGGTTGCTCTTGCAACCATGAAGAATCGGTCTGTCGCAAAGGCTAACGCAGCCTTGAACTGCATAGTTATCAGTGGCGAGCTTGCCATCGCTGTGCCGCAGCGAGATAGCATCAATGTGAAGATCATCCTTGCGATAGATGTTATGATTAACCGGGTGGTTGTCGTTATGGCTAGATACGATAGGACTAGCCGAGTGCTCATCGGAGACTAGCTCGAGCTTGCTTTCCCACGAACAACGACAGTCAAGTAGCGCAGCACCATATCGGCCATCATCCCGCACCTTCTCTTTTAATCTCAGGTATCCCTGTCGCTCCAGATACATGGTCCTCCATCCACTCCACTTTTTCCGCCTGTGCAGATGCCAACCCATTTCCGATTAGTATAGCACAGCGACAACCATCTTCTGTCTCTTGAGAGTAATTAACTTCTGAGAGAAAACTCAGAAAAAACCAGGGAAACTTTGAGCCGCTGGCGCCGCTGTAGGGGCAGACAAGGAGGAATCCGCTAAAGGTACACGAGAGGGTTGCCCGATGAAGCTTGTTCTTATCATGCGATGGGCGACGTATAGGAGGCGCGCATCTAAAGTAAAGAAGGAAGCAAGAGGTCCCGCATCTGCTTTGCGAGAGGTATGTTCAGAAAAGCGATTATCATTGATTGTTCATATCCGCCATACCTGATGCATGATTGTCGCTGTTCTTCATGAGCAACGTAACCGTCACCTTGACGCAGCACAAAACAGGGATGATCATCCACGGTTCCACCCCCTGAGCCCTCTCAAAGGCGACGGATTGAGTGCGATCCTACTCGAGCGATGGAAGCCTGCATTCTCTCGCTTTCAACCTACCCATGTCATCTATTCGCTCACAGGTTCCTCATGCGATGGTGAATCATCCGGCACCTCCCTCGTTCCTTCCTCGTGACTTTGTCAAAGGACTGATCGGTAGCATTGCAATGTAGATCCCTCAGTTTCCCCACTACTCTGTTCCCACATGACTTTGTCAAAAGACTCTGATCGGTAGCATTGCAATGTAGATCCCTCAGTTTCCCCACTACTCTGTTCCCACATCATCCAAACTGAACATCATATTAAAATAAATTTCCTTGAACAGTTATAGCATAGTGGTTACTGGTTACTGAATCTTTTCATGCTGACTTCATCCCACATATGCAAGCATCTATGCTAACTTTATTTCAATCTATGACATGATGGGACATATATGCTTCCAAACACTCAAGCACTGGGTTCTATTTACTATATCTAGTGTGCGTAAAAGATTTTCTTAAAGGGTATGCCTAACAAATTATTGCTATTTTAGTCTTAATTCATTTAATAAGAATTAGCTAAATTTCTTTCAAATCATACACCCCAAATACTCATATCCTTAAATAAAGTCCCTTTTGTAATAGGAATATTTCCTTATAGTTCAGCAAATTCACTTGCTTCTAAAAAATTAGACAATTCTTACATTATAACATATTGGAAGTATATCTTTATCGTTAAAGCTTGTTTATTATGTTGTGTCTCCAATCCAAAGGTTTTCCTCCTTTCAAATTTGTTGCTCAAACACTACAACATATCAAGCATATACCGAAGCTTCTACCGAGGAAAATGAATGGGCGCGATTTCGCCCCGACGTCGTTGTAAGGGTCCGTGTAGGCGTCGGAACCAAAGCGTTGGTATAAGCATTCATATAAGCGTCGGTATAAGCATCGGTATATGCATCGGTATAAGCGTCGATATATGCGTCGGTATAAGCGACGGTATAAGCCATGGTATGCCCCTGGGCAAAATAGTCGGTATAAGCATCGGTATGTGCCTGGGGATACCGACGCTTATACCGTCGCCTATACCGACGACCATATCTGCAAAATTTTTTTGGGCAGAGTGTGTTGTCTCTTGCTACAACAACATTCCCATGTTGTTGTGTAGCAAAAGATAATCCACTCTGCCCAAGAAAAACCCAATTACATGTGACATGTATGACAGGCAACAAAAAAATGATTTGATAAAGAAAAATATACTCTCAAATACAAAAGACATGAGCAAAATGAATCATGAATCGTGTACAAAGAAATGGGACACATAGACATGATATTTATAAACAACAACTAGAACACATGTATATGTGTGTCTCCCTATGTATATACATGTGTATGTGTACATGTATTATGTGTGTATATTTCTATATGTGTAAGTATTTATCTGCATGTGTAAAAACCATAAAACCCTAATCCTAAAGACCTAGACCTAAAACAAGTGTATGTGTGTATGCTTGTGTATATATATGTGTAGGTGAATTTATATATGTGTGTGTATGCATATGTGTATCCATGTAAAAATCCTAAAACCCTAATTCTGAAGACCTAGACCTAGAATACGTATATGTGTGTGTGTGTATGCATGTGTATATTTATGTGTATGTGTATATGTATTATGTGTTTATATGTGTATATGTGTGCATGCATGTGTGTATATATGATCCAAAAACCCTAACCCTAAAACATGCATATGTGTGTATGTATATGTCACATATGTGTATGTGTGTATGCATATGTGTGTGTGTGTGTGTATATATATATATATATATGTATATATATATATATGTGTGTGTGTGTGTCTCTCTGAATGTATGTGTGTGTGTATGTGTGTATGTGTATATGCATGTGTATATACATGTGTATGTGCATATGTATTATGTGTTCATATGTGTATATGTGTGTATGCATGTATGTATATATGTAAAAGCAAAAAACCCTTACCCTAACCCTAAAACATGCATATGTGTGTATGTATATGTCACGTGTGTGTATGTATGCGTGTGTGTGCGTGTGACTCTCTCTCTCTATGTGTATGTGTGTATGTATGTATGTATGTATGTGTGTCTGTATGTATGTATGCATGTGTGTGTATGTATGTATGTATGTGTATGTGTATGTGTATGTGTATGTGTATGCGTATGTGTATGTGTATGCGTATGCGTATGCGTATGTGTATGTGTATGTGTATGTGTATGTGTATGTGTATGTGTATGTGTATGTGTATGTGTATGTGTATGTGTATGTGTATGTGTATGTGTGTATGCATGTGTATATGTGTGCATGTGTGTATGTATTATGTGTGTATATGTGTAAAAGTAAAAAACCCTAATCCTAAAACCCTAACCCTAAAACATGTATATGTGTGTTTGTGTGGATGTATATGTGATGTGTGTGTATGTGTATGTGCATGTATGCATGTGTGTGTACACGTGTGTGCATGTATGTGTGTGTGTGTGTATGTATGCATATGCATATGTGTATGTAATATGTATGCATCCGTGTGTATGTATCTCTATGTCTCTCTCTTTGCATATGCATGTGTATGTAATATGTATGCATCTGTGTGTATGTATCTCTATGTCTCTCTCTTTCTCTCTATCTATATCTCTCTCTCTCTCTTTCATCTCTCTCCCTCTTTCTCTCTCTCTCTTATTCTCTCTCTCTCTCTATCTCTATTTATAATAAATAACAAAACAATCACTTACATCGATGTAATTCTTTTGAACGCTCTCGTCAAAGCCCAATTGACATCGTATCTTGTCAAATTCCAAAGAATCAATGCCAAAAATCTCCTGCAAAACAAAAGAAAAGAGAAATTCAAAAACCCTAATCCTAAAACCCTAACCCTAAAACATGTATATGTGTGTATGTGTGTATGTATATGTGTGTATGTGTGTATGTATATGTGTGTATGTGTGTATGTATATGTGATGTGTGTATATGTGTATGTGCATGTATGCATGTGTGTGTATAGATATGTGAGTGTGTATACATATCTGAGTGTGTATTAATATGTGTGTGTGTGTGTGTATGTAATATGCATGTGTGTATGTATGTATGTGTGTGTGTATGTATGTATGCATATGCATGTGTGTAATATGCACATATGTGAGTGTGTATGTAATATGCATGTGTGTATGTGTGTACATGCATATGTGTGTGTATGTATGTATGCATATGCATGTGTATGCACATATGTGTGTGTATACATATGTGAGTGTGTATTTATATGTGTGTGTGTATGTAATATGCATGTGTGTATGCATGTATGTATGTGTGCGTACATGCAAATATGTGTGTATGTATCTCTCTCTTTCTTTCATCTCTCTCTCTCTCTCTATCTCACTCTATATCAATCGAAAACAAAACAAATCACTTACATCGATGTAATTGTTTGGAGTGTTGTCATCAAAGTCCGCTTAATGTTTTCCTTCCTCGAATTCCAAAGAATTGATGCCAAAAATCTCCTGCAAAACAAAAGAAAAGAGAAATTTATAAACCCTAAGTGTAAAACCCTAACCCTAAAACATGTATATGTGTGTATGTGTGTATGTGTGTATGTATATGTGATGTGTGTGTATGTGTATGTGCATGTATGCATGTGTGTGTATACATATGTGAGTGTGTATACATATGTGAGTGTGTATATATATGTGTGTGTGTATGTAATATGCATGTGTGTATGTATGTATGTGTGTGTGTACATGCATATGTGTGTCTATGTATGTATGCATATGCATGTGTGTATGCACATATCTGTGTGTATGCATATGTGAGTGTGTATGTAATATGCATGTGTGTACGTATGTATGTGTGTGTGTGTACATGCAAATATGTGTGTATATATGTATGCATATGCATGTGTGTATGTATACATGTGTGTGTGTACAGGTGTGTATGTATATGTGCGTATACATGTATGTATGTATGTGAGTATGAGAATGAATATGTGTGTGTATGTATATGCATGTGTGTATCTAATATGCATGTGTGTATGTAATATGCATGTTTGTATGTAATATGCATGTATGTATGTATATGTGTGTATGCATGTGAGTATGTAATATGTATGTGTATGTATATGCATGTGTGTATGTAATATGTATGTGAGTGTGTATGTAATATGCATGTGTGTATGTAATATGTATGTGAGTATGTGTATGCATATGTGTGTGTATGTATGTATGCATCTCTCTCTCTATCTCATTCTCTTTCTATTTCATCTCTCTCTCTTTCACTCTCTCTCTATCTTTTTCTTTCATCTCTCTCTCTCTCTTTCTCTCTCTCTCTCTATGTTTCTCTAGATCTCTCTCTTTCTTTCATCTCTCTCTCTATCTCACTCTATATCAATCGAAAACAAAACAATCACTTACATCGATGTAATTGTTTGGAGCGTTGTCATCAAGGTCCACTTAATGTTGCCCTTCGTCGAATTCCAAAGATTTGATGCCAAAAATCTCCTACAAAACGAAAGAGAAGAGAAATTAGAAAAGGGAAAACACAAAGAAAGAGAAAGGGTGCTACGGTATGTGCAATTCTTACCAAAATTTCAGATCTAGAGAAACAGAGATGTAGAGAAAGAGAGAGAGAGAGAGAGAGAGAGAGAGAGAGAGAAAGAGAGAGAAAGAGAGAGAAAGAGAGAGATGTGCGTACACAATAGCTTCGAAATGTAGTTCGTGCGTGCAGACTCGATAGTAGCGAAATTTGGTTCAAAATGCAAGTAGATGTCGAATTTTTGTTCTCAGGCCCGGTTAAAAGTTGCCTCGATATAAGCGTCGGTATGAGCGTCGGTATAAGCATCGGTATGAGCGTCGGTATAAGCGTCGGTATAAGCATCGGTATAAGCATCGGTAACTTACAATAAAGTACCAACGCTTATACCGGTGCTCATACCGATGCCGTGTTTATCGACGATTAAATGACTGTTGGTATTGCATCCGTGGTTGTTCAAGCATTTTCAACGGTCATACCGACGCCGAAGGGTGATCGTCGGTATGGGCAACGTCGGTATGCCCCTCATATGTTGTAGTGCAAACATATAGTACTCCTTCTCAGATATTTAAACAACATTTGATGTTCACTTCACGATGGGACTATTGAAATTGTCTACAAGTAATCATACAAAGCATCTCTAGTACAAATTCCTATTATTTCAGCTCTCAATAATTTCAATGAGAATGTGATGTTTATTCAAGCATTCTTGGTGCAAGCGTATGATTTTGTAGGTTTTACTCCATGACCTTGAGATACTTCTTATGCTCTTGTTGTTTGAACTTTGTGGCAAGCTTTGCAAGTTTTTGAACCCATCTTACTTGTGGTGGAATTTCATGGTTAGGTTGTCTGGATAACTTCTTTTGCATGACTTCTTAGGTAAGAAGCCTTGTGGACAACCTAGAGTTTAACTTGCAAAATAGTTCAGAGTATCTTTTGAAGAGTCCTATTTGGAAGCCTTCCTCAAAGATTTGCATAAAATGGCTTGGTAAATCCTTTAAACTATCATAAAATGCCATGAAGGTTTCAAAATCAGGTGTCTCTCTTAGATCATAAACCAACAGCATGGTTCCATGCCAAAAACCTCGAAAATTTAAGAAGAGTATCTATATTCCTTTGAATGGTATAAAAGAAGTATGCATCATAATGAACATCTTCCTCAATTGTATAGAAGTGGGATCTGAAACATTGTGAGTTTGTTCAATCCAATATTTGAAGGTGTATAGTATTTAGTATTAGGTGTGCTCCCTTTGGTGGTGATGTTATTAATGGGTAATTCAGTCATTGTTCTCTGTCCTTATTGTTGGTTTGCATGAAGTGGTATGGTACAATCTTCCTTCATCTTGCAAATGGATCATAGATTGGACAATAGCATGGATATTTTGGTGTTCTATTGAAGACTCATGTAGATGAAGGTTGCTAAGTAACAATTGAGGCGTCCATTGTGGGTGCATGGACTCTTGATATGGCATAGAAAAATTCACATGTTCTCTATCTAGTTGTAGTGTGAGCTTGTTGATGGGTAGTATCCATATTGCTTGATGAAACTTTCTCTATTGGAAACCCATGGTGGTAGATATGGCAAGTAAATCCTTTTGAGTGCAATTATTTTAATGTCCTTGAGTAGGTGAGTGTGAATGAGTGATCTCTCATATTCCACACACAAATAGTATAGGAACTGATTTTTAATCTCTTGGCCCATGTTTATGGTTGCTCCCTCATCAGTGTTATCTTGACCATTGATTGTCCTCGCAATATAAATTTTTTTTGAGTGGTTCCATCTCTTCTTCTTGCTCTAATGGTGGTGAGTGAAGTGTTGTATCAATGAAATATTCTTTGGTTGTTCCTTCAGATTGAGCAGTTGGCCTTGTTGTTGCTCTCTCATGTAGTTATTGGAATTGTGCCTAAAAGGCTTTAATGGTGGAGTTTGCAACCATTTAAGTGTTTTAGTATTGCCTCTACATGTACTAGAAGCATTTATCATGGAAAATCTGGTAGAAATGGTGAATCTAAAGTTGGTGTTTGAAGCAGTTTATGTTTCTCTTGTTTGAATTTGTGTTTTCCTCTATCATATTTTTCTTGATAGAGAAAAGTGATCTTTACATCATTCTATTCCAGGTTGTTTTAGTTTGAGTTTTTCCACATGCTCTAAGTTGGTTGATTCGACTCATGTGCTCCTCATTGGTTTTGCATAATTCCTTTGTGTTGATTATCACTAAATTATTTTCTATCCTTAAACTCTTAACTTCTTATTGAAGGTCTTGTATTTTTCTCATTTGTTTTCACTACTTGAGATAGGCATCATGAACTCTAAATCTATGTGCAAAAATATGGTAGCCATTCGCCTTCATTCTAGGTGGGCTCCTAAGAATAATGCTAGATATGTGTATTAGGTGGATTGATTCTCTTGCATTGTCATGATTTTTGATGTTTCTACTTGTGTGGTTATAGTTAGGAGGAAGGCAATCTTGGTACTAACATGTGTGGGTGATGTGAGTGTAACCAAAGTTACATGAATAGTTGTGGTTATAGTGGTGAATGATGGTATGTCCATGGTCGTGGGCATGCTCATTTGTGTTTTGGTGGAAGTTTGCATGAATATGGATTGGGAAGATGGAAACCATTATGTGACCACATGATCTAGATCTACAATGCCAAATATATGAGTGTGCTTCCATCACTAGTGCTTGTGCATGAGTTTCACTCCCACTCTATGTAGTGGTTTGGAGGTTGTGTAGTGGTTATGTCAATGATCTCTCTAGTTGGTGAAGATAGTGCAAGATCATAACGTTTTACTCTTTTCGTAGGTTGAGCTTATACGACTCCTTGATTGGTAAGCCTTCTTGAGTATTGATCTTCCATAGTGGGGTTGAAAAGTTTTCTAGCAAGAAAAGGTGGAGTTCTTCTTGTTAGTTGTGCATCCTTTTCCTGATGTGTGATTGGTTGAGAAAAAAATTGTGCTTTTCCTTGTCGTACCTTAGATGTTTCCCTTGAATTTGTGCAATTTTACTTTAAGTTTCCTCTTTTTGTCTCTTGGAGGTTATTTCCAAACTGGTTGGCATGTCAAAAATGACTTGAGTTAGGCGAGAGGAATAGCTTAGCCTAGCAGGTTGATTTTGTTCTCCTTCTTTAGCCACATAACATCTTGGTGTACCTATAGGATTCCTTTTAGAAGATGAAGTTGCAAATTGGAATCATTTGAAAACTTTTTGATCTCCTAGAATCTCTTTCGCTCCTTGATTTGAATATTCATGTGATCACTCCTCCTTCACCTCTCATCTTTTTCCATTTTTCATGTTTAATAGTGGTTACCATTGAGACATGCTTTCCTAGTGTTATCACTTGTATTTTGTATTCTTCGAAACAAAAGGTAGGTGTAAAGGTCCAATATTTGGGAATTCTTGTATGAATCATCATACTTAATGCATGTGCTCCAAATATGGTTTTCTTTTTAGGCCATCTTGAATTTGAAACCTCAATGTGTTCTAAGATCTAGTTAGTTATATCTATTGTGGTTCCAAGTATCACACATACATTAATACATGCCAAACTCTCTTGTGAGATATCTTGTATCTTTCCTTGGTTGCAAAACATAGTTGATGTATTAGTCATAATTTGAACCCCAAGTCCTTACTCTTTGGATCCAATAGGTCTTTATTTTTATTTTATTTCTTTGATGATGCTACTTCCACTTCATTGATCTTAGAGTGATTTGGTGCAATCAATAATGCAACCTGAACCAATTCTAGTGTTAAGTGTATCACTACTCGTGTGCCATTCAAATTATGTGTTACAAACTTTGGCTTCTTGCATTTCCCAAGCTATAATAATCTCCATAATTGAGCTAAAATGTGGTTTCACTATAGGCAATCTTAAGAACTAACGACCTCTGAGGCTCCAAATCTTTATTAACTTTGGAGTTCTCTAGAGTTCCCCAAACTCTGGTGACATAAAATTAATTTTGTAGTTGTGTCCATGTATTTTTTGACGAGTCACAAAGAACATTTGTCCTTCCCTCAATGGATTGTCTCCTTCATATATCCTATGCAACCTTGGATAGTGTTAGCAAGCCAATGATGTGACCTTTATAATTTTAGAATCCTTATACTTTGTAAACTTTATTATAAATAGCGAAGTGCTAACCATTAGATAGAGCAACACAAGGATATGTGCAAGAGAACTACAATTAGGACCACCACATGCTAGAGAGATGACTCTCCTCCCAACCAAATGCCTCTATATATAGCTCTCTCCAGGGGACTGCCTTCTTGGGCAGGTGGATACTAACCATCCATGTGTCAGCCATGTAATTGCATGTGCACCAAGTGTCCCCGTTAACTTGAGTTAACTCAAGTGGATGTTTCTAGAAGGCTCTAGATCTCTTTGGGCAAAATACTTTTCCCATGTCCCCCATGGGGATTGAACCCAAGACCTCCTCCTTCACATCCTTGAGACTTAACCACTAAGCTAAGTGGATCACTTGTTCACAAGAGCACAAGACCTCCTAGTAATTCTAAAGTCGAGATCTTTGGTCATATACACAGATGAACAAATGGTGTCCGATTTCAGATCTGTCTAAACTGGTCGGATCCTTAGATCATAGACTTACTTTATTACATTCTTCCCCCGTTGGAAAATATTTTCGTGCTAAAAAATAGAGCTATATATCTACTGTAGGCAACCCCCGAGCCTCATGTTCTATAATTGGAAGAACTGGCATCCCTGCCCAAACAATTCAAAACATTATCCCATATTGCACTTTGATGAACTCGACAAAGTACAAACTAGTGAAAGAAGAATAAGGGTGGATCTAAAAACATCCCTAATCAACTCATAGTTTTTACTAGGTGCGATCTAGGCATAAGCATGTGAGCTAGGTGGATTCAAGTTACTAGTCCATTTCTGGGCATGACTGGTGCATGGAATTAGTAACAAAGGTGGGATTCTTATCCCTCACAAGACTTTGAGAACTCTTGATTCACTTGAATTTGATTTGGAGTACTTAATGTTTGGTTGTCTCAAACATTAAATTACTTGGATGTTTGTTCAATGGTTTACTCTTATCCAATAGTTACTTGATTTTTCACCCGATTAGAGGACTACTTTGTCCAAATGGGTTAAAAAATCCTATGTAAACTCTAGAAGATAGTTTACCATTTACTTTGAGTCAACCGTACTATAACTTGACCAATTCAAATTCAAAAGGAAAATTGTCCAACTTAGGACACTTTCTCAAAGACTTGAGGTAGAAGTTCTTAGGAACTGCCAATCTAATGAGCAATTCCAAACTTCTCTATTCTAGAGTATACTAGACTCTAGAAAATCATTTATGCTATAACTTGAAGCAATCTCAAATAAATAAGTCCACTTAGACATTATCTTTTGAAGATTGAAAAGGTTCTTGTACATAACATCTATCTAGGATGTTCAATTTAGTTATCTAGTTCTCATCAGCTAACCCTGGTCTTTGATAAAAGGAATCAGATACCATATCTGAGCCAATTCCAAAAGATTTGGAAAGCGGAAAGAAATAACTAAAACTCTGTACAACTAATTCATACTTCAAAGACATGTAAAATTGCTATGAGTCAAAGTCTAGATGACCCAAGACTTTAACTTCTCAAAGATCTGTTTCAACAAGGTATTGAAGCATTTTTTTTTAAATCTTTAAGAGAAATAAGCTGGATTCTCAAAAAGATTCAAAGAAAATCGAAAACATCATCCAACCACAAGATACTAGTGTGGTAACCAACATCAGTGTGTCAACCCATTGAGGTTTTGTTGATGAGTTTTGTATTCAAATAATGCTTCACTTGAGACTAAGTTCAGGTCATATTCAGTCTTTTTGACTCCTTACTACGAATGCAATTCTTGTGCATTTCTTTGAGTCAAAAGAGTGAATTTACCAAGTTACACTAGGAACTTGATTCTTGACTTAGTTAGTCAAATTCTTGGTTGAAATCATATCAACTCAAAATCAAAGTCCAATTCTTTCAGAAATTTATCAAATATTTCCGAATTAACAACACTTTATCTTGAAGTTTTTTAAGAAGATCTTGGAAGTTACTTACTTCATATCTTCTGTTTCCTTGACCTTGAAGTTATCTTGAAATATCTTGAGATACTGCTTTTATCCGCCTTGAATTTAAACTTCTTTTTTGAAGTTTGCATTTTTCTTCAGGATCAGATCTAACTTCAAGATTTATTATAAGACTAAAAGATAATCACCATCTCACGGTTCGATGTCCCATACCATCAATCCAAGTATAAAATCTGGTGTCCCATACCACCCTATTTTATACTCACGTTGACGTGTGAGAGAATTTTATCCTAAATTCTAAACACCTCTTGATAGAGAACCTTCTTGCTTCAATTCTTTTCAAGAATTTTAAAGTTTTTAGGTATTACCTCTAACTAGAATTTCTAGCTTTTGATCCCTTCACATGATCGTTTGACGATCTTGTGCTTTCCTTTGGGAATTTAAAAACCTATTGATGGAATATCCATCCTTCTTTGCTAGGGTTTTTAAATGAAACCAATTAGAATTCCAAGTACTTGAATTTTCACGAATTCAAGTTCAATTGGTTTATCCTTGACCAACTTGTAGTGACAAGAGCTTTTGACTTCTTGTCTTTAGATTCCTTTCTTACTGATGCGTTAGGTACCTATCCTGGCCAGGACTTTATAGGAATCTCTCTACTGCATAAGTCTAAGCATCCACTCATGCTTTCTGGATTTGTACCAGAATCCCTTTAAGGATAGGTAAATATTATGTTTTACCTTCCACAGACTTAAGTACCATGGTCACGTTGCAGACTACATTCTTGGAATTCCTTCACTCTGTTTAGACTTGGAATAGCTTACTCTTTTCACAATTTTCCATTGGATAAATGGAACCAGAGTGAATAATTTTCAAAAGGAATTTTATTGCCAATACTTGGGCAATCTATAGAGTAGTTCCAATCGCACATTCTTGGACAGTCATGGCCAAGGTTGATCAAGTCTAGTTGACCTTGCCACTAAAATAAAGACTTAGCCTTTATCTTTTAAGATCTCCTGAACTATCTAAAGCTTCTTTGCTTACTTGCAGGATTTTTAGAGATCTTTCCCTTACTCAAGAACAGACATATACTAAGACCTTTCAGATTCTAAAGCTAAGAATCTTTGATACACTTGCAGGTGATATCAACCATTTGGACTTTAAGTACCACTCTTGGTGGTTTGGGATGCCTAGGGAACTACTTAACAAGCAAGCATGCATATGTGAATGCCTGTTTTTGCATGCAAATGCATTTGAGTGCATACACATGTTAGCATTCTCCTTTCATGCACCAAATTTAAATCAAGCAGTTTCATGAGCTTGAAAATGCATGTGTGCATCCAATCATCCATGCACAAACAATCTATCTTCTACCTTACAAAAGGTTATAAATATACATGTGCACAAACTTGAGTGCATCCTATTCCTTTTGCAAGCAAGAAGAAAATGTGTATGGTGCATGAAAACATTCTTTTGAAAGGAGAGATGCACCAACGATCTTTTGTAGATGCATGCCATTGCTTGTGTCTAATGAGTGTTTCAATATCTTTATGCTCTTTCATGTAGGTTTCAAATGAATTTTACTATCATACTTCAATGATAAAAATGCATCCTACATGAAAGCAGAGAACAAATATTGAAACCAATCATTAACTTAAAAAATACTTATCTCCACATCGAGCTACGTCCTTCCCTTGATCCTCGGGAAGAGCCAACCTTCATCATTTGGACTGCATTTCAAGTAGTCATGTAACATACAAGAACCACCTTTATGCTTCCTAAATGCCTTCCATGTCCTTTGTGGAATAGTTGAAAAGAACTATTCCAGTTTGAAGTTTCAGAAGCTAAATAGTTCCCCCTCTAGATTGGGAGAACATAGATGCAAAATCTATTAGAAGAGTAGAAAAAACTCCTTTCCCTCCCGATCAAAGCTCTGAACCGAAAATGGACAGATGCTTCATGTAGAAGTCTTGTCTCTTTTCTTTTTTGTCTGCTTAAGCTTGGAGCGCCACTAAAATCATTAGAAATTTGGTATAGAATTTGTGCGGACGCTTTGTGCTCAATTGATTAGAGCAGAGGCTTCACCGACCCGACAATGTGGGTTCGATCCCCGTTTGGAGCTGTTCTTGTCGATAGATGACCTTCTGCCTTTTGTAGTAAAGAAGGCCTCATAGTACCCAAATTTTTTCCCCTAAATAATTAGATTACCATAAAAACAAATCTTCATCAACTCGTTGTTGTTATGGTTAAGAGAAACTTTGTGGAGCTGTATGAGGTCACGGGTTCAAGACCCTTAACTAGATGCCAAGTCCTTTTGCTTGTCCTGCCGCCTGTAGATTTTTTTAGGTACTGTACGAATTTCTACAACAGTAAGAATATCTAGGCCACAATATGACGCGAGCGCCATTAGCGCTTTTGGATATATGACAGGTTTTAATGGGCGTCGCAGGTTTGCATCCTCCAACCATCGTCTGTAGATGTGGTGTTTTGTATTTGACCGTATAGTCATCTTGATAAATATGACCACCAGCGTGCCATGGTCTATTGGATAAATCGTTGTCATTGAACATTGTGGTCGTGGGTTCGCCGTCAGATTTGCCGTCGAGAGGGATTCAAACTATCTCTGCATAGCCACGATGAAAACGTGACGCATCTCCTAATCCTAAAGAATAGGATGAAATTTTAAGTTCTCCATAAAAGCTCTAGCTTGGGAGAGGATGATATTGAATCCTACAAGAACTGCATGAAAGCTCTAAGAAAGATGATGAGCCACCAAGGTCACCATGAAAGCTTGCTCTAATACCAATGCAAGAGAACTACAATTATGACCACCACATGCTAGAGAGATGACTCTTCTCCCAACAAAATACTCTATATATAGCTCCCTCGAGGGGACTACCTTCTTGGGCACGTGGATACTAACCATCCATGTGTCATCCATGAAAACTGCATGTGCACCAAGTGTCCTAGTTAACTTGAGTTAACTCAAGTGGATGCTTCTAGAAGGCTCTAGATCTCTTTGGGCAAACTAATCTCCCTATGCCCCCATGGGGATTGAACCCAAGACCTCCTCCTTCACATCCTTGAGACTTAACCACTAAGCTAAGTGGATCACTTGCTCACAAGAGCACAAGACCTCCTAGTAAGTCTAAACTCGAGATCTTTGGTCATATACACGGATGACCAAATGGTGTCGGATTTTAGATCTATCTGAACAAGTCAGATCCTTAGATCATAGACTTACTTTATTACAAGACGTGTAATTCATTTGTTCTCACAGCAATTATTACTATCTCATTGTCTTGTATCAAAAAGAAGTGAGACCATAGATTCTAGAATCTCTATGTTTCTTGTAATTTTTTGGAACCCATATTGACAATAAATTATTCCAATGCTATCTCTATTCATTTTCTATTTATTGAACTATGATGTGTTCCATCAACTAGGATCTTCTCATGTAGAGGTCAAAGTCTTATCTCGATTGGATGATGTCAACCCTTCTAATGGGGTGGATGATTCTTTTTCGGATGCAAAATGTTTCCATGTCATTGACGTATCTAATCCTAAGTCAAGTAAGTCTAATTGGTATGATGAAATAATATCCTTCTATGCTATAAACATTAGTCTAGATCATTTATGGTCTACAAGAAGAAAGAAGTTTTCCTTGTGTAGTTCAAGATTTTTGAGTATTTTGAATGAGTTATACTTTAAGGATTTTATTGGAGTTTGGTTATGATATGTTCCCCCACATGAAGTTTAGAGAGTGATTCTAGATGCTCATTTTGGACTCGCTGATGAACATTGTGGTGTGGAGCTTACTACTCAGAAGATTATGCATAGTGTTCTTTGGTGCCCAATCTTTCATAAGGATGGTTGTGAAGTAGTATGGAAATTTGTTCCTTCTTAGTGGACATGAGAACCATGGGATGCACATCATTTCCTTCTTCAACCTAATTTACCATTAAGGCCTTTTAGAAATGGGTAGTTGATTTTATTGGTCTAATACATCATCTACCAACTCTTTGGGCAAAATGTTTATCTGGATCAACATAGATTATTGTACTAGGTGGAATGAAACCTACAATCTTACACATTCTTCTGAAGATAGTGTGGCTATAGTTTTGTTGCCTGACCTATTTCTACTCTTTGGAATTCCTTTGGAGCGAGTTTATCATTCATGCACTCATTTCTTGAATCAGCTCATAAAACATTTTATAAACTATTACCCTATTGTGCATAAGTTTTGTTCTCCATATTACCATCCTGCTAATTTTTTGGTCAAGATTACTAAGAAAGTTTTATTGATGATGCTACAAAATATATTCTTGGATTACCCAACTAAGTGGGAGGAGTACTTACCTACCATCATATGAGCCTACCATACTTTTTACAAGGTTGTAGCTGAAAGAAGTTGGAGAAGCTTGGAGAGGCTTGGAAAATTGAGTTATCAAGTGGTGAAGTTGATCCAACAAACTAGTATAGGATCAGCCCTATCTCTTCGGATATGTAAAATAGAACTTTTAGGCTTGTGTTTAGTGCAATAAAACCCAATAGTTACTTTGGAACATCAACAAGAACAATTTGATGCAAAATAGATAACTTGCACCTTGATTAGCTCTCAAAAACCTTCTAAAAATGGATGGAAGTTATGACTTCAAGCACTGAGAGCACTGAGCATGACTACAATTAGAAAACATCCTCTTAAGGGAGTTTCATACATAGAGTTGGTTTGCTAAAATGCATAAAAGCCCTAATTTATATCAATCAACAAAGGAGCAATCACCTTAGCACTGATTGGATGTCATCTCGATTTTTCAAGGATGTGCAGACAATGACCCCGAGACTGTAAAACTAAGATTTCTCTGAAAGTACTAAATAAGATGACTTGAAAATTTTTATACATAAATTAGATAGCTATAAAGTTCCAATGAATGATTGAACACCGTATTTGGAGCTTTGTACAGAGAGCAAAAATCTTTACAAGTTGATTGAGTATAAGGAAGAAGGAGCAGAGAATAGAAGTGGCACCAAGCAATGATCAAAGATTATATGTATTGCTTCAAATATCAACACTCTACCTAACGAGAAAATTATTTGGGATCTTTATATATACTCTTGGTAATATGTCCACTCCTTTTCGTCATGAATTTGGATTTGAAATCAGGTAAGTTTGGTAGTTTAGATTGATTCAAACCTTTTCCTACAATCTAGGAAAGAGAAAATTGAAGTCATATCTACTTCTTGACTGATTGATTGAGAATGAATATCAACCACGTCTAACTGGTGGCTTTTAGACATTTTCTACGCTTCCCTTTTACAAAGGTAAATACCTTGAACCTCATGGGAAATGATCATACGTGATCAATGTGCACATAAGTGCTATTCTTCAAGGTACATATATGGCACCATCCAAATGATGGATTTGATGAAGAGAATATCCACCTCAAGCATAATGAAATCTTGATGTTCCAATAGCTCCCCCTCAAGCTAAATTATGCTTGAGTCTTCATTCTCTTATAGTTTGAATACTTGCCATAGCTGTGAATCTACAAAGCTTTATCCCATCAAGTCTAATGTCATCATGTCTGCTATTTTCTTCTCACTTGGAACAAATGAAATGCCAATTTCCTTTGCCATAAGGTTCTCTCTCTAAAAAGTGATAATGGAATTTTATCTGCTTTTTCCTCATGGAAAATTGGATTTGCAGCTAGATGCATGAAACTTACATTATCTCCAAGTAAGTGAGGTCTGAAACTGACAAGTCCCAAATCTGAGTACAACTCCTTGAGCCATATTGCATCTTGATTTGCAATAGTTAGACCTCTATATTCTGTTTCAGTTGAAGATAAAGCAAATGTTCATTGCTTCTTGGAACTCTATGATACCAATTCCATACCTACAAATGCTAAGTATCCACAGGTACTTCTTCTAACATCCTTTGCTCCAGTCCAATCTGCATCTGAATAGATTTTCATATCAAAATATGAAGAGCTAGGATAGTAGATACCTTCATTAAGTGTCCCTTTGATGTACTTGAGTACTCTCTTTGCAACATCCATGTATGTGCTTCTAGGTGAGTGCATGAAGTGACTAAGTACTCCCACACTATATGATATGTCTGGTCTTTTGTGAGTAGCATATTTCAAGCTAACAACCAAGCTTTGATACTCTTTAGGATCATAAATTTTCATGCCTTCATAAACACTTAGTTTATGGTTCAATTCCAAAGGTGTACTTGCAAGCTTTGTGTTCTCCATTTTGAACTTGAGAAGTTGGTCTTGAATGTATCTTTTCTGAGTTAGACACATCCCTTTATCTGTATAAATCACTTGCATACCTAGGAAATATGTGAACTCACCTAAGTCACTGATTTCGAACTCCTTTGTCTCTTGATCCTTTGAATACCATTCAGGTCATCACTTGTCACAATAATATCATCTACATATACACATAGATAGATAACCTCATTATTATCCCTTTTGACAAATAAAGAAGGATCTCAATTGCTAGCTTTGAAACCTTCATCTTTAAGGTATGCAACCAACCTATAATTCCAAGCTCTAGGAGCTTCATTCAATCCATACAATGCTTTCTTAAGTCTGTAAACATAAGATGTATGATTAGGTTTTCCAAAACCTAGTGGTTGTGACATGTATACCTCTTCACTTATCCAACCATTTAAGAATGCATTTTTCACATCAAGTTGGAGGAGTCTCCAATTTCTTGCAGCAACTACACTTATCAATGTTCGGATTGTAGTCATCTTTGCAACTAGTGAGAAACTTTCCTCATAGCCTATACCATGAGTTTGTGAGCATCCTTTGGAAACTAATCTTGCCTTGTACTTTCAAACTGATTCATCTGAGTTAGTTTTAACTTTATATACCCATATGCAACCAATTACCTTTTGATTGGGTGGCATTGAAACCAAATCCCAAGTGTCCATCTCCTTCAATGCATTTATTTCTTCTTTCATGGCCCTTTCCCAATTATGGTTTCCCTTTGCCTCTTATAGGTTGAGGGTTCCTCTGAATATGAGACCTTTGCCAAGTAGATTGAATGCTTTGTAGGTGCTTGCTTGGAGCATTCTCCAAACTCTTACATCTTTGCTTTGTCCCTTCACTTCCATAGCTTGTAATCATTTTTCCTTTCATCTTCTTCATCATCTGTATCATTTCTTGGATCCTAGACCTATGTATCACTCTTTGCTTCCTAATTGATGAGAATCAGAATCAAGATCATATGGTCGAGTTACCTTTTGTTTGTCTTCATCATATGAAGACCTGTGTTCTTCAAACACAACATCTCTACTTGTAGTGAATTGCTTGGTTCAAGTATTATAGAACCTGTAACTCATCCGAGTTGAGTCATACCCAATAAACATTGACTTTGTTTCCATTTTACCTAGCTTACCGCTTATTTGTGATGATACATGAACATAAGCTAAAAACCAAACACCTTGCAATGTCCAAGACTAGAGTTTCTTCCATACCATGCTTCATAAGGAGTCATACCTTGAAGTGATTTGGATGGTAGTCTTTTGACAAGGTACACAACAGTTGACATAGCCTCTGCCCATAGATAATGTGGCAAACTCTTCTCTTCAAGCATTGTTCTAGTTGATCCAGCCAATGTCTTGTTTATTCTCTTTGCAATTCCATTCAATGGAGGAGAGTACCTAGTTGCTACATCCCTCTTGATACCTTTATACTATAAGAACCCATCAAACTATTTGGAGAAGTATTCTCCCCTTCCATCAGATCTGAGCTTCCTGAGTGATATAACTCTATGATTCTCCACATGTGCTAGATACATTTTAAAGCAATCGAACACTTCATTCTTACTCTTAATAAAGTATATAATAGTTCATCAACTATGGTCATCAATAAACGAGACATAATACCTTGATCTTGCTAATGAAGGTTCTTGGCTTGGCCGGTATACATCTGTATGTACTAATTCCATAAGTTGTTGGGAATGTAGCCTTTGTGGTTGAATGGTTGTCTTTATGCCTTCCTAATCTGACATGCATCACATTTGTTGATCATGTTTTTCTTTGATAGGTTTGGCAATCGAAGAACACTTTAATCCATACATATATCCTTTAAGGTTCTTTCATTCACATGAGCTAGCCTCTTATGCCACACTTCAAGCTCACTTAGGTTTTCAGACCCAAAGTTGAATAGAGCCATAATTTTGGTTTCCCCTACTTCAAAAGTAAAGAACCTACCACGCTTCTCACCTCTAGCTATCTTCCAGAAGCCTTAACATGGATCTTCCACAAAAGCTCCTTGTGGGGTGAACCTGACTTGCAAGTCTTTCTCAACTATTTGGCCTACACTTATTAGGTTTTTTTTAATAGTAGGAACATAGAGTACCTTGCTAAGAATATTTACCCTGACATTGGAAGCTTTGAAATTACCAATCTTCTCCACACTATGCTTTGTGTCATCCATTGTTTGAAGTTGATTTCTATTCTTTGGACTTTCCAAGTCAGATAAGAGAGCTATGTTACTTGCAACATGATTTGAACATCTTGTTTATGTGGAATAAATGATAATCTTTGTTACCTTCCTTGTGGCTGAGATTAATTAAAAGCAATGATTCTTCATATTTTTTATCTTAAAAATAATTATTGTACTCCCTTCTCTTATGGCCTCTATTGTTATTGTTCAAGTTGTATCCATCTCTGCCTCTATTGTTGACATATCCACCTCTTCCACTTCCTTTCTAGGTCTACCCATTGAACCAACAATTCTGAGTGGTGTAGTTGGCATTATCATAGATGCCAAAAGGTTGAATATTTTGGCCTTTGGTTTTGTCATGCTTTGGTTATTTCTTCTTCCCTTTCTATTTGCCCTTGCATGCAAAGTTGTCTTGGGAATTCTCCTCTTCATCTTCTTCCTTCTTCTTGCCTTTTAGCTTCTTGTCCTTCTTATCTACATATAGAGCACTAGTTGAATTACCATGATAGGAGTTACCTTCCTTGAAGTTATTGTTGGCCTCTTGATTGAAGGGTTGTCCGAGAAAGATGTGAAAGTCTAGAGTTTGCACATCCATGATGAGATCATAGGTTGTGGTGAAAGATTACCATTGTTTGTCACCTCTAATCCCATTGAAAATTTGCCTCATGATGGCCTCCTCTTTCATCAACTCTCCAATGGATGCCAATTGATCAGAAACCTCATTGACCTTTGTAACAAATGCAATGGTGGTTTGTTTTGGACCCATCTTCATCTAATTGAACTCATTCCAAAGATTGTTCTTCCCTTCTTTTGTACTAGAAGAAAAGAAAGTCTCTAGGGCATCCCAAATCCCTTCAGATGTCATGCATCCTCTAATATGTGGTAATAGAAAAACAGAGATAGATTTGAGTATGCATGACCTTTCTTGAGCATTCTTTACACACAAAAGTTTGAGCTTATCTGTTTCCTCTTAAGTAGCCTTTGGATCTTGGAATAGGCATTGCTTCATCATGTGCTACAATCCTATATAGATTTCTTTCTTGCAAGTAATCCTTCATTCTGATTTTCCAAGCAGCATAGTTGTGTCTACCAAGCTTCTCAATCATTGATGCAAAGCCATATCCCATCTTGAAATTGCTCTGATACCATTGAAAAAAGCTGGAGAAGCTTGGAGAGGCTTCTAGAGGCTTGGAGAGGCTTGGAAAGTTGAGCTATCAAGTGGTGAAGTTGGTCCAGCAAAACAGCATAGGACCAGCCCTAACTTTTTGGATATGTAAAGTAGAACTTTTAGGCTTGTGTTAAGTGTAATAAAAACAAATAGATACTTTATAACATCAACAAGAACAATTTGATGCAAAACACAGAACTTGCACCTTGAGTAGGTCACAAAAACCTTCTAAACATGCATGGAAGTTATGACTTCAAACATTGAGAGCACCCAATAGAGTTACAATTGGAAAAATTCCTCTTAAGGGAATGTCATAAATTGGCTTAGCTTGCTAAAATGCATAGAATCCCTACTTTATATCAATCAATGAAGGAGAAATCACCTTAAAAGTGATTGGATGTCATCCAGATTTTTTCAATGATGTCCAGACAATGACCTCGAGACTATAAAACTCAGATTTCTCTCAAACTAATGAACCAAATGAATTGAGAATTTGTACAAAAAATCTACAGAGATAAATTTGCAATGAATGCTTAGATACCTAATTTGGAGCTTTGTAGGGAGAGCATCAAGCTCTACAAGGTGACAAAGTCTGAGGAAGAAGGAGCAAAGAATAGAAGTGGCACCAAGCAATGATCAAAGATTATATGTATTGCTTCAATCAATGCTCTACTTAATATACAAATGATTTGGAGTCTTTATACAGACTCTTGAAGATATGAACATGTCTTTTCTTCATGAATTTGAATTCCAAATCATGCGGGTTTGGTAGTTTAGATTGATTGGAGTCTTTTCCTACAATCTAGGAAAAGATAAAATTGAAATCATATGTACTTCTTGATTGATTGATTGAGAATGAATTGCAACCACTTCTAACTCGTGGATTTTAGGCGTTATACTCTTTACAAAGGTAAACATCTTGAACCTTACAAAAAATGATCATAAGTGATCAACCAATTAATACAAAGAAATAATGTGCACATAAGTGCTATTCTTCAAGGTACACATATGGTACCATCCAAATTATGGATTTGATGAAGAGCATATCCACCTCAAATAGAATGAAAGCTTGATGTTCAAATAGTAGTTGCATTTAATCCTTTCAAATTAGCCTATAATGTAGAAGCTATGGAATTATTTGCTCCTAGCTTATAATGTTCCATTTGAGATCACTTTTTATGAGACGATTTTTTTGTGTATCAATTGATACTTTGCATCAATTGCACGATTGTAGATGTCATGGTTTTCTATTAATACAAGAATTACAACAAAGCCAAGTAGAGTGGCATGACCGTCATTTGAAAACACTAGTATTTCATGTCGAAGATTTGGTCTTATTTTTTATTTCCAAATGAAAAGGTAGGCAAGGAAATTCAAGTTAAGGTGGATTGGCCCTTTTCGTATTCACGTTGAAGTGGATTCAACCATATTCAGACTAGCTACCTTAGGTGGTGAGGTACTCCAGACTCTCATTAATGGATCTAAGCTTATGTATTAGCAAATTTTTCTTGATCTCCTCATAAAAAAATGACTTCGAACTTTTCTAACTATATGAATATGAATATATTGAGAAAACTTAAGAAAAAAGATAAACTAAAAGCATCAGTAAATAGAAAATACTGTTAAACGCTTAAACGCGAGTCTAACTGTCAGAAACGCATTTAAGCACCTAAGTGGGTTCTTGGGAGTGGTAGGGGTCTGTTAGACAGAGGCCCTTTACTTAGTTCCCAAATACAACCACTTCAGATACAGAGAGATACTGAAACTCTAGCACGATTCCGTTATACTCAGACAATCACTGTTCACGTCTTAGCTCGGCCATCATGTAACGAATACACAAAAATACTATAGTGATAAACTTACTGAAGATATCAGAGACAAGGGTAAGGGTTCAATCTTACCAGATAGGTACCGCAATCCGCTCAGCATCCGAAACACAGAGAACTAAATCGTTCAATTACATCGCACTAAAGAACCATTAAACAACTCAAGATCCCTTACTGTAGCTTAACCCTTACCGTATGATGACAGATTTCAACATTGAAGACAGCACTATACTTTGCAGTGTTAGCGCACTATCACAATTCTACAGACCTCACCCAACAACTTGGCAGAACATTCCAAGAACTAGTACTAACCCAATACGTGCTCTTAACACACGATTGCAACAAGGATTTGCAGACGATTCACTTCAGACAACAGTTCGATGAGTTACTGTATGATGAATAACACTCACAACCACAACAAAGATCAAGAGATAACAGACACAGACAATAGATACAGACAAGGAGATAACGGATTACTCAGAAAAAACTCAAAAGTTTTACAAACAAAATTACAGTAACGTTCAGACAATCACCCAGACGAACAGTCTGGTGATTCCACGACTCGTCGTCCCTGAGCATCTCTTTACATTGCTTTATATAAGAAATTACAACTGTTGTGTAACCACTTTTCGCGCGTGCGAACACAAGATTCAGTTTTACATTTGCCAATCCGGCGGCCGACTAACACTTTGGCACGCACGGTGGACTCGAACCCGCAGGTTATACAAAATTATTGCTCGTCTACTATTCCTTCTAAGTACATATTTCTAGCTAATCTAAAGGTGCGGGCGATCTTTTTCTTTAGAGTTTCTAACATCTGTTTAAGGGTTTCCGGCTCTACTAGCTATGCATCTACTCTAACAGAACTTAATGCTATCGCTTCGGTGAGCAAAATCTCTGTCTGTGTTTGCAAAAAGGCTTCCTGTAGGTAGAACTCATTGGATAGGGCTGCATCTTTTGAAACCTTCATTTCTGCAACTTGCTTTTGCATATTGATTACCCATTCTTTCTGATTGCTTAATTGATTTTCTCTTCTCTCAATTTCTTGGTTTTGATACTGTATCGTTGTGGAGTAGGCATCTCTTTCTCGTCGAAGCTGTGCGATTTCTTTTTGTACTTGAGCTTCTTTTGCCAAATAGTGTTTCAGCATTCTGTTGACATCTGTTAGAGCCTCGTTCATTCTATGGAGTTCTTCTTCTGTCAATTTAGCCTCCCTCTGTTGTTCTTGGCTTTTCTTTACTTCTTCGTGTAAATGCGTTCTGGTTTCTTCTAGTAGATTGCCTAACGCCATTGTTGCATCTTCTTTATTCTTGAGTAGTTGATTCAGTTTACTTATTTCTGCATCAGCAACAAGCAGTAGTTCCTCCTTTTCTTTTGCTGCTGCCAGGGCTTCATCTCGCTGAGTTGTAATTCGTTCCTGTTCTTGAATTCTGGTATGTAGTTGTTGTAATTGTTCATGAAGCGCGTGATTTTCAGTCTTTACCTCCTGTAGTTCCTCTTGGAGGGGAGTGATATCTGCCTCCATTACTTCCAATTTGTGTTGAAAATCTTCTCGAACATTGTCTCTGATTTGCTTCAATTGTTGCGGTAGTTGTCTTGATAAATCTATTAGAAGCTGACCCATAGATTCCAACTGGGAAAATATTGGAATGGAGGGTGGTGGAAGAGGGGGACGAGGTTGGGAAGACGATGCAGTAAGCAGTTGCTGTGAGTTCGGTGGAGAGTAGTTGGGGGATGAGGCTGAAGAAGCTGCAGGTTCGATTGGTGCATTGGATGGGATAGGAAGGATGGGGTTGAGTGGAGGTTCCGGTGGTGGGGTGGGAATGGCAGAGTTAGATTTTGTTACCTCATCTGTGGTTTGTTGTTCAGTTTCTGCGGCTGTGGACTCAACTGCCTTAAGCAGCCCTTCGAAAACTTGTTTTGAAATTTGTTGTTCATCCTCTTGTTGTTCCTGCTCAGTTTGTTGTTGGGATGCTTCTTCGGTAGAGCTTGTTTCTGTTTCAGTTTGCTCCTCCTGTTCTTTTTGCTCAGATGGTGATGATTGCGCAGAGGAATCATGCTGCATTGATGTGACGGTGTCGTAAAAGGTGTCTTCTTCTTGCTTTTCTTCTTCTTTATCATCTCCGGCTGAATTCTGTGCTTCACTCTCAGACGAGCTGATTCTGATTCTTTTTTGGCGGAAGAGCTTGTTGAGTTCCTCTTCATCTTCTTCATCATCGTCCTCTAGCAGTTGTACCGATTCTTCATGTCTCAGAACAGGCCCCCCGGGTGGTGGTTGGGCTACAAGGATTGCCGGAAAGAGGAATGACAGGATGTGTGGCAATCTAGATCTAGGCGTGCTTCCCTTGTTTACTTGTTTGATTATTGCTACGCACTCTTTGTGGATACGGTGGAAGAAGTATGATGCGAAGTTGATTAGCTCACGGGCAGCTAAGTCTATTGCAGAGTAAAATGGCCAGGATATGCCGTAAGTGCGCTTCTGTAGATTTAGGATTGCTACTAAGAATTGGAGGGTGGATCTTTCTGGTTCCGATCGACATAGGATGGCGTATTCATTGGATGAATATCTGGGGAACAACTCTATCATTCTGGCAACTGGTAGACTTGGGCCATTTTCGCGACCTTGCGATGGGAGTCGAAACGATTCAGCGAAGATTTGGAAGGTGATTACTGTTCGGGAGGGTAAAGATGTGAAAGCCCAACTTCACTCGTTGGCGGGTGCTTGAGCGATGGCAGAGATGATCTGGGCAAAGAAGGGGTGGGATTCCACTGAATGCCAAGGCAGTTCAGCGAAATTTGCAAGCCCACGGTTGCGTAGGAACTCTCCTACGTCGGCAGGGAGTCCATCATGGAAAGCGGCATAGTTAGCCAAAGCTTCCATGGCGCAACAAAGATAGCAAGCTCAAAACGCAGGCACACAAGGATTTCACGATCATACAAAGCACGCAAACACAATAGCGATTTTTTAGCGAAATGGAGAAGGTTATGTAGTTGTGCTGTAGCGGAGAGTAATCAAAAGCAGTAATAATCGCGTGGTATTGAGATGATAATTCTTAACTTCGGTGTGCATGCATGAACAGCTCGAAAGGGCAGGGCAGCTTTAGTCATAAATAGGGTTCACAACGCGGATATTTACAGACTTATTTTATTAGGTACGCAAAAATTAAAAGAGAAAGAAAAGGAAAGAAAAGAGAACGCCAAAAGACGCGGCCAATTGCAAAACGTTTCAGTGCGGATTAGATGTGTGTTGATACGACCGCAGCTTCAACCCATTTATCACCTTTGGAAGAGGCACTCCGGTCAACGTGGTCAACCGAAAAGTTGTTGGGCCCACTTGTTCAGTAATTCGGTAAGGACCAAACCATCGTAATTTGAATTTGCCAGCAGACCGATTCGACTTTGCATTGTAAAAGAGTACAAGTTGTCCCACCGTAAAAATTGGAGTCTTCAGATGTCGATCATGCGTTCGAGCTTGTCTTAGCTGTACTTCCTGCATAGTCAAAAAACTGTGCCATCGATGCTCGTCTAATTCTCTGAGTGTATCTAACCGAAAGGACAATGATTCTTCTGGTAGTAGTTTCTGGTTGATGGCTACTCGTAAACTTGGTATAACTATCTCCATCGATGCTATTGCTTCTAATCCATAAGCTAGTTTGAACGGGGTTAATCCTGTTGTTACCTTGTATGTAGTCCGATATGCCCATAATAATGCAGATAGTAGTTGATCCCATCTTTTCGATGCTTCTAAAATGAGTTTCCGGAGCATATTCAACAAAGTTTTGTTTGTACTTTCAGCCATAGCACGAGGATAATAAGGAGAACTAAATTTATGTGTGACCTGAAACGAATGTGTGAGTACTTTCATTAAATTGTTGACAAAATGAGTGCCTTGATCTATAACGAGTTCCAGTGGTAAGCCAAAACGTGGAAAGACATTGGTTAGCAGACACTTTGTTACCGCAACAGCTGTAGCCGATCGTGAAGCCCAGGCTTCTGCCCATCTGGTAGCATAATCAGTACATGTCAAAATATAACGATTGTTACTGAAGATTGCTGGTGGTGTAATAGGTCCAATGAAATCTAGACCCCACTTCTGAAAAGGTTCTAATGGCAAGACAGGTTGTAGAGGGAAAAGATGACCTTGCAGGGGTTGTCCAGATCTTTGACAACTATCACATTGTTTGACAAACTGTGATACATCTCTGTACATAGTAGGCCACCAGAGACCACTTTGCAGAATCTTCTGGTGTGTTAAGTCTGCAGCAAAAATGGCCACCAGAAGGAATTGAGTGAGCCAAAGTAATAACTGAGTTAACTTCATGTGGTGGAATACATCGAAGTAAAATTCCAGTATGATCCACATAGTATAATTCTCCAGCAATCAACCGAAATCGGCGGCTAAAAACTGCAATTTTCCTACATATTGTCGTAGAAGTCTGAGATGGAAGGCATCCATCAGTGAGAAAGGTCAATATTTGATCATAGTATGTAGATGGCATAGGCGGGTCTGTAATTTCATCATTCGTTGGTTCAGAGACATAAATCGCCGGAGTTGTGTCATCTATACCTACCGGAGCTTCACCGGAATCTAAGCGAGACAAGAAATCTTCTAAGGCATGTGAACTGCCTGGCCGATGAATGACTTCGTAGTCAAACTCCTGTAAGTAGAACCCATCGTGCTAATCGACCTCCTAGATGTTGTTGCCAAACCAGATAAACAAGTGCAGCATGATCTACATGAAAAGTAAATTTACGGCCCAACTAATAATGTCTGAATTTCTTGACAGAGTATACTAGACCTAGACATTCTCTTTCTGTTACAGAGTAATTCTTTTCAGCAGGGGCTAATCTTTGACTTGCATAGTACACTGGTCTGAATCACTTATCAGTTTGTTGCATTAAAACGCTCCCTATTGCTATATCTGAAGCATCAACAAATACATGAAATGGTCGATCCCAGTCACGAGGCTGTAAGATGGGAACTTGTGTTAATAAACACTTTAAGCGATCAAATGCTATCTGACATTCCTGAGTCCACTCAAACTGTCGAGGAGTCTTGGTGATTAATCTGTTCAGTGGCATTGCCAGATGAGCAAGCCACCGTAAGTGTCGACCATGCCATCTTACTTGGCCCATGAAGCGCATTACTTCCTTCGGTGTAGTGGGCACAGGAGCTTCTAACACAGCTGAAATTTTATCTAGATCCACCTGTATACCTTGTGTAGATACAATGTGGCCAAGTAGCTTGCCACATGAAACTGCAAACACAGATTTGTTTGGGTTCAAATAGAGTCTCTATTCTCTGCACTTTTCAAAGCAGCACCGTAAATGGAATAGGTGTGCTATCATCTTATCAAAAATTGAAAAATCGTCAAGATATACTTGCATAAAAGAGGTAAGGTACGGGGAGAATATTTCCTGCATACACCTTTGGAACGTACTTGGGGCATTTCTCAATCCAAACCACATGACAGTACATGCAAAAACACCCTAGTTGGTAATGAAGGCAGTCTTTGGTATATCTTGTTCAGCCATTCTAACTTGATTATACCCACTGTACCCATCTAAAAATGAATACATTTCATGTCTTGCTACTCTATCAAGCATTGTGTCAAGAAAAGGGAGTGGAAATGGATCAGGCACTGTCGCTGCGTTCAGTTTTCGGTAATCTACACATATTCGTAACTGCTTATTCTTTTTAGGGACAATAACAATTGGAGAGATCCATTCAGCATGCTCTACTGGTACAATAAATCCGACTTTGAGTAGCCTGACCGGCTTTGCTTCCGGCTTCAGCATGACCTTGTGTTGATAGATGCGCGGGTCCAAACCCTCTTTGTAATCCCATGCAAATACATCAGAAAATTCGCAAAGTAGTTGGATTAGATCTGCTTGAAATAATTCCGGTAATTTCTACTTTATCCTAAGAGGTCGTGGATTTTCTTCATCACCTAAATTGTAATTGGTTAGTTGATCTGCTGGAACATAGAATTGTCGAGGCTTCTCTGTATTCTCAGCTGGGTTAAAGAGTTGTTGTAGATCAGCGTCATCTATGGTAACCTTATCTTTTTCCATATCTTTTTCTGTTACAGTCATCACCGTGCAAATTGAAGGATTCCAGTTTTCTACAACAGATTGTAGATTGACAGCTCCTAGGGAGATCAAGTCAATGTTATTTTTCAGAAACTCTTCTTCTTCATCATCTGACAAACCATCTAGCATATGAACTGGTTCCGCAAAGTACGGTCTAGCATGCAACTCGCAAGGTTGTATAGCATCTAATTTTACAACATATTTACGATTATTATCCTTGAAAGTGAGTTCCTCTGCAGACCAATCTTGTATCACCTTAGCATGCTTCAGCCAAGGTCGGCCGAAAAGGAGGTTGTAATCAAGAGTGGATTCCGATAAATCTAGTATGACAAAGGTCATTTTAAATGTTGTACCTTGTAAAGTGATTGGTACATTTCATACAAGTCCTATGGGATGGACTCTTGATTGGTCGGCCATTCTGACAAAAAACTGAACTGGTTCGATTTCAGTCCACCCTAACTTTTTACACAGTGCAGCAGTAGCAATGTTGACACCAGATCCTCCATCAATTAGTACCTGTGTGATTTTATGATTTTTATACCATACCGTAATCAAAGGAACTGAATGATCGACCGTAGAATCAGGTTCCGGTTGCACTGTTGTTGTCGCTAGAATGCAAGAAGGCACATGACTGAACTGCTATTGGAATTTTTGTCGAACCCCTGGTACTAGTGCAAGTAATTGGCCCAGAGGAAGAGTAATGGATGCCTTAGATAAAATTTCCCAGGCCTTTTGTGATTGGTTTGTATTTTCCACAGATTCTGAAGATGATGCGCATGCTGAAGATGATGTGCTTGTTGCTGAATTGGAATCCTGTTGTTGTGTTCCTTCTTCGGTTAACGGAGTCTGGGTTACCGGAATAGGATCTGGGAAGACTAGAGGTTCTGCAATGGTCCATTGACTAGCTTTATCAAACATCCTTTGTTGTTCACGTATGCCGGGTTCAAATATTTCTTCTGCTGGTTGCAGTTGTTTACCGGAGCGGGTCTGAATTACTGCAATGTGCGTTTCCACTGGTGTGATTTGTACCATATTAGGCATTGGGTTTTGACGCTCTTTCTTCCTCTGATCATACTCAGCTTCATCCTTACAAAATCTTCTAATGTGACCAAATTCACCACAGAAATGGCAGCGCGGTGGTGGTAAATTGGGATTTTTCGGTACTGGTTCAGCCTGCCAGCGGTTTGCGTTGTAGTTATTATTTCTCTGTCCTCTGTAATTTTGATATCCTTGTTGCTGGTTGTTTCTCATTTGCGGAGGAACATAGTGATTGGTTGGCTGCCCTGGTTCCTCTATGATTACATTGATAGTCGTTGTTCCCTGCACTTTGGCGTTATATGCACAGTTTTCGGTGGTGTGTCCGATAGTGTTGCAGATAGCACAAAACAACTGATTAAGTGCACAAGTGGCACTAGTATGGCCTGAATTCTTGCATGTAGTGCAGTACATCTGTCTGGTCGGGTCTTCGGTGGTATTTCTATTTACTTTTAGCCACTCCAGATCTTCTGTAAATCCGCCAACCTTGTTTTCCAGTTGCAGAGCCATTGCAATCACTGCATCTAGCATCATAGCTCCTACATAGCGTATGATCATAATCTGTTTAAGTTGTGGGTTCAATCCATTGATAAACCACTGAGTAATAACGTCATCCGATAGGTTGGCATGTGCTGGTGGTAACTGCCTCAAATGAGTTTTGAATAGAGTGGCGTACTCCTGTACAGTTTGATTTATCTTCTATCTATTGTTTTGTAGGTAGTCAAAAATTTTGGCAAGATTCTTCTTTATTCTAAATCTCTGCAAAAAGGCATCCCTTACTGCTTCATAGGTGCCAAAATGGTTAATATCATATTGTGTAAGCCATCTAGCTGCTTCGTTGACCAATGTCGATTGGAAAACAATAGCCTTATATGCCGGATCAGGTGGATGGTTGAGAACTGCATAGCTTATCTCGAATGTGCGTACATGAGCATCCGGGTCATCTCCTGGGAATCCACCAAATCTGGTGTACGTTACTCCTGTCGGAGTCGGCCTTGGTGGGCATAGTTGTTGTTGCTGCTGCTGTTGTTGTTGCTATTGTTGTTGTTGTTGTTGCTGCTGTTGTTGTTGTTGTTGCCCGTTCATGACGAGTGTATTGTGACTATATTCTGTATCTCGAGGCTGAATATCTGAACTATCGGAATCTGTATCGTCGGACTGTGCACTTTTCGGTTCGATAATCTTGTTCCGTAGGCTTCGAATCTCGGTTTCAAACAAGCTTCCTTCCTTCTTGATGTCAATTGTAGGGAAGCTTACTCCCAATAGCGGTGACTGGGCTGAAGATTCACCAAGGAATGGTAAACTGTCGCCAGAAAACTGCGTCCTTGTTACCGAAATATCACCGGAATGTGTCGAATTTTCACCAAAACAAGGTGTTTTTTCATCTTCACTAATTTCTTTGGCTAAAGTGTTTCTAGTCATAAACAAATTTGAATCTTTACCCAATGTTGTTAAACTAACTTCAGGCTACGTCCTGGTAGATTCTGGAGTTACTATATCTTCGACAGACTGTGCCGAAATAGTACCGAAATTTACTAGAGGTGAAACACGTTCTACCGGAATATGACCGGAATCACTACTAACGTTTTTTACTTTCTTGACAACTGGGTTAGACCTAGTTGCACTTCTACCTCCCGGAGTCGTTTTTAGCACATTAAGTACCCCAGGCTGGCGGTTCTTTGTATACGTTTCACCGGATCGAGTAACCGGCATGTATCATCTTTTGTACTAATCGTGTACTATTACTGTCAAAAAAATTTTACAGTCACGTTTCCACAACAGGTTTACAACAATTTGATTTGTTACCACCTTCCCACAAATAAATGGCAATCTTGATAACACTTTCGTTAGGTAAATGGAAATCTTGATGCCACCTTCCCACAGACGGCGCAAGTGTTAAACGCTTAAACGCGAGTCTAACTGTCAGAAACGCATCTAAGCACCTAAGTGGGTTCTTGGGAGTGGTAGGGGTCTGTTAGACAGAGGCCCTTTACTTAGTTCCCAAATACAACCACTTCAGATACATAGAGATACTGAAACTCTAGCACGATTCCGTTATACTCAGACAATCACTGTTCACGTCTTAGCTCAGCCATCATGTAATGAATACACGAAAATACTACAGTGATAAACTTACTGAAGATATCAGAGACAAGGGTAAGGGTTCAATCTTACCGGATAGGTACCGCAATCCGCTCAGCGTCCGAAACACAGAGAACTAAATCGTTCAATTACACCGCACTTAAGACCCATTAAACAACTCAAGATCCCTTACTGTAGCTTAACCCTTACCGTATGATGACATATTTCAACACTGAAGACAACACTATACTTTGCAGTGTTAGCGCACTATCACAATTCTACAGACCTCACCCAACAACTTGGCAGAAAATTCCAAGAACTAGTACTAACCCAATACGCGCTCTTAACACACGATTGCAACAAGGATTTGCAGACGATTCACTTCAGACAACAGTTCGATGAGTTACTGTATGATGAATAACACTCACAACCACAACAAATATCAAGAGATTACAGACACAAACAATAGATACAGACAAGGAGATAACGGATTACTCAGAAAAAACTCAAAAGTTTTACAAACAAAGTTACAGTAACGTTCAGACAATCACCCAGACAAACAGTCTGGTGATTTCACGACTCGTCTTCCCTGAGCATCTCTTTACATTGCTTTATATAAGAAATTACAACTGTTGTGTAACCACTTTTCGCGCGTGCGAACACAAGATTAATTTTTACATTTGCCAATCCGGCGGCCGACTAACAATGCCTATTGCCCTAATGGGCTACTTATCTTTGTAAATTCTCTAGTAATACATTCAGTATTGTGTGTTTGCGCTCCAAGCTTCTTCTTCTTCCTTGTGTTGTTCACGTACTTCCACAGACGTCTATCTCCAACAGAAATTAATGCATACCTTTGTGTGTCTATTCCTTCTCCAAGTCAAAAACCTTAACCCTGACCTATGAGTTCAATCATCTCTACAAGAATCACAATTCTCTATAGGGAATCATGTTTCCTCCAAATCTATTTTTCCTTCTAATTTTTGCAAATTTTTCAAGCTCCTTATTGATTCCACATATATTCTATCTCTCCTTTTCTTTTCAACTACAAATATCATTGATTCTCAACAATTTTCTCTTGAATCTTTCAAAATTATTAGGTTAACCATTAAATCTCACATTAAAATCTTGCTTCTCATATTTTCCAATGATTCCAAGTTCTATACTTGTTTTTTCCATTACATTACATCATTAATCCAAAGAAACATCCATAGTGTTTCATTATTTTTTAATTTTCTCTCAAAATTTAAAAGAAAATGTTCTTGGATTTCTTGAGCATGTTTGAATCAAAGACTGTTTTTTTATTTTTTTTTGTATTTTCTCGTGCAAAAAGTTTTACATCTTATTAATGCATCTCTCTTAGTAAGGTTGTTCAATTCAAGTTTTTCAATGAAATTTTCCAATAAACACACTTTTAAAAAACGCCTTATTTCTCTTTCCAACCCAAATTTTCAAGAAAAGCTTAAAAGCTTATGAGTAAGTGAATAAATTTCATTAATGATAATGGAAATAAAGAGAAGGATCTCCCTCAGGCAATTAAACAAGATGAATGAAGAAATCTTCCAAAGATCAAAGTTTACCATCAACTAGGAAGATCTAGCAAAGTCCAATGCATTTGTTCCCCAAAATGATGCCAAGAATGTATGTTATACTTTGGAGTTGTCCTCTCTAGATATTTTAGCATAAAAAACCAACACCAACCTACATTAGATTCCCAATCCACAAAGTATTCAAAGAATCTAGCCCCTTCCTAATAAATAAATTGCAAGAACTATTAAACAAAGATGAGTACATTCATCAATCCACATTCATTCCAACAACCTTACGAATCACTCCACATGAACTCATGATAGCTGATGCTGAATATGCAATTGATGCATATGCATAAACTTGATGGGATGAGGCAACATCATTGTAATGATTGCCTCAAGTAGGTTATTGTAAATTTGAAAATGTGCTACGACAAGATAGGAAAAGTTTGATCACAAGAGTACAAGAAAAAATTTTAACACTCAAGAATTCTTAGATAGTAGCACGTTGTCTTATATATAAAGATGCTCTTTGATCTTCCTTGGTTGGGAACAATGCCTTATATGAGGTAATCGATCCTCAATCAATGGGAATTCGTGATCATACAATGATATTGCAAGTGATATCATGAGCCACCACACATAATTCTATTAACTCCCATGTAACTTAGCCACTCAAGACTTATATCTTGCATACAATACTTGATGCCCTTTGGTATTGTTAGTCGGCCGCCGGATTGGCAAATGTAAAAACTGAATCTTGTGTTCGCACGCGCGAAAAGTGGTTACACAACAGTTGTAATTTCTTATATAAAGCAATGTAAAGAGATGCTCAGGGACGACGAGTCGTGGAATCACCAGACTGTTCGTCTAGGTGATTGTCTGAACGTTACTGTAACTTTGTTTGTAAAACTTCTGAGTTTTTTCTGAGTAATCCGTTATCTCCTTGTCTGCATCTGTTGTCTGTTTCTGTTATCTCTTGACCTTTGTTGTGGTTGTGAGTGCTATTCATCATACAATAACTCATCGAACTGTTGTCTGAAGTGAATCGTCTGCAAATCCTTGTTGCAATCGTGTGTTAAGAGCGCGTATTGGGTTAGTACTAGTTCTTGGAATGTTCTGCCAAGTTGTTGGGTGAGGTCTGTAGAATTGTGATAGTGCGCTAACACTGCAAAGAATAGTGTTGTCTTCAGTGTTGAAATCTGTCATCATAGGGTAAGGGTTAAGCTACAGTAAGGGATCTTGAGTTGTTTAATGGGTCTTTAGTGCGGTGTAATTGAACGATATAGTTCTCTGTGTTTCGGACGCTGAGCGGATTGCGGTACCTATCCGGTAAGATTGAACCCTTACCCTTGTCTCTGATATCTTCAGTAAGTTTATCACTGTAGTATTTTCGTGTATTCGTTACATGATGGCCGAGCTAAGACGTGAACAGTGATTGTCTGAGTATAACGGAATTGTGCTAGAGTTTCAATATCTCTCTGTATCTGAAGTGGTTGTATTTGGGAACTAAGTAAAGGGCCTCTGTCTAACAGACCCCTACCACTCCCAAGAACCCACTTAGGTGCTTAAATGCGTTTCTGACAGTTAGACTCGCGTTTAAGCGTTTAACAGCATATATACAAGCTGGGGGAAAAAACCCTCCTAAAGAGGGAAAAAAGTGCCCCGACGGTCCTAGAGTGTTCACACACATCACTACCTAAATATATCAACAAATCCCCCCTGGGAGTGATGCGGTGAACAAGTAGCTGGAACTCATGTATAAGGAAGTGCCAAGCTATGTGGAAGTCACTCCACAAAAGGAAGTAAGCCCAAAGCTTTGCGGAAAGCTTCAAACTTCTCCCTGGGCAGAGCTGTCGTGAAAAGGTCTGCAATGTTCTCCTGTGTGGGCACATATGCCAAGCTGATCTCCCCAGCAGAGAACCTATCCCTGACATAATGATAATGCACCTCAATATGCTTAGTGCGAGCATGGAACACAGTGTTCCTGACAACTGCCAATGCGCTCTGACTGCCAGTGAAGATAGTGGTGGCAGAATTTTGACCAACACCCAAATTAGCCATAAGGCATCTGAGCCACACACACTCAACCGAAGTTGTGAAAGCTACCCTATACTCAGCCTCACAACTGGAAGTGGCCACAATAAGCTGCTTCTTGCTCAACCAAGATATACATGAGCTACGAAGCATGAAGCAAAAGCCACTAGTGAACACACGAGTGTCATAGCAACCAACCTAATCAAAGTCAGAAAAAACATGCAAATATGGCGGCAGTGATCCCCCCTTGGGATAAAACAACCCAAGTAGCCGAGTACCACTCAAGTAGCGAAAGATGCGCTTAATCGCCTGCCAATGCTTGACTCCTGGGCAATGCATAAATCTCCTCATCTGTGAGACAGCAAACTGAATATCTGGTCGAGTAATGCATAAGTAAATCAAACATCCAACAACTTGCTGATAGAGAACAACATCAAATGCATCTCCAACATCATGAAGATTCAATCCTAAACATGTCTCCATAGGAGTGGCAATAGGCTTATAGTCTTCAAGGCCAAAATGCTACAATAATGTGTCAATATATTTCGTTTGACACAAAGCCATTCCACCATCAACTTGCATAAGTTGAATGCCCAAATAGTGATGCAAATGCCCCAAATCAGACATCTCAAATGAGGCATGCAAATCAGCCTTAAAATCAGCAATATGCTTCTCAATAGGACCAATGATCAGCATGTCGTCAACATAGACAACAATGATCAGAAGTACATCATTAACACGCTTAACACATAAGGTGCTTTTAGTTGGATTGTTCTCAAAACCATGTGCAATTAGATAGGCATGTATCTTCTCATAACAAGCACGTGGTGCTTGCTTTAAACCATATAATGCCTTCTTTAACCTACACACCTGGTTTTCATGTCCTTTCTACACAAAGCCACGGGGTTGAAAAACATACACTTCTTCATGCAAGTCACCATTCTGAAATGTTGTTTTAATGTCCAACTGATGTACATTCCAACGATGATGGACTGCAAGTGCACAAATGCTCCGAACAATAGTCATATGGCATGTGGATGCCTCTTTCCTACGCATAACCCTTTGCAACAAGCCTAGCCTTATACATGTCAACTGTACCATCAGGTTTATGCTTCAGCTTGTATACCCACTTAGTGCCAATGGCCTTCTTGCCAGGAGGCAAGTCACATAAAGACCAAGTACCATTCTTCATTATTGCATGATATTCAGATTGCATAGCAGCCATCCAATTTTCTGAATTTTGTGCTTCATCAAACAAAACACGCTCATTCTCATCAGAGAGACTAGATGCAACCATAGCATAGCAATCTGATGCAAAAGAAGCACTATGAGATCCTGAACGAGTTTGATATGACAGAGGTGCATCTAATTTGCTGTCACGCAAAGTCTGCATCAGCCATTTTGGCATAGTTTTTGCCTGCTCAATATCAGCTCTCTCATCAACTAGTGCATCATGTAAATCTGCATCAGAAATGGAATGATCTGCATCATCACATGAAACCTGCAAAGGCTGAGAAGTTGCCTCATTAGGACCAACACTAGACTGTCCATCTGTAAAAAGAGGCATCAAAGTATCATACATGTCTTTGAACCTAACAGATGTCTCCTTATTACATGAAAGCAATGGCTGAATAACATCTTCCACAAAAACAACATCACAGCGAACCAGAATGCGTTTAGTCTGTGGATTATACAGATGATAGCCTTTACTTTCAGAACAATACGCAACAAAAATACATTTTACTACTTTAGCATCCAATTTTCTGCGATGTTGTTCAGGCACTAATGCATATGCCAAACAACCAAAAACACGCAGATGAGCAACAGATGGCTTGCGGTTATGCCAAGCCTCATATGGAGTGATAGACTGCAGTGCTTTAGTGGGACACCTGTTCAGTACATATGCTGCACACATGAGAGCCTAAAGCCAGAAACTGTTGTAAAGCCTGACTCTTGACCATGCACCTCGCCATCTCCATGAGTGACCTATTCTTTCGTTCAACAACTCCATTCTGTTGAGGTGTATACGGCACTGTACATTGGTGTTTTATCCCATGTTCAGCCAGAAATGCATTAAAATTAGAAGACATATATTCCCCTCCCTTGATCAGAACGGAGGGTGCCCATTTTACATGCTGACAAATTTTCAGCCAAAACCAAAAACTGTTTAAAGCACATGAACACTTCAGACTTTGCTTTGAGTGGATATACCCATGCATGCCTGGAAAAATCATCAATAAAAGTCATGAAGTAAAGATAATTTCCAAAAGAAGGTGTCTGCATAGGACCACAGACATCACTATGTACAAGCTGCAATTTCTGAGTAGCCCGAACTGAACCATCTTTTGGAAAGGATGAATGCTGCATTCTGCCCAAAATACAGCCTTCACAAACATGTTTTCCAGGTACCTCAAGTTTGGGCAATGAGGACACCATTCAGATTTCTATAGGCGTAGCAAACTAGCAAAATTTAGATGACCTGTAAGGAATTGAACTCACAACCTCTTGGTTAGGAATGTGATGGGCTAACCACTTGCCCCAAAAGCCATGGTTGAGGATTACTTCCTAATCCTCTCTCTTAGGGTGTAGTTCAACCATCTCCTACTAGGATTATGTTACATTCTTCCCCCCTTGAACTCCCTAGGGAATGTACCCTGACCAGCTATGGGACTGGCAGGATGTACCCTGGATGTACCCTGGCAGGATGTACCCTGACCAGCTATGGGACTGGCAGGATGCACCCTCACACAGTTTCTTGAACACTCAATCAAGTGCCACCCAAGGATTCCCAAGGAATTCACACTTCCAACCTAGCTCATTGGAAAGTTCATTCCGAGAGCTTTCCAACGGTATATTACACGCCTCAATCCGACCTACGGATTGGGAGATACACCCCAATCATTGTAAGGTCCATCATTGAAATCGACGCGCGCCTTCCACAATTCCTACCCTTTCACATGGAGGATGCCCAAGCGCCTTTTTTAGAGGCCATTGGATCGTTCCACTTTGCCCAAGCCTACTTCCTAGGCTCTGATACCAATGTAAGGAATTGAACTCACAACCTCTTGGTTAGGAATGTGATGGGCTAACCACTTGCCCCAAAAGCCATGGTTGAGGATTACTTCCTAATCCTCTCTCTTAGGGTGTAGTTCAACCATCTCCTACTAGGATTATGTTACATGACCAAAGCGTGCATGCCAAAGCTTTGCATCTGACATAGCTTGAGAATCATTTACTGCACATGCCAAATCATTTACAGATCTTTCATAGTCTATGAGCTTATACAGCCCACGACATAAAATGCCAAAAGCAATAATCACATCGCCATTTGAGAGATCATGAACTGTACACCTGTCATCAATAAATTTCATAACCAAGCCAATCTTGGCTCATGTAGAAACTGATAACAGGTTCTTTTTGATCCCTGGCACAAATAAAGCATCTGACAAAGTGAAAGAAGCAGTAGTCAAAATGATCTTACCAACTCCCATAACAGGATATGAGGAGTTGTTGGTGCATGTAACAATATTCCCTGTAGGTGCAGGCTCGGGTGAAGAGAAGAAACTATGTTGCGAGGTAATATGTTTGGTCGCCCCACTGTCAAAATACCAAACATCTGAGTCTACTACAGACATGCACTGCTCATGAGAAGATGGGTCAAAACTATAGATAGTCGTAAACGCCCATTCTTCTTCCTCCACAAGATTTGCAGACTCTGTTTTTGGTGTAGAGGCCTCTACAACAACCATTCCAGCCTCTTTCTTCTTTGCCTCTTTAGCAGCCAGTTTTGGATAGTTTTTTATGATATGATCATTCCCTTTACAGTACTTACAAAACAATTTCTGCTTTTCTGATTTCTTCTCATCTTTATCTTTCTTCTTCGAATATGCAAAATTAGCAGATTTCTGCTTACTAGTTGAAGAGCTCCATTTTCCTTTGCCCTTCTGATTAGCTAGGAAAGCTTGATCTGCAACTCGCATAATGGACCTGTTCTGCCTGGAATGATCTTCCTGCATTATAACAAAGACTAACTCCTCAAATGATAAGGCATTTGGATTACCTTTCATCATCAAATGAAAAGTAGAAGCAAAACTCTGATATGAATCAGGAAGACCATTCAGAATGGTCTGCACAAGTGAGCTATGAGGTATAACCTCATCAATAGAAATCAATTGTTCCTTCAAGTCTTTGATCTTCGTTAGGAAATTGTCCATAGAATCACCTTCATTCATGTGCTCACTCTCCAACTGTTTTCGGAGGTAAGCAACACGTGCCTCATTCCTAGCTTGGTACAATGTGGTAAGTGTATCCCAAGCATCCTTAGCTGTTCTGCAAGAGAGAATGTGAGGAACAATGGCACGTTTGACAGACAAAGCTATCAATGCATGTGTCTGGGCATCTCTGCCATCCCAGCGAATCTGCTCTGTAGTAGGTGCAGCAGAAATAGCAACACGAACAGGAATCTGCGGAATATCATCTTCGACACCATCTTCATCAGCTCCAACACCTGTATTTGTAGTACTTGTAGTCAGAGGTGTAACAGGACGTCTTTCAACACCTTGGACAATGTTCCATAATCCTTTTGCAACCAATACATGTCGCATCATATAAGCCCATAACAGGTAGTTGGTACCATCCAACTTATCCTCAACAGCCAACATACGGAATACATCACTGCTTTCAGCCATGGCCGGTGACTAAAATACCTTGATGCAAAAAATTGACTGTATCTCAAAAAGTTGAACAGAACTACCCAAACGAGTTTTGTTAGACCTGTAGCAGACTTCGAGACGCTTAAATTGGCGAACAAAACTGGTATATACCTTTGGCACAAAAAGATAAAATAGCTTACACAAGCACTGTGATAGTATGTTCGGAGGCCGAAACGAGCCCAGATCGCGATTTCGGCACTAGAAACCGAAGCCTTTTTTATCTCTAAAACACCCTAAGTATGCTCACCAAATTTCGTGTGAATCTGAGACTGCAAACAAAGGAGTGTCGATGGCACCCTAGATGAAGCGACGACCTGCTCTGATACCAATTGTTGGAGATAGATGTCTGCGGAAGCACGTGAACAACACAAGGAAGAAGAAGAAGCTTGGAGCACAAACACACAATATTGAATGTATTACTAGAGAATGTACAAAGATAAGTAGCCCATTAGGGCAATAGGCATATATACAAGCCGAGGGCAAAAAACCTCCTAAAGAGGGAAAAAAGTGCCCTGATGGTCCTAGAGTGTTCACACACATCACTACCTAAATATATCAACAATTTCCACGTACTTTTGAATAGTTTTCTAGAAAAAAACAAGAAAGGGTGATTTTCTTTTTGCAAAAATTGTAAAAGCAAAACTTAGAAAACACTTTATTCATTGAGTGACTTCTTAGAGAAAGAGCACTGCAAATCATGATTTTGAGCAATTGATTAGTCTCTTGGATTTTTGGCAGCCATTTTGTCTCCAAAACTAAGGTAAGGTATTGTTAAATCTATTTCAATGAGTGCATAATATTTTTGGCTCAAATGAATGTGTAATAGGTAATAATAAAAATTCACAATTCATGGATAATGTGATATTAAAATTAATGGTATTTTAAATAAAATTCTTTATTGCATGATTAAGTGATGAATAGGCACTAATGAGGGGAAAAAGAAAGCTCGAGAAGGTTGAAAAAAAAATTGAGTGAATAAAAACTAAAAATTGTGATTCTAAAAAAGAAAACATTATTGTCAAAAACTAAGATTGTCTATAGACAACCATAAATTTGAAAAAACTAAAAAAACATGACTGTGAGCAATAATGATTGTCAAAAAGTCAAAACACCATTTTCAAGAAAATTGTGCTTGTGTTGGGATTTAGAATTTCTGATTGTCAAAAAGTCAAAATACCATTTTCAAGAAATTTGTGCTTGTGGTTGGATTTAGAATTTCATGATTCTATCCTGAAAGATTGTCAAAACATCATTGTGAAGAAAATACAATAATGGAAAACATAGAGCTTTCATAAAAACACGATTTTGAGAAGGGGAAGAAACATGATTTTGAAAAGGTTGGCCATCACAATTTTCATCCCATAGGGAAATGTGATTGTCTACTCAAAATCACGATTCTATCAATATAATATGATTCTTTGTTGAGAGTCGTGTTTGGGAGACAAGTGTGATTCTTGAAAGGAAATTTTATTATTTTGACCTCAGAATCACGATTTTGGAAAATGAACACAATTCTATACGGAGTCATCATTTTTCAAAGAAATTCATGAAAATATGATTCTAAGTTCGAACAATAATTTTCATAATTTTGGTAAATTGGGAAAAAGTTAAACATTCTACATTGGAGAAAAGAGTGCAATCAAGAGAAAAAAAAAGCAATCATGATTTGTGACTAAGAATTGGGATTTAGAGCAAAGCATGGATATTTTCCCCAATACATGGAAAATAGATAAATTTTCAATTAAATGTTTGTTAAAGGGTGTATACAAGTTCTTGCTGCAAGATAAAGTAAAGAAACAATCAAAGCTCATAGGAAATAGTAGAAACTTATTCTAGAGTAGGAGAAAAAAGGGGGTTGAGATTAAAACCATTATAGTTGATGAGACTGAGTTATTAATTATTGAAGATGACTCTTGCTCAGTTTGAAGATGGAAGATACAAGGATATAAAAGTGCTAGTTATAAAGAAACTTGCGACAAGAGTTTGGAAAACCTTGAAAATCAAAGGGGTAGTAGATATCATACTCCACTAAAGTAGCATAGGGAAAGAATACATCAAATTTCACATAATCCCTTTTTTTTGGGAGAGGGAGAGGTAGTAGAGGAATTCCCTATCAAAAGAAGAAAGTATTGGTATAATCAAGGAGGAAGAGAACTTAGACCATCACAAATGGCTAAATGCATGAAAAATCAATATGATGGATCGATTAATCCTCATGATCATGGAGCTTGATAAAAGAAAAGATTTAGGTTAGAGAAAGTGAACGGAAAGAAAACTCAATTTAACGCTTTTGGGTTGGAGAAAGTAAGATTCCACCCACAAAAGAATTAGATCCAGCCTAGCAAAAGCATTAGGAGAAACTATAAGATAAAACTCAACTAGTCGTAGAATCACAGAAATTAGAAGGTGTTATGTTTGTAGACAAAATCATCCAACCCAAATGTGTAGTTATCAAAATCCAACTCATTCATAAGATAAAATAACTTTAAAATATTGTACCCTAGAAGAAAAATGGATGAATCACACAAGGGATGATTATTTATATAATACACAAACTATAAGAGAGAAAGAATACTAGAATCAACCAATGCAAATAGGAGAAAGAGAATTTTTGGAACAATCTAAATGAGTATTATGACAACAAGCATCAATACCAACAAACTTAGTTCTATTCAAATACACACCTATGGAAGAAAATTGAAGACGGTCTTTAGTCTTGACCAAGGAATATTTTGATGGATAAAATAGTTATTCAAATGATCATTTAGAAGATACTAGTTGGGATTATATGTATAACAAGGAACCTGAACTACAAGCATTGGATTTAGGAAGTGGGAAAATGGAAATGGATGTTGTTGCATTCATGTATATTACTAATAATTATATGAGAAAATTAAAACCCCAGTTCAATCCTATTCATAAGGTAACCTATTATAGATGTGGAGGAGAACATTTTGTGATAGATTTTCCTCAATCTCTTTAAGAGTAGAACATTGTAAGGATTGTGAAAGAGAGCAATTGATTAGGGATTTCCGAAAAAAAGATTATAAGGAAGTTTCTCATAACAAAGTGTCATTAAAGAAATTAGATATCTTGTCTAGCTTTGGTAGTGAACAACATGAAGTACTACCCATTAGTTGCGAACAAGGGAACAAGCTCAAGCTTAAAAAATGGAATCAGGTATGGAAGATGAAAAGAGAGTAGAAACACCCATAAACAACACTAAGAAGAATCTCTCTTGGAAATATAGAAGGGAAAACCAAAAATCAAATTGTGATAAAAAGGTCAAAGAGATCATTAAAAGAATTTGATCAAAGAAATTAAATGAAAAACATGAATGAACGACAAGAAGAGAAAAACAGGTTAAATTCTATAGAAGACTTACTAAAACATCTTGAAACTTAGACAAGAGCATATAAAGCTAGAATTAAAGAAGGACCACAATGGGCAGACAAAAATAAGCTATATCCTATGCTTTAATTAGAGACTAAAAGAATGTGGATGTGTAGGGAGATGATTGAGTTTACTCAAAAAATGTTGGAGCGAGAGCCTCCAAGACTAAAGTCCAAAACCCTAGAAAATTCAGATTAAGGGATATGGATGGAAGTAATGGAAAAGAAAATAGAGTGCTATAAGGATAATGTTCTTCCTTATCCAAAAGCGAAAGAAGGGGATAACCAAGGAAAAATGCAAGACAATCAAATTCATCAACCATTAACCATAGACGTAAAGTTGAATGAGGAATTGAAAATTTCACGTAGTTTAACTTTAAAAGAATTGATGGATGGAGAATTCTTAGATGAAACCATATGCCGAATGTTTTGAAAAGAATAGGTTTGTTATGGATTGTCTAGAAGTGGATAAAATTGAAGGATATTGTGAAGGCGAAGAAAGAAATACTTCAATTTCAATACAATTTGAAGGAAAAAAACAACTACCATTCTAGATAGTGGAGAAGGAGTAGCTATAATGACTAAAAGAACCTGTCGAGAATGGGGTGCATCAAACCTCAAACCTATTAGAATGAGATTGCAACTGTAGATGGACACAAATGTTGATATATTTAGGTAGTGATGTGTGTGAACACACTTGGACCACCGAGGCACTTTTTTCCCTCTTTAGGAGGTTTTTTCCCTGGCTTGTATATATGCCTATTGCCCTAACGGGCTACTTATCTTTGTACATTCTCTACTAATACATTCAGTATTGTGTGTTGTGCTCCAAACTTCACTTCTTCCTTGTGTTGTTTGCGTGTTTTCGCAGAAGTCTAACTCCAATAATTGGTATCAGAGCAAAAGTCTAACTCCAACAATTGTCAATTTTCTACATCAAGTTATCTTAGTCACCGGCCATGGCTGAAAGTAGTGATGTATTCCATATGTTGGTTGTTGAGGATAAGTTGGATGGTACCAACTACCCATTATGGGCTTATATGATGCAACATGTATTGGTTGCAAAAGGACTATGGATTATTGTGTAGGATGTTGAAAAACGTCCTATCACACTTGTAATTGTTACAATTGTAGGTACTGAAGCTGACACAAAAGGTCTCAAAGATGACGATATTCTGCATATTCCTGTTCGTGTTGTGGTTTTTGCTGCACCTACTGCAGAGCAAATTCATTAGGATGGCAATGATGCCCAGGCACATGCATTGATAGCTTTCTCTATCAAACGTGCTATTATTCCTCACATACGCTCTTGCAGAACAGCTAAGGATGTTTGGGATACACTTACCACATTGTACCAAGCTAGGAATATGGCACGTGTTGCTTACCTTCGAAAACAGTTGGAAAGTGAGCACATGAATGAAGGTGATTCTATGGACACTTTTCTAACAAAGATCAAAGACTTGAAGGAATAGTTGATTTCTATCGATGGGGTTATACCAGATAGCTCACTTGTGTAGACCGTTCTGAATGGTCTTCCTGATTCCTATCAGAGTTTTGCTTCTACTCTTTGTTTGATGATGAAAGGAAATCCAAATGCCTTTTCATTTGAGGAGTTAGTCTTTGCTCCATTGCAGGAAGATCAATCCAGGCATAACAGGTCCATTATGCATGTTGTAGATCAAGCTTTCCTGGCTAGTCGGAACGGCAAAGGAAAATGAAGCTCTTCAACTAATAAGCAGAAATTCGCTAATTTTGCACAATCAAAGAGGGAAGACAAAGATGAAAAGAAATCTGAAAAGCTAATAATCATGTCATTAAGAGCTATCCAAAACTAGCTACTAAAGAGGCAAAGAAGAAAGAGGCTGGAATGGTTGTTGCAGGGGCCTCTACACCAAAAATAGAGTCTGCTAATCTTGTAGAGGAAGAAGAATGGGTATTTACTACTATTTGCAATTTTGACCCATCTTCTCATGAGTAGTGCATGTCTGTAGTAGACTCAGATGTTTGGTACTTTGATAGTTGGGCGACCAAACATATTACCTCACAGCATATGTTTTTCTCTTCACTCGAGCCTACCCCTACAGGAAACATTGTTATATGCACAAACAACTCCTCTTATCCTCATATGGGAGTTGGTAAGATAATTCTGACTACCATTGATGGTAGTTCTTTCACTTTATCAGATGCTTTATTTTTGCCAGGGATCAAGAAGAATCTATTATCAGTTTCTATATTAGCCAAGATTGGCTTGGTTGTGAAATTTATTGATGACAGATGTATAGTTCATTATTTGTCAAATGGCAACGTGATTATTGCTTCGGCAATTTTATGTCATGGGTTGTATAAGCTCATAGACTATGAAAGATCCATAATGATTTGGCATGTGTAGTACATGATTCTCAAGCTATTTCAGATTCAAAGCTTTGGCATGCACGCTTTTGTCATCTGAACTTTGCTAGTATGCTATGCCTATAGAAATTTGAAATGGTGTCCTCTTTGCCCAAACTTGAGGCACTCAGTAAACATGTATGTGAAGGCTGTATTTTGGGCAAAATGCAGTGTTCCTCATTTCCAAAAGATAGTTCAGTTCGGGCTACTCAGTAGTTGCAGCTTGTTCATAACGATGTATGTGGTCCTATGCAGACACCTTCTTTCGGAAATTATCTTTACTTCGTGACTTTCATTGATTATTTTTCCAGGCATGCATGGGTATATCCACTCAAAGAAAAGTCCAAAGTGTTTATGTGCTTCAAATAGTTTCTGGTTTTGGCTGAAAATTTTTCAGCATGTAAAATGGGCACCCTCCATTTTGATCGAGGGGGGGAATATATGTCTTCTGATTTGAATGCATTTTTGGCTGAACATGGGATAAAACACTAGTGTACAGTGCCGTATACACCTCAATAGAATGGAGTTGCTGAATGGAAGAACATGTCGGTCATGGAGATAGTGAGGTGTATGGTCAAGAGTCGGGCCTTACCACATAGTTTCTGGCTTGAGGTTGTTATGTGTGCAGCATATGTACTTAATAGGTGTCCCACTAAAGCATTGCACTCTATCACTCCATATGAGGCTTGGCATGATCATAAGCCATCTGTTGCTCATCTCTGTGTTTTTGGTTGTCTAGCATATGCATTAGTGCTTGAACTACATTACAAAAAATTGGATAATAAAGTAGTAAAATGTATTTTTGTTGGGTACAGTTCTGAAAGTAAATTCTACCGTCTATATCATCCACAGACTAAACGCATTCTGGTTAGCCGTGATGTTTTTTTTGTGGAAGATGCTATTCATCCATTGCTTTCATGTACTAAGGAGACTTCTATTAGCTTCAAAGATGTATGATACTTTGCTGCCTCTTTTTATAGGTGGATAGTCTAGTGATGGTCCTAATGAGGCAACTTCTCAGCCTTTGTAGGTTTCATGTGATGATGTAGATCATTCCATTTCTTATGCAGATTTACATGATGCACTTGTTGATGAGAGAGATGATATTGAGCAAGCAAAAACTATGCCAAAATGACTAGTGCAAACTTTGCATGACAGCAAATTAGATGCACCTCTTTCATATCATACTCAGTCAGCTCTCATAATGCCTCTTTTGCATCAGATTGCTATGCTATGGATGCCTCTAATCTTTGTGATGAGACTGAACCTATTTCGTTTGATGAAGCACAAAATTCTAACCATTGGATGGCTGCAATGCAATATGAATATGATGTTATAATGAAGAATGGTACTTGGTCTTTATGTGACTTGCCTCTCGGCAAGAAGACCATTGGCACAAAGTGGGTATACAAGCTAAAGCATCAACCTGATGGAGTAGTTGAAAGGTACATAGCTAGGCTTGTTGCAAAGGGTTATGCGCAGGAAAGAGGCATTGATTTTGATGAGACCTTTCCACCTACTTGCCGAATGACTATTGTTCATAGCATATGTGCACTTGCAGCTCATCATGGTTGGACTGTACATTAGTTGGATATCAAAACAACATTTCTGAATGGTGACTTGCATGAAGAAGTGTATGTTTTTCAGCCCCATGGCTTTGTGCAGAAAGGGCATGAGAACCAGGTGTGCAGATTAAAGAAGGCATTTTATGGTTTAAAGCAAGCACCACGTGCTTGGTATGAAAATATACATGCCTATCTGATTGCACATGGTTTTGAGAACATTCCAACTGAAAGCACCTTATATGTTAAGCATGCTCTTCTAATCATCATGGTTTATAATGATGACATGCTCCTCACTGGTCCTCATGAGAGGCATATTGCTGATTTTAAGGCTGATTTGCATGCCTCATTTGAGATGTCTGATTTGGGGCATTTTGCATCACTATTTGGGCATTCAATTTATGCATATTTATGGTGGAATGACTTTGTGTCAAATGAAATATATTGACACATTATTGCACTTTGAAGACTATAAACCTATTGCCACTCCTATGGAAATAGGTTTACATTGAGTCTTCATGATGTTGGAGATGCATTTGATGCTGTTCTCTATCAATAAGCTATTGGATGCTTTATTCACTTATGCTTTACTAGGCCAGATATTTAGTTTGCTCTCTCACAGATGAGCAGGTTTATGCATTGCCCAGGAGTTAAGCATTGGTAGGTGGTTAAGCGCATCTTTCGCTATTTGACTGGTACTCAACTACTTGGGTTGTTTTATCCCAAGGGGGGATCACTACCGCCAGATTTGCATGCTTTTTTCTGACTATAATTGGGCTAGTTGCTATGACACTCATGTGTCCACTAGTGGCTTTTGCTTCATGCTTGGTAGCTCATGTATATCTTGGTTGAGAGAGAAGCAACCTACTATGGCCACTTCTAGTTGTGAGGCTGAGTATAGGGAAGCTTTCACAACGACTCTTGAGTGTGTGTGGCTTAGATGCCTTATGGCTGATTTGGGTGTTGGTCAGTCTTCTGCCACTACCATCTTCACTGATAGTCAGAGCGCATTGGCAGTTGTGAGGAACCCTTGTTCCATGCTCACACTAAGCACATTGAGGTGCATTATCATTATGTCAAGGAGAGGGTCTTTGCTGGGGAGATCAGCTTGGCATATGTGCCCACGCAAGAGAAGATTGCAGACCTTTTCACAAAGGCTTTGTCTAGGGAGAAGTTTGAAGCTTTCTACAATGCTTTGGGCTTACTTCCTTTGTGGAGTGATTTCCACATAGCTTCACACTTCCTTATACATGAGTGCCAGCTCCTTGTTCACTGCATTACTCCTAGAGGGGATTTGTTGATATATTTAGGTAGTGATGTGTATGAACACACTAGGAACACCAAGGCACTTTTTTCTCTCTTTAGGAGGTTTTTTCCCCAGCTTGTATATATACATATTGCCCTAACAAGCTACTTATCATTGCACATTCTCTAGTAATTCATTCAGTATTGTGTGTTGTGCTCCAAGCTTCTTCTTCTTCCTTGTGTTGTTTGCATGCTTTCGTAGACATCTAACTCCGGCAGCAAACCCTTAGGACTTTTGGAAAAGGTGATAATTAAAACGTGTGGTATAGAGATGTAATATACATTTCCAATTGTGGAATTTTCACATTTAACCCGTTGAGAAATTATTTTGGGTAGAACATTTATGAGCATTTGGATCTAGTCCAAGATTAGAGAAGTGGTCCAATACATAGAAAAGTTCCTACAATATTTTTTCTTAGAATAGAGCATTGTTTAAATGAAAGAATAATAGATGATGTAGGATAATGCCTCAAATATTCAGTGATGAAGAGTTTGAACCTTAGGGAAGGCAACATATTTTTTACCTTGGATGTGGCAAATGAAAAGAGTGTAGGCATAATTTTTGGAAATGAGGAGAGATATTACATATTTCATATAGCCTTGAGAATGGTAAAAGTGAATCGAATTGAGGACAAGTTAAGAAGGGACAATTAAATTAAATGAAAATGAAGGAAAAGAATTTCAATATAGTCTCATATTTGGAAAACATAGGAGCGAGAGAAATGATGAAAGATCAAATCTCAAGAAAACACAGGAATATGAAACATCAAGAAGAACAAATGGAAAAGAATTCAACAAACAAGTTACTAAAAAAAGACAATAAATAGTGAAAATAATTTCACAAAATATGAAGGGGAGGAGAGATTTTCATTGAATCTGGTACCACAAAGAGAGAAAAATAGAGGTGATTCATATGATAATCAAGAAGAAACTAAAAAGGTTCTAATCACTCAAGGGGGAGAAGAATACAAACACGTTGTTAGAGCAATTGACATGACATTGGAAGAACAAGCAACTTTAATTTTGTTGGTAAGAGAATTTAGAGATTTATTTGCATGTAATTGCTTCTAGGATTAGATCACAATATTTGTATACAAAGGACTCCTATTGCATCATATGCTAAAATAGTTAAACATGGGCATTATACATACAATAAAAAATACTCTCTTAAAATTAAAGAAGAAATTGATAAGTTATTGGAAGCATAGTTCATATATGAAATATAACATATTAAATGGATATCTCCAATAGTGGTAATACCAAAAAAGAATGGTAAACTTATGGTTTGTATAAACATTAAGAAAGAAAATGCTACAACTATTAGAGATAACTATGCTCTATCGATAAATAATCATCTTCTAGAAAGGTTTGTAGGAAGAAGTTTATAGATTTTTCAATGGGTTCTCAATACATAATGGGTTCTCAATACATAATCAAGTTCCTATTGATTTAGAAGATCAACAAAAAACATCTTTCTTATTGAATGGGCTATATATGCATTTGGATTTATGCCATTTATATTAATTCATGCACCAACCACATTTCAAAGGATGATGTTTCATGTGTTTAAAGATTCTCTAAAATATTTAATGGAAACATATTTGGATGATATTTTTACTTTTTCATATTTGGATGATATGATAGCTATCTCCACAAAAATTTAGAGATCATAGGGTCTATCTAAATCCTAAAAATCAGTATTTTTTGTCAGACATAGAAGGATGTTAAGAAAAGTTGTGCCAAAAAATGGTATATTCCCAAATGAGGAAAAACCTGTGAGCCTTCTTGCTACAAAGAGGCTATGCAAACAGAGGATCATGTCAAGTGGGAGTGTGCCATGAAGAGTGAGTTGGATTCTATTCACACGAATAGCACTTGGGATTTAGTACCTTTGCCAAAGGGCAAGAAAGCTTTACCATGTAAATGGGTATATATAATGTAAAATTCACATCAGATAGTGCTTCTCCAAAGTATAAAGAGTGACTTCTTGCAAAGGGCTTTAATCAACAACATGGTGTTGATTTCAAGGAAATCTTCTCTCTAATGGTCACGATGACTACCCTACGCATGTTGCTTGGATTCCTTGCAATGGAGGACTTAGAGCTAGTCCAAATGGATGTGAAAACTACTTTCTTGCATAGAGATCTTATAGATGAGATCTATATGGAACAATCAAAGGGTTATGTAGTTCATGGCTGTTGATATATTTAGGTAGTGATGTGTGTGAACACTCTAGGACCGCCGGGGCACTTTTTTCCCTCTTTAGGAGGTTTTTTTCCCCCGGCTTGTATATACGCCTATTGCCCTAATGGGCTACTTATCTTTGTACATTCTCTAGTAATACATTCAGTATTGTGTGTTTGTGCTCCAAGCTTCTTCTTCTTCCTTGTGCTGTTCGCGTGCTTCCGCAGACGTCTATCTCCAACAATTGGTATCAGATCAGGTCGTCGCTTCTTCTAGGGCGCCGTCGACACTCCTCCGTTTGCAGTCTCAGATTCGCACGAAATTTGGTGAGCATACTCAGGGTGTTTCCGAGATCAAAACAGCTTCGTTTTGTGGTGCCGAAATTGCGATCTGAGCTCGTTTCGGCCTCCGAATGCACTATCGCAGCGCTTGTGCAGGCTATTTCGTCCTTTTGTGCCAAAGGTATATACCAGTTTCTGTTCGCCAATTTAAGCGTCTTGAAGTCTGCTACAGGTCTAGCAAAACTCGTCTGGGCAGTTCCGTTCAACTTTTTGAGATATAGTCAATTTTCTGCATCAAGGTATTTTAGTCACCGGCCATGGCTGAAAGTAGTGATGTATTCCGTATGTTGGCTGTTGAGGATAAGTTGGATGGTACCAACTACCCAGGCTTATATGATGCGACATGTACTGGTTGCAAAAGGACTGTGGAACATTGTGCAGGGTGTTGAAAGACGTCCTGTTACACCTGCGACTACAGGTACTACAAATACAGGTGCTGGAGGTACTGGAGCTGATGAAGATGGTGTCGAAGATGATATTCCGCAGATTCCTCTTCATGCTGCTGTTTCTGTTGCACCTACTGCAGAGCAGATTCGTTGGGATGGCAGAGATGCCCAAGCACATGCATTGATAGCCTTGTCTGTCAAACGTGCCATTATTCCTCACATTCGCTCTTGCAGAACAGCAAAGGATGCTTGGGATACACTTACCACTTTGTACCAGGCTAGGAATGAGGCTCGTGTTGCTTACCTCCGAAAACAGTTGGAGAGTGAGCACATGAATGAAGGTGATTCTATGGACAGTTTTCTTACAAAGATCAAAGACCTGAAGGAACAATTGATTTCTGCTGATGAGGTTATACCAGATAGCTCACTTGTGCAGACCGTTCAGAATGTTCTTCCTGATTCATATCAGAGTTTTGCCTCTACTCTTCGGTTGATGATGAAAGGCAATCCGAATGCCTTGTCATTTGAGGAATTAGTCTCTGTTCTGTTGCAGGAAGATCAGTCCAGGCAGAACAGGTCCATTATGCATATTGCATAGCAAGCTTTCCTGGCTAGTCAAAAGGGCAAAGGAAAATGGAGCTCTTCTACTAGTAAGCAAAAATCTGCAAATGCTGCACAATCGAAGAACCAGGATAAAGATGAAAAGAAATCAGAAAAGCAGAAATTGTTCTGCAAGTACTGTAAAGGAAATGATCATATTATAAAGAACTGTCCAAAACTGGCTGCTAAAGAGGCAAAGAAGAAAGAGGCTGGAATGGTTGTTGCAGAGGCCTCTACACCAAAAACAGAGTCTGCAAATCTTGTGCAGGAAGAAGAATGGGCGTTTACTACTGTCTGCAGTTTTGACCCATCTTCTCATGATCAGTGCATGTCTGCAGTAGACTCAGATGTTTGGTACTTTGACAGTGGGGCGACCAAACATATACCTCGCAGCGCAGTTTCTTCTCTTCACTCGAGCCTGCCCCTACAGGGAATACTGTCACATGCACCAATAACTCCTCTTATCCTATTATGGGAGTTGGTAAGATCATTCTGACTACCATTGATGGTAGTTCTTTCACTTTGTCAGATGCTTTATTTGTGCCAGGGATCAAAAAGAACCTGTTATCAGTTTCTGCATTAGCCAAGATTGGCTTGGTTGTGAAATTCGTTGATGACAGGTGTACAGTCCATGATCTCTCAAAGGGTGATGTGATTATTGCTTCTGGCATCTTATGTCGTGGGCTGTATAAGCTCATAGACTATGAAAGATCTGTGAATGATTCGGCATGTGCAGTTCATGATTCTCAGGCTATGTCAGATACAAAGCTTTGGCATGCAGGCTTTGATCATCTGAATTTTGCTAGTTTGTTACGCCTGTAGAAATCTGAAATGGTGTCCTCTTTGCCCAAACTTGAGGCTCCTGGAAAACATGTGTGTGAAGGCTGTATTTTGGGCAAAATGCAACGTTCTTCCTTTCCAAAAGATGGTTCAGTTCGGGCTACGCAGAAATTGCAGCTTGTACATGGTGATGTCTGTGGTCCTATGCACACACCCTCTTTTGGAAATTACCTTTACTTCGTGACTTTCATTGATGATTTTTCCAGGCATGCATGGGTATATCCACTCAAAGCAAAGTCCGAAGTGTTCATGTGCTTCAAATAGTTTTTGGTTTTGGCTGAAAATCTGTCAGCATGTAAAATGGGCACCCTCCGTTCTGATCGAGGGGGGAAATATATGTCTTCAGATTTTAATGCATTTCTGGCTAAACATGGGATAAAACACCAGTGTACAGTACCGTATACACCTCAACAGAATGGAGTTGCTGAACGGAAGAATAGGTCACTCATGGAGATGGCGAGGTGCATGGTCAAAAGTCAGGCTTTACCACATAGTTTCTGGCTTGAAGCTGTCATGTGTGCAGCATATGTACTGAACAGGTGTCCCACTAAATCGTTGCAGTCTATCACTCTATATGAGGCTTGGCATGACCGCAAGCCATCTGTTGCTCATCTGCGTGTTTTTGGTTGTTTGGCATATGCATTAGTGCCTGAACAACATCTCAGAAAATTGGATGATAAGGCAGTAAAAATGTATTTTTGTTGGGTACAGTTCTAAAAGTAAAGGCTATCGTCTGTATCATCCACAGACTAAACGCATTCTGGTTAGCCGTGATGTTGTCTTCGTGGAAGATGCTATTCAGCCATTGCTTTCATGTACTAAGGAAACATCTGTTAGCTCCAAAGACATGTATGATACTTTGATACCTCTTTTTACAGGTGGACAGGCTAGTGCTGGTCCTAATGAGGCAACTTCTCAGCCTTTGCAGGTTTCATATGATGATGCAGATCATTCCATTTCTGATGCAGATTTACATGATGCACTTGCTGATGAGAGAGCTGATATTGAGCAGGCAAAAACTATGCCAAAATGGCTGGTGCAGACTTTGCGTGACAGCAAATTAGATGCACCTTTGTCATATCGTACTCGTTCAGGCTCTCATAGTGCCTCCTTTGCATCAGAATTGCTATGCTATGGCTGCATCTAGTCTCTGTGATGAGAATGAGCCTGTTTCTTTTGATGAAGCACAGAATTTAGAAAATTGGATGGCTGCTATGCAATCTGAATATGATGCTATAATGAAGAATGGTACATGGTCCTTATGTGACTTGCCTCCTGGCAAGAAGGCCATTGGCACTAAGTGGGTATACAAGCTGAAGCGTAAACCTGATGGTACCGTTGACAGGTATAAGGCTAGGCTTGTTGCAAAAGGTTATGCGCAGGAAAGAGGCATTGATTTTGATGAGACCTTTGCACCTACATGCCGTATGACTACTGTTCGGAGCATTTGTGCACTTGCAGCCCATCATGGTTGGAATGTACATCAGTTGGACATTAAAATAGCATTTCTGAATGGTGACTTGCATGAAGAAGTGTATGTTTTTCAGCCCCGTGGCTTTGTGCAGAAAGGGCATGAAAACCAGGTTTGCAGGTTAAAGAAGGCATTATATGGTTTAAAGCAAGCACCACGTGCTTGGTATGAGAAGATACATGCCTATCTAATTGCACATGGTTTTGAGAACAGTCCAACTGAAAGCACCTTATATGTTAAACGTGCTAATGATGTGCTTCTGATCATTGTTGTCTATGTTGATGACATGCTGCTCACTGGTCCTATTGAGACACATATTGCTGATTTTAAGGCTGATTTGCATGCCTCATTTGAGATGTCTGATTTGGGGCATTTGCATCACTATTTGGGCATTCAGTTTATGCACATTGATGGTGGAATGGCTTTGTGTCAAACAAAATATATTGACACATTATTGCAGCGTTTTGGCCTTGAAGATTGTAAGCCTATTGCCACTCCTATGGAGACAGGTTTACGATTGAGTCTTCATGATGCTTGAGATGCATTTGATGCTGTTCTCTATCAGCAGGCTGTTGGATGCTTGATTTACTTATGCATTACTCGGCCAGATATTCAGTTTGCTGTCTCACAGATGAGCAGGTTTATGCATTGCCCAGGAGTCACGCATTGGAAAGCGGTTAAGCGCATCTTTCGCTACTTGAGTGGTACTCGGCTACTTGGGTTGTTTTATCCCAAGGGGGGATCACTACCGCCAGATTTGCATGCTTTTTCTGACTCAGATTGGGCTGGTTGCTATGACACTCGTGTGTCCACCAGTGGTTTTTGCTTCATGCTTGGTAGCTCATGTATATCTTGGTTGAGCAAGAAGCAGCCTACTGTGGCCACTTCCAGTTGTGAGGCTGAGTATAGGGAAGCTTTCACAGCGACTGTTGAGTGTGTGTGGCTCAGACGCCTTATGGCTGATTTGGGTGTTGGCCAGTCTTCTGCCACCACCATCTTCACTGACAGTCAGAGCGCATTGGCAGTTGCGAGGAACCCTGTGTTCCATGCTCGCACTAAGCACATTGAGGTGCATTATCACTATGTCAGGGAGAGGTTCTCTGCTGGGGAGATCAGCTTGGCATATGTGCCCACGCAGGAGAACATTGCAGACCTTTTCACGAAGGCGCTGCCTAGGGAGAAGTTTGAAGCTTTTCGCAAAGCTTTGGGCTTACTTCCTTTTGTGGAGTGATTTCCACATAGCTTGGCACTTCCTTATACATGAGTGCCAGCTCCTTGTTCACCGCATCACTCCCAAGGGGGATTTGTTGATATAATTAGGTAGTGATGTGTGTGAACACTCTAGGACTGCGGGGGCACTTTTTTCCCTCTTTAGGAGGTTTTTTTCCCCCGGCTTGTATATACGCCTATTGCCCTAATGGGCTACTTATCTTTGTACCTTCTCTAGTAATACATTCAGTATTGTGTGTTTGTGCTCCAAGCTTCTTCTTCTTCCTTGTGCTGTTCGCGTGCTTCCGCAGACATCTATCTCCAACAATGGCAAGGAAAGTCTAGTTTGTAAGCTCAAGAAGAGCTTGTATGGACTTAAGCAGTCCCCTAGACAATGGTACCAGGTTTGATGCTTTTATGAAGTCTCAAGGCTATTTTGGAAGCAATGAGGATCATTGTCTATACACAAAGAGATGCTCAGATGGCAACTTGATATGCTTGATACTTTATGTTGATGATATGTTGATTGCTAGAAAGTCCTCTTTTGACTTGTCAATTCTCAGAAAGAAGTTGAGTCAGACATTTTATATGAAGGATTTGGGGGATGCCAAACATATTCTTGGCATGCACATTACTCGTGATAGGATTAAAAGATGCATATACTTGTCTTGAAGTGATTATATATCCAAATTACTTCATAGGTTCAATATGCAGGATCAAACGGCATTGAGTACACATTTGCCCATGTATGTGAAATTGAGAAAGAATAATTGCCCCAAATCAAATGAAGAAAAGGAATTCATGATCAAAATTCCCTATCAGTCTGTTGTTGGTAGTCTCATGTATGCTATGATAGCTACGTGACGAGATATTGCATTTGTGGTGCAACTTTTGAGAAACTACATGTCTAATCCTGGCAAGAAACATTGGGAAGTGGTCAAGATGATTTTGAGATATCTGAGTGGCACTAAGGGTAAGTGTTTATGCTTAGGTAGAAGGAAAGCACTCGTCATTGGTTACAATGATTCTGACTATGTTGGTTGTGTAGACAGTCATAAGTCTACATCAGGGTACATTTTTCATTTTGCTGGAGGTGGTATCTCTTGGAGATCTCACCTTCAAGAATGTCCAGTTGTTTCCACGACAGAAGAAGAGTATGTTGCAGCAAGTGAGGCTTGTAAGGGATCATTGTGGCTTTCTCGTCTTGCTTGTGATATGGGTTTACCTCAGCATGTACCTCGTTTGCTTAGTGATAGTCAGAGTGCCATTGCTTTGGCTAAGAATCTGGTTCATGCAAAGACCAAACACATTGAGGTGAGGTATCACTTCATTAGAGATTGCTTAGCTAGTGAGTGCATTATTCTTCAAAACTTTCAGACTCGAGATAATGCTACAGATGCTTTGACTAAAGCTCTACCACAAGATAGCTCTCGACACTGTTGTCACTTGATGGGGGTTACTTGATTCATGATCTTACACAATCACTTGTATACTGTGTAACATGCGCATCAGGTGGGAGGTAGTTTGTATACTTACACTCATGTATTCTTTATCATTCTTTATTTTTCTCCCATAGTTACTTTGGCCATATTGGCCTTTAGTGGGAGATTTTTACCGTTAGTGTCCATGTGAAAGGCCAAATGGCCTCTAGAAACTTCTTTGTATATGTTCTTTAATGAAACATATAGTGGCTTGGTCAGTCACAAACTGTAAGTTCGACCGCATTTGTAGCATCTAAGAAGTCTGTGTTTGTGCTCCTTGTGTAGTGTGTTTTTCTGAATTCCATATTCTGCAAGCTTTGTGCAGAGTACTGTGCATGGCACCAAGAGCTCGGTTTTCTACTCAGATGATATCATTGTGGAGCTCTCGAGAAGGAGAGTGCACTATGGTGCATAGTCATCAAAATACTTCAATCTCTATGTGCACATTGTTTACATTGTGATACATAATTATCCATGTTTGTTTCTTTGTTTGGAGAATATGCTCCAAGTTTCTCTAAGTTAATTAGAGTTAATATTTTTGAAGCATGTGCACATACATTCCAATTATGTGCTTTTATCAAATAATTATGTTCTTAATTGCTCATATAATTTCTATCTTGAATAGATAATCCTATGGAAGATCAACATCAATTCCTTTAGGTTTTTCTACTATCATTATTCTAGATAGATTCTCATAATATGAGTCTTACCTTTTTTGAAAATTACTCTAAATTCAAAGTCCATAAGAAGTAAAAACCATATCACAATTCTTCTTGTATGAAAAGGTTTATTTGCTAGATAGAGTAAGGCTTGCTAGTCAACAAAAAATTTAAACTTATTTTGCTAATAGGCAATACCTAAATTTCTTAACAACATACACCATACCTTAACCCTCATTTTTAGTAGTGGTGTGGTTTATCTCAACCTAGTTTAACTATCTACTTGCATAGGTTATGCAGAAATCCACTTCATTTCCTTCAATAGGTTGTGCTATTACAAATCCTAAAGCAAAATTAGAAGCATCCTCATGTACATGAAAGATTAGGTCCCATTCAGGGATTTTCAATATAAGTGTTGTCACTAAACAAGTTTTAAAAGCTTCAAAGACTTTCTCAGATTCCTTAGACCACTTAAATTTAGTAATCAATGCAGACAAGGGTTTTGCAATATCTCAAACCTTGTAGAGAAATTTTCTATAATATCCACAATGTCCCACGAATGTTTATAAAATTATTTTACAGTGGTTGGTCTAGATAAAATATGCTTCACTCCCAAAAACTAGAAGATTATCATAATATGGTGGCTTCCTTGTCCATAAGTCTTGTGCCACTTTCAAACCTTTGGTAGTACTAGGTGAAAGGTTAATCACATGAACTATAGTCAATACTACTTCTACCCAAAAGCCTTGTGAAAGGTTTGCATTATGTAGCATAGAGACTACTCTATCCTAAATAGTTCTATTCATCCTTTTAGCTACACCATTCTATACTAGGGTATAAGGAGTTGTAAACTCACTACAAATTCCTCTAGACTGACAGAAAAGGTTGAATTCATGTGAGGTATACTCACCCCCATTATCTGAACGTAAAACTTTGAGCTTAGTTCCTTTTTCAATCTCAACTAAAGCAAGCCATTTTCTAAAAGTAGGGAATACCTCATCCTTCGATCTGATAGGATATACCCAAAATTTTCTAGATGCATCATCTATGAAAGTGACAAAGTAAAGAGAACCACCTAATGAACTTGTGGGCATAGGACCACACAGATCTGTATCAACGAGATCTAAAGGCTAAATTGAAGAGTCAATGTGCATTCTATGCACATTTTTGGTTTGCTTTCGATATTCACAATGCTCACAAAAAGAAAAATTAGAGAAAGATAACACAAGTAAGTAGCGAGAATGAGAAAGATTTTCCATTTCACTATGAGATATATGGTCCAAATGCCCATGCCAAATACAAGCGATAGCTTGTTTAGTAACAGCTAACAAGTGTTCATGTGATCCAAATAAAGGATAAAGTGAGCCAACTTTGCTTCCTTTTGCAATAACCATATTGCCCTTTGATATGCCAAAGGACTGAGCATAGAAGACCACCTTGTAACCAAGGTCATCAAGTTGACCAACTAAAACTAAAGTGTGACAAGTGAGGTAGATGGTGTACACTATGTATAGTAAATTTTGAACCATCAATGAACTACACAACCACATCTCCAATCCCCACAACATCACATTGGTAAGAGTCACCAAGTCTCATGGTGCCAAGAGACTTTGTTGCATAATTAGAGAACCATTCTCTATGTGGTGTCACATGGAAAGAAGCACCAAAATCTAGGAGCCACATGTGGGGAAGAGAATCAGCCATAAGCACCTCAATTTGCACAATACTATCAAGTGTCAACACATGAGCATCATCATAAATAGCATTAATTTCTTCAATCTTCAAAGTCAAAGTAGATGGTGTAGGTAACTATTTAACATGCCCATCAACGCTATGTCATTTACCTTTAGCATTCTTTAATGCGTAACAATATTTCTTCATGTGTCCTTTCTTATGACAATAATGGCATTTGATATCTCTCTTCCTTGAAATACTTCTACTCTTATTCTATTGACCATTCTTTTCCTTGTTCTTGCTCTTGCCACATTGCTGATTCTTTCCTTGGTAAATATCATGAACATTATATGCATCTCTACTCTAAGTGCCAACCATAGATTTTCTATGAGTCTCCTCACTCAAGAGTGCTCCACATATGTCATCATAGACTAGTTTACAGCAAGGTGCACTATTGCTAATCGTTATGCAAAATGTATCCCATGATGATGGCAAGGTGCATAACAACAAGGCTACTTTCATTTCATTATCCATATCCATTTTTTTATCCTATAACTAGGAGAATATAGCATCAAAATCATTTAGATGAGCAGCAACACTATATATGTCATTCATGTAATGGTCATATAACTTTCTCATGAGATACACTTTATTTGATGCTATCTCTTTCTCATATGTATTGCATAACTTCTTCCAAAGCTCGTCTGCACTTTCATAGTCTAATACTATAAAGTAAACATTATCTACGAGGTGCAATAAAATGGTAGGCCTGGCCATTTCATCTAACTCATCCCAATCATCTTCATCCATGCCAATATGCTTCTTTGAGATTCCATTTACTCGCTTCCATTGCCTCCTTTGAGTCAGTACATCTTTAATCTCATTCTTCCATAGAGCAAAGTTTGTGCCATCAAATTTTTGGATCTCAAAATGGTCTCTGTCGTCCAAGTTATAGATCCTCCTCGGAACATAGGCCCTAGACCTCGATTCACCAGATATGCCTGAGACCTTTGATGCCATGATGGTCGACAACTGAATAGAATGATAATGGAGCTAGAAGAGTCCAAACACCACTAAGGCTCAAAGAAGTATGAGCAAGTGTCAAATTTTGGGAGAGAATTCAGTAATCTTCCCAGAAAAATGAATTAATGAACAGTAATGAACAACTAGAAGGATTATATGAGGATCAATGTGCTCACACCAATAAGATTATCAAGGAGTAAATCCGCCATTCTATAGTTGATAAAACTAGAAAATGTGGAACATCTTTGCTAGAGTATCCTTTGCAAAATGAGCATATGAATAGTGTCAAAATCTCATAAAACTGCAAGTAATAACATATTTGCCTGCATAGTGAATCACTAACTCCACTTCATATAATCATTTACCCAAAAGAAGCCAACTAGGCTTATCGAGCAACTATGAACAACTATCATACATCTCCTATGGTGAGGCTAGGTAAGTCTTCCACCAGCATCATGGAAGAGACCCCGACATCTAGGTGTCTCCCAGTTATAAAAGCCTCACCACAACCCTCTTTATCAAAGGTAAAAGGCTTCTACAAAGGATGGAGACTAGTCTCATTTCCACCAACTACACGAGGAACCCATATACTTCAAACATTTTGACAAGTTTGAATACCTACATGAAGTGAAAGAACAAATTTTGAATGTAATTTTAGATGCACGGTAAAGAATTAGGACAAGGAGTAATATATCACAATTAGAATGGAGAAGATAAAGGTTTTTGTATAGTTGTTTCCAATGGTTACTAAAATAGATGTCAGTTTTGTATAGAAGAATGTTTCATCATATTTTGGGTACACAAGGCTCACATATTTCAAAGAAAAGAAAAATGAAGGGTTAGCAACTAGAATGTTCTTACAATTGCTGTGTTTTCCATGATAAAAGATAAAATAAGTCCTTATGGAGTTTTAGATAAGTCTCTTTATATTCATGAGCAGTTGAAGGAAGCAACAAAACATTGAGATGCAAAAAAAAAGTTTATGAATGGATCACAATTGCTGATTAAGATCGTTTATCATATTCTAGGCATATAAGAGAAGCTACAATTAGCACCACCTACAAAAGTGTTCATAGAATTGGTAGCACAAATAAGGAGTCCAATAAGGAAAATAGTAGTAAAGAAAGATTCAAAGAAAAGAAAACAAGTAGAAATAAAGTTCAACCTCCATTGAAGAAAAGGAAATTTGATCCAAGGAAGATCATCCTAGAAGCGGAGCTAACAAAGGAAGAGCTGAAGTAGGAATATAAGAAACTTTAAGTAGATAAAGAGCCTCACCCACCTTAGACTCAAAAGAAAAATTATACACTTACGTAATGGAAGATAATGACAGAAGGGCTTTCTATAAAGCTCATATAAAAAAATGTTAGGATATTTTTCGGAGAAAACTACTCAATGAACTCAAGTAGAGATGGAACATTATGAAGATATGTAGTATCAAATGATGGAGGCAAAGATGGAAGTGGTATTCGTACAAAAGGATGTAGCTTTGTTGGAATTTTGTAAGGAACTCCAAAATCCCCAAGATAAGAGAACTGCAATGGTGGGTATAGTTAAAAGAACAAAGAAGGAACCTAAATTGAAGGAGAAGGTTAAAGAACCCAAAGCACCATCATGCAAACCTTTCACAAGGGTTTTGGGCAAAAGCAGTATTGGTTGTAGTTCATGTGATTATCCTTTCACCTAGTACTACCAAAGGTCTGAAAGTGACACAAGACTTATGGATAGGGAAGCCACTCTACTATGATCATCTTTGAGTTTTTGGGTGTGAAGCATATGCTCATATACCCAAGAATCTTGGACAAAAGTTGGACCAAAAGTCAAAGAAATGCATTTTTCTTGGATATGGTCGAGAAGGACAATTTGGATATCGCTTATGGGATCCTGAAACACGATTAGTGGTCAAAAGTAGTGACATCCTTTTCAATGAGTCTAAGATGCATAAACAACCCATCAAGGCAGTTGAAGTGAGAAGAGTGGTATTTGAGGATACTAATCCTCTAGTTAGCATGTTAAATGTTGCACATATGGATGTTCAACAAAATTTATGATCAGATCAATCTGCAAATGATCTTGTTTAGCAACCATTGAGATGCTCTATAGGTTTTTGGGTGTGTGTAGAAGTGCGAGAGACACATGAAAAGCACACACAACGAGCACAAATGTAGCAAGACACATAGTGAAGATGGATGGCTGGAATAGCTCTTTCCATTGATAATGAAGTGAACTGAAGTAAGAGCTAAATAATATCCCTAAGTACAAAGTACCACCACATATGAGTGAATCATGTATGTGGTAACACGAGGAAAAAACCTCTAGCCAATAGTAGAGTAAAAAGTGCCCATGTATAGGGAAAAGGTTGACATCAAAGCTACTCGAGGAACACATAAGTGTAACAAACCCCTAGAGTGAATGACGTGAACACATATAGGGAGTGACAGTTTAGCCCCCACAAGGTAATAAGACTAAGCTTTGCAAAAAGCTTCAAAGTTTTCCCGTGGAAGAGCTTTGGTGAATATGTCTGCCTTGTGTAGGCACATATACCAAATCAATATGTCTTGAATGAAGGTGCTCTCTCACATAGTGATAATGCACCTCAATATGTTTGGTCGGTGCATGAAACACTAGATTTTGTGCAACAGCCAATGCACTCTGACTATCAATGAGAATATGTGTAGCAACATCAATATCCATGCAAAGATCCATCAATAGGCATCTCAGCCATATACACTCCATTGTAGCTATGAAAAGTTTCCTATACTCAGCTTCACAACTTGATGTTGCCACAATAGGTTGCTTCTTACTCAACCAAGATATGCCTTAGTTTCCAAGTAAAAATCAATTACCACTAATGGACACACGAGTACCATAACAACCAGCTCAATCGCTATCTGTAAAAACATGCAAGCATGGTTGAATATCTCTTCCATAAAAGAGTCCTAAGCTCAAAGTGCCTTTGAGATATCTAGACACACATTTCACCGCTTGCCAATGCTTAGTGCTAGGGCTATGCATGAATCTACTCAACTGGTAAACTTCATACTGTATATCTGGCCTTGTGTTGCATGCATATATAAGACGTCCTATAGCTTGCTCATAAAGAGAAGTGTCAAATGCATCACTAGAATCCTCAATTGAAAACCTAAATCCTATCTCAACTAGTGTGGAAACAAGCTTGCAATCCTCAAAGTCAAAACACTAAAGTAGTTTTTCAATATACTTTGCTTGATGCATAACAACCCCTCAATGGATACAAATTGGATGCCAAGATAGTAGCTCAAAAGAAAAAGATAAGTGACATCAAAGGTATGCTGCAAATCAGCCATATGAATGTCAAGTTTTGCATCACATGACCGAGCAAAGATTATATCATTGACATAAAGAATAAGCACTGTAAGATCAGTCCCATTTTTGCATACATAGAGTGTGCTTTCAATTGGACGACATGTGACGCCAAGAGCAATCAAGTGCTTACGGATTTTGTCATACCATGCACGTGGAGCTTGCTTGAGACCATACAAGGCTTGATGCAAGCAACAAACCATATGCTTTTGCCCTTTTATGGAAAATCTAGGAGGTTGCTTCACATAGAACTCTTCTTGCAAATCACCATTCAAGAAATCTATTTTTATGTCCAACTGATGTACTTTCCAACCTTGATGGGCAGCCAATGCAACCATGGTATGAATGGTAGTTATGCATGAAGTAGGTGCAAAAGTTTCCTCATAGTCAATGCCATATTGTTTCACATATCCTTTGGCAACCAATCGAGATTTGTAATGATCAATGCTACAATTTGACTTTCTCTTAATCTTATAAACCCACTTTATACCAATGGCATTTTTTCTTTTTGGCAATTCACGTAACTCCCAAGTACCATTCCTACGTATGGAATCCATTTCTGATTTCATAGCACTCATCCATTGTGGACTGTCACATGCATCTACAAAAGTAAGTGGCTTTTTATTACATGTTGCAATAAGAGAATAATCCAAAAAATTACTTGATGCATGGTGTGAGCTTGATCTTGTTCGACCAAGTAAAGGTGCACTCAATTTGTTATCCTGCAAAGTTTGTTTCAACTGCTTTGGCATTCTTTGTGCACTCTTGATAGACGTGCATTCATTATGTAATACATCACCAACATGTATATCATGTGTGGGTTGAATTCCATGCTCATTTTCAACCATATTTTGACGCATGTCTTCAATTTGACTTGGCTCCTCCTTGGTGAGACTTGGAAACTCCATTTCCACATCATGTGGAAATTTGACTTTCCTGCTTTCACTTTCAAACCAAGAATCATTCTCATCAAATACAACATCTCTACTGACCATAAACCCTTTGTTGGATGGATTATAAAATCTGTAACGTTTCTGATTTAGATCATACCCTATGAAAATGCACTTCTCTGCCTTAGGGTCTAGCTTATCTCTCTTTTGAGATGGAACATGCATATAAGCAACACATCCAAATATTCTACAATGATCAAGTGATGGCCTTCTACCATGCCATGCTTCATATGGGGTCATCCCATCAAATGATTTGGATGGCAACCTGTTAATCAGATAAGTGGCAATAGATACACTTTCTATGCACAAATAATTAGGTATCCTCTTTTCATTAAGCATTGATCTAACTATTTCCACAATTAACCTGTTTCTCCTCTCTTCTACCCCATTTTGCTTAGGTGTATACCTTGTACTAATCTCCCTTTTGATACCTATGTCTTGCAAGAATGTATCAAATTCATTGGAAAAGTACTCACCTCCTCCATCTGACCTTATCCTCTTTAGACTTCTTCCTGTTTGATTTTCCACTAGTGCAAGATATTTTTTTGAAACAACTGAACACTTCATCTTTGTGCTTCATGAAATACAAGATAGTCCATCTATTGAAATCATCAATGAATGACACATAATACCTTGAGCCTGAAATTGAAGGGTCTGTGCTTGGTTCCCACACATCTGTGTGGACAAGTTCCAAATAATCCTCTTGCATGTACCCTTTCTTTGTAAAGGGTAACCTGTGTGATTTACCAAACTGACAAGCACCACATTTATAGATCATATGTTGCTTGGATACATTAGGTATCCCAAGCACACATTGATATCTACATATTTGCTTCAAGGTTCTCTCACCAATAGGCCCTAATCTTTTATGCCAAATCTCAAGCTCAGACAATGTTTGATCCTTGTAATTATAAAGTGCAATGTTTCTTGTGTCCTCAAGCTCAAATATAAATAGTCTACCTATTTTTTCTCCCTTGGCAATTCTCTTGAATCCATGTTGGGGATCCTCCACAAAAGCTCCATATTTGTCGAACCTAACCTACAAAACTTTTTCCACTATCTGTCCAACACTCATCAGATTCTTGGTGATAGTAGGTACATAAAGAACCCTACTCAACAGAATTCTATTCCCATCATAAGTTTTGACATTTCCTACCTTGACCATTGAATGCTTGGTGTCATCACTTGTCTCCACTTGGTGCTTTCCCTTGGGCTCCTCAAGATCAGAAAGAAGAGCTACATTGCCTGCTACATGGTTTGAAAATGCTGAGTCAATATAGAAGAGGTGCTCATCATTCATACCTTGTTTTGAAGTCATGTTCATAATAAGAAGTGAATCCTCTTGATCCTTTGTATAATTGTTGAATTCCTTTCTTGATTTGTATCCTCCTTGATAGTTGTTATTGTAATTGTTGTTGTACCCATGGTTGTAGCCTTGATTATGGTTGAACCTTCCTCTTGATTGTGAGTAGTCACCTCTTTGATATCCTCTTCCTCTCTTATTCTTGAAGCTCCTATAGCACTCATCTGTAGTGTGATTAGAAAATCCACATATTTTGCATCGGGAAGAGTTGAAAGGTCTCCCCCTACCTTGCTTACCTCCTCTGCCCCTTCCTCTTGAGTTCCTACCTCTCCCTATATAGTTAGCTTGAGAAGTAGTACCTTCATCTTCAACCTTTTTGGTTTTTCCTTTATCTTTAGACTTTCCTTTATCTGTGTATAGGGAAGAAGAGCTGTTACCTCTTGATGATTCTCCATTTTTGTTGAGCTTGGCTTCATGAGTAAAGAGTTGTCCCATGAGTGTGGTAAGATCTGGAATCTGCATGTCCATGTAAAGATCCATACCAGTTGTGAAGGCTTCCCACTTATCATCTGCCTTGATACCATTGATTATTTGTCTCACTATTTGCTCCTCTTCAATCTCCTCTCTTGTGATTTCCAATTGATCAGCCACATCTTTAACCTTTTTCACATACTCTGAAATATTCTACTTGGGTCGCTTCCTTTGAGTGGTAAACTCAATCCACAATTGATTTTTCTTAGCTCCTGTGTTGGAAGAAAAGTATGAAGATAATGTGTCCCTAGTCCCTTGAGATGTTTTACAATTCCTAATATGCGGAAGAAGGAAGTCAGAGATAGAGTTAGATAGATATGACCTTGCTGAAGCATCTTTGGCACACCATGAGTTGAGTCTTTCAAGCTCCTCTCTTGTAGGTTGTCCTTTGCTTCTGAAAATGGGCATTTCTTCATCTCCTGATATGTCTCCATAGAGACTCCTTCCTTGTAGATATGTCTTCATCCTCAAGGACCATGCTAGATAGTTGTTCCTGTCCAATCTATCAATAAAAGAAGGGAAACCATCTCCCATTTTACCTCAACTTGCTCTGATACCATCGTTGGGAGAGATGGATGGATACCACAAGGAAGTGAGGTGGTACTGCCAAAACTTGCTTTGTACATACCCTATTTCACTTTAGGGTTATGTAATAGGCCCTCGTGGCTTGCAAATGACACCAAATAAGTACCTATGTACTTTGGAGTTGATGCTTCAACCAATTAGATCAAAACAAATAACTTCACAATTAGCTACTGATAAAAAACTTGCTATTTTGGTCTTGACACCTGCTGGATCTTTTGCTCAGTGCTCACAGTACAATAGCAATTGATCAAAATCCTTTTGAAGGTATCTACTTAGCTTAGATAGCTAATGATTGCAAGTGAAATAACTTAAAATGATGAACTATGTACTAAGCAATCACTTTAACAATCAAGAGCTTACCCCTGAGTTTTTAGGGACTCAGCAGAGAATGACTAGAGAACGCTATGACATGGATTTCTCCGAATTGGCTAAACCAAATGCCTTCAAATTTTTTAACTTAAAATAGACTATGAGCTGGTTCCAAAAAGCTATAGATCATGCAAAATGCATAAAAAATCACTGAGATATGATCAAGCAAAGATCACTGTTCTGAGTAGTCATAGGAGAGATGTAGACAAAGTTGATCAATGAAATGTATGTATAATAAAACATTGTTGTACAACATCATTGGCATATAAATGATACCCAATGATACTGGAATGATTAGGCTATGGAGTAGACTACTCAACTCATGCAAATGGTCTATGGAAGAGCTCTCTAGGATGCCACCCACCTATGACTCTCACAAGCTCTTTTTATAATGAGTTCTTCAATCAATTTTGAATTTGAATTCAAATTAGGCTCCACCTAAAAGTGATTCCTCTAAATGAGGAGTGACTCTACCAAATAAAATTTGTAGCTCTTGTTTTTTATAACTCCACGAGATTTAAGCTCTTGAAGGATTCTCCCAATGATTTAACTTTTACACATGGTAAATGACTATATATTACACGCTATGGTCTATGTGAATCATCACATGATTTCACATATAGTCCTCCAAGCTAATCCAAATGTCAAGGCTTGGATTTGCACCAACAATGAAAAATTCTTATTGATATGACTATATAAAATATCTTAGGAGCGAGAGTGAGCGGAGAAGAGTTAAGCAGACAATGTACATAGAAGATATGTATTTTGATCAGTAATATGTAGAAAGATACTTTGGTGCCATATCTATGTTCTGTTGTAATCATTGTGTCATTTGTTTGTCTATATTAAGTTGGATTGAATGTTAAGATCTATTTTTCATGGGAATAGAAACACACTAGAACAATATCTGGTAATCCCCATTCCTCCAACCTACTTATTTTTGTAGATTAATTTTACAGATTCTAAAGGAGCCTAACAAATACATATCAAATGAATTCAGAATTTTTTAAAGAGTCATGAAATTTGAAGGTAGTTTTCATGTAGGTACACATCACAATAGAATGGCATTGAAAAATGCTAAAATAGACATACTATATAAATAGCTAGAGCCTTTATGGTTGAGAAAAATATGGCTCATTGTTGTTGGGTAGAATTTGTGCACACTACTTTATAAATTATGAATAGAAATGGAATTGCTCCTATGCAAACCAAAGAGAATTTTACATGTAAAAAGCCAAACTTATCACACATGAAAGTATTTGGCTGCATTGCATATGTACATGTTCGAGATGAGTTGAGCATAAAGCTTGATCCAAAAGTAGAAATATGTATCTTCATTGGGTATTTCCTTGAGAAAAAAGGATATATGTTACAAACCACTCACAAGATAGGTGAATGTAAGTAGAGAGGTGGTGGCTGATGAAATTTCAAGATTCTATACTTATGCGAAAGAAGGATTTAATGTTGACTCAAATGATACAGCAAATGCAAAAAATGCACCTCAATGGACTCTTCTTCTCGAGATCTCCATGATGATACCCTTGATGTAGAAAACGTAGATCTAGATGCCACACATAGCATTCCACACAAAGCATGTTGATCACGTAGAAAACACAGTGCATAGAAGAGCACGCACATAGATCTCTTCGGTGTTACAAATGCCATCAAACTTCTAGTTTGTGGCTGACTAGGCCACTATATGTTCTATTGAAGAACATATAAAAAGTGTCTAATGGCCATTTGGCCTTTCACATGGACATTAATGGTAACAGTCTCTCACTAAAGGCCAATATGGCCAAAGTGTCTATGAGAGAAAAAAAGAATGATAAAGAATACTTGAGTACAAGTATACAAACTATACCTCGCACCTGATGGGCATGTTACAAAATATGCAAGTAACTATGTAAGATCATGGATCAAGTAACCCCTATCAAGTGATAAAAATGTTGAAAGCTATCATGTGGTAGAGCTTTAGTCAAAGCACATGCAACATTATCTTGAGTGTGAACCTTCTCAAGAATAATGTGGTTAGTGGCTAAGCAGTCTCTAATGAAGTGATACTGCACCTAGATGTGCTTGTTCTTTACATGATATACCCGATTCTTAGCCAATGCAATGGCACTCTGACTATCAATGAGAAAATGAGATACATCCTGGGGTAGACCTATATCACAAGCAAGATAATGCCACAATGCTTCCTTGCATGCCTCACTTTCTGCAACATTCTCTACTTCTATAGTGGAAACGATTGTACATTCTTGAAGATGAGATCTCCAAGAGATATCACCTCTAGCAAAATGAAAGATGTACCTTGATGTAGACTTACGATTATCTATATAGCCAACATAATCAGAAGCTGTGTAACCAATGATGGATGCTTTCCTCTACCCAAGCATAGACACTTAGTGCCACACAAATATTTCAAAATGATGTAGACTGCTTCCCAATGCTTCTTTCCAGGATTAGACATATATCTCCTCACAAGTCCCAATGCAAATGCAATGTCTACTCTCGTAGCTACCATAGCATACATGAGACTACCAACAATAGATAGATAAGGAATTCTAGTCATGTATTCCTTTTTCTCATCTGATTTGGGGCAATCATCTTTGCTCAATTTCACATATGTGGGTAGAGGTGTACTCAATGCCTTTCTACCTTGCATATTGAGCCTATGAATTACTTTGGATATGTACTCACTTTGAGACAAGTATATAGATCTTTTATTGCTATCACTAGTAATGTGCATGCCAAGAGTATGTTTGGCATCCCCCAAATCTTCACATCAAATGTTTGACTCAACTTCTATTCTAGAATTGACAAGTCATAAGAGGATTTCCCAACAATCAACATATCATCAACATAAAGTGTCAAACATATGAAGCTACCATCTGAGCATCTCTTTGTGTAGACACAATGATCCTCATTTGCTTCGAGAATAGCCTTCAGACTTCATAAAAGCATCAAAATTTTGGTACCATTGTCTAGGGGATTGTTCAAGTCCATATAAGATCTTCTTCAGCTTACAAAATAGACTTTCTTTGCCAAGAACTACACAACCCTCCAGTTATTCGATATAGATCTCATCTATAAAATCTCCATGCAAGAAAATAGTTTTCACATCCATTTGGACTAGCTCTAAGTCATTCATTGCAACGAATCCAAGCAACATTCAACGGGTATTCATCTTGACCATTGGAGACAAAATTTCCTAAAAATCAATAACACATTGTTGCCTGAAACCCTTTGCAACAAGTCATGCTTTATAATTTGGTGAAGCACTATTTGATGTGAATTTTAGCTTATATACCCATTTACATGGTAAAGCTTTCCTTCCCTTTGGCAACAGTACTAAATCCCAAGTACCATTCTTGTGAATAGAATCCAACTCACTCTTCATGGCACGCTCCTACTTCAAAAGATCCTTTGTTTGCATGGCCTCTTCATAGCAAAAAGACTCACCAGTATGTGTTAGCATAACAAAATCCAAACATGGAACATATCTATCATGTGGTTGTAAGACATGTGTGTTACACTTATGTGTTCCTCAAGTAGCTTTGATGTGAACCTTTTCCCTATACATGGGCAGTTTTTACTCTAGTGCTGGCTAGAGGTTCTTTCCCCATGTTACCACATACATGATTCACTCATATGTAGTGGTACGTTTTTACTTAAGGATATTATTAAGCTCTTACTTTAGTTCAGTTCAATGTCAATAGATAGAGCTATTCCAACCATTCATCTTCTCCATGTATCTTGCTGCATTTGTGCTCCTTGTGTGTGCTTCTTGTGTGACTCTCGCACTTCTACACATGCCCATCAGTCATATCAGAGCAGGTTTGGCTCCTGCTCAAGTTTTGGCTTTTTGCATCACGGTGCACATGCACTTTTAATAGTGCAAATCAACTTCGAAGCATAGAACAGTGAATTTTAGCAACCAAGGAATGTTTCCACTAGTTACACTAGTGTATTACCCCCATTTCAAAGCCATTCATGGAGTTAGAATCGCCATCAGAGTATTGGTTTGTGAGCTGAAATTTTAACATTCATTTCAGCTTTCATCGAAGTAAAGATTTTGTCACATTCTTGTTCCTTAGTGAAGTGGCAGGCAATAATGATTTGTTTGGCATGCTTCAAGCTGAAGATAAGCTTGATGGGACCAACTACCCAATGTGGTCTTACATGATGAACAATGTTCTTTTTGCAAAACAACTTTGGAACATAGTGCTAGATGTATATCAAAGACTTGTAGGTTCTTCTACTTCACAGTCTACTATCACAGATCGAGCTTCTTCTTTAAGAATAGTGGTTACCCCTTCTCCACCTACAGAGGAGCATCTTAGATGGGATGGAAAAGATGGTCAAGCTCATGCATTAATTGCGCTTTCTCTGAAGCGTCATATAGTTCCACACATTCGGTCATGTTCTACATCAACATAGGCATGGGAAACTCTTGCTTCTTTGTATGCCGTACATAATGAAGCACCTTTTTCATACTTGAGGAAGCAACTTGAGGATGTATGTATGGCTAAAAATGAGTATGAGAATGTGTATATGACACGCATCAAGGACTTGAAAGAGCCATTAGGAAACATAGATGAGATTATTCTAGATGCATCACTCATCTCTATATGGTTGAAAGGATTTCTAGAAACTTTTCAAATCTTTGCTAATACACTCCATTTGGTTGCAAAAGTGATTCCCAATATGTATGCGTTTGATGATGTTGTGTCTCTTCTTTTGCAAGAAGAGCAATCTAGAGTGAATAAGAGTGGTTTGATTGAGGGAACACAAGCAATTGATATCTCACAAAAGGGAAAAGCAAGTATGGTTCAGCTTTGAGTTCATCAAAACGAAAGCCTCAACCTTCCTCTTCCACTCATTCCTCTAATGATGCTGATTTGCAAAAGAAGAAGAGATGCAAATATTGCTGAAAGGTTGATCATACTATTGACAAGTGTAGAAAGCTTGCTAAGTGCAATGAAAAGAAGAAGGAATTTGGCATGTCTATTGCTGAAAATTCAAGAAATGCAAAGAATGATGAAGCTAACATGGCTCAAGATTTTGGGGCATGTGTTGTTACATGTCATTATGATGAATCTCTGCATTCTGAATGTATGGTTGTGAATGAGGGTAATTCGGATTGGTTCTTTGATAGTGGTGCTTCAAAGCACATAACTTCATTCAAAAGGTGTTTTTCATGTTTGAAAGATGCACATAATGGAGGACATGTGGTGTGTGCAAACAATGCCTCTTATCCTATCATAGGAGCAGGAGAAATTGAGCTCACGGCTACAAATGGAGGTGTGATTCTCTTGATAGATGCATTGTATGTGCCCGATATCAAGAAGAACTTAATTGAAATTGAGCTCACAGCTACAAATGGAGGTGTGATTCTCTTGAGAAATGCATTGTATGTGCCCGATATCAAGAAGAACTTAATGTCAATTCTGTTGATTGCAAAAGATGGACTTCATGTACACTTTGTTGATGATAAGTGTATGGTTCATGATTTCAGCAATGGTGATGTTATTGTGATGTCCAGGACACTATGTAATGGTTTGTATGGCATGGACACATATAAAAGGGCTACCTCAAATTCCTTGGTTGCTCATACTTCTTCCATGGCTGAAATGGAGCTTTGGCATGCTCGTTTTGGTCACTTGAACTTCAATAGTTTGCTTTATTACAAAAGAAGAAAGTTGTTATTAGTTTTCCAACACTTGAGTCCATTGAAAAGCATGCATGTGAAGGTCTCATTCTTGGAAAAATGCATTGTGCTTCTTTTCAAAAAGATATTCATACACACACGACAAGAAAATTGCAGCTTGTTCATAGTGATGTATGTGGTCCCATCAAGACTCCATTTTTTGGGGAGCATGTATATTTTGTTACCTTCATTGATGATGCTACTCGCCATACATGAGTGTATCCTATGAAAGCAAAGAATGAGGTATTTTCTTGCATTAAAAGATCTTTAGCTATGGGTGAAAATTTTTCTTCAAACAATCTTTTGAAATTTTGCACGGATCGTGGTGGTGAATACATGTCACATGAGTTTAATGCTTTTCTTCATGAAATAGATATTTCACTCCAATTGTATGGTGCCATATTCACCTCAACAAAATGGTGTTGTCGAGCATAAAAATAGAACTCTCCTTCAAGTGACATGATGTATGGTTAAAGGAGAGCACCTTCCTAATACGTTTTGGATGGAAGCGGTTATGTGTGCAAACTATGTGTTAAATTGTTGTCATGCAAAAGCATTGAGATCCATTAATCTTTATGAGGACTGGAATGGACATAAGCCTATGGTTAGTCATATGCATGTGTTTGGTTGTTTTGCATATGCTCGTGTGCCATCACAACAATGTCAGAAACTTGATGACAAGGCAAAGAAATGTATATTTGTTGGTTATAGTGTTGAAAGTAAGGGATATTGTTTGTACCATCCATTGACGAACACAATTATTGGTTGAGATGTGATATTTGCTGAAAATCCAGTTTTCCCTCTACTTGAATGCAAAAAACAGCCAACAGTTAGCTCACAAGATGTGTCCGATACACTCATGCCTTTGCCCTAAAATGGTGCACTTGACTATGGCCATGTAGATCAGCCAACTGAGGCTCAAAGGGCTAAAAGGTTCCAAAAAATAGAGCTAAAAATGCAGAGAATTTCTAGCCAAATATGGCTGAAAAGTTTTAGCCAAAAATTGTCACAATTGCTCAAAATTTCCAGCCCACATGAAGACATACCTGAATCATCCAACCAAGCTCTAAGGAGATCATAAAGGGAGAGTAAGAAGCCAACCAGATATGGGTATGATACTTCATGAGTTACTAAGCATTCCATTTATCTTGCTAAATATTTATCACTTGAGGTTGAGGAACCTTGTTCATATGAAGAAGCAAGTACCAAGGCAGAATGGAAGGAATCTATGGATGAAGAAATAGAAGCACTCCAAGAGAATGATACTTGGGAACTAGTACCCAAGAAGGCATCAATGAAGGTAATTGGTTCTAGATGGATTTACAAAATCAAAAGGAACTCAGATGGATCCATAAACAGGTATAAAGCTAGACTTGTGGCTAAGGGTTTTGGACAAACCCAAGGAGTTGATTATGAAGAGACATTTTCACTTGTGGCTAAAATTCCAACCATAAGAGTATTGGTAAGTGTGGCTTCATCCAGGAATTGGAATATGTATCAATTGGATGTAAAAAATGCTTTTCTTAATGGTTGGATTTCACATGAGGTTTACATGGCTCAATCTCCTGGCTATGAAGACCCAAGCAAGGTAAATTATGTATGAAAATTGAACAAAGCTCTTTATGGTTTGAAGCAGGCACCTAGGGAATGGGATCATAGGTTAACTACCTACCTTCAAGATCAAGGATTCATGATGAGCAAGGCAGATTCTTCTCTGTTTGTCAAGAGAGGCAACTCAGGAATGATATACTTATGTGTGTATGTTGATGACATCATACTTATAGGTAGTGATGCCAATGGCATCAAATAGATTAAGAACCTAATGATGCAGGAGTTCAAAATCAGTGACCAAGGATTTTTGAAGTGCTTTCTTGGACTTGAATTGGTCTACAAAAATTTTGGAGTTTACATCACTCAAAGGAAATATGTGCAGTACATGTTGAAGAAGTTCCACTTGGAGAATGCAAAGGTTTAAAGCTATGATTGGATTGCAAGACATTCAAGAAGAATCATGAAGAAGTCCAAGCCCAGATGTTTGGCGTGAGGGGGAGCTATTGGTGCAAATCCAAGCCTTCATGTTTGGATTAACTTGGAGGATTATATGTGAAAGCATGTGATGATTCACATGAACCATAGCTTGTAATGTGTAGTCATTTACCATATGTAAAATTTAAATCATTGGGAGAATCCTTCAAGATAAATCTCGTGGAGTTAGAAAAAACAAGAGCTAAAAAATTTATTTGGTAGATTCACTCCTTATTTAGAGGAAGCACTTTTAGGTGGAGCCTTATTTGAATTCAAATCCAAACTTGATTGAAGAACTCATTATAAAAAGATCTTGTGAGACTCGTGGGTGTGTGGTCTCCTAGATAGCACTTCCATAGATCATTTGTAGGAGTTGAGTGGTCCACTCCATAGCCTACTCATTCCACTATCATTGGGTATCATTTCTATGCCAATGATCTTGTACAACAATGTTTTATAATACATACATTTCATTGATCAACTCTCTCTACATCTCTGCTATGACTACTCAAAATAGTGATCTTTGCTTGATCATATCTCCGTGAGTTTTTATCCATTTTGCATGATCTATAGCTTGTTGAAACCAGCTCAAAGCCTACTCTAGGCTGTAAAAAATTGAATGTATTTGATATAGCCAATTTTGAGAAATCTGCATCGAGGTATTCTCTAGTCATTCTCTACTCAGTCCCTAAAAAGTCAAGGGTAAGCTCTTGATTGTTAAAGTGATTGCTCAGTACATAGTTCATCATTTTAAGTGATTCCACTTGTAATCATTAGCTATCTAAGTTAGTTAGATACCCTCAAAAGGAGTTTGATAATTTGCTATTGTAGTGTGAGCACTGAGCAAAAGACCCAACAGGTTTCAAGACCAAAATAGCAAGGTTTTTATCACTAGCTAATTGTGAAGTTATCTGTTTTGATCTAATTGGTTGAAGCATCAACTCCAAAGTACATAAGTACTTACTTGGTGTCATTTGCAAGCTAACAAGGCCTACTATATAACCCTAAAGTGAAATAGGACAGGTACAAAGCAGGTCTTGGCAGTACCACCTCACTTCCTTGTGGTATCCATCCATCTCTTCCAACATTCATTACATAGTATGTCTATTGAATTCTCTAAAATTTCAATCGACCTATTTTACAAAAAAATATATATATATAACTTGAGATTTACAAAATTATATTTAACAATAACAACCTAACACTGGCATTATAATGCATGCGAGCTTCCTTTTGTTGTCATTTACGATTGCCAATGATCCATCGATGCTCACACAAAGAGCTACTTCTTTGTCCATTGCCCAGTCATGTTTGAGTCACGCTCCAAAAAATGAGTCCTTCTACACTAATAGATTCCCTCTTTAATTCCTCTTCCCTCTATATAATGTGGTGTAATACCCATATTAATATCATGTGATATTTCCTTCCCCTAAAAAACATTTTCGTCCTCGAAAATGTGCATAAAATGTCTCTCATGGTAGAAGAAAGTAGTCAGACACCCCTGAACCCCATGTACTCTATGTACATGGTCATCCCTGTGTGTGGTGTTTCCCCACATCCTTCCCCTTAAAAAGCCTCATATGAGGTCATCTCAAAGGTGGGAAAACATCTGAGTGGTGCCTACTATCTTCCATGTACACTCCACTTTCCAATCTATCACTCCCATGACATACAACATCATCCAAATGACCTAAGTCCAAGTGATGTATCCTCTATGGAGTAATAATATGAAACGCAAGTGCAAAGTTTCAAGCTTATAGGCTATGGAGATAACAAATCATAGAATCCTCTGAAATATAGAACAAAGTCCCATAATAAGTGAATCCAAACCCATTTAAGAATAAATGATAATCTAGGTCTCGTTAACCTTGAGTGTAATCAAAAGTAATAGCTGAATCTAAACTACCTTGTGAACTATGCAAATCCATCATCTAGCTCATACATAAGAATTTCTTGGTAGTAAAATGTAATCTCTACATTTCACCAACCAAGACGTCTGTAGTTTGTCATCCTTTAACATTGGATTAAGTTCTATTGGAAGAGCATCTATTGGCACTAGTACAAACTCTAAAATATTCTCTTCCCCATAGTTTGCCATCATGATTAACTCATCTCTCTCTTGTCTTTGATAGAAGAGTGCCACTTCTATCTAGAAAACCAAAATGAGAAAGCGAAACTCTCTCTATGTCTCTCTCTATAATCTCCTCTAAGGAAAAGAGCTCTAGTAGTGGAATCTATTCCACTTTCCTCTTCCCTTTGAAAGAGATTCTATTGAATCCATTTGCTCTACTCATCCATAACTTCGAACATGTATATAAGTTCTCTATACTTTTCCTTCCAAAATAGTGGACAATCAAACTCTCATGTAAAGTAAAATTACATTGAAAAGTAGAGTAAATGAATTCCTTCTAAGATAAACTAAAAGATGTTTTGTGAACATCTCTTATCTTTAAAGGAAAACATACTCTATTCTTGTCCAAACAATTTTCCTTTCCTTTTCCCCTTTAAGGAAGATGAGCTAAAGTGGGATATCTAAGCTAGAGTTAGATCACTCCCACATCTTCAAGTTTATTCCCTCTTTTTGCTTTCCTTAAAAGAGAAACTTATGAATCCATTTGCTCCTCTCTTCCATAACTAATGCATAATCCTCATTATATACATTCTTATGAAGATTGAGAACAAATCTCCCCTAACTAATGAAGGTGTATGTAGTGAAGAGTGGAGAAAATAAATTCCTTATAAGGGTCAAGCCCTCTACTAAAATGGTCAGCAATGATATGACATGATACCATAAACGCATGTGTATCCATACTAAGGAGCTATCTCTACGAACCATCCTCTCTACATGGATCTATACAATCCAATAAAACTAATGGAATTATCCTTCCTAAAAACCTGAAAATGATTATGCGATATGAATGGTGATAAAATCACCAATCACATTCTCTATCGGAAGAATAAATCTTCCCTAATTTGTGATAGATAATTCCAAGTCCCAAGGAGCTGTCTACTAAGAGTTCTCTTATGATCTAGTGAGACATGACCCCATGAATGATGAATCCTTTCCTCCCTGGCCATAGAAGAAGAGAGCTCAAAGAGAAGTCATTTCCACCATCCCATACCAGTGGAACCTTCTTCCAATTCATGGTATCATGCCTACACTAAACCGAATATATATTCCACATATATATAATGGAATTTTTAGGTGGACTCTAATGAATCCCATATCCTCAACTCATATCGATGGACTCAAATGCGTCCCATGTCCTTGAACTAGTTAGTTTGATTCTAAGACTAAGTCTAAGTACCTCTATGTAGATCATGATATACATATATGTATTGGGTACCCCAGCTATTTCTAACCAAGGGATCTATGCTCTAAGTCATAGAGCTAGTGCCACGCTTTTGCCTTCCTAACCATGACTCGAGTCACCTAAGCACCCATGGATGCTTTCTTATGAAACCGATCTCTATGATCCCATCTAAGTGTTCTCCTTAGTAATGTAGCAAAAATGCTTCACTACTTGTTCAAGTGATGTGTATGCGTGAAACTAGTCACTCTTTGGGTACTCTTCATAATACCCCATAGTCTCCAAATCATACTATGAGACTCTTGTAAAGATAAGTAAATCTTCACTATGTTGGAGATTATCATAAATGTATCTCCCATGCCTCTATGCAACTTCCTATAACCTATAGGATTTCTTGTGCACATTCCTAATGGTGAAGGTACATGTCCTTCCCTGTAGCAATCCTATGGTCTAAATCCATAAGGATTATGTGTAGGGATCCTATTTCTAATGAAGTTGCCTTATCTATAATACTGTGATGGTCTTAAGTCCGTCAATTACATGCTTGTAAGCATGCTTACATCTTATTGATTTCTGCAAAGAAGGCATGTTACCATGCCATAACATTCTTACCTAAAGGTAAGTGTGTATATAATGCCATGAGGTGGGAAAATGTTCAACAACATTTCTCCAAGGAAATGGAGTCCCAAAAAATTTTAACCATAAACGCAATGGCACACATGCCATCCAACAACATAGGGCTTGACAAGCCCATGGCATGCATACCATAAACTCATACATGAACTTCATAACCTGCAAAAATATAAAAACAAATGCTAGCAACAATCTCTTTGTTGCATAACCATGTAGTTCCTGCAACCATCTTTCCTACAAACAATCAAAAAGTGTACTCCTAACAAGTTGATCCATACCTTTAGAATTAGAAAAATGATCAACTTTTATGTATGCATTCCAATCCATGCATGTACATACAAAACATGCCATAATATAAAGTAAACTTCCTGAAATATAAAGTGTACATCCTTGAATGGTTTGGTGTTGGAATTAAATGCATGCAATCCTTTTTTATGAGCTTTGAGACATCTTCACCTTCCTCTTCAGATCCTAATATAAGCTTTGAAGTGTTTGAAAACATTAGATCACTTCCCAAAACATAAAGCATGGTCAGATAATTACCCAAATAATGCAAATTTATCCAAAAAATGCATTTGTAATCCCTCTTTAGAACTACAAAAACTTTTTAAGGACCTAAAATTAACCATAAAATGAAATATATATCTTGTGAAAGTGTCTCAAAGTGGAATTACTTCAATCCCCTTCCCAGTTTGTAAAATATGGCTCCCAGAATGTAGTTGCCAAAGACTATTCAGACATTGTAGACCTGTAAAGACATGAAAAAATTCTTTATTTCTATTTCTTATACTTAAAATAGCTATTATCCTCTTTGAAACGAGCCATACCACATCCAATTTGGAGTTTTCTAGCCCAAGATATGGCCTTTTCAAGCGGGACATGCCAAACTAGTGGACTGGTGGAGGGGCTGGAAAAAGTGTGAAAATGTGATTTTTGGAGTACCCAAGAAAATCCTAAAATTCTCTCATAATCTCTGATAGAAATATATGAACATGCTTGGGCCTATTTTCACCTTACCAAATCCTCCCTTCGTGCATGCTAATTTGCTCCCCATATAGGCCTAAATCAATATTTTTACTTTCTTGAAAAAGTGAGATGGGAGATTTTTGCAAGCTTTTAATCCACTCTTAATATGGATGAGAGATCTCACCTTAGCTTAGTGGTCTCACTTTACCTCATGTTCTTGGAAAGAGAAACAGGAAAGGAGAAAATGAATTCTTCATAGCATAAGAATAGAGTATGTTTTCCTTTAGAGAGAAGAGGTGTTTAGAAAAAATCTTTTAGTCTGTATTTTATAAGGAATTCATTTACTCTACTTTTCAATGTAAAATTCTTGATTCTCCATTATTTTGGAAGGAAAAATATGGAGAACTTATGTGCATGTTCTCAATTATGGATGACTAGAGCAATTGGATTCAATAGAATCTCTTTCAAAGGGAAAGGGAAAGCAGAATAGATTCCACTGTTAGAGCTCTTTTCCTTAGAGAAGATTATAGAGAGGGACAAAGAGAGAGTTTCACTTTCTCATTTTGGTTGTCTAGATAGAAGCAGCACTCTTCTATCAAAGACAAGAGGGAGATCAATTAATCATGATGGTTAGATTGAGTCCCACATGGAGACTCTAAAGAGAAGTAGTTATGTTTAGTTCCAGTGATGGTCCTTGACTAGATGAGATAATCTAGTTATCGACATTCGTGAGACTGGGAGTAGAGTTATGACTCTTCTCTTTAGGGTTTCTAGAAGGCAGGGAGATATCTAACCTATTGGGATACTAAAATCTTAGTTGATGCTTCATCATGAGGATGATGGCCCGTGAGCATTAATTAGGAAAATGGGTACTTAGGGATTATCTGAATCTCAAAGGGAATGCTTTTGCATTCATATGACAAACTAAAGAGAAGAGAAAATTTTAGAGTTTGCACTACTGCCAATAGACGTTCTTCCAAGAACTCAGTCCAATGGTAATGGATGACAAACCAAAGACTTCTTGGTTAGTGGAATGCACAGATTTCATTTCACTACCAAGAAATTCTTATATATGAGCTACATGATGGATTTTTATAGTTCACAAGGTAGTTTAAACAAAACTATTACTTGTGATTACACTTACAATTAGAAAGACCTTGAGTGGTATGATGGCAATCTATCATTTATTCTTAGATGGGTTTGGAGTCACTTGTTATGGGACTTTGTTTTATATCTCCCAGGATTGTATGGTTTATTATCTCCACTTTGGTATGGTCAAGCCTATAAGCTTGGCACTTTACACTTTTGTGTCATACTATTACTCCATATAGGATACATCATATGGACTTAGGTCATTTTGATTATGTTATATGTCATGGGAGTGATAGTTTGGAAGTTGAGTGTATATGGAAGATAGTAGGCACCACTTAGACGGTTTCCCACCTTTAAGATGATCTCATATGAGGCTTCTCAAGGAGAACGATACGGGGAAATAACTCACAAAAATGAACATGTACATAGAGTACATGGGATTCAGGGGAGTCCAAGCACTTTCTTCTACCATTACAGACATTTCATCTACATTTTCGAGGATTAAAATGCTTTCAAGGGGAAAGGAATGTCACATCATGGATGCACACCCTCTTGCGTGAGATGGCACAGATTCCACATGGCATCACTGAGTGCACTATGCCCATTTGGTAGAAGGGGGGAGAGTCTCTCCTCTTAGAATATCAAAATACTCACATGAAGAGATTAGTAAGAGTCTCATGCTAAGCTTGGACACATGGATATGAGGTGAACCAAACGAAGCCCTCTTTGTGTGTTGATGGATAGCTTGTGAGTGAAGCAGAAGCAAAATGAATGGCATCAAATATTGTCCGCCTTCAGATGAGTATAATGCATGCAAGCTTCCTTTTGTTGTACGATTACCAACAATCCATCGATACTCATAGAGAGAGCTAGTTCTTTGTCCACCACCCAACCACGTCCGAGTCATGTTCTAAAAAATGAGTCCTTATACAATAATAGATTCCCTCTTTGATTCCTCTACCCTCTATATAATGTGGTGTAATACCCATATTAATATCATGTGACATTTATTTCCCCTTAAAAACATTTTTGTCCTCGAAAATGTGAATGAAATGTCCGTCATGGTAGAAAAAAGTACTCGAACACCCTTGAATCCCATGTACTCTATGTGCATGGTCATCTCTATATGTTGTTTCCCCATATACTTCCCCTTAAGAAGTCTTATATGAGATCATCTTAAAGGTGGGAAACCGTCTGAGTGGTGCCTACTATCTCCCATATACACTCAACTTCCAAACTATCACTCCCATGACATATAACATCATCAAAGTGACCTAAGTCCATGTTATGTATCCTCTATGGAGTAATAATATAAAAGGAAAGTGTAAGGTGCTAAGCTTATAGGCTTGACCATATCATAGTGCAGATAGTAAACCATAAAATCTAATGCAATATAGAAGAAAGTCCCATAAAAAGTGACTCCAAACCCATCTAAGAGAAAATGATAGATTGGCCTCATACCACTCTAGGTCTTCCTAACCTTGAGTGTAATCACAAGTAATAGTTTAATCTAAACTACCTTGTGAACTATGCAAATCCATCATCTTTCTCATATATAAGAATTTCTTGCTAGTAAAAAGCAATCTCTACATTTCACCAACCAAGAAGTTTGTGGTTTGTCATCCTTTACCATTGGACTAAGTTATATTGGAAGAGCATCTATTGGCACTAGTACAAACTCTAAAATATTCTCTTTGCTGTAGTTTTCCATATGAATGCAAAAAGCATTCCTTTTGAGATTCAGATAATCCATAAGTACTCATCCTCCAATTGATGCTCACACTTTATCCTCATCATGAAACATCAACTAAGAGTTCACTACTCCAATAGGTTAGATCTATCTCTATCTCCTAGGAATCATAAAGAGAAGAGTCATATCTCTACTCCCAGTCTCAGTAATGGCAATAACTAAATTATCTCATCTATTCAAGGATTATCACTGAAAATAAATATAACTACTTCTCTTTGGAGTCTCCATGTGAGACTCAATCTAACCATCATGATTAACTGATCTTCCTCTTGTCTTTGATAGAAGAGTTCCATTTCTATCTAGACAACCAAAATGAGAAATTGAAACTCTCTCTATGTCTCTCTCTCTCTCTAATCTCCTCTAAGGAAAAGAGCTCTAGTACTCGAATCTATTCCACTTTCCCTTTCCCTTTGAAGGAGATTCTATTGAATCCATTTGCTCTACTCATCCATAACTGAGAACATGTATATAAGTTCTCTATACTTTTCCTTCCAAAATACTGGAGAATCAAACTCTCATGTAAAGTAAAATTACATTGAAAATTAGTGTAAATGAATTCCTTCTGAAATATAGACTAAGAGATGTTTTATAAACACCTCTATTCTTCTCCTATGAAGAAACCATATTTTCCTTTCCTTTTTTCTCTTTCAAAGAACATGAGCTAAAGTGAGATCTCTAAAGTAGAGTGTGATCACTCTCAGATCTCTAAGCTAACTTCCTCTTTCTCCTTTCCTTAAAAAAGAAACTTATGAATTCATTTACTCCTCCCTTCACATAACCTTTTTGTCTCGATCATGGATCCATGGTTCACCTTTTGATCTACGTGACGTCACGAGCATCACACAGACGTTCTCTGGTTCTATCCTTCCAGCCATGCCCCAACTTCTTCTCTTAAGTGAGTCTCATGTATATAACTCTTCTACCAATATATGGTGTATTATCCCATAGGATGCCATGTGGCATCCTATTCAAAGGAGATTCACACCCAATCAACGTTTTATGTGACCTTTCCTTCCCCTTTAAAACATTTTTCATCCTTGAAAATGTAAATGAAATGTTTGTAATAGTAGAAGAAAGTGCTCGGACTCCCCTGAACCCCATGTACTCTATGTACATGGTCATATCTATGTGTTGTTTCCCCGTATCCTTCCCCTTAAGAATTCTCATATGAGATCATCTCAAAGGTGGCAAACCGTGTAAGTGGTTCCCACTATCTCCCATGTACTCTCCACTTCCAAACTATCACTCCCATGATGTATATAATCATCAAAATGCCATAAGTCCATATAATGTATCCTATATGGAGTAATAGTATGAGAAGCAAGTGTAAAGTGGCAAGCATATAGGCTCAACCATATCATATTGGAGATAATAAACCATAAAACCCTATGAAATATAGAACAAAGTCCGATAAAAAGTGACTCCAAAACCATCTAGGACTAAATGATAGATTGCCCTCATAGCACTCTAGGTCTTCCTAGCCTTGAGTGTAATCACAAGTAATATTTTAATCTAAACTACCTTGTGAACTGTGAAAATCCATCATCTAGCTCATACATACAAATTTCTTGGTAGTAAAATGCAATCTCTACATTTCACCAACCAAGAAGTCTGTGGTTTGTTATCCTTTACCTTAGGACTAAGTTCTATTGGAAGAGCATCTATTGGCACTAGTACAAACTCTAAAATATTCTCTTCCTTATAGTTTTCCATATGAATGCAAAAAGCATTCCTTTTGAGATTCAGATAATCCATAAGTATCCATCCTCCTAATTGATGCTCACACATCATCCTCATGATGAAACATCAAATAACAATTCAGTACTCCAATAGGTTAGATATGTCCCTATCTCCTAGGAATCGTAAAGAGAAGAGTCGTATCTCTACTCCCAGTCTCACTAATGGTAATAACTAAATTATCTCATCTAGTCAAGGACCATCACTGAAAATAAACATAACTACTTCTCTTTGGATTCCCCATGTGAGACTTCATCTAACCATCATGATTAATTGATCTCCCTCATGTCTTTGAAAGAAGAGTGCCACTTCTATCTACACAACCATAATGAGAAAGTGAAACTCTCTCTAAGTCTCTCTCTGTAATCTCCTCTAAGGAAAAGAGATATGGTAGTGGATTCTATTCCACTTTCCCTTTCCCTTTGAAAGAGATTCTATTGAATCCATTTGCTCTACTCATCCATAACTGAGAAAATGTATATAAGTTCTCTATATGTTTCCTTCCAAAATAGAGGAGAATCAAAATCTCATGTGAAGTAAGATTACATTGAAAAGTAGAGTAAATGAATTCCTTCTGAAATATAGACTATGAGATGTTTTCTAAACACCTCTATTCTTCTCCTATGAAGGAACTTGATTTTCCTTTCCTTTTTTTTGTTTCAAAGATCAGGAGCTAAAGTGAGATCTCTAAACTAGAGTGAGATCACTCCAAGATCTCTAAGCTAACTTCATCTTTCTCCTTTCCTTAAAAAAGAAACTTATGAATTGATTTATGCCTCTCTTCCTTAACTAATGCATAATCCCTCATTACATACATGCGTATGAAGATGGAGAACATATCTCCCCTAACTAATGAAGGCGTTTGAAGTGAAAAGTGGAGAAAATAAATTTTTTATAAGGTTCAAAGCCCTCTACTAAAATGGTCAGCAATGATATGACATGATACCAAACATAGGTGTATCCATACCAAAGAGCTATCTCTGCCAACCATCTTCTGTGCATGGATCTATACGATCCAATCAAATTAATGGAATTATCCTTCCTAGAAACTTGAAAATGAGTATGTGATACTAATGGTGATAAAATCACCTATCACATTCTCTACTGGAAGAATAAATCTTCCCTAAAGTATGAAGGATAACTCCCAATCCTAAGGAGATGTCTCCTAAGAGCTTTCCTTAGATCTAATGAGATATGCCACCATGAATGATGATTCCTTTTCTCCATGGCCATAGAAAAAAGAGTGCTCAAAGGGAAGTCATTTCCACTGTTCCATACCAGTGGAACCTTGTTCCAATTCATGGTGTCATAACTACACTAAACCAAAGATATATTCTATATGCATTTAATCGAATATGTAGGTGGACTTCAATGAATCCCATATCCTCAACTCAAATCAGTCGACTCAAATGAGTCCAATGCCCTCAAACTAGTTACTTTGGTTCTATTCAACATGTGATAATATGTGACGGTGCAAAGACTTTTCAAGGACCTAAAATTAGTCATAAAATGAAATATATATCATGTCCAAGTGTCTTGAAGTGGAATTACTTCAATCACCTTCTTGGTTTGTAAAATATGGCTCCCATAAAGTAGTTGCCAAAAAGTGTTGAGACTTTGCAGACCTGTATAGACCTGCAAAAATACATATTCTCCAAAATTTCTTTTAATAATGCATGCAAGCTTCCTTTTGTTGTCATCTGCAATTGCCAATGATCCATTGATGATCAGACACAGAGCAGGTTCTTTGTCCACCACCGAGCCACATGTGAATCACGCTCTAAAATATGAGTCCTTCTACAATAATAGACTTTGTCTTTAATTCCTATCCTCTATATAATCTGATGTAATACCCATATTAATATCATGTGACAGGCATGCACGGTGGACTTGAACCCAAAAGTTAAGGATCATCTGTATCATATGAGGGATTATTAATTGATTTGGAGCTTTTGAAGAAGGCTCACACCAATTTGTTTGATTGCCATCACTCCACAATACATACATTACAAAACCTGAAATGGGATAGATTTTACTACCCTAACATGGAAAGAATATGATTTGACCTAAAGTTTACTCTCTTAGTAAAGAAAATTAGATGAATGAATTTTACCTAATGAACAAACAGACCCATTACCAATAGCCACCTATGCTACCATAAAATAGATGATCCTAGATCAAAGAACATACTTGACCTAGGACTAGGATGCGTCAAACTATCCTTATTATCAGTACTGATTGATACAAATATAGCACTCAATACCATTTGGAGATCCATTGTGGAGAATTTTCAATGGTAAATAATACCCACTGAAGCCCACATCATACGCATAGGAGGATATAATATCAAATGCCTAAGAGAAGTAGAATCGCTCATTCACCTAGGAAATGTGCCCATGGATGCTACCTTTCTAGTATGTAATGATGAAGACCTTATAGAAGGAGTCATACTAGAACAAAATTGGTTATATCAAAACTCCATAATGCTTATCCTTACTCAAGGAACATTATCAGCAATGGTCTATGGAAGGCTAGGTTTTAGCTTTCTAGAAGAGTGAGAACCATACATAAGACCGACCCATAAAAGAGCTGTAGGATGTCAACGTGATAGCCTTGAATCTAAATACCTACCTAGTTCAATCACAAAAAGAGAAATCACGACCTCTTGTTCCACCAAAGGGACCAAAGACATCATTTCATTAGTTATAAAGGAAGCACCAAAGGTTATCAAACTAGTGAAGGATTACCAAAGCACCATCTCACCAATAATACAGGAAATTTTACCAATCAACAATAATAAGTAGAGATGATGCTTAAATGTGAAAGAAATTTGGGTGGTCAGGAGACCTTTGCTTGTCCCCACCAAGGGACCAGAAACAATGCATGGTCATGCATAAAGATAGAGGCAAAAGCACAAGGACTAGACAAACCATGCACAAATAGTAGAAAGCCAAAGAAATAATAATGGAAAGACTCGACAAGTTTGGATACCCAAGCAATTACTAGAAGCATAGAGCCATAAGGAAAAGGATCTAGATACCCAAAGAACCATCATTTACTCCAGTAGAACAGAAAGTAGGTTCATCTAATAAACCAAATCCATATACGAGACGAATAAGACCTAGTCACAAACTAACTACTAGCCACACACACTACATGTGGAAACCAATACCACATCACAATACACAGCCACCACACAATGCTCCCACCTCACACTATTCACGACATACTCGCAACACTTCAAAAACACTCGTTTGTAACCCCTGAACGTTTCACATAAACAAATACACCAAAAATATTCCAAATACATTAAAAAAATCCAAAACAAATAAAGCGCAATAAACTAAAAAAATATTATTTCGTGCAAACATTGTACATTTCTAAATTCTGAGTCTTGTATATAATACAGGCTTTGTTTGTCTTGTAGTGAACCTTTTTCTTGCTTCTATGTGGGTTTTCGAACACAAGCACTCATACATGAGTCTTGAATATACATGTAGACGGTAGAAACCACATCAGACCTCAACTATTGATTTTTTGAAAATTTCCTTAATGCTTTGTTGAAACTCACATCACACTAGGATCGATGCACTCACATATCACCAAGACACACTCTTTTTTCTTCTTTTTCCTGGTAGTTAGTATGCGACTTCCACTCAAGCCAAGAACTTTACTGAAATTCCTTCAAGCAGTGGCATAGGAGGAGGAATACTAAGAGGAGGAGTGCCATCAACTCCACAGGAGGAGGATTTCCTATTATATATTCAGATTTCCTATTACATATTCAGATTTCAATCGAGTAGTCAAAATGGTTACCTCATACAAAACATTGCAAGGGCATTTAAAACAGCCAAGTTTCATCGTTACTAACTTTGACGGAGAGCAAGTCACCGTTTACCTCACCAAAAAGTTGATCTATGAAGCATTTCATTTGGAACAGGGACAAAAGAACATTACTGAAATTAATGTACCTCCCAAAGAGAAGTCCAAAAAGAAGAATACATTCACTAATCTTAATAAAAAAGACTTGAACATAGCACTTTCATTACTCCATCAGTATTTTTATGTACCAAGTGATAGAAAAAACACTATCCCTCACAAACATTTATGAAATGGTGTTAGAAGATGAGGCCAAGGAGCAAGCCTAAGCCGACAACAAAACCAAAGAGAAGGCAGCCAAAGAGAGGGCCAAGGCATACGTGCGAGTATGAGCAAACACGATAGTCAAAGAAGAAGATGAGGTCACTGAAGCTTCCAAATGTTTCCAAAATTTTCCAAAACCACACATTGAAAAACTATGATCTTTGTCACTAAGAGACCTTTGTAAGTAATCATTTTTTGTAATTCTAGCTCCAATTTGAACAAGGAAAAAATTCATCGAGCTTGAGGAGTGTGAGTAGAACCTCCCTTTCAATTTTCATAATTTTTGGAGCAATAGAATCATCTATTGCCTTAAGATGTTGTTATAACTCATTAGCTCTTTTTATTGTTTTCTAACTAGTTTTGGCCAAAACTAGTCAGAAAACTATAAAAAAGAGCTAACGAGTTGTAACAGTATCTTAAGGCAATAGAAGATTCCATTGTTCCATTATAGGCCAAAACTAGTCAAAAAACTATAAAAAGAGCTAATGAGTTGTAACAACATCTTAAGGCAATAAAAGATTCCGTTGTTCCACTCTTGGTTGGACCTTGTGTGTGCATGTCATTGTGCTTCTCAATCACTCACTTGTGCACTCTTCTTGCGCGTGATCATCATATCATCCTCACGTCTCCATGGATTGACATTTAGGAGGTGAATATTCACCATAGTGGTACCTCCATTGTGCTAGAGCAACACCCAATTTGGCACCATTGTTAGGGAGCATGATTTGAGGATGAGTGTGTGATGGTAAGAAATAGAGTATCGATGTTCGAATCATTGGTAGTTAAGTATTCTTTTTAATTTTCCTTGCTTTTTTCATCATCTTCATCATCATCACCCCCATCTTCACTCTCCTTCACCTTCACCAAAAATTTCATATTTTGGGCATATACACAACCCTCCCATTCACTCCCTCCTTGCATTTGAGAGAGAGAGAGAGAGAATGAGTGAGTGCTTGTTGTGTTTTTATGTTTTTGAGTGTTTCTTGCAAGAATTGATTCCATCATCACCTTCAACTCCATCATCAGCTTCAACTCCATCATCATCTTCAACTCCATCATCAGGACCACAAAATCTATGCACGGACCGAGGCGATCATCTTTTTCTCTTGAAACAAAAAGAGAAATTTGATCTTTTCAATTTACATCAATAGCATAATAGAAACCTCCCTAGAGCCTCCACAAAGGATTACATGCATCAAAAAAATTGTGTTTTTTTTGTGCATCATGATAGACACCATCTATTATGATACACAGAATATGCAACACATATGGTTTATCATGATAGAGAGACCATCCATCACAATAGAAACATTTAATGATAGATAATAGAGGCAGCCTATCATGACACATAGACCATCTATCATGGCAGATGTTTCTCACAATAGACAACAAAGCCCATTTGTCATGATAGACATACCGTTTATCACGACAGACACCCATCTATCCTGACTAACAGATTATCTATCATGATAGACACATCGTCTATCACAATAGACACCCATTTATTATGATAGAAACCCATCTATCATGATGAACATGCCTTCTATCATGATAGACACATTTCATGATAGATAGTAGATTGGTCTATCATGATAGACATCATCTTTCACAACATATAGAATCCAAGACAAATGCCGTATGTCACAACAGACACATAGATTGGAAATTTTTGTTTGTAATTAATTTTTTGTCAATATTTGAGGCTGATTTTGTCATTTTTTTAGGGCTACTAAAGCAAACTCAGTGCATCTAGAGGCAAGACATGGTACAACCATAAAAATCTTGGGTGAGCTTCCTGAGTACAAGAGCAAAGTCAAGAGCATGTGATTCAAGGTTGGAAAAATTATTGAACCCTCTCAATCAATTCTAGCTTGGGATAAGCACACATAAGTGAACATTTATTGACTAGGTTGATGATAGGAATGGATTAAGTTCAATAAACCCTAATCAATTCAAGTCAAGAGTGATAAGTAGAGAATAAACATGATAATGTTAAGGGAACAAAAATAAGCAAGCTATCAAATGAGAAAAACCAAAAAATTGAAGGTACTCCTGTCAGTGTTGTTAAAAGTCAAGCTTCAAGCTACAAATTTGTGGGGAATCTTTTATGGACATGTGGAGCAATCAAAGGAAGCCAAAAGCCATGAGATTCCATCAAGAAAAGTTACTCAACCACTCCCTAACTCATCTCAACTAAATCCTTCAAGTTAGGAGGCTGATTTAGAAAGGTAGTTCCTAGATTTTAGGGGCACACTTCTCACTATAAAAGGAGCATGTATCCCGACTTCTTTTGGGCCATCTTCTTGGAATTTTAGCTCATGTAAAGTGAGCACTAAGTTCTGGAGTTGTGATAAGAAAGCCCCTTGCTTAATCTAGCCCCTTGCTTGCTTGTTTGTTTTCTTTTAGTAGGCATATCTATGTGTGTGCACAGGTAGTGTTGCAACTCTCTACCCCTGAGTTGTTAGCATTGGTTCTCCCTCCTATTGTATCCATTTGATGTAATTCTTGTCTCATTGGATAGCTGTTAGAGTCTAGTTTATGCTCACAAATTCTCTAGAGCATTCTCTGAGTAATCTGGGAGTAACATTCATTTTAGTGAAGTTGTGTGATTGATATCTCTCTTGGTGTGTAGGCTCTCTTGGAAATATTTTGCTCTGTTGTAAGGGCTGGTTCTCCTTCTCTAAGTATCCATTTGCTATGATTTTGGTGTCATTGGGTAGATATTAGAGTTTTATAAAGTTGAACCAAGTTTGAGATTCATTCTTTGTATAATCTCTGTGAAAAGCTTGCTGGAGTGAAGTGAGGTCTCTGCTTGACTGGCAGTTGTGAGCATTCAACTAGCTCATGTTGTAGACATTGTTTCTCTTTGTGTAAGCATCCATTTGAAGTGAAATTTGTTTTGTTGGAAAGCTCTTGGTGTCTACTACAGGTCTGCAAAAGCGCACTGGAGTTCTCTGCATAAGCTCTGAGTAAGAGCATTTTTGGTGTGCAGAGGGCAAAGAAGGATACCTGTGGAGGTCATTCACGCTTCGTCGTTGCTTAGGGGTTGAGATACTTCCCCCATCAGTGGTATCAGAGCATTTGGGCATCTTGTAGGTATCACATAGAAGCAAGAATACCTCTTGAAGTTGGTGGTTGAAGATTTGCATCAACAAAAGCTTCTTGGAGGTAGCTCACATCAAGGGGGAGCTATTCTACTCAAAGTTTCAAGAGCACAAGGTGTCCATCTAAGGAAAGCTTTGGATTGAGGTAACCTCAGAGCCTCATTTTCATTTTACACACATTGGAGAATTAGCCAAGGTCTAGGTCAAGTATCAAAGACTAAATATGGGAGACTTCAACACTCAAATTGAAAAGCTAGACAAAGGGAACTATCAACCATGGAGATTTAGGGTCTCCAACTATCTTATGGGCAAGGGCCTTTGGGGGTTGATTAGTGGAAGTGAACCAAGACCTAAGTTGGATGAGAATCCAACCAATGACTAGAGAAGGGCCTTTAGGGAATGGAATGAAAGATACAAGAGGGTTATCTTTATTCTTTCCCAACACATTAGCAATAGCATGATCGGCCATATCCAAGACTTGGATTCAAGCATGAAGGTATGGGAGACACTTGAAAGGCTTTATTCAACAAGCACCAAAGCAAGGAAGATCCAACTCAAGAATGAGCTCAACAACCTTAGGAAGAGCTCAGGGAGTAGCATAAATGACTACATACTTAAGGTCAAGGAGTTATCAGATGCATTGGGATCCATTGGAAGCCATGTAGATGATGACGATCTTGTGGCTTATACTCTCAATGGTTTGAGAGATGATGAGAAGTGGAAACCCTTTACCACTTCAATTTATGTAAGGGATAATCTTCCTGATTTTGAGAAATTGGTTGCTCTCATGGTCACCGAAGAAATGAACATAGGTGGAAGTTCAACTAAAAGCAAGGATGCAAAAGTTTTCTATGCAGGTAATCAAAGGGGAAAAGGAAGACGAGGACAAGGAAGGGGCAAAGGAAGGTTTGGAGGAAGGCAAGGCCACTCAAGCAATCAAGGACATGACCAGGCACCTCATCACAAAGAGGGAGAGGAAGAACAAGAGGAAGAGGAGGACAACATCAACAAAACAGGAATCAAGATGGCGAAGGATGTTACATATGTGGCAAGTTTGGCCACTATGCTAGAGATTGCTACCAAGGAGGAAACCAAAGGAGCTATAATCAAGGTTCTTCATACAAAGGCCAAGGTAATTATGCTTCTACAAGTTCAGAAAATGACAATCTCTTGATGATGCACATGAATTGGAATTCAAGCAAAGTAGATAACACTTGGTATATTGATAGTGGATGTAGCAACCATATAAGTTGCAATGCTTCTTGGTTTACTAATCTACATGTTCCCAAAGTTAAAGGACATGTAGAAACAGGTGATGATATAGCCCATGAGATCTCCCATGTTGGAGATGTAGCTTTGGATGACAAGGAGGAAGGAAGATGTCTCAAGGATGTCTTGCATGTACCTACTATCACAAAGAACTTGGTGTCCGTTGGGCAAATGGTTGAAAGAGGCTATCAAGTAAGGTTCATCAAAGGTGGATGCTTTGTGGAGAACCCTAAGCAAGGTTATAAGGTCATAGCAAGAGGAAAGAAGCAAGGGAGATTCTTCACTTTGGAGGTAAATTCTCATTCCACTCAACATGTTTTAATGAGATGAATGTACCTAACATGTTTTGGAGTGATGCAGTAAATACCGCCGTGTATCTAATGAATAGGTCTCCTACCTCAGGGATCCATGGCTTGACACCATATCAAGCCTATTATGGTAAGAAACCTGATCTTTCCCACTTGAAGATATTTGGATGTACTTGTTATGTACATGTGCCAAGTGAATTGAGGCACAAGCTACAACCAAAGGCAGAGAAAAGTGTGTGTTTCTAGGATATTCAAATGATCATAAAGGTTACAGGTGCTTCAACCCAAACACAAAGGACTTGAGGATATCAAGGGATGTAGCATTTGATGAGCTACTCTCTTGGTATAAGAAGTATGATTGTATGCAGGACTATGAAGAAGAAAAGCATGGACATGACGAAGAACAAATTGACCTAGAGCTAAGCAGCCCAAGGTGTTCCATCAATGAAGATAGTTCAAGCATGAACTCACCATGGAGGGGGAGATCTTCATCAAGCTATGAAGCACAATCAATCAACAAAGGCAAAGCAACATTGGTGGAGTTGGTTAAGAAGGTAATGAAGTTGAAGATGATGGAGGACACATGATGGAGAAAGAAGCCACGTCAAAGAAAAAGATCAAGTTCCCAAGGCAAAGGAGGTTTATTCCTCCAAAAGGTGAAGAAAGGAAGTCTTCTAGAGTTAAGTATCCAACTCAAAGGTTTACTTATGATTCGTACATGGCAACACATTATGCATATATGAACAAAGTAGTAGAAGATCATGAGCCCGATTGCTATGAAGATGCAACCAGGTACACCAAATGGAAAGAGGAAATGCAAGAAGAGATCGACGCACTGGAGGAAAATCAAACATGGACTCTAGTGCCCAAGAAGGAGAACATGAAGGTAATAGGTAATAAGTGGGTGTATAAAGTAAAGAGGAATTCAGATGGATCTATTTCTAGGTTCAAAGCAAGATTGGTGGCCAAGGGTTTTGCACAAACCTATGGAGTGGACTTTGAAGAGACATTCAGCCCCGTGGCAAAGATGAGAACCATTAGGACACTCATTGCAATGGCTGCTAGCAAAGGATGGAAGCTTTTCCAATTGGATATCAAGAATGCCTTTCTCAATGGAGACTTGGAAGAAGAGGTATACATGGAGCAACCACTAGGTTTTGTTCATAAAGAGTTTCCACATCATGTTTTTAGGTTGAAGAAGGCACTTTATGGCCTAAAGCAAGCTCCAAGGGCTTGGAACCAAAGATTGGTGGACTATTTGATCAAATGTGGTTACAATCAATGCAAGGCGGATCCATCTCTCTTCATCAAACAAAGAGGAGAACTTGTAGTCTACATGTGTGTGTATGTAGATGATCCTATCATTACATGTAATGATACAAAGGGCATTGAGGAGATCAAGGCAAAGCTTGGAAAGGAGTTTAGGATATCTGATCTTGGAGATCTTAGGTATTTTCTTGGCATTGAAGTTGTATACAAAGAAGAAGGTAATATGCATACAAAGGAAGTATATTCTAGACCTACTTGAGAGGTTTGGGATGCTACATTGCAAGCCTATTTCAAATCCCATGGAAGTTAATGTAAAGCTAAGCTCCATTGATGGAGAGCCATTAGAGGATGTAACTTTTTATCGCTCTATTGTAGGCTCTTTCAATTATGCCACAATAACTAGGCCTGACATAGCATATGGAGTTGGAGTGTTATCACAATTTATGCATAGTCCAAGGACTACACACTTGCAAGCTGCAAGAAGAATGTTAAGATATCTCAAGGCCACTATAAATGAAGGATTGTTCTATTCATTTGATGATGATATGCAGATCAAAGCTTATTCTGATGCGGATTGAGCTGGTTCCAAGGAGGATAGAAGAAGTACAAGTGGTTACCTAGTCATGCTAGGTAGCAAGATCATCTCATGGATTTCAAAGAAGCAACCCACAGTGGCATTATCTTCCACCGAGGCTGAGTATAGAGCTTTGGCTCAAGTCACATGTGAGCTAATATGGATTAAGAAGTTATTTATGGAGCTTAATTTGCAGGTTGACACATATCCAATTTTTTGTGACAATATGAGTAGCATTGATCTAGCATAGAATCATGTCTATCATGCTAGAACCAAGCATATTGAAGTGCACTATCATTTCATAAGGGAAAAGGTGATATCCAAGGAAATCTCACTACATCATATTGGTACCAAGGACCAAGTCGCCGACATGTTTACAAAGTCTTTGGATGGAATGAAGATTTCAAAATTCAAGCAATGCATCAACATGAAGGAGCTTGGATGAAGATGAAGAATTGAAGCTTGAGGGGGAGTGTTAAAAGTCAAGCTTCAAGCTACAAATTCGTGGGGAATCTTTTATGGACATGTGGAGCAGTCAAAGGAATCCAAAAGCCACGAGATTCCATCAAGAAAAGTCACTCAACCACTCCCCAATTCATCTCAACTAAATCCTCCAAGTTAGGAGGCTGATTTGGAAAGGTAGTTCCTAGATTTTAGGGGCACACTTCTCACTATAAAAGGATCATGTATCCCGACTTCTTTTGGGCCATCTTCTTGGAGTTTTAGCTCATGTAAAGTGAGCACTAAGTGCTGGAGTTGTGATAAGCAAGCCCCTTGCTTGCTTGTTTGTTTTCTTTTAGGTAGGCATATCTATGTGTGTGCGCAGGCAGTGTTGCAACTCTCTACCCTGAGTTGTTAGCATTGGTTCTCCCTCATATTGTATCCATTTGATGTAATTCTTGTCTCATTGGATAGCTATTAGAGTCTAGTTTATGCTCACAAATGTTCTGGAGCATTCTCTGAGTAATCTGGGAGCAACATTCATTTTAGTGAAGTTGTGTGATTGATATCTCTCTTGGTGTGTAGGCTCTGTTGGAAATATTTTTCTCTCTCTTGTAAGGGCTGGTTCTCCTTCTCTAGGTATGCATTTTCTATGATTTTGGTGTCATTGGGTAGCTATTAGAATGCGCTAAAGTTAACCCAAGTTTGAGATTCATTCTCGGTATAATCTCTGAGAAAAGCTTGCTGGAGTGAAGTGAGGTCTCTCCTTGACTGGCAGTTGTGAGCATTCAACTAGCTCATGTTGTAGACATTGTTTCTCTTTGTGTAAGCATCCATTTGAAGTGAAATTTGTTTTTTTGGAAAGCTCTTGGTGTCTACTACAGGTCTACAAAAGCTCACTGGAGTTCTCTGCATAAGCTCTGAGTAAGAGCATTTTTGGTGTGCAGAGGTCAAAGAAGGATACCTATGGAGGTCATTCACGCTTCATCGTTGCTTAGGGGTTGAGATACTTCCCCCATCAAGTGTGACATTAAAGACAAGACCCACACAAGAGGAAAATTAAAAACAACAAGTGATTGATACATGAAAGAACCTTGCAACATGTGTGTACTCTAAAAAAATGTAAGGGTAACTCAACAAATTCATGAGCCTTAGATCAGGTGAACACATAAGAAAGGTTGATGGACAAAGCCTCAAATCATCGAAAGCTAGTGTCAAAACTATTGTTAAATCTTGGGCTCACCAATTGAGCAATTACCTCTATGCATTGAGCTCACAAACGTGCAATTCAGAGATGTCATTTAGCAGGGAAAGACATGCAAGTAGTTCAAAATAGGCATACTTAAAGACCCTAGAAGGACCCTACAAAATCCATTTTGAATACATTCCAACCAACCGCTTAGGTGCTCTATGAGGATGGTTTAAGAACACCAGTGATCTAGATTAAAAATCCATAGCAACCCTTTGGAATTGATCACTCTTTGGTTAAATTTGAACAAGGTGCATACATAGATAATCAAGGAACCATGAATGTGGTAACCAATTTAGTAGACGGAACGGATGACTTGAGATTTATCATATCATAGTTTGAAATAAGAGATCTTGAGAATGAGAACAAAGGATGAAAACCTAGGAACCCAAGAGGTAAATCAATCCTGAATAGGATCATACCAACGAGCTAAATCCCTCAAAACAATATGATCATAGAACTATTCACTAACAGAGAGACTTAGGAATCCTTTTGGAGGTTCGAATGAGACAAACCTAGTGGGTTAGAAAGGATCATCATCTATGAGTTCAAGGATCTTGAGGTTCAAGGAAAAGTCAAAGAGAATGTATGTTGCATTGGATCATTGTAGACACATGCACACTTGGAAAGGTGAAAAGGTTTTCCCATCACACAAGTCTACTACCCCTCGTAGTTAGTCAGGAGCAAGACCCTCACATTTCGTTGAAGCATAGAAACAGAACTCTAAAGAACGACTCAAAGTTAATTTTGCACACACTATAGGAAGAGAGAGATTGGGACAAGACATGGATAGAACAGAATGAGAAAGAGCTAGAGGGCATATGAACTAGAAAGATACATATGAATTTCCTCTACATAGACCAAGAGAGCATCCCAAAACCTTGAGACCTTCTCAAGCGGTGAAAAACATGAAAACTTACTTTGATGACATGGGATATCCCTATGATCATGTAGGCAAATTTAAGCAAATGTTGAGACCACAACAAATGGAGAATTGTTTCACTCAATACGGGGCAAAATAACCTTGAAGAATACATCCTTAACATGGTTTCAACCCTTGCAATAAGGTCAATTTAGAAATATCACATAGCTCCTAGACGATTTTGTTGCAAAGTTCTCCAAGAGTGGAATCAAACACAACACCTCATCTTTGATCCATACTTTTTAATAGACACCCCGAGAAATACTCAGGTTAGTAGGACGTAGGTTCATGTAGTACATTGAAAAGTGCCCTATCTTAGAGTTACTTACTTAGGCTAAATAAGTTCCCTTATTCTTAGATAGGAGTGGGAAGCTAAGGTCATATGGCTACCTTAAGTAGCCATATACCTTAGAGCAATGCTTAAGATTTTGTAACGATAACCCATGATATCAATGCATGAATCGGTAAAGCTAGTAGCCCCAAAAATAGGAGTTCATAATAGAAAATTTTAGAAGGTGATCACTGTGAAGTGTTGCTACACTTATGGGGTGATCATATGGCCAACACATGTTCAATGAAAGCACAGAACTTAGGGAACCTAAGTTCCTGGTACTAAATGATAGAGAGGAAATACACAAACCATTTGGAATGGGATTGCCCCTACAACAAATAGGCCGTTAGGCAGGACTACCAACAACCATACTAGCTACCAAGTAGGTATCAGAATTAGTATCAGCAAAAGCCTTTACTATAGGCCACAACAAAATTACCAATCACAATATCATGCACAACCTCTAAGACAACTAGTGCTAGGACAATAGTTGCCACCCCCTACCAATGTAATATCAATCAAACATGTCGTGGTACAAGATAACGTAAATAGGGCATTAGTGCCAATATCTCCACTAATCTCGAAAAATGATCCTCATGCTCAAAGTTTTGAATCTATACATGGAGATAGCCCACCAGCCTATCACACCAAATCCATAGAGCATAACGAAACATATCAATATTAAGATCATTGATAAAACCTAGTTGGGAGTCATATTACACTCAAGTAATGTACACGAATCCCAATCATATACCTCCATTGGGACAATTTAAGCCTCAAGGACCTAATGTACCATGCTATCGATGTCAAGGAGATCATTTTCTTTATGAACTACCCAAACCAATGTAATTGTCTTAGTGATAGAATCCAATGGAAGTGGGGCTGAATTCCCCCCATGTAGTGGTCACTAGAGCATAGGCTTTAGAGAAGACTCAAGACAAAGAACCTGAGGACACTAACAAGAAGAGAACTAGTATTGGAAAGATAGTAGTGAAATGATGAAAAGATAATGGGCCAAGAAATTAACAAATATAGAAGAAAACCTTAAAGAAAAAAACATGAATATCAAAACCCTCATCTCAAACCCAACCATAGGTAAGCACACCCTTCAATGTACCACTTCACACCTCACGACCCATCTCCCTTCAACCGAATATTGTCCTTAGCGGATCCTATTCCATAAGTTTTGGACATGATGTTCAAAGCTTACCAGGATCAAGTTTGAGAGGGGCCAAATGTAGCTAAGTTAGATAAATTCTACCCCAATGTGGCCTTATAAATTGAAAGGACAAAACTATGTGCAAAGATGATTAAATTATTTGAGGCTATATTTGGATCAAGTCAATTTTCAAAGGAATATTGGAGAGATTAAAGCACTTGGTAGCTAAACCACAAACTTTGGCAACACAAGAGACTCAAGATAGTCAAATCAAGAGAGAAATCTTACCTCCACTAGAATTTTATGTTTCTAACTCTACTGTGAATGGAATATCTTCCTCTATAAACCAGTAAAGACTTCTTGTGAAAAATACAAAAGGAGAAATGGGCCAAGGAGAGAGAGGACCCCCCTTCAACATAGGAAGTAGATGATCTTCAAGATCAATTTCCTCAAGACATACACTCTACCTAGGGAGATCATGAAGATCTACAAGGAAGTGAAAGATTAGACATGGAATCTAATTCCTTAGAGGAATTGCCTCATTTCATAGGACCTTGGGAATCGATTTCTATTCAAATGAGAGCTCCCATGATAATGATTATAAACAAAGAGTGAGTTATACCGAGGAACATGGAAGGAGTCAAGAACACTAAAATCGAATGTCATCTCACTTTAGAATATTTAAAGTCCAACTAGAGTTATGGAATCATGTCCAATTGCCATAAGTTTCTAGTTCCCACTCTCAAGTAGGATCACAAAGGAAAGTACCAGAGATACCCATAGATAAGGTACGAGATATGAGTAAAGGAGAAGAAGGAAAAACCTATCTCCCTATCACCTATCAAGGATGCACAAGGAAGGCAATCCTAGACTCAGGAGCAGGTGTTGCCATTGCTACCACTTCCTTATGGAAACTTTGGGACAAACCAGCTTCAAGAACCACATGAATGAAGCTGCAAATGGTAGATGGACACATAGAGAAGCCTTTAGGATTGTTAGAAGGAATGACTCTCACTACTTGTGATGTAGAGTTTGAGCATAATTTTTCCATATGCAAATTTGGGAAGAACCATGCATATGAAATGATTTTGGGTAGACCATTCGTAAGTCAATTGCAAATAGTGCATGATTGGGGAACCAATTATTTGTACTTATATCATTTAGGGGTAACCACCAAGGTCAATCTCAAAGACTATACACATAAAGATGTACCATCCTTATAGTGAACACTATCAACTATAAAACACAAGCAATATTGCATCGGTGCACTCCATAGGATCATTTCGTTCATGGATGCACAAATATAGAAACTTATGGATGTGCAAGCTTGTAGTGGAACAAGAGAAGAGATAAGAAGCCAAAAAGACATAGGGGCCTTAGGAAACCATAGATCACTTGAAGACCCAATCTGCATGCCTATGATCTTTCCATATGAAGAATTTCAATCTCATGGTTGGGTAGAAATATTTTCAATGATGAACATAGCAATAAGTGAAGAAAAATGGACTCCCCATTGTGATGAGGATGGCTATGAAATTTAAGTGTTCATATGTGAGCCTATGATCGAGGAATAAGAGCCTACTATAGAAATACTAGAAGAAGAGAGCAATGAGGATTTAGAATCCATCATCACGGATCCCTTTTGCTACCCAAAAGAAGAATACCTATACTTGATGGCAGCTATGACTCAAGAACATAAGGAGTGTAAGAATAATGTGATGTTAGCAACACAAGTAGAAATAGAGAGTAGGAAAAAGAAATGTAAAATGAATCTCCCACACAAGAAGAAGAAGAAGAATATTTTTTTGAAGTACTAGAGAACTCATGGAAAACCAACAAACTAGTAGTGACAATAGAAGGTGAAGAGGAAAGAAGCACATATATAGGACATGATTGACAAAGGAACAAGAACAAGAATTTAAAAATCTACTAAGAGAATATAGAGATATATGGACTTAGAAAGAATCGAAAGGAGTGGATCCATACATATGTTCCCTTTAGGATCCCCATGACTTTAGAAGCCATTGCAACAAAATAGAAGCCACATATAATAACACCTACATAGCAAAGATAAAATAGGAAATGAATAGACTGATAGAACTTGGATTTGTGTATGAGATTGAGGAAAAAAAATGGGTATCCACCATCACTGTTATGCCCAAGAATAACAAAAAATTATGTGTGTGTGTGTGTGTGTGTGTGTGTCTATTTGTGTGTGTATTAACTTGAAAAAGCTAATGTTGCCACTATAAGAGATAGCTATCTACTTCATATCATGTAACATCTACTAGAATGTGTAGCTCACAAGGAAATTTAGAGCTTCCCTAATGGATTTTTATGTTACAATCAAGTAGCAATAGCCCTCGAAGATCAGCATAAGATGTTTGTTTCCACAGTAGGGATTATCTGCATTTTGCATGATGCTATTTGGGCTCACAAATGCACCTGTTACATTCCAAAGACTCATGTTTCATGTATTCAAATATTTCTTGAGAAAGAAGTTAGAAATTTATGTGGATGACTTGTGTGCTCATTCCCACGTAAGAAAAAACCCACATCCCAAAAATCATGCAGATCTTGACAAATTTAGAGAATATCAAGTATGCTCAAACCCAAAGAAATGTGTTTTTATAGTCAGACAAGGCAAGATCTTACATCACATTGTTTCAAAATGGAATATCAACAACTAAAGACAAAGTGAGAGTGAGAGCCAAATCTTCAAGAACTAGAATAGTTAAGGAAGTACAAGCTTTTATGGGTCATCGTGGATACTAGTGCTGTTTTATTCACATGTATGCAATCATCACAAAAACATTGATCAATGTTATTGGCTTCTTTGTAGACTCTAGTGGGAGTATGATCACTACAACTCGTGTGCAAGTAGTAACTAGAGATCTAACCCTACAAAAACACCAAGACATAGTTTAAGAGAAGAGCCCAAACAATAATGAGATTGAGATCACAACTAAAAAGAGAATGAGATCCTAGAAAGATAGTCGTGAAAGAATGAAGAGACAATGGAAAAAGAAGATTAGTGAACTTGAAGAGAGCTTAAGGGAACTAAAACTAAATTGATAGAGATCACATCTCCCACCACCTTCATTACACCAAAACCATCCCATTGAACCACCACCATCTAGAGAAAAATTGGTCCTATCATATCCTAGTCCAAAAGATCTTGACATGATGTTCAAGGCATATTAGGCCAAAATTCAAGAAGGGCCAAATGTGGTAGAATTAGATAAGTGTTATCCTAGATTCGACTTAGAAATTGAAAGGACTAAGGTGTGTGCGAAAATGGTGGAATTGGCTCAAAATATTTTTGAGGCCAGTCATCTTTTCAATTGCACTAACTTAGCCAAGGCACAATTGCACTTTGATGGATTGCTGGAGAGAGTAGAGAAGATAATAACCAAATCTAGGAAGTCAGCTACATCAAAGGTAAGTAACCAAGGAAGCAAAAGAATAAGCTTGCCTCCAAGGGAAGATTATGTACCTAATTCCACTTATCCTGAAATCCCTTCTTCTATGAATCAATACTCACAAGAGTTCTTAAGAGAGATTCAAGAGGAGAAATGGGCAAAAGAAAGTAAGAATCCACCACCCATTGAAATTGTGGGTGATCTTCATGATCAATTCCACAAGACATTCCCTCTATTTATGGAGAACTAGAAGAGGCACAAACTAGTGAATGATTAGACTTTGAATCCAATTATTTGAAGGAATTACCTCAGTTAAGAGGCCCATGGGAGTCTAATTCTATTTATATGAGAGCCCTTATTTCCATGGTAAGAAACAAGTCACTACACTCCATAGGATCAGAATCCTATTGGATGTATGAACACACCCACTTATGGATGTGTAAAGTCACACTAGAAGAAGCGAAGAGAGCAACCACTAAAGATGTTGGTGCTAAGGAGAATCCTAGAAGAATCCAAGACCCAGCCTATGCATTGATGGTTTTCCCTAACAAAGAATTTGAACCCCATAGTTGGGCCAAAATTCTAGCCACCATGGATATAGCAGTAAAAATGGACTCCCTAGTATGATTAAAATAGCTATGACATTTCACTTTTCATGATAGAATGAATCATGCATGATTTAATTGTTGAAGAGTGTGAACCTAATATGAGTGAAGCCAAGGAAGATAGTGACGAAGATGAAGAATCCATCCTCATGGAGCCTTTTTGTGCTTTAGAAGAAGATTATATCTATTTAATAGAAGCTAGAACTCAAGAGGAGGAAAGATCAAAGGAGGATGAAACATTGATATAGTCCAAAAAGAAGAAAAGAGAGAAATCTAACCCCAAGCTTGTAGGGGAAGAGAACCCCTTTGAAGTCCCAAAAAAATTTAAGAAATATGAAATAGAAGATCGAAAGCTCATGATATGGATGCCTAATAGAGAAGCACTCACAGGAATGGCATATGAAAACAAAGAGAATACTAAGAAAATTAATGTGACCATAGAAGACAGTGAAGAACGATGCATCAATATAGGATATGACTTGACCAAAGAAGAAGAGGAGTTGGTTGCATTATTAACAGAATATAGAGATGTATTTGCATGGAGCTACAAAGACTTAAAAGGAGTAGGCCCAAACATCTATTCTCATAGAACTCCCATGTCCTCAAAATCCAAGCTAGCGAAGGAGAAACCATACACATACAATGATAATTATGTAATGAAAATTAAGGAGGAAATAGATCAGTCGATAGAAGCTAGATTTATCTAAGAAATTGAGCATACCACATGGGTATCCACCATTGTGGTAGTGCCTTAAAAAAATGGAAAGCCATGGGTGTGCATTTACTTAAAGAAGGTTAATACAACCACCATCAGAGATAGCTATTTGCTTCCTATCAGTGAACAGTTGTTGGAATGTGTAGTAGGCAAGGAAGTCAGCAACTTCCTTGATGGATTTTCTAGCTACACTCAAGTAGCTATTGCCCTAGAATACCAACATTAGACTTCTTTTCCCACAAAGTTGGGTATTTTTGCATTTTGTGTGATGCATTTTGGGATCACCAACACTTCTACTACATTTCAAAGGCTGATGTGTCATGTGCTCAACGAGTTCTTGCTGAAGAATTTAGAGGCCTATGTTGATGAATTATGTGCTCATTCCAACATCAAACAAACACATTTTCCAAATTTTGGATCTATCTTTGACAAATGTAGAGAATATCAAGGCTGTTTGAAGTTAGAAAAGTGTGTTTTTATGCTTAGGCAAGGCAAGATTTTAGGACACATAGATTCAAAGAATGGAATCTCAACCAATGAGGACAAAGTTAGAGCTATTGTCGAGTTACCCAGACCAAAGAACATCAAGGAAGTGCAACCTTTCATGGGACATTGTGGCTATTATTGATGTTTATCCACATGTGCACAAAATTTGCAAAGACTCTATACAACCTTTGACTAACGAGTGGATGGAGGAGTGCAAAAACTCTTTTAATGAGCTTAAATGATGTTTGTGTTTAGCACAAATCTTGACCACAATAGATTGGAATAAGATGTTCATGTGGATGCATCCAATTATGCTATTGGGTGTGTGCTAGCACAACCTACAAGTGAAGGTAACATTGATCTTTAGATAGTTTATGCAAGTAGGTAGGTAAATGCAACCAAGAAAAATTATACCATGATAGAAGGAGAACGATTAGGCATGGTCTATGTGGTTAAATAGTTTAGACATTATTTTCTTGCAAATAAGTTTAAATTTTTTATGGATCATCAAGCATTACTCTACTTGGTGAATAAGCCATGCAATATTGTGAGATTAGTAAGATGGTTTCTCTTACTCATGGAATATGACTTCCTAGTAGTTTTCAAGAAAGGAAAGACCCACCTTAGCATGGATCACCTTTCTAGACTAACCTCAAGAGACTCCCCACAAGGAGTGTTAAATGAACTTCTTGATGCTTACTTGTTCAACCTGGAAGTAGTACCTAACTGGGCCAAAACTATCGTGGCTATTCTAACCTTTGGACCTAAGAATCTTGTACAGAAAGAAAAAGTTAAAGAAGTGGTGAATGATGGAGAGTGTTAATCTCCAAAAGAATAAACTATCCTTGAAGTTAGAGCACCTCTATATCAAGAATAACTCAAAACCTTTACCAATTTGGAGGATCAATGCTCAATTACCAAAATCTTGAACAAACTGTGAAGTGAGTTGATACTCAGAAAGTCTGCTACACATATCTCACTCATTGACTAATCAAATGTGTAACGTTTTTTACGAAAACTTTGCAGAAGGTGTTGTCTATAGTTTGCGCACCTTCTCCAAGTTAAATCATTCCAAAAGATTAACTACATCTTGAGAAATGAGTCAAAAAATTCACCTATGTTTGAAACTGTTCTTCAGTATAGTCGATTCAGACACCTGTAATATTCTAACACCCGATTATTCAAATGTTTTTAGATATAGGTAGCTTACCTTCCAACTTGCTCAAAAATTTACACTCTGGAAGGAGAACTGACCAAAACATTAGCATCGAATTTTGCGCCTGCTGCAACTTCACTTCTTCACATTTACACATGTAAATGTTCCTACTCTCAATTCTCTCATTCTGATCACATTAGAAGCTAAAAACTTGTAGAGAGGTCAATCAACTATAGACTTATACTTGTACAAAAGCATTTCACAAAAGATTAAACACACAAGGAGTACTAAGCAAAAGATCGGTTGCAATATTTCTTCATTTCTGAGAAGTTTTACATATGATTGATGAGAGAGATCTCTTACACTTCTAAAGTGTCTAATGAATCTTACAACTACTGATTCTTCTCTTCACATGCTCTCTCATACTTGCCCCGACATTTTTCTTGTATATATAGACAAATATGTACAAGCTCATAACCATACAAAAGGTATAACTGAGGTAACTCTTAATTAATGTACATATGTATACAAGTCTTCATCTTCTGAACATGTACTTTCTTCATGCTTCATAAGTTGATCTTTTCTTCAATCCTTGACTTCAGTCCTTTTATCAAAACTTCAATTGGTGATTGACTTGCACCAACATTGAAGTCCAAAAAATATCACATATTGGTGAGTCGTGTATACAAACACACAGATCAAGGCATATTGGCTTGTTGTGTGGAAGAAGATGAGTATGTAAAGTGGTTGCAATTAGCACATGGAGGTGCACTCAAGCAACATCATTCCAGACATTGAACCCTCCAAGCTCTGTAAAGATTAGGTGTATATTGGCCAACCATGGAATCAGATGTCCATGGGATGTGTAGGGATTTTCTAACATACTGCAATAGACCACCTATAGAACATGCTACTCTATATCAAGTATCACTAATGCGAGACTCGAGCGGTCATTTGGTTAATTTTGTTAAGATGAAAACCTTCCCTCAAGAGATGATGTTAGCTAGACAACAAAGCTTAGAACAGAAAGCCTTAGACTACACTCTCATTGGAGATAACCTATACAGACATGGAAGAGATGGATATCTTACATTGTGTGTTCATCAAAGTGAATATCTTAAGTTCTTAGAAAATTCTCACCAAGGTGTGGCAGGAAGACACTTTGGACCAGACAGAGTGATCAATGCAATACTATTTGTAGGGCTTTGATGGCCAACCAATCACATGGATGCTCATACCTATGTGAAGTGGTGTGACATATGCCACCTCACGCAATATCTAATATGCAAGGATGAGATGCCATTGAGACTCATGATGGGAGGATGTGCATTCTCCAAGTGAGGAATAGACATTGTAGGTCCTATTAATCTCCCAACCAAGATTTCACATGCGGAGTATATTATTGGTACCATCAAATATCTAACCAAATGGGTAGAAGTGGAAGCCACTAGGAAGAATGATCTGCAAACTACAACCAATCTCTTCAAAAATGTATTTACAAGATATGGTTTGTCCATAGAACTAGTCAATGATCATGGTACCCACTTCTTGCATGAGTTCATTGAATACGTGTTACAAGAACTCATGGTGATTCACAAGAAGTCAGCCCCATACCACCCACAAGCAAATGGACAAGCGGAAAGCACAAACAAGATCATATGTATTTGTCTAACAAAGTTGGTGAACAATAAATTCTCAGATTGGGACAAACAGTTACATTATGTTGTTTGGGCTTATAGAGTGGAATACAAAATGGTACCCAATGCCACACCGTTTTAGATAATTTTGAGTTAGAATGTAGTGTTGCCCTTACACCTCCTGATACACACTTTAAAGGTAGCATAAGAGCATCAATGGACTAGTCATGAACTCTCTTCTAGAATTTACAATTTAGAACGACTATGAGAAACTCGATTAAGAGCAACTGTTGGGATCTGTAGCCAAAAAGAGAAAAAAATCTTACTTTTATCCACATGTAAAAGATAAGGGCTTGAAGGTAGGAGACTTAGTTTTGGTATATGCAATGAAGCAACATGCAAGGAAATTAGAAAAGCACGGCGATGGACCCACTATAATTAATAGAATTTCAACAGGTCGAGTTGTCCAGCTAGCCACTCTGGAAGGCGATATACCACCAAGTCACATGAGCGGATGTAGAGTGAAATTATATCAAGAACCCTTGACAAAAGAAACATTGAGTCGACTCAACAGAGCAAAGATGCACAAAAAAAGAAGAAAGAGGAATTTGAGAAGAAGATCAGGCAGAAGCCTTAAAATGCATCTGACATATTAAGTTGAGAAGACAAGGCAGAGATCAACCTAGACAAGATGTGCACGGGGTACCAAGATATCACATGGAAATGTGCCAAACTACAAGTGTTAACCATCATAGAATAATCAACAAACATCCTTTTTTGACCTTATAAGTAGGATAGGACAAGAATGAGAAGGCTAGAAAAGCCATGATTGACTCAAGCACAACCACTAGTACTATTATATTTTCTTACTATCAAGTCTTGCAATTGAAAATCAATCCTATTGAAGCTTAGCTCATAGGATTCAAAGGTGTGGAAACCCCTTGCTTGGGCAAGGTGGAGCTTCCCATCTCCATTCACAATGCCCAAATGAAAATTAAAGTATTAGTGTGTTAGGATGAGGATCTCACAGAACCTCTTATCTTAGGTCAAGATTGGATCTATGACCATTCAGTCAAATTAAAGCTAACAACTGGGCTTCTTCAGGTTTGGGTAAACCAACAACATATTATAGGGGAACTCACAAACCATGCACTCACACATTCAAGTAACACACCAATTCATGGTCCTTCTAGGAGTACAGGTGAAGATAATGATGCTATTCTTGTCCAAATTTCTATAATGTAGAACAAGGAAAAACATGAAGGAGTAGCAGAAGCTGAGATGGAACTCCCTTCTTTTCCAAAGATGGTCAAGGCAAAACAAGCAAGGGAACCCAAGAAGCAGATGGCATAGAAAACCAAATCTCATGCTCAAAAACTAGTTCAAAGCAGGGTGACTCATGGAGTGAAATAGATATGGAGGTGCAAGAGTGAGCAACCCTCTACTCCCTCAACAAGACCACAAGTATGTACCAAATGAATGACGTAGTCAAAGAAAACAACAGCTGAATACTCTAGGATTCAACCTTGATGGATCATTTCTATTTGGATACCTAAGTGTTTGATGAAGGTTAAACCTAAGACTAGACAAATTTGGGTGCCTTAAACTCGTTTACAAGCTCAAGTGGTTGTACATAAACTCCTAGGGTTAAATCAGTGTTCACAAGCACTCACCCCACCAATATGTAGGATAATATATGTTATCATCACACCAACCCATAAAATTACACCTAGAGTTACTTGGATGTGGGTACCTAAAAAGTCCCATATTTAGGTAAAGCTACCCTTGACACCCTTAAATGTCACCAATTGAAAATTTTGTAATCCCATACGAGAAGTGTGGAAAGTGAAACTTTGCAATAAAGCTCCTAACCCAACAGTGTAAATACCCTTATAGAAGGATAGATGCAATCCAAGTACATTGCACAACTTGAGTATGCATCTAGGGAATTTACTAACCTCTTAACATCCACTCACATTCACACCACACATCACCCTTACTAACTCACTAACCAGAATGAATAGCATGTTGGTATTGTAAAGTGGACAAGGTATCATCTCATTACTAATGAAATGCTAATATGATCTTCTTCTTCTAGCGGATTCAAGAGCATCAACCATCTCTAGCACCATGGTAGAAACAGTAGGAACTAGTTCGCAAGTAGGGACTAGACAGCAAACCATAGATATAGAGAGCTTGCCCATATTAGATGAACTTAAGGAACGATAAGAAGAGATGAGAGACTTAGAGGTCATTCCTATCCAAGATCCATCAATGGGCCATACAACTCAGGTTCGCAAGAACTCTCATTGGTTTAGGGAAGTGTCGGACACCTCAAGGAAGGATCTTTCATTTGAGAAGTAGAGATTGAATACAAAAATGTGTGGGGAAAGCACCACTTCTTCACAAGAAAATTTGAACATCTATAGAACTTAGTAGAGTTATGTCTAGTATGGCAAAAACCAGGTCTGGGAGATTTATTTAGTGCCAAGCTTCCAAAGCTTGACTTTATGTGTTGCTATTATCTCATCAACTTGCTAATTCCTAGTAAGGACCCTAGAGCATCCAGTACTTTTGTGATTCCATCCTTAGTGTGTGGCAATGAGTTAATGGGGTTTGTTTGACCAACAAAATAGTATGTGAAGCCTTAGATATGTGGTGTATGCACAACCCCGTTGAGAAGGAAGATTTAGTCCCTAAGAGCATGAAGAATAGGAATCTCACAAAACATAAGGACATGGTGTCCACAACACTAAACATTGTGGTCCACCTATGGATGTGTATGCAACATTTTTCATTCCCAGGGCAGGATAGATCCACAATGCCGCACAAGAAAATCTAGTTCAATTTATATATAGCAAATATGCAAAATATGACCATCAGCCTACTGCACTCGATTATTGATTAGATCTATCAGACTGACAAGCAATGGTTGAGGAAGGTAGAGTTGCATGGGTGTTGTGCTCTTACAAGGATCATCTATCGATGCGTAGTGCCAACATACCCCTTCAATGAGCATTATCTTGGAATAGAGTCAAATAGTTTAAGAGTAGGAAATCGTGCACCACCATCAAAGAGGATGAGAGGATCCATATCGTGTGCTCAACCAATGGGAGCCACATTGACTCCAAATTTAACTCTTGCACCATAAATAGTAGAATGACCATTCATGTTGAGGCTGCCAAGAAGAAGTATAGATGGGCCCAACTTGATTTTTCCCCCTCTGCCCTCAGATTTAGAATTCCCTAGAGGAATTCATTTGGAAGAGCTTAATAATGAACACTTTGAAAGGATTCTCCAAGATGTGGACGTGGATTCTAAAGAAGAAGGGGAGGCTGACCATCAACAGCAATAGGAACAAAGAAAGCATGGACTAGGAGGTGAAGAAGAAGAAGAAGAAGAAGAAGAAGAAGAGAAGCACAACGACCAAGAAGAGCTGCACCTACCTATACTACACATTGCAAAGATTATATGACACCATGATGAGTATACAAGAGTGGATTCGTATTTCATTTAGCATAGGTATAGCATTGATCAACCATGTCCTAAGTGAAGAGGGAGTGGATCCCCAATTCCTTGAGGCCCTCAAACTTCTAAGAGAGATCTTAGGAGTGATAGAAGTTTTTCATACCATGCCGCAAAAACGAACACCTTGCTATGATCGATGATGTGTTGAGACACGATCACACATTGGTAAGGGCATAAGAATCCCTACATCGGAACACCAAATGACCACACTTCAAGAGGCCACCTCAACAACTACCATTGAGCTCATAGTTGAGACTTTTGTTCAATCCTCATCAATCTCCCCTCAATAACCTCCATCCCCTCCCACCACTCATGATGTACAGACAACCATAAAGACCACTACAACCACTCAAACCACCAAACCCATCTTCCATACTCCTCCCAATTCCCCACCGCATACTGAAACCATTGCATCCACAATGTTCTTTAGTTTTTGAGCACCTACCTCCCAATCCACACTCTTTTCCAACATCACCAACCCACTGTATAATACCTCCATTGAATTCCTTGCACTAGTCATAGGTCACCCTATCGTAACCAATCTAGAAGGAAACCCCCACCCCATTGAAGGAAGTATCATTTTCCCTATCATCCCTCGCACCCAAGTCCCATTCATCGCAAATCCTTATTATTCCATTCTCTGACCCCCAACAATCACTACCACCCTGCCACAATTCTGGATTCCATTCATGGAAGCCCTCGCTTACCCTCCAAGACCATTTTCTTTGGGCCCACACCCATTTGTAACAACATCACTCTACACTAATACCACATGCACATCACCTACCATCCCCATTTTTATGGTAGAACACACATGCACAATATTCTCCAACCCAATACACATCTGTCCACCCACGGCACCATGACCTCCACCTACACTTCCACAATCCCCCATCCCCCCACCACCAACATCACCAGCACCCATCGCACCTTTGTGCATGACATTGACATCACCCATTCCACTTAGCCTTGCATTTCCACCTATAACTATTGCATCTACATCTATATATAATACAATTAATACCATGATTCAATGTGCTTATCAATTACAACAAGATTAGCAACAATTGGAAGCTTGAAATGCAATTCTCTAGGAAGAATCCCAATAAATACAAGTGAGAGTGATGGCATTCGATGAAAACAAACATGTGCTACAAGATCAATCCCTTACCCTCTAGCAAGCACACAATGAGCTCAATTCCCAATAGAAATGCAGAAGTAGTCATTATTTAGTTGCACAAGAAAATGGAAAGGAATGCAAAATTACAATGGAATATTGAACTTTTGAGAAGACACATGTCAGCCGCTATGGAGAAGACAAATGGCTCCAATAGCAAAACAAAGACAATTTAGAAGCAGCCATGGAAGGGACCCCTCATGCAACCATTAGTGTTATCCAATTTCAAGCGCTTCCCTCCAAAAATATCATAATTTATTACTACAAGAACATACCCATTTCCTAGAGTCATATGTGAAGGTGGAACAAGAATGTGAGCAACTCAAAAAGCAATTAGCCACCACAATTACACTAGTACGTGAGGCTACTCCCCTACCACAAGACACTACAGAAGTCGAGAATCTTCAAAAAAAATAGAGGAATTACAAGCAAAGTTAGCACATTATGAATGACCCCCTCACCACCAGTAGAACTGGAACCCAAAGAGCTAGTACTTCAGATTCCAATAGAAGAGACATTTGATGACACCTATGAGGAACAACCTGTACTAAGAGGCCGTGTGACATAACAAGGTCAATACATGTTCGAGACTGAAGTACATCAATGGCTCAAGCACGTAGAGGAAATAGGCAGAGCACATGATGATTGGGTGGCCATACAAATTCAATCATTGTAAAATCTTGAAGAAACTATATTAAAGTCAGAGTATTTCCAGAACTTCTCCCATCCATGACTCCTCACTACATCTCAACTGTAGTATGTACCTTAGTTTGTACTTCTCAATGACTACAATGCAAAGATCAAATGGGTGATTGGAGAGGAACCCATTTTTGCAACTCAATTTGAGCCAAAGAACCTCCTAGAACGAGCATGGAAAGGAACCATTTTTCAACCAAATCGGTGCACAAGATTACTAGAAACATACCCAAAAATGGTGTGCACATGGTCCAATGCACCGTTATACATAAATTACAATCTGTGCTACTGCTCAGTACCATGCCGATGAACATGGACAAAATTTGTACTCAGGATAAATGCCACTAAAGGTTGCTTAGATTGGATAAATTACCCTTACTTTGCTCCGTCCAAAGGGATACCTATTGTGGCATATATGATCTCAACTATATGCCATTAGACACCATGATTCAACAATGTAACTGGCATTGTCACAAAAATGTGTATGAAGATATTCAAACTCATGATGGTGGTGTTCAAAACATTCAAAAATATGAAGGCTCTGTACATCTCAATAGTGAGCTTCAATGAAGGAAACATCGACTTGGTTTATGATAAGCATAGAGCTCCTTTCAACACCATCTATGCTTGGCATGCCAAAATTAAGTACATTCCTGCTTGTTACAAGTAGACATTCAAGGAAATGTTCTCAACCGGGTTCTAGGAATAACACTTCAAAATATCCATTCCTAGATCAACACATCTTTTGCATCTCTTTGCAGTCGAACAGGATCTCCATGTCAAGCACTTATGCATGCCAAATCCAAACATCCTATGTCCTCTAGACTAGGAAGGTTTAATGACCAATTTATCATGAGGCGTCAAATCCAAAGAGCATGAACTAGCTATTGATGTACTTCAATATTATATTTCATGCCCTTTACCACAAAGGTCTTCCAAGGGTGATAGACATGAGAGAAGGGGTGTTGCTAGTAGCCAAGGTGGTCTATTAGGTTCGACAAGACAAGGAAGCATGAGGCACTTGTTTCAAAGCAAGTCAAGGTAGAGGGAAGGACAAGAAAGACCTAGTCCACAAGAAAGTCAACCTAGGTCTGATGAGTAGGCCAAACAATCCATTTTTCACATCAAACCATTACCAATAGTGATTTTCATCACTCCATTACATTGTAAATCCCATTTTTTATAATTTGGAATCCATTTTTTTCAAGCCAAGCAATCTTTGACCTTGAGGACTGCTAGCTCTATGTATATACCAATTTTCATAATTTTTAGAGCTCGTTTGACCCTCCAAAATAGCTTAGGAACCTAATTCTTATCTAGACTAGACACTAGGTTTCAACAAGTATAAAACTAGTCAAAAAGTATAAAAGGATCTAAAGAGATCATTTATTTAGGATGAATTGTTGGGAATTGAAGCAACTAGAGCACATTGTAAACTTTTTTTTTACTAATTAAAGATTCCATTGCTCCTTCTCTTTGACTTATCGTGTTTATGTGTGTTTGTGTGTGTGTATGTGTGTTCATGTTGGCATGCTTCTTACTCACAGACTTGTATTCTCACTTTCTCATGGTTGTCATACCATCCTCATGTCTCCTTGGATTGACAATTATGATCGAGAGTGTTAATCTCCAAAAGAATAAGCTATCCTTGAAGTTAGAGCACCTCTATATCAAGAATAACTCAAAACCTTTACCAATTTGGAGGATCAATGCTCAATTACCATAAATTCTTGAACAAACTGTGAAGTGAGTTGATACTCAGAAAGTCTGCAACACATATCTCACTCATTGACTCAAATGTGTAAAGTTTTTTATGAAACTTTGCACAAGACGTCACCTATAGTTTTGTGCTTTCTCCAAGTTAAAGCATTCCAAAAGATTAATTATATCTTGAGAAATGAGTCAAACAGTTCACCTATGTTTGAAACTGTTCTTTAGTATAGTGGATTTAGAGACGTGCAACCTCTAACACATGGTTCTCCCAAAGTACAACCCGTTTATTCAAATGCTTTTAGCCATAGGTAGCTTACCTTCCAACTTAAAGAATGAGTGCTTGTTTACTCAAAACTTTAAACTGTGGAAGGATAACTAACCAAAACATTAGCATCGAATTTTGCACGTGCTCCAACTTCACTTCTTCACATTTACACATGTAAATGTTCCTACTCTCAATTCTCTCAGTCTGATCACAATTAGAAGCTGAAAACTTGTACGAAGATCAATCAACTATAGACATAGACTTGTACAAAAGCATTTCACAAAAGATTGAACACAGAAGGAGTACTAAGCAAAAGACCGGGCGCAATATTTCTTCATTTCTGAGAAGTTTTACATTTGATTGATGACAGAGATCTCTTACACTTCTAAAGTGTCTAATGGCTCTTACAACTACTAATTCTTCTCTTCACATGCTCTCTCATACTTTCCCCAACATTTTTCTTGTATATTTAGACAAATATGTACAAGCTCATAACCATACAAAAGGTATAAGTGAGCTAACTCTAAATTAATGTACATATGTATACAAGTCTTCATCTTCTGAACATGTACTTTCTTCATGCTTCATAAGCTGATCTTTTCTTCAATCCTTTTATCAAAACTTCAATTGGTGATTGACTTGCACCAACAGCTCCCCCTCAATCATCAATTGAGGTTTTCTCTATCTTCTTTATACCTACCATGTCTTTGAATCTCTCTAGCTTTGGTCCATCCAAGCTTTTGGTTAGCATATCAACTATCTGATCTTTTTTTGAAGTATGTATCACTTCAGTCTCCTTATCCATCACCTTCTCTCTTAGAAAGTGATACTGAATCTCAATGTGTTTAGTAGTATCCATAAGTTGATCTTCTATCATCATGATTACTTGCCCAATTTGTATCACAATATATCTCGATATTTGTATCTGATGTAAAACCATAATACAAACCTTCTTTGAGTGTACCATTAATGTACCTCAACACCCTTTGTCATGCAACCCAATGTTCTTTCCTAGGACAATGCATGAATTGAGACAATACTCCAATTGCATATGACAAATCAGGCGGAGATCTCCATGCCCAAGAAATATGACAAGTCTCCCAAGTCACTAATCTTGAACTCTTTTTCCATTTTCTTCTTTAGACTTTGTATGCCCTTCTCATCTGTACTTGTAAGGATTATATCATCAACATATATGCACATGTAAATGAACCCATCATCACTTGCTTTGACAAGCAAACTACTATCTGCTTTAGATACTTGAAAACCAAGTTCCTTCGAGAACTTCACAAGTCTATAATTCCATGCCCTTGGGGCCTGCTTCAAACCATACAAAGCTCTCTTCAGCTTACATACATGATCTGGATACCTTTCATCTCTGAATCCTTGTGGTTGCTCCATAAAAACATCATCTGAAATATAACCATTTAGAAAAGCATTCTTCACATTTAATTGACATAATCTCCAACCTTTACATGCAGAAATGGCTATGAGTGTCCTGATGGTTGTCATCTTTGCCACAAGACTATAGGTCTCATCATAATCTATACCATATGTCTAAGCAAACCCTTTCACAACAAGTCTATCTTTATACCTAGACACATTTCCATCTGCATACCTCTTGGTTTTGTAGAGCCCTTTGCATCCAATGATCTTCTGACTATTTGGTTTAGGAACCAAATCCCAAGTCTCATTTTCCATTAATGCATCATACTCTTCCTGCATAGCTTTCTCCCAATTTTTTTTACCTTTTGCCTCTTCATATGTAGACCATTTTTGTCTTGATGACCTTCTGAGTTCTCCACTTCTTGAGGTTTTTGGTTCATCACATTTTGGATCAAACCTTGGCACTTCTTCAACTTCATCATGTGCTTCATTATTCTCTTCTTCATTAAATATTTGAACCTTTGATTTACCTTTCTTCTAATTCACAACTTCTTCATCACCTGCATAGATATTGATTGTACCTGCATACCAAGTACCTTGCTCATCAAATGTAACATCCTTTGATACAAGGAATTGTTTTGTGGATGAAATCCACAACTTATAACCCATCTGCTTATCATCATATCCAATAAACACATACTTTTCAGCTTTAGGTTCCAATTTATGCCTCAATTGAGATGGCATATATGCATAGGCTAAACAACCAAACACTTTGCAATGATCTAAGGTAGGTCTCTTACCCCACCATGCCTCATATGGTGTCATACCGTGCAAAGCCTTACATGGTAATCTATTGACCAAATATGTAGCTGTATTTACAGCCTCAGCCCACAAATAATTTGGGCAATTTTTCTCCTTCATCATGGATCTTGCAAACTCAACAAGAGTTATATTCCTCCTCTCTACTACACCATTTTGTTGAGGAGAGTACCTGCAAGTAACTTCCATTTTTATAACTGCATTCCATAAGTAATCACTGAACTTATTAGACAAATACTCTCTCCCTCCATCTAACCTTAGTCTCTTCAACTTTTGACCTGTAATTCTTTCTGCATACACATGATAATGTTTGAATGTATTGAATACCTCTGGCTTATAATTGATCACATAGATAATGATCCACCTGGTAGCATCATCAACATAGATCATATAATATCTTGAAGCATTGATATTGAAATCCTTTGATGGTCCCCACACATCTCTCTGTACCAATTCAAGCTTCTCTGAATACATGAAACCATGTTTGGAATAATATTGCTTATGAGCCTTACCTAATTGACATGCCTCACATCTCTATGTCATATGTTGACCTGCAACATTAGGCAATCCAAGCACTGAACCATTGTTAACCATATCTTTAATACCTCTTTCATTAAAATGTCCAAGCCTTTTGTGCCAAAGATCTAACTCAGAGATCTTATGTCCTGGAACAATTTGTTTATACCCATTGCTAGAATTCCACAAAACTCCTTCATTAGTGAACCTTACTTCATAACCTTTTCCAACAATTTTCCCTACACTTATCAGATTCTTTGGAATTGTACGAACATACAAAACCTTACTCAGAAGAGTACTTCCATCCTTGGCCTTCATTGATCCAATTGTCTTCACATTATGCTTTCTATTGTCACCTGTTTGAACTACATAATTAGTTACCTTATTTTCCAAATTAGTCATCAAGGCTATGTTACCACTCAGGTGATTGCTACACCCTAACTCAATGTAGAAGACTCTTTGGTCTTCACTTTGCCTTTCACAAGTTGCATTCATAATCAAGGTTGAATCCTCCTTCTGATCTGAAGCATAATTGTAGTAGGTATTATTGTAGGATTGGCTTTGGAATCCTCTACCTGCATTTCTTCCAAAATAACCTCTACTTCTGAAGTTACCTCTTTGGTTTCTGCCACCTCTTCCTCTTGAATTAAAGTTCTGATTATATCCACCATTATTCTGAGTATTATGCCAACAATAATGAGCTAAGTGATTTGTCTTACCACAAATCCAGCAAGCTTTGGCTCCATCTTTTGTTTCTACCTCTTCCTCTACATTTGCCACCTCCTCTTCCTCTTAGGAAGTTAGCTTGGCTAGTTGTACCTTCATCTTCATTTGTTTGTTGCTTCCCTTTGCTATTCTTCTTCTTAGCCTTTGAATACATTGCTTGACCTGCACTCTTATCACTTTCACCTTTGACATCCTGCTCAAAGGTTAGCATGTGTCCTAGCAACTGCTTTAAATCAGGAGTAAAATGATCTAGTGACAATTTAGTAGACAAAATGAATGGCTTCCATTTCTCATCACCTCTCAAACGTGTTAGGATTTTCCTTACCAATTTATCCTCCTCAATATCTTCATCAACTGCTTCTAATGCATCTGCAATGTCCTTCATCCTTCTTACATAATCTGAAATGGATTGAGAGGCCTTCTTGAATGTGGTAAACTCTGCCCATAAAGAGGCCTTCCTTGACTTTGTAGTGTTTTGGAAATGCTCCTCCAAAGCATTCCATATATCACTTGCACTTTCAAGACCTCTAATATGAGGTAGCAAGTAGTCATCGACTCTCATGTAGATAATGCTCCTTGCTTGAGAATCTCTCTTCATCCAATTCTTCAAATCTGATAGTTCATCTCTAATTGGAACACTAGGATCTCTGATTGTGGCTTTTCTTCTTCACCTGTAATCTAACCTATTAAGTCTTTTCTCATGAGATGAGCTTCCATCCTCATTGACCATGCTGGATAGTTTTCTCTATCCAATTTCTCTATCTGAAGAGAATCTCCTATCCTTTCTTCACTTGTGTATTAAATTCTTCAACCTTTATGAGGAATAAGTGTACCTTTATTTCGAATGAAGTTCCTTTTGATCTTCTTGATTGCTCCAGGCCTCCTTCTCAAGCTTTTCCTTTCAAGCTTTCACCTTTTGAACCTTCAGTGTTGATTTCTTTATGAATGCAATAGTCGGGGTCCTCCTTTCTTCAATTTTGATGATTCCTGCTCTGATACCATTGATGGAGAGTGTTAATCTCCAAAAGAATAAGCTATCCTTGAAGTTAGAGCACCTCTATATCAAGAATAACTCAAAACCTTTACCAATTTGGAGCATCAATGCTCAATTACCAAAATCTTGAACAAATTGTGAAGTGAGTTGATACTCAAAAAGTCTACTACACATATCTCACTCATTGAGTAATCAAATGTGTAAGTTTTTTATACACTTTGCACAAGGTTTCGCCTATAGATTGTGCACCTTCTCCAAGTTAAATCATTCCAAAAGATTAAGTATATCTTGAGAAATGAGTCAAATAGTTCACCTATGTCTGAAACTTTTCTTCAGTATAGTCGATTCAGACACCTGCAACTTCTAACACATTGTTCTCCTAAACTACAACCTGTTTATTCAAATGCTTTGCCATAGGTAGCTTACTTTCCAACTTAAAGAATGAGTGCTTGCTTGCTCAAAAATTTACACTGTGGAAGGAGAACTGACCAAAACATTAGCATTCCAAAAGATTAAGTATATCTTGAAAAATGAGTCAAATAGTTCACCTATGTCCGAAACTTTTCTTCAGTATAGTCAATTCAGACACCTGCAACTTCTAACACATGGTTCTCCTAAACTACAACCTGTTTATTCAAATGCTTTGCCATAGGTAGCTTACTTTCCAACTTAAAGAATGAGTGCTTGCTTGCTCAAAACTTTACAATGTGGAAGGAGAATTGACCAAAACATTAGCATCGAATTCTGTGCCTACTACAACTTCACTTCTTCACATTTACACATGTAAATGTTCCTACTCTCAATTCTCTCAGTCTGATCACAATTAGAAGCTGAAAACTTGTATAGAGGTCAATCAACTATAGACTTAGACTTGTACAAAATCATTTCACAAAAGATTAAACACAGAAGGAGTTGTAAGCAAAAGATCAGGTGCAATATTTCTTCATTTTTGAGAAGTTCTATATCTGATTGATGAGAGAGATCTCTTACACTTCTTAAGTGTCTAATGACTCTTAGAGCTACTCATTCTTCTCTTCACATGGTCTCTCATACTTGCCCCGACATTTTTCTTGTATATATAGACAAATATGTACAAGCTCATAACCATACAAAAGGTATAAGTGAGCTAACTCTAAATTAATGCACATATGTATACAAGTCTTCATCTTCTGAACATGTAATTTCTTCATGCTTCATAAGTTGATCTTTTCTTCAATCCTTGACTTCAATCCTTTTATCAAAACTTCAATTGGTGATTGACTTGCACCAACAGTGAAGTCCCAAAAATATCACATATTGGTAGGTCGTGTATACAAACACACAGATCAAGGCATATTGGCTTGTTGTGTGGAAGAATATGAGTATGCAAAATGGTTGCAATTAGCACATGGAGGTGCACTCAAGCAACATCATTCCAGACATTGAACCCTCCAAGCTCTGTAAAGATTAGGTGTATATTGGCCAACCATGGAATCGGATGTCCATGGGATGTGTAGGGATTGTCTAACCTGGTGCAATAGACCACCTATAGAACATGCTACTCTATATCAAGTATCACTAATGTGAGACTCGAGCAGTCATTTGGTCAATTTTTTTAAGATGAAAACCTTCCCTCAAGAGATGATGTTAGCTAGACAACGAAGCTTAGAACAGAAAGCCTTAGACTACACTCTCATTGGAGATAACCTATATATACATGGAAGAGATGGATATCTTAGATTGTGTGTTCATCAAAGTGAATATCTTAAGATCTTAGAAACTTCTCACCAAGGTGTGGCAGGAGGACACTTTGGACCAGATAGAGTGATCAATGCAATACTATTTGTAGGGCTTTGATGGCCAACCAATCACATGGATGCTCATACCTATGTGAAGTGGTGTGACATATGCCACCTCATGCAGTATCTAATATGCAAGGATGAGATGCCACTGAGACTCATGATGGAAGGATGTGCATTCTCCAAGTGAGGAATAGACATTGTAGGTCCTATTAATCCCCCAACCAAGATTTCACATGCGGAGTATATTATTGGTACCACAAAATATCTAACCAAATGGGTAGAAGTGGAAGCCACTAGGAAGAATGATGTGCAAACTACAACCAAGTTTCTCTTAGAAAATGTATTTAAAAGATATGGTTTGCCCATAGAACTAGTCAATGATCGTGGTACCCACTTCTTGAATGCGTTCATTGAAGATGTGTTACAAGAACTCATGGTGATTCACAAGAAGTCAGCCCCATACCACCCACAAGCAAATGGACAAGCAGAAAGCACAAACAAGATCATATGTATTTGTCTAACAAAGTTGGTAAACAATAAATTCTCAAATTGCGACAAACAGTTACATCATGTTGTTTGGGCTTGTAGAGTGGAATACAAAATGGTACCCAATGCCACACCCTTATAGATGGTCTTTGGCCAGAATGCAGTGTTGCCCATACAGCTCCTGATATACACTTTAAAGGTAGCACAAGAGCATCAATGGACTAGCCATGAACTCTCTTCTAGAATTTACAATTTAGAACGACTATGAGAAACTCGATTAAGAGCAACTGTTGGGATTTGTAGCCAAAAAGAGAAAAAAATCTTACTTTTATCCACATGTAAAAGATAAGGGCTTGAAGGTAGGAGACTTAGTTTTGGTATATGCAATGAAGCAACATGCAAGGAAATTAGAAAAGCATGGCTATGGACCCATGATAATTAATAGAATCTCAACAAGTCGAGTTGTCCAGCTAGCCACTCTGGAAGGTGATATACCACCAAGTCACATGAGCGGATGTAGAGTGAAATTATATCAAGAACCCTTGACAAAAGAAACATTGAGTCAACTCAACAGAGCAAAGAAGCACAAAAAAGAAGAAAGAGGAATTTGAGAAGAAGCTCAGGCAGAAGCCTTAAAATTCATCTGACATATGAAGTTGAGAAGACAAGGTAGAGATCAACCTAGACAAGATGTTCACGGGGCACCAAGATATCACATGGAAATGTGCCAAACTACGAGTGTTAACCATCATAGAATAATCAACAAACATCCTTTTTTGACCTTATAAGTAGGATAGGACAAGAATGAGAAGGCTAGAAAAGCCATGATTGACTCAAGCACAACCACTAGTACTATTATATTTTCTTACTATCAAGACTTTCAATTGAACATCAATCCTATTGAAGCTTAGCTCATAGGATTCAAAGGTGTGGAAACCCCTTGCTTGGGCAAGGTGGAGCTTCCCATCTCCATTCACAATGCCCAAATGAAAATTAAAGTATTAGTGTGTTAGGATGAGGACCTCACAGAACCTCTTATCTTGGGTCAAGATTGGATCTATGACCATTCAGTCAAATTAAACCTAAGAAGTGGGCTTCTTCAGGTTTGGGTAAACCAACAACATATTATAGGGAACTCACAAACCATGCACTCATAGATTCAAGTAACACACCAATTCATGGTCCTTCTAGGAGTAAACATGAAGATAATGATGCTATTCTTGTCCAAACTTCTATAATGTAGAACAAGGCAAATCATGAAGGAGTAGCAGAAGCTGAGATGGAACTCTCTTCTTTTCCAAAGATGGTCAAGGCAAAACAAGCAAGGGAACCCAAGAAGCAGACAGCACAGAAAACCAAATCTCATACTCAAAAACTAGTTCAAATCAAGGTGACTCATGGAGTGAAATAGATATGGAGGTGCAAGAATGAGCAACCCTCTGCTCCCTCAACAAGACCACAAGTATGTACCAAATGAATGACGTAGTCAAAGAAAACAACAGTTGAATACTCTAGGATTCAACCTTGATGGATCATTTCTATTGGGATACCTAAGTGGTTGATGAAGGTTAACCCTAAGGCTAGACAAATTTGGGTGCTTTAGACTCGTTTACAAGCTCAAGTAGTTGTCCATAAACTCCTAGGGTTAAATCAGTGTTCACAAGCACTCATCCCACCAATATATAGGATAAAATATGTTACCATCACACCAACCCATAAAATTACACCTAGAGTTACTTGGATGTGGGTACCTAAAAGGTCCCATATTTAGGTAGAGCTACCCTTGACACCCTTAAATGTCACCAATTGAAAATTTTGTAATCCCATTCGAGAAGTGTGGAAAGTGAAACTTTGTAATAAAGCTCCTAACCCAATAGTGTAAATACCCTTATAGAAGGATAGATGCAATCCAAGTACATTGCACATCTTGAGTATGCATCTAGGGGATTTACTAACCTCTTAACATCCACTCACATTCACACCACACATCACCCTTACTAACTCACTAACCAGAATGAATATCGTGTTGGTATTGTAAAGGGGACAAGGTATCATCTCATTACTAATGAAATGCTAATATGATCTTCTTCTTCTAGCAGATTCAAGAGCATCAACCATCTCTAGCACCATGGTAGAAACGGTAGGAACCAGTTCGCAAGTAGGGACTAGTCAGTAAACCATAGATATAGAGAGCTTGCCCATATTAGATGAACTTAAGGAACGATAAGAAGAGATGAGAGACTTAGAGGTCATTCCTATCCAAGATCCATCAATGGGCCATACAACTCAGGTTAGCAAGAACTCTCATTGGTTTAGGGAAGTGTGAGGATAAATTCACAAGTGTATTAAATTTGTAAAGTTAGTTCACTTTAGTTCTAGAATTTTTTTAAAATCACGAGAATGAGAAAATCTATATAAGTTAGTTTGTATCAACTGACGCGATGAGAGAGGAAGTGGAAGAGTGATAGAATGTGAGAAGGAGTTCATTTTGTATGACTGAATAGAGTCGCGCTTCTCTGAGTGAGAAAGCATCTATAAAACTTCTGAGTTTTCCATAGCTATGAGAAGAAATAGTTAATGTTCTGCATATGAGACGCTCTCCATCATCTCAATGCTTGCCTACTGTGTGATGAATTCAAAAGTTCAAGTTTTCCAAGCAAGTCGATGTCTGGCATCGAGTTTGTGCTGATAAGTCATTGTTTTCATTTTCTGAGTGTTACCTATTGTTGAATCTTCTTGAAAACATGAGGTTTGTGGAGCAAGTCAATGCTTGGCATCGAGTTTCAACATAAAGTCGACGCCTGGCATCGACTTCTAGCATAAAAGTGCTTTACTGAGTTCTTGTGTTTAAGCGGCCATTTCAGGCGTTGAAAAAGTGGCTAAAGAAGCTCAAAGTTGATGCTTGGCATCGACTTTTGGTTGCAAGTCGATGCTAGGCATCAAATTTTCATTTTTAGACACTCAGACTTACTAAAACAAGCAAAATTTCCACTTTTGGAAGTCATACAGGGTCATCTTGTAAAGGCTATATCTTGAGTTCTAGAGATTTGTTTCTTGTGTATGATAGCTTCTTGGAAAGCTCCACTCTTCTATTTTCATCCACCAAAAATCTTGGAGAAATAATATTTGTGCTAAGAGAAATTAGCAAAATACTGAAGGTATTTCATTTTAGTGACTGGAAAGTTCTGAAGAAGTAAATTTTTTGTTTTGGCTATCATTTCTCAAAGTTTGGAGTGGCAATGAGTTAATGGTGACCATAGAGGTTGTCTAGTGACACATTAATTCATTTCTTGTGATGTTTCACACATCAACAGACTACACATTGAGTAATCAGTTTAACAACCTAAGGGGATCATCCCGACATTTCAGGAGCAAGAAGAAGTGCAGACATAGGTTACTTCATGAACATATATCTCGAGAGCTGCTTAACCAAAGTTAATGAAACCTTGTGGCCACAAACAAGAAACTTTATTCTACGTACAACAAGTTAAAGTCCATCAAATGATGGAGTATACACAGAGAAATGGCTTTTGCAAAATCATTGAAATAATAGAAAGTTAACAAACAACAATACACAAAAATGATAATGAAGAAATTATCAATTAGTAAGTGATAATGCACTTATGATACATGGGAATTGTAGAGGACTACTCTTCTAGTAGTAGAGCTCAAGGTATACACAAAGTTGTAGCTTAGTAGCTCTCCATTGTAGCTCATTACCCTATGACTAGAGAGTGATGTATATATACACATGTAAGTTATCTGAATTTTGCATATTCCCACTCCTAAAAGTGTTCTTACACTTTAGGGGTGATTGAATTGATTCTCGCAACAAACAAGTCGGGTCTTGGCTTCTATAAACACAATATTCTCCTACTTTTTGCCTTTACCATTTATCTATGGTAATATTGTGAAAAACATAAACAAGCGTTCCCACATACTTCCTCATGTTAGTTGAGCTATAGTGAAATGTACTATGGATTTTGCCAAGCTTTTAGGCTTTCCAAATGTACCAATAGCTCCCCTCAAGTCTAAGATGCTTGAGTCTTCAGTTCTTTGTAATCTCTTGCAAGCCAATCATAGATTTGAACCTCCTTAGTTTGGTTCCATCCAATGCTTTTATCATCATGTCTTCACATTGTTGATGTGTGTTGTATCTCCTTGCTAGTGATCTTTTCTTTGACATTATGGTAATGTACTTCAATGTTTTTAGTCCTGGCTATTGAGATATCAAGCTCAACATGTGATGATCTAGGATGACACGTACCAGTTTTTTATTTCTCTGGCATGTATAGTGGTCACGCCGGTATATTTCAGGGATACTTCATTGAGCTTTATTAGATTTATCTATCGAGACTGATGGCACATTTGTTTCTTGCCAGCTCACTCATTCGCGGACATTAGGTTTTTCGTTATGTATTGATCTTTATATATTGCACTTGTTGTATTCTTGTTTTCAGGTCATTCTTGTACATTCCTTTTTATGTAATAGAAGAAGAAGAAGATCATTCTTCCTTGCCTCAATCTGTGTGTGTGTGTTTCTCCTTGAGAGTGAGAGTGTGTGTGTGAGCTCTCTTCCTTATCTCCTTCCTCATGACATGCTATCAGAGCTAGCGTGACTGTAGAGAGCTCGTGGAGAAGGCAACGGTGAAGAGTACACAACAAGGTGTGGAGAAAATGTGATTCACAAATGACCTCCGTTTGCTACAAAAATTGGCATGAAGGTATGTAGCTCAGTGATGGGTAGCACCTCCTTTAATGTCAATCCGGGAAGACGTGAGGATGGTATGATGACCTCGAGCAAGTGAAGGCACAAGTGCGTGAGTGAGAAGCACACAAACATGCACACACATACACACACGCGCACACACGGTAAGACAAAGAGAAAGACAATGGAGTTCTTTTAGATTACTTTCAAAATGCTCATATAAGTTCAATTCAATTTCAAGCTAACCTCAAAAATGAGCTCTCAAGCTCTATTTATAGTTTTTGACTAGGTTTTGGCCATGTCCAGACCTAGTGTCTGACCTAGTTAAAAATTTGGTTCTAGGCCCCATTTGAAGGCTCAAATGGAGTCTAAAAATTATGAAAACTGGTAGGTAGCTACTTCTAATGCTCCTCAAGCTCAAGGACTCCTTGGCTTGCACAAAATGGAGCTACAAAAATATGAAATGGTATTTACAATGGCTTTTAGTGATGAAAATCACTACTTTAGTAGGGATTTCCTCTAACGATTTGACATACACATCTTCGAGCTTCCTACTTGCTCCTTCTCCTTATGTGTCCACCTCTTTGATATGCTTTAGCTTCCTGAAAAAATAATGGCCTACTTGCCCGATCTTCTTTGACTACTCTGTCTGCTTGTACCTTATCTTCGCTCCGACTCCCTTCGTTGGCTTCCTTGTCTTGTTAGTCCTTCAGTTCCTTGACTACTGCTAACACCCCCCCCCTCTCTCGCATCTGTCGTCCCTGACAGACCCTTGTTGGGTGGGTCGTTGGATGTAGTACTCCACAACGTCTTTTGCTAAATGATGTTCCGCAATTCTCAACCCTTTGGCCAAGTCAGTGAGTAGAGCATCCCAATCTACAGGCCCGGGAACCTCTGGATGTGGTATACGTAGCTTTTCTGAATGGAGAGCTTGTTCCATGGCAAATAGCTGTAATAGATGAGATGGTCTGGGAATTAATATCTCTGAATGATATTCATAGAACCCCGTGATAAACATTTCTTCAAACGTCTGTTTGAAGCAAGCAGGTAGATACTTTATACGGGCATGCCAGGCATAGACGACGTTAATGGAGGGCGTGGTGCTCATGTCATAGACAAGGTCCTGATTCCCTTCATTAAATCCAATAGCCGAAAGATGAGGTTCTTTGATGTTCTTAAATGTCCTGAATGTAATCAGCATGAGCTCAAAAATTTTTAGGCACATCTGTGCCATGACATCTGGGACATTCTTGAACTAGATTGCCCAGTGTCGGATGGTCAAAATCATGTAGTTGACTGTGGGTTGGCCATTATGAGGTGCTAGGTACACATAATATAACCACTTTTCACATCCTTTAACCGTCAAAACTGTTTTTGTGTACTCCGGCCAAGACCTTCTTCAAAAGACAGGGCAGTAGCAGGGATTATACTTGATATATAGAGGCATGTTATTCCACATGCGTACCATCTCAGGGTAGGTTTCAAGCAGGCGGATTCTCCAAGTAGGTTGATGTATATTCCCTTGCTTGGCACTTGCAGGTATATCATCCGGTGCAAACTGTGTCGCCGAGGTTGGTTCTTTTGTTGTACATTGCTTGATTTCAGCATTGTAATCTACCATTAATACACAGAATCGAACATAGAGATCATCAGACGTGCCAATCCACCTATGATGGGAGAGGTTTCTAAAGTAATCGGAGTTTATGACGACTTCTTCCAATCGTGACATAGACGCGATCTGAACTGCAACTCTCTCATCATGGGTTGTAGCAACCTTTTCCAACCTTTGCATCCATTCAGGCGCTTCGATCTCAATCGTGTCCATCCCTTCTTCTGTTTGCTTACCTCCGGGTGTTGGCATGGGAACGTATGGGTCTTCAAAGATCTCCTCCACTTGAATTGGCACTAAGTCTTCAGGTTCTGGTTCCGCCAGGGGAGAGGGTTGACGCTCGTATTGTAGAACTTTATTTCGTAGTTCTTCTAATTCTGCTCTGAGTTTTGCGACTTCTTCAGATGTGTCGGCTTCAGTTGTGACTTTGCTTGGTGACTCCTATTGGGTTGCCAGTTGCTTTAGTAAGTCATCTCTTTGGGCTTCTAGGAGGTCGGCATGGGTTTCCAAGACGATTTGCATATTTTCAGATGGGATAGCCTTGAATTTCTCTGGGTCGATTTCCTGTGGAGAACCCTCCATTGCTGCTTCCAAGTTTTCTTCGTTCTGTCTCTGTAGTCGCTTATTTTCCTCGAGTTCTGTAGACATGTGTTTCCGTAATAAGGCCAGGTTGCGTCGAAGCTTGAGGTTCTCTGTTATCTGGGAGTGTAGCAGATCATCAAGTTGTTGTTTTTCTTCCGCATCTGACTGGGGTGGATTGACCACTAACTATTCATGTTGTTCTTGTAAAGTGACATACTATTGTTGTAGTAGTTGCTTTTCCTTCTCTAAGTCAATGAGTCGTCCTTGTAATTGTTGGAACATCAAGCTTACACTATGCTTGAGGTGGATTTGATCTACATCAAAGGCTATCGCGTCGAAAGAATATCCGTTGGAGAGTTCTTTTTCATATGCTCATTTATTGTATTTTTTGAGAATATTTTGATGGCTCATTTACCGTTGTAAAAGCCTTGAGTTGTACACATGTAAAGGTACAAATATAGGGCCAAAATCCCACGAACTTTTGGTGGTTGAAGTTGCATTCAATCAAGCAATCAATCACCTAAAAGTAGATCAATCAAGATCTTCACTTTTCCTAGATTGTAGGGAAGTGAATTGATTCCCTCCAACAACCATTCCCACCTTCATTTGAATTCAAATTCAAGTTGTAAAAGTCGTGGAACACTCCTAGAGGCTATATAAGGAGTTGAAATCACTTGTACATTACATGGAAGCAATATACATACACTTGTGACCATCATTGTCTTGCTCCTTCAATTTTCTGCATCATCTTCTTCGCCAACAGTAATCTTGCAGAGGCTGCTGCTCTCTTCTCAGAGCTCCAAATTGAGTGCAAGAGGACTCATTGGAAAGGTATCAGTGTCTAGTTTATGCCTGTCAATTTTCAAAGCATTTGGCTAAGCAGATTTGGAGAAATCTCAGTTTTTCTGCCTCGGGGTCAATCTCTGCGTATTCCTGAAAAATAGGAAGTACCACCGGTGAATGTCGCATTCATTCCTATAGCATATTTTGCTTATTCCTTATACTTTTGTGCATTCCATACACTCAACCCTATGTGTAGCACTCCCATAAAAGGATTTTTTCTAATTGTAATCACACTGGTCGCTATGGGCATTTGAAGTTCATTGTCTCTTCCATAGATAGTAAGTTTTTTGAGCTAGTCGCCCTGAGAACCTATCTGTTTTGTATCGACTCATTCTCCTTGATGCTCCAAGGTACATAGTGTGTTTCTTTGCACTTATAGCATGCCTATAAGGTCTATTTGAGTCTCCAAAAGCTCAAGGGCTGGTCTTGTGCCGGTTGGCTTGACCAAACTTCATCGCTTCGAAACGCACTTTTCTACCTTCGACAAGCTTCTCCAAGTTCTCCAAGTTCTTTCAGTGGTATCAGAGCTAGTTCAAGATGGGTGACGGCTTTCCCTCAATAATCGAGAAGATTGATCGACACAACTACGCGGCTTGGCAAATCAGAATGGAGGCCTACTTGCAAGGTAGAAATCTTTATGGAATTGTAGCAGGTGATGAAGGTATGCCTATTCCAAGATCCAAAGGAGGACCTACACAAGAGGAGACAGATAAGCTCACACTTTGGTGCGCAAGGGATGCTCAAGCAAGGTCGTACATACTAAACTCTATCTCTGACTTTCTATTACCACATATTAGAGGATGCAAGACATCTCAAGAGACTTGGGATGCCCTGGAGACTTTCTTTTCTGCTAGTACCAAAGCAAGAAAGAATCATCTTTGGAACGAGTTCAACCAAATGAAGAAGACACCTAAACAAACCATCACAGAGTTTGTTACCAAGGTCAAGGAGGTTGCGGATCAGTTAGCATCCATTGGAGAGCTGATTGAAGAAGAGGTCATCATGAGGCAAATTCTCAACGGCATTCGAAGTGATAAGCAATGGCAATCCTTCACGACGGCTTACGATCTCATCATGGATGTGCAAACTCCAGACTTCAACATCTTTCTTGGACAACTCTTCAATCAAGAAGCCAATAATAGCATAAAGGAAGGTAACTCTTATCATGGTAGTTCAACTAGTGCTCTATATGCAGATAAGAAGGATAAGAAGCAGAAAGGCAAGAAGAAGAGAAGACGAAGAAGAGACTTCCCAACCCAACTTCGCAAGCAAGAGCAAGTGGAAAGGGAAGAAGAAAGGACCAAAGCAAGACAAAGCCAAAGGTCAGAATGTTCAACCTTGTGCCATATGCGATAAGACCAACCACACCACTCAAAATTGCTGGTTCAATGGGAAGACCCAGAAAGGAAGTGGAAGAGGTGGATATGGCGGCAATAGAGGCAGAGGTGGACACAACTTCAACAACAACAATAGAAGCTATAATAGAAGGGACTACAACAATTATTCAGAAGATCAACCACATGAAGAATCATTACTTCTTATGAACCTAAGCCACAAAGAAGGTAAAGAAGATGATCATTTGTTCTACATAGATTCAGGATGTTCGAATCATGTTGCAGGCAACATTGCTCTTCTATCTGACTTGGAAAGTCCAAAGCATAGACATGAAGTGCAAGCAGGGGATGACACGAAGCACAATGTGGAGAAGATTGGTAATGTCAAAGCTTCCAATGGCAGGACAAACATTCTGAGTAAGGTTCTCTATGTACCCACTATCACTAAAAACCTAATCAGTGTAGGCCAAATAGTTGAAAAAGGCTTGCAAGTTAGGTTCACCCAACATGGAGCTTTTGTGGAAGATCCATGTCAAGGCTTCAAGAAGATAGCCCGAGGTGAGAAGCATGGTAGGCTCTTTACTTTTGAAGTAGGAGATACCAGGAACATAGCTCTATTCAACTTTGGGTCTCAAACCCTAAGTGAGCTTGAAGTGTGGCATAAGAGACTTGCTCATGTGAATGAAAGAACCTTGAAGGATATATGCAGGGATCAAAGTGTTCTAGGACTGCCAAACATATCAAAGCAACACATGATCAACAGGTGTGATGCATGTCAGATTGGGAAGGCACAAAGACAACCATTCAACCACAAAGGCTACATCCACAACAACTTATTGGACTTAGTACACACAGATGTATGGGGACCAAGTCAAGAACCTTCATTGGCAGGATCAAGGTATTATGTCTCATTTATTGACGACCATAGTAGGTGGACTGTTCTATACTTTATCAAGAGTAAGAATGAAGTGTTTGATTGCTTCAAGAAGTATCTTGCGCATGTGGAGAATCATACAGGTAGATCACTAAAGAAGCTCAGATCTGATGGAGGGGGAGAATACTTCTCCAAAGATTTTGATGAGTTCTTGCAGGATAAAGGTATCAAAAGGGAAGTGACTACCAGGTACTCTCCTCAACTAAATGGAATTGCAGAGAGGAGAAACAAGACATTGGTTGGATCAGCTCGAACAATGCTTGAAGAGAAGAAGTTGCCACATTATCTATGGGCAGAAGCTATTTCAACTGCAGTGTACCTTGTCAATCGACTACCATCCAAATCACTTCAAGGTATGACTCGTTATGAAGCATGGCATGGAAGAAAACCTAGTCTTGGACATTGCAAGGTTTTTGGTTGTTTAGCTTATGTTCATGTACCATCACAAATAAGAGGTAAGCTAGATGAAAGGGCAACAAAGGCAGTGTTTATTGGATATGATTCAACTCAGATGGGTTACAGGTTCTTCAATCCTTCAACCAAGCAATTCACTACAAGTAGAGATGTTGTGTTTGAAGAACACAGGTCTTGGTATGATGAAGACAAACAAAAGGTAACACTACCATATGATCTTGATTATGACTCTCATCAATTAGGAAGCAAGCATGATACATAGGTCCAGGATCCAAGAAGTGATACAGACGATGACCAAGATGAAAGAGAAAGGGATTACAAGCTATGGAAGTCAAGAGGCAAAGTAAAGATGCAAGAGGTTGGAGAATGCTCCAAACAAGCACCTAGAAGATCAGCAAGAGAGAAGAAACAACCAGAAACGTATGGATATGATTCCACATTTGTTACAAAGCATTCAATCTACTTGGCAAAAGACTCTATTTCAAAGGAACGCTCAACCTATGAAGAGGCAAAGGGAAACCCTAATTGGGAAAAGGCCATGAACGAAGAGATAGATGCATTGAAGGAAATGGACACTTGGGATTTGGTTCCAATGTTGCCAAATCAAAAGGTAATTGGTTGCAGATGGGTATACAAAGTTAAAAGAAATTCAGATGGATCAGTTTGCAAGTACAAGGCAAGATTAGTTGCCAAAGGATGCTCACAAACTCATGGTATAGACTATGAGGAAACATTCTCACCAGTTGCAAAGATGACTACAATCAAGACATTGATAAGTGTAGCTGCTGCAAGGAATTGGAGACTCCTCCAACTGTTGGGAGTGATGGTTGGATGCACTCAAGAGATTGAGTTGGTGCTGCTATACCTGCTTTGCACCTGCCCTCTTTGACTTCAGATATGCTTAGTATACTTGCTTAGCTTCCAAATGACACAAAGAAACCATATATGTACTTTGCAAATGATTTGTGTAGTGATCAAACCAAAACAGATAATTTGGTTCCTTCACAAATCCAAAAAACTTGCTATTTTTGTAGTGATACCTGCTCAGTGTTATGCTCAGTATGACCAGCACACTTGCAATTGAAACAATTCCTTTTGGGGGAATTAAAGTACCTTAATAAGCTACCATTTGCAAGTGGAATGAGATAAAATGATAGACTATACTCACAGAAAGATGTTTAGCAAAAGTATATGTACCCCCGACTTTTTAGGAACTCTACAGACACAGACCAGTGTGTACTTCGAGTGAGATTTCTCTTAGATAGCTGATCCAATTGATTTGAAACTTTGTAGGTGTATAGTAGACTTAGAGCTGGTTCCAATGTGCTTTGAATCACTTGATTTGGTTCAGTAGATCCTGAGATATGCTCCTTTGAAGTTGACAGACTTGGAGTAGATGACTCAGACAAAACCAGAGATAATGGATGTAACTCTTTCTATTAATTCACATGAATGTACAATCTCATTGGCTTGATAGATGTAGCCTAATGAGTTGGAGATGTGTAGGCTATAGTGTAGCACTCACACACTCTATAATCACAGATGTAAGCCTCGGGAATGATAAAGGACACCCGCAACTTTTTGATTGTAGCTTTTATAGAGAATGAGTTGAGATTTGAATTTGAATTCAAATTCAAATCTCCTATGATCACTCCACTAAATGTAGGGAGATATTCTCTCCAATCACACCATCCAAATTCCACGACTCTAATCAGTTAGGTGTGTATACATAATGCCAAGTCATTTAGACTTTTACAAGAAGTAAAAATGTAATAACACATAGGCAAGTGTTCCTATGGTTCTAGCTTCATGTAGAGATATCCTTCAAGGGTTCCAAGCCAACTCTTCCAAGGTTCCAAGCCAAGTGTGAAGGCTTGAAATGCACTAACAGCTCCCCCTCAAGCCAAACACTTTGGCTTAAGTCTTCATCTTCTTCATCTTTAGTCTTCAATCACATCCTGCAATCCAATCATGGATTTGAATCTGCATAACTTGTTTCCATCCAATGCTTTAGTGAGTAAATCTGCACATTGCATATTAGTAGACACATATGTCAATTGAATGTCTTTACTAAGCAACTTCTCTCTCACATAGTGGTAGTGAACCTCTATGTGTTTGGTTCTGGCATGATATATTGGATTAGCTGCAAGGTGAAGAGAACTAGTGTTATCTCCAAATATGATAGGTGGCCTTGTATATAGGCCTAACTCTGTATATAGAAGCTTCAACCAGATAGCTTCTTGAGTGGCATTGGCAAGCCCTCTATACTCTGCTTCAGTGGATGACAATGCCACTCTAGGTTGTTTCTTGGCTGACCAAGAAATAGGCTTATCTCCTGCAAAACAAATGTATCCTGATGTGCTCCTCCTATCATCCTTGCATCCTGCCCAATCTGCATCTGAGTAAACTTTAATGTCAATATCTGATGTATAAGGAAAGTACAAACCATGACTTTGAGTTCCCTTCAAGTACTTCAAGATCTTCTTTGCTGCCTCTAGGTGAGGTACCCTTGGTTTGTGCATGAATTGACTAAGCACACTAACTCCATATGCTATGTCAATTCTTGTCAAGGTGGCATAATTCAAACTGCCTACCATACTTTGATATCCTGTGATGTCTTGGACTTCTTCCCCTTCATGAGCACTTAGTTTTAGGTTGACCTCCATTGGAGTAGTAGATACTTTAGCATCCTGCAAACCAAACTTCTTGACCATATCCTGTACATACTTCTTTTGAGTGATATATATACCTGAGTTGGTGTAGACTAACTCAAGACCTAAGAAGTATTTCAATAATCCAAGATCATTGATCTTGAACTCCTTCATCATCTGTCCTTTGATGTGTCTAATCCCATTGACATCATTCCCTGTAATGATGATGTCATCAACATAAACACACAAGTAGATTACCTCTGTACTACTTCTCTTTATGAACAGAGAAGTGTCTGCTTTACTCATCACAAATCCTTGGTCTTGGAGATAGGTTGTCAACCTGTAATTCCATGCTCTAGGTGCCTGCTTCAAACCATATAGAGCCTTCTTCAATTTACAAACATAATTTACCTTCTTGGGGTCTTCATAGCCAGGTGGTTGTGACATGTAGACTTCTTCAGATATCCATCCATTCAAGAAAGCATTCTTGACATCTAATTGGTACATGTTCCAATTTTTGGATGCAGCTACACTCACCAATATTCTGATAGTTGGCATCTTAGCCACAGGAGAAAATGTCTCCTCATAATCAATGCCTTGGGTTTGTGCAAAACCCTTGGCTACCAACCTAGCTTTGTACCTGTTTATTGTTCCATCTGAATTTCTCTTTAGCTTGTAGATCCATCTGGATCCTATCACCTTCATAGAGTCCTTCTTGGGTACTAAGTCCCAAGTATCACTCTCCTTGAGAGCTTCCATTTCTTCATCCATAGCTCCTTTCCATTCTGGTTTTGTGATTGCTTCCTCATAGGTACCTGGTTCTTCATTCAACAAATCCTTTGCAAGATATACAGAATGCTTAGTTACAAGTGATGTGTCATACCCAAATCTGATTGGTCTTTTGCTTTCTCTCTGAGATCTTCTAATTGCTTGAGTTCAGGATTCTGGTATATCCTCTAGCTTTTTCATCTTCATCTTTCCTTTGGACTTCCAAGCCTTGAACTCCTCAAGATTTATTGTATCATCATCATCTGAGCTTGATTCATCTTTCTGGATTGGTTCCTCCTTGGTGAGTCTTGGAAAATCTTCTTCCATATCATAGGGTAGACTAATCTTCCTGCATTCATTCTCATACCATGAGTCATTCTCATCAAAGATGACATCTCTGCTTACCTTGAAGCCTTTGTTTGTTGGGTTGTAGAATCTGTATCCCTTTTGGTTCAAATCATAACCAATGAAGATACACTTTTCACCTTTAGGATCTAGCTTTCCCCTTACCTGAGAGGGAATATGCACATATGCTACACAACCAAAGATTTTACAATGATCCAGAGAAGGTCTCTTACCATGCCAAGCTTCATATGGTGTCATGCCATCAAGTGATTTGGATGGCAACCTGTTTATGAGATAGGTGGCAGTGGATACACTCTCTGCCCAAAGATAATTTGGCAACTTCTTTTCATTAAGCATAGACCTAGCTGTTTCTACTATGAGTCTATTCCTTCTTTCAGCTACCCCATTTTGTTCAGGTGAGTACCTTGTAGTAATTTCCCTTTTGATGCCTCTTTCTTGCAAGAAGTCTTCAAACTCATTGGAGAAGTACTCTCCTCCACCATCTGACCTTAGCCTCTTCAAGCTTCTTCCTGTTTGATTTTCAACAAGTGCAAGATACCTCTTGAAACAATTAAACACTTCATCTTTATGTTTCATAAAGTATAAAATGGTCCATCTGCTATAATCATCAATGAAGGACACATAATATCTTGAACCTGAAATGGAAGGATCCTTGCTAGGTCCCCAAACATCTGTGTGTACCAAGTCTAGGTAGTCTTCATGCATGAAACCTTTCCTTGAATAAGGCAACCTGTGAGACTTACCAAACTGACATGCTCCACACTTGTAAATCATGTGTTGCTTGGACACATTAGGTATCCCAAGCACACATTGATCCCTGCATATTTGCTTTAGGGTTCTTTCACCTATGTGACCTAACCTCTTGTGCCATATTTCTAACTCTGAAAGTGTTTGATCCTTGTAATTATACAAAGCAATATTCTTGGTGTCTTCTAGCTCAAAAGTAAACAATCTACCTGATTTTTCTCCCTTGGCTATCTTTCTGAATCCATGTCTTGGGTCCTCCACATATGCTCCATGTTGTGTGAATCTGACCTGCAAACCTTTCTCCACAATCTGACCAACACTCATTAGATTCTTGGTGATGGTTGGTACATAGAGTACCCTGCTCAATAGGTTCTGGTTACCATCACATGTCTTTACATTTCCAATCTTAACAACAGAATGTTTAGTGTCATCACCTGTTTGTACGTGATGTTTGCCCTTGGGTTCTTCCAAATCAGAAAGTAGTGCCACATTGCCAGCTACATGGTTAGAACATCCTGAGTCAATATAAAATAAATGATCATCATTTGTACCTGCCTTGGAGGTCATATTCATGATCAATAGGGAGTCATCTTGCTCCTCTGTGTAATTGTTGTAATCTCTTCTATTTCTGAATCCACCTTGGTAGTTACCATTGTGGTTGTTGTTGTAATTATTGTTGTTACATTGATTGTTGTATCCATTGTAGCTTTGGTGTTGGTTGAATCTGCCTCTCCCTTGAGAGTATCCACCTCTTGAGTAGCCTCTTCCTCTCTGATTCTTGTAGTTCTTGTAGCATTCATCTGTGGTATGATTGGACAATCCACAAATGTTGCATGGTGATGAGTTGTAGGGTCTCCCCCTACCTGACTTACCTCCTCTGCCTCTTCCTCTAGATGATCTACCTCTCCCTGCATAATTAGCTTGAGAGGTAGAGCCTTCTTCATCCTGTTTCTTCCCTTTACCTTTATCCTTAACTTTCTTATCAGTATAGAGAGCAGAGGGGTTGTTACCTTTTGATTGACCTCCTGCCTTTGTAAACTTTGCTTCATGTGTGAATAGTTGGCCCATGAGTGTTGTGAGATCTGGGGTATGCATGTCCATATAGAGGTCCATTGCAGTGGTGAAACTTTCCCACTTATCATCTGCCTTGAGTCCATTTGTTACTTGCCTGACTATTTGCTCTTCTTCAATCTCCTCTCCAATGCTTGCTAATTGGTCTGCCACATCTTTAATCTTTGTCACATACTCTGAGACTGATTGCTTGGGCTGCTTCCTAAGGGTTGTGAATTCAATCCACAGTTGATTCTTCCTGGCCCTTGTGTTGGAAGAAAAGTAGTTTGACAAGGTTTCCTAAGTCTCTTGGGAAGTCTTACAATTCCTTACATGAGATAAAAGAAAATCAGATATAGAGTTTAAGTGATAAGATCTGGCCAAAGCATCTTTTGCACACCATTGGTTGAGCCTCTCATGTTCATCCTTTGTAGGTAGTCCTCTAGTTTTGAATGAGGGCAATTCCTCATCTCCTGATATGTAACCAAATAAGCTCCTTCCTTGTAGATAGGTCTTCATCCTCAGAGACCAAGCTTGGTAGTTGTTCCTGTCCAATTTGTCAATGAATGAAGGAAATCCATCTCCCATGATTACCTTATTTGCTCTGATACCACTGTTGGGAGTGATGGTTGGATGCACTCAAGAGATTGAGTTGGTGCTGCTATACCTGCTTTGCACCTGCCCTCTTTGACTTCAGATATGCTTAGTATACTTGCTTAGCTTCCAAATGACACAAAGAAACCATATATGTACTTTGCAAATGATTTGTGTAGTTATCAAACCAAAACAGATAATTTGGTTCCTTCACAAATCCAAAAAACTTGCTATTTTTGTAGTGATACCTGCTCAGTGTTATGCTCAGTATGACCAGCACACTTGCAATTGAAACAATTCCTTTTGGGGGAATTAAAGTACCTTAATAAGCTACCATTTGCAAGTGGAATGAGATAAAATGATAGACTATACTCAGAGAAAGATGTTTAGCAAAAGTATATGTACCCCCGACTTTTTAGGAACTCTGCAGACACAGACCAGTGTGTACTTCGAGTGAGATTTCTCCTAGATAGCTGATCCAATTGATTTGAAACTTTGTAGGTGTATAGTAGACTTGGAGCTGGTTTCAATGTGCTTTGAATCACTTGATTTGGTTCAGTAGATCCTGAGATATGCTCCTTTGAAGTTGACAGACTTGGAGTAGATGACTCAGACAAAACCAGAGATAATGGATGTAACTCTTTCTATTAATTCACATGAATGTACAATCTCATTGGCTTGATAGATGTAGCCTAATGAGTTGGAGATGTGTAGGCTATAGTGTAGCACTCACACACTCTATAATCACAGATGTAAGCCTCGGGAATGATGAAGGACACCCGCGACTTTTTGATTGTAGCTTTTATAGAGAATGAGTTGAGATTTGAATTTGAATTCAAATTCAAATCTCCTATGATCACTCCACTAAATGTAGGGAGATATTCTCTCCAATCACTCCATCCAAATTCCACGACTCTAATCAGTTAGGTGTGTATACATAATGCCAAGTCATTTAGACTTTTACAAGAAGTAAAAATGTAATAACACATAGGCAAGTGTTCCTATGGTTCTAGCTTCATGTAGAGATATCCTTCAAGGGTTCCAAGCCAACTCTTCCAAGGTTCCAAGCCAAGTGTGAAGGCTTGAAATGCACCAACACCAACTTGATGTGAAAAATGCATTCCTAAATGGTTGGATAAGTGAAGAGGTATACATGTCACAACCACCAGGTTTTGAAAACCCTAATCATCCATCTTATGTTTGCAGACTTAAGAAAGCATTGTATGGATTGAAACAAGCTCCAAGAGCTTGGAATTACAGGTTGGTTACATATCTTCAAGACCAAGGGTTCAAAGCTAGCAGCTCAGATCCTTCTCTATTCATCAAAAGGGATCACAATGAGGTTAAAGGATCAAGAGCACATGCAAGAGGAGTTCAAAATCAGTGACCTAGGTGAGCTCACATATTTCCTAGATATGCAGGTGATATACACAGATGAAAGAATGTATTTGAATCAAAGAAGATACATTCAGGATCTTCTTCTCAAGTTCAAAATGGAGAACACTAAACCTGCAGGTACACCTTTGGAGATGAATCATAAACTTAGTGTTTATGAAGGTGAGAAAATTGAAGACATTAAAGAGTATCAAAGCTTGGTAGGTAGCTTGATATATGCTACTCACACAAGGGCAGACATCTCATATAGTGTGGGAGTGCTTAGTCAGTTCATGCACTCACCGAGAAGACCACACATGGATGCGGCTAAGAGAGTACTTAAGTATCTCAAAGGTACAATCAACGAAGGTATATTCTATCCTTACTCTTCCGATTTGGATATCAAAATCTACTCAGATGCAGATTGGGCAAGAGCTAAGGATGATAGAAAAAGTACATCTGGTTACTTAGCATTTGCAGGTTCGAAGCTAGTGTCATGGAGTTCCAAGAAGCAACCAACAGTTGCTTTATCCTCAACTGAAGCAGAGTACAGAGGCTTGACCATAGCAACTCAAGAGGCAATATGGTTAAAAGCATTGTATACAGATTTGGGACTTGTGAGTTCCAAACCTCACATATTTGGAGATAATGTAAGTTCCATGCATCTAGCGGCAAATCCTATTTTTCATGCGAGAACCAAGCATATAGAAGTCCATTATCACTTCATCAGGGAGAAGCTCATGGCAAAGGAGATTGACATTTCTTTTGTTCCGATTGAAAAGCAAGTAGCAGATATGATGACAAAGGCACTTGATGGAATAAAGCTTTGTAGATTCAAAGCTATGGCAGGTATTCAACCTATCAGAGAATGAAGACTCAAGCATACTTTAGCTTGAGGGGGAGCTGTTGGAACATCAAGCTTACACTATGCTTGAGGTGGATTTGATCTACATCAAAGGCTATCGCGTCGAAAGAATATCCGTTGGAGAGTTCTTTTTCATATGCTCATTTATTGTATTTTTTGAGAATATTTTGATGGCTCATTTACCGTTGTAAAAGCCTTGAGTTGTACACATGTAAAGGTACAAATATAGGGCCAAAATCTCACGAAAGTTTGGTGGTTAAAGTTGCATTCAATCAAGCAATCAATCACCTAAAAGTAGATCAATCAAGATCTTCACTTTTCCTAGATTGTAGGGAAGTGAATTGATTCCCTCCAACAACCATTCCCACCTTCATTTGAATTCAAATTCAAGTTGTAAAAGTCGTGGAACACTCCTAGAGGCTATATAAGGAGTTGAAATCACTTGTACATTACATGGAAGCAATATACATACACTTGTGACCATCATTGTCTTGCTCCTTCAATTTTCTGCATCATCTTCTTCGCCAACAGTAATCTTGCAGAGGCTGCTGCTCTCTCCTCAGAGCTCCAAATTGAGTGAAAGAGGACTCATTGGAAAGGTATCAGTGTCTAGTTTATGCCTGTAAATTTTCAAAGCATTTAAATCAGCAGATTTGGAGAAATCTCCGTGTTTCTGCCTCGGGGTCAATCTCTACGTATTCCTAAAAAATAGGAAGTACCACCGGTGAATGTCGCATTCATTCCTATAGCATATTTTGCTTATTCCTTATACTTTTGCTTATTCCATACACTCAACCCTATGTGTATCACTCCCATAAAAGGATTTTTTCTAATTGTAATCACGCTGGTCGCTATGGGCATTTGAAGTTCATTGTCTCTTCCATAGATAGTAAGTTTTTTGAGCTAGTCGCCCCGAGAACCTATCTGTTTTGTATCGACTCATTCTCCTTGATGCTCCAAGGTACATAGTGTGTTTCTTTGCACTTATAGCATGCCTATAAGGTCTATTTGAGTCTCCAAAAGCTCAAGGGCTGGTCTTGTGCCGGTTGGCTTGACCAAACTTCATCGCTTCGAAACGCACTTTTCTACCTTCGACAAGCTTCTCCAAGTTCTCCAAGTTCTTTCAGTAATGTTTCATGGCTTCTGAACAGACTTGTATGCTGAGCATCTAGGTGCTGATAATGCTGCTGCAGCTGAGACATACACTGGTACATGTTATTAAATACATTATTAATGGGAGTGGATGCCGGAAAGGTGTTGAATGCAGAAGGGAAGGGAAAGGGGAATGGGAGCGTGTATGCTATGCTCGAAAAGGGTGAAGTTGGTGGTGGGGGAATGGGAGATTGTGGACGTATGGGGGGAGGGAGAGGTGCGGAGGTGGGTGATATTTCCATGAGGTCAAAAGTGGATGCAGTCATGGGAGTGATTGTGAACATGGGAATTGTGGGTGCGGTGATGGTGGTGAAAGTGTAAAGTGGTGTGTGTAGTTATGAATATGAACCGCCAGGAAGTGTGATCGGGGGAACGGGGTTTTCCGTGGCTGCAGTTAGAATTACAGTGTCAGTGGTAATGTATACAAGTGAGGTGGTGATAGGGTGTGTGGGTTGTTGACTGACAGTCTGTGCTTCGGTATGGGCAGTGGACTCTGAGGAGGTGACAGTAGTGGTTACACTGGTAGTGGGAGGTGAAGTTAGTGGAGTTGGAGGTAGGGGTGGTAAAGGGGGTGATGGGGGTGCACTGGATGTATGGGCTTCCTCAGTTTCCTGAATGATATGAGATGTGCCCGTGGTTGTGGATGTGGTGCCGTGTGGTTCTGATACTAAGATATTCATTTGTTTTCCTGATCAAGGGGGGTGTCTGCCATATCGTCGCTCCGATCTTCTTGAGTGTGCAAGAGTTGTATGCACCGTATCAAGTACCCCCAACGCATCAGAAATAATATCCAAGGTTGCTCGGTATTGCTCGTCCACACCTTCCTCTTCAAGGATTTGGTTCATGAGGGCTTTTCCTGCTGCCAGGGACAGTTTGTGCTGTTCTTGAACTCTGTTGATGGTATCATACAGCTTTTTCAATTCCTTCGTATAAGCCGGGGCACCCTCAAGTTCCTGTAGAACTTCTTGTTCATATTCCTGCTCTTCTTCCTTTGTTTGTCCTCCTCGTTCCTCCTCCTACTCTTCTTCTTCTTCATCCTCCACTTCAACTACTCTTGGTTGAACTGGATGGGGTTGGTCTGCGACTGTCTGCTGGCCGCTTGCCTGTTCTACCTCGACTTCCGCGTTAACAGCCTCGATTATCCTGGCTACCTCCTCATCAATTAGGTCTTCTAATGTAAATCTGTGAGGAAACTCTAGGTCGGTTGGTACAGGTGGAAACACCAGATTCGGTCCATCAGTGTTGTGTCTTGATAATCTGATAGTGAAGGGTTCTACACGCCTCGAAAGTCGTGGAGTTATCTCAGGTGTCAGTGTCACACCGCGGGCTTGTGCACAGGGCATCTGAACTGCGCCTCTCATTTTCTTTGATGGCAGCCCTGCAGTTGATAGTCTACGTTGAAATTCCTGTACCCTGGTCCAAACTAATGCCCTTTGAACTGGCACATCATAAGCCAAACATCTATACACAATCCTGGTGAGGGCACAACATCCATACAGTACTGACTTTTGCTTTTTATACCACCGTTGATGTGCCAAGTGGATTTGGTCGATAATCCAATGCGGCATGTTGATTGTCAAATTGAAGGCATCTGCCAAATATAGACTGAACCATATCTTCTTGGGTGGCATGGTGAACCACTCTTGAGTTGGGAACGCGAAATGTTGCATGACCATTCGCAAGTGGATGGCGATTGTGGGTGTCATTGCTACCATGTCTTTGAGCTTAGTTAGGTTCCTGTTTTTCATGTTATCCGGGACCATCGTCTCTTTTTCGGTGGGGATATGCATGCCTTTCATGTCAAGAGCTTCCCTCACCAAGTTGTTCGTCAATTTGAAACGCTTTAATTCATTACCTCTAGTCAGTGATGGTAGAACGAAGGTACTATATCCCTTTTTCTCTTTACTAGGGGTCAGAGTGCTAATTAAGTAGGAACACCGTAGAAAATGTGGCTTGGGTAACTGAGCCTTGAAATAGTCATAGAGTCCAGCCTTCTTCCAGATGGGTTTCAGACCTTCATCATTTTGAAGCCTCTCAAATTCCCTGGTGAAGAAATGATATCTGCCCCATCGCCCGTTGAACTCTATCTCGGCCTCCCACATGTAAGTGCCTTCACCCAGAGATCCGGCCACACCACTGAACCAATGTGAGTTTTTGCTGACTGACATTGTGTGCCCCTGTGGAGGATTCTGAATCGGTATGGCGTGTAATGCCCTCAATGCCACTGGGCGTTCCTTCAATTCCTCTTCAATGGGAAGACTTTCAATGTCCACGATTTGGGGGACTAGTGCCTGCCTGGGAGCTAGTTCCTGCCTCCGCCATGGTGAAGAGACTGGTCACCAGTTCTGTGAGAATAGACAAATGAATGTTAACATTGCAAATGGACACCAAGTGTTCATGCGTCCCCATTACAACATTAACATGATTTTAGTGAGAGGTTAGTAGGTCAATAAGTGCTTGGGGATCGTGAGTGTAGTTAGTGAATGGATATTCCTAAGAGCTAAATGGAAAGATGCGGTGTATGATTGATGTAGTGAGTAAGTGGATATGAATTTACAAATGAGGTTCGGGGGGTTTAGTACACATTTTGGGCTTCCAAACAAACTGATTTGCTGTTGGTATTGATTTTGTGGAGACTCTGGAGGGCTTTTCAGGAGTGTCTACTTGGAAATGAGGCTTTTTAAGGACCCATTTACAAGTGATTCTGCTTGTGCTCATGGACCAATGTGTGTCCGTGCATGTTGTATAAGAAAGGGTATCAGATGTTCGAGTGAGTGAACCATGTTGTACAGGGTGTGGCCTCGGTGTAACTATTTGAGCCCGCAAGCAAGCCTTAGGCACCCAAATTTGTCGTGATTGTGGGATGGCCCTCATTGACTTCTTGGGTACCCAGATAGACTTCATTTTTTGCAGAAGAATTTCTGAAAGACTTCTTATTAGTGTCGTGTCGTTGATTACTAATAAGAATCTTTTCCCGTGTGGTTGGTTTGATTGCAATTATAGGGTGTTCGCCTTTCTGCACCCATACTTGTTTCAATGGCTGAGACATTCTGCTTCGCACGTTCTTTTGACCTCCAGCATAGGTATTACTCTGCTCCATCTGTATTTGATCTACCTTTGGTTGCTGCATCCATCTGGTCTCTGGAAAAGAAGGGAGTTCCGTTGCGCCCCCGACTTCTTGATTGAAATCATCATTCCTCTGCATCACATAGTTTTGGACAAGAATAACATGGTCATCTTCATGTGTACCCCTGGAAGGACCAGGAGTGTGTGCCTTGTCTAATTCCTTGAGTGCTTCATTTTCTAACTCAATTGTAACGCGATTCTGATTTAGCCAGACCTGAAGGAGTCCACTTCTTAGGTTTAGGTTGACTGCATGATCATAGATCCAGTCTTGACCCAAGACAAGAGGCTCCATGAGGTCCTCATCTTGACACACTAGTACTTTAACTATCATTACTTTGTCTTGAATGTAGAGGGGAAGTTCCACCTCGCCCATGCAAGGGGTTTCCACACCTCCCAATCCTATGAGATATGCTTCTATAGTATTGACAGTTAATTTCAACTTTTGACAGTAAGAAAATTTAACAACACTAGTGGCTGCACCTGAGTCAATCAAGGCTCTTACAGTCCTTGCACCCTTTCCTTGTCCTATCTCTAAGGTTACAAAAGGTCGTCTATCAAATATTCTATGGGGGCTTACACTTGAGACTTCACACATAGCCATATGATATCTTGGGTTCGCATAGTCATCTATCCTTGGCTGATCTCGTCCTTGTCTTCTCATCTTCATTTTTCGGATGCGTTCCAAGGCTTCTGCCTGTGCTTCTTCTCGAACTCGTTTTTCCTCTTCCTTACGTTTCTTGGCAGTGTTGAGTCGATTGAGCATTTCCTCGGTGAGAGGTTCCTGATATAACTTGACTCTGCATCTGCTTATGTAGCTAGGGAGAATATCGCCTTCGAGTGTGGCTAATTGGACTGCTCCACTAGTCGAGATCCTATTTATGATCATAGGTCCATAGCCTCTCTTCTCTAGTTTTCTTGCATGTTGCTTCAAAGTGTAGACTAACACTAAGTCCCCTGCTTTCAATCCTTTATCCTTCACATGGGCATCAAAGTACACCGTCTGCCTTTTCTTAGCTGCATATATTCCTGCTGCAGCTCTTAGTCTCGTTTCATCTAATCGTTCGAGGTCAAAAATTCTCGAAGAGAGTTCATGGCCTGTCCACTCATGCTCCTGTGCTACTCTCAATGTGGGAATCAAGAAGTCCAGAGGTAGCACCGCATTTTGGCCAAATACCATTTGAAAGGGTGTGGCTTGGAGTACCATTTTATAGGCCACTCGGTATGCCCAAACAGCATGGTGTAGTTGTTTGTCCCAATCAGAGCGTTTATTATTTACCAATTTAGTCAACACATTGCATAGGATCTTATTTGTGCTCTCAGCCTGGCCATTAGCTTGTGGGTGATAGGGGGCAGACTTCTTGTGTACAACCAAGAACTCTTGGAGCAGATTTTCAATAACTTCATTCAAGAAGTGAGTGCCTCTATCACTTACCAGCTCTATAGGTAGCCCGTATCTTGTGAACACATTCTCAAATAGGAACTTAGTAGTTGTCTGAGCATCATTCTTTGTCGTAGCTTTTACCTCTATCCACTTTGTTAGATAGTCGGTGGCAACAATGATGTATTCAGCATGTGAACCCTTAGCCGGGGGATTAATAGGACCTACAAAGTCTATTCCCCACTTAGAGAATGCACGTCCACCCATCATGGGTTTCAGTGGCATCTCATCCTTGCATATAGGGTCCTAAGTTCTCTGACAGACATCACACCGTTTCACATAGGTATGTGCATCCATGTGAAGGGTCGGCCACCAGAAGCCCGCAAATAGTATTGCCTTGATCACCCGATCTGGTCCAAAATGTCCTCCTGCTACACCTTGGTGAGCTGCTTCCAAGATCTTGAGATATTCGCTCTCATGGGCATAGTCTCAGGTAACCATCTTTACCACGCTTGTATAGATTATCACCAATAAGTGAGTAATCTAGGGCTTCTTGTTCTAGACTTCTTCGTCTGGCCAGTGTCATATCTTGAGGGAATGTTCTCGTCCTCAGGAAATCTACTAATGGTTCACTCCAATCTGGCACTCTGGACACTTGATATAGAGTGGCATGTTCCACAGGTGGTTTAGTGCAACAGATTGGGCATTCCTTGCACAACTTTTGGACATCGGCTTCCATAGTAGGCCAATGCACTCCGAATCTCCTAAGTGTCTGTAAAGTTCTTTGCTTTGAGTAGTGTTGCTCTAATGCACCTACATGTGCTAATTGCAACCATTTTGCGTACTCGTCCTCTTCCAAACAACAAGCCAATATCCCTTGATTTGTATGTTTGTACATGCTTCCTGCCATGATATGGTACTTCTGGGCTTTTACTACTTCTCTACCTTGAGTGTTTATGACTGAGTGGTTAGGCCTGTATGTCAATACTGGCACTAATGGCTTAGCCCACTGAGGTACCACTTCCAAATTAAACAAGTAAGCATCAGGAAGGTCATCTGACACTCCTTGTGGGGCTTCGCCAGAGGTGAGCCTAGAGAGATGGTCTGCTCTCAAGTGAGTTTTCCCTTTCCTCACCACTACTTCAAAGTCATATTCCATTAGTAAGAGAAACCATCTTACTAATCGGCCTGTATTGCATGGTTTGTTTACCAAGTACAATAATGCCTGATGATCGGTAAAAAATTTAAACTTATTTGCAAGCAAATAGTGTCTAAACTTTTTAACTGCATATACCATGCCTAATCCTTCTCGTTCGATGGTGGTATAGTTCTGTTCAGCGACATTCAACTTTCTACTAGCATAGGCAATTGGAAGATCCATATTACCTTCGCCCGTAGGTTGTGCGAGTACACACCCAATAGCATAATTGGATGCATCTACATGAACATGAAAAGGCTTATTCCAATCTGGTGTGGTCAAGATTGGTGTTGAACATAACTTTCTCGTTGAAAGAGTTTTCACATTCATCAGTCCACTCAAAGTTAGTCAATAGTCCATACAGAGGCTTTGCTATGATGGCATACATGTGTATAAACCGTCGGTAATAACCACAATGCCCCATGAAAGCTTGTACTTCCTTGACATTCTTTGGCCTAGGTAGCTCCGCTATGGCTCTTACTTTCTCTTCATCGGTGGATATGCCATTTTTTGACACTATGTGTCCTAGAATCTTGCCTTGCCTGACCATGAAAACACACTTTTCTGGGTTCAAGCAGACTTGATACTCTCTACACTTGTCAAAGATTTGCCTGAGTTCTGGTATATGTGTCTGTCTAATGTTGGAATGAGCACAGAGATCATCAACATAGACCTCTAAATTCTTCCTCAAGAATTCTTTAAACACGTGACACATCAATCTTTGGAAAGTTGCAAGAGCATTGGTAAGCCCAAATGGCATTACTCTAAAGGCAAATATGCCCCACTCTGTGGCAAAAGCTGTCTTATGCTGGTCTTCCAGAGCAATGGCTACCTGATTGTAGCCCGAAAATCCATCAAGGAAGCTGTACACTTCCTTGCCTGCTACTCTTTCTAAGAGATGTTCTGTGATAGGAAGCGGATAGTTATCTTGAATTGTGGCTGCATTGACCTTTTTCAAGTTAATGCACACACGTAGCTTTCCATTCTTCTTGGGCACCACTACAATGGGGGATACCCACTCAGTGTGCTCAATTTCATAGATGAATCCAGCTTCTACCAGTCTATCTATCTCCTCTTTAATCTTAGCAGCATAATTATCATTATATGTGTATGGTTTTTGCTTAGAGGGTTTCGCGTCTGAGGTCATGGGAATTGTGTGTGAGCATATGTCTGGGTCAACACCTTTCAAATCCTTGTAACTCCAAGCGAATACATCTCTGTATTCTCTTAGCAAGGCTATTAATGCATGCTCTTCTTCCTCTGTTAGGTCATGGCCTATGTATGTGCATCTCTCCTCTCCTTCTTCTAGGGCTACCACTATTTTCTTGGTGGTTTCTTTGTTATCATAGGCCTCTCCTGATTGTGCCTCTCGTTTAGGCATTCTTATCATGACTCTCCTATCGTCTATCTCATACTTTTTAAAGTTTTCAAGGACCTCAAACAAAGATTCTTCTTCCTCCGGGGGAACTTTTTTCTTCTTCTGTTTCTTGCTATCATTATTAGCAGTCACTTGTGTGGTTAGTCGTACACCGTTTGTTATCTCTTCGTGTCTTTGAAGTTGGAATTCTACTTCATAAAAGTATTCTTCATCTGATGCAAAAGGTGGGTCCATAATGATTGACTCTAGATCGGAGTCACTTGCATCCTCAAATGCATCAGGGCTAGGTTCGCACTCTTCTAAAACTGCATCTCCCATGATTGGCTCTATGGACAACACTGAAATGTCATAGCCATCCTCATCACAGTGGGGTGTCCATTGTTCTTCATTGATGGCTACATCCATTGTTGCTAAAATTTCTGCCCAGCCGTGAGGTTCAAATTCTTCGTCCGGAAATACTACAGGTGCATAGGCTGGGTCTTGAATTGATCTATGTGTTTCCTTCACACCTACCTCTCTGGCTTTTTCTCTCTTCTCTTCTTCTACTGCTACTTTGCACATCCATAAGTGGGTGTCTTCATGCATCCATGAGGATCCTGATCCTATGGAATGCACAGACTCCGTATCATCTTTGGCTCTATGGATGGGGTTCCATTGGATAGGAGGGACATCTCTATGAGAGTAATCTTTGAGATTCACTTTGGTCGTAACACCCAAGTGTTGCAAGTACAAGGAATTGGTTCCCCAGTCTTGTACCACTTGCAACTGTCGCATAAATGGTCTTCCCAAAATCATCTCATAAGCATGGTTCTTGCTAAAATCACATATAGCAAATGTGTGCTCAAACTCTACACCAGAAGTAGTGAGAGTTATTCCTTCAAGTAGTCCTAAAGGCCTCTCTATGTGACCATCAGCCATTTGCAATTTCATCCTCGTGGGCCTGAGTGCTGGCTTGCCCCAACGCTTCCATAGGGAAGTGGTAGCAATTGCAACTCCTGCACCAGAGTCGAGAATTGCCTTGATTGTGTACGCCTGATGGGTAATGGGAAGATAGGTGTTTCCTTCTTCACCTTCGCTCATGTCTCCTATCTTGTCCAAAGGTATCTCTGGCACTGTGCGATGACATCCTACCTGGGAACGAGGTTTTGATATCTCTGGTACTTGTTTGGCTACATGTTTCCATAGTTATGGCCTTACTTTGAGTAGCTCTTCTAAAGTGAGGTTACACTGCACTTTAGTGTTTTTCACTACCTCTGTGTTCCTAGGTATGACCGAGTCTTCGTGTCTTACCATGACTATGGGTGCTCTCATACAAGTGGACTTAGCTTCCCATGGGCCTGTGAAGTGGGGTAATTCATGTAAAGAATTAGACTCAAAGTCTAATCTCTCTTGAGACTGAGTGCTCTCCTGCTCTTCATAAATGGATGGGATGTCTTGTGGGAATTGTTCGTGTGCATCATCCACAAGTTCAATGGGAGGAGGGACTTCACTTTCTTTAGCCCATTTGTCTTCTTGAATCTCTCGTAGGAATTCTGGTGTGAACCGATTCATAGAAGAAGATGTGTCTGGCTCCGTAGAGTTAGGCACATAGGCTTCCTGGGTAGGTAGGCTTTCTCTTTCGCTTATCTTGCCCTTATTTGACAGGGTGGGTTCCTTTTCTGATTGTGCAATTAGCCTTTCCAATCTTTCTAGCAGTCCATCAAAGTGCAACTGCATCTTAGCTGAACTAGAGATGTTAAAGAGGCGACTAGCTTCAAACATGGTTTGAGCCAATTCCACCATCTTAGCACAGATTTTGGTTCGTTCAAGCTCTAGTTCTGCTCTAGGGTAACACTTTTTGTGATCGGTTACATTTGGCCCTTCTTGGATTCTGGCCTGATATGCCTTAAGCATCATATTTAGGTCCTCAGGAGTGGGATCGGCTAGGACTGATCCTACTCTAGGGGGTGGTGGGTTTGTGTGAGGAGGGTTGGAAGGTGTTGGATCGAGTGATGATGGGAATGGTGGGGGTGGGGTAGTGTGAGAGGGAGTTTGAGATTTGAGTTCAATTATCCTGGCTTTTGTTTCCCTTAGGCTTTCCTCGAGTTCACTCATCTTCTTAGCCCATTGCCTCTTCATTCTTTCTCTACTATCTCTCTAGGCTCTAGTTCTCTTCTTGGTTATGCTCTCAGTTTCACTAACATCTGAGCTCTTTTCTTGGCCTACCCCTTGGTTTTGTTGTAATGCCTGAGCTCTAGTGACTACCTGTACTGGTGCAGTGGACGTCATACTTCCTGTAGAGTCTACTACTAACCCAATAGCATTGATAGGAGTAATTTTTGGCATATTATTGGGGTTCTTTGGACAATCTCGTAAGAGATGCTCCTTTCCACAATCTTGGCAAAAGCCTTGAATTGTCACTGACTGTGGTTGTGTAGGTGGAGGTATGGGGAAATCACGAATGAGGTGATCTCCCTGACATCTGTAGCATGGTCCTCTAGGGAATGGGGGTCTTACCTGCCTAGGTTGGGGTCTAGAGTTAGGGTTTGTGTACATTACATTTGTGTACTCTGGCTCCCAACTAGGTTCACTTGGTTCCTCACTGTAGTAGGACTCACCATGTTCAGGAGATTGCATGTAGTAAGCCTGGGGACTATCAATATGTGTAGAATCAAAGCTATGGTCACTGGGATCACTTTCTGACAGCAATGGTGTTACTGGCACTATAGCTCTATTCAAATTCTCTTCTGCAGCTGCATACTTTACCGGAATTACATTAGCTGGGGCAGGGGGTTGTTGTGCTAACACAGGCTAAGGCCTTTTTTGGTTTTGGTATTGTGGTTGGTAGGTTTGTTGAGGCCTAGCATACTATTGCGGTGGGTACTGGTTCTGGTATCTTCCTTGTTGAGGGTATGGTTGTGGGTATGTCTGCCTAACTGCTTGCTTATTGTAGGGGCAATCCTGCGCGGTGTGATTGGTGTACCTCCCTTCTATGGTGCAGTACTAGCTACTAGGATTTACTTGGGGTTGAGCCATAATGGGACATACATTCGCCATGTGGTCACCACCGCAAGTATAACATCTCTTTACTGGGGCAAATCTTGGAATTTGTTTGCTAGAGACACCTAGTTTTTGAGCTACCTTTTCTGCGAGTTCCTCAATAGATGTAGATTGTGTGGAAGAAAAGCTAGAGGTGCTATCTGAATCTTTATAGATTTTGGAAAGCTCTAACTCTTCCCCTAGGTTATCCTCAATGTCAATGCACATGCGTGCACACTCTTCTATGGTCCTAGGGTCCTTCAAGTACACATAGGATCGCAACTTTGTACTTAGCAATCCATCCAAGAATAAGGCCACTTGTTTGGCTAGTGTGGGCAACTCAGGAACAAGGCATCTCTCAAGATATTGCCTAAACCTTCTTCCTGCAAGTCTCACGGTCTCCTGAGGGGTCTGCTTGAAGCTATGTATCAGTGAGGAAGTATTATCCTTATGCCACTCTTAGAGAACTCGGTGATGAAAGCCTCTAAGAGTTGGTCTATGCTCCTAAACTGCCTCTCATTCAATGGTTGAAACCATGTAAGGGTTGTGTTCCTAAGGGTCAAACCAAAGGCATTATACTGCGTGAATAGGTCCTCAACTTGCTCAGCTCTCAAGACCTGCCTAAACTTGGCCACATGATCATATGGGTCTCCTGTGCCATCGAAGTAGTTCTTCATGGACTTAACTAGCTGAGTCGGTCTCAAAATCCTCGTGTGCTCTCTAGGTCTTGGTAGAGGGAATTCATCCGCATTCCTTTGGTTCCTTGGAGCTCTAAGTCCCTCAGGTTCCACTCTATTTGTTTCCGTTCTCGTTCTTTCTCTTCCCACTGGGTTGGCAAAGCTTACCTCCGGTCTATCTCTATGTCTGTCTCTTTGAGCTCCATGAGCTTGGGATGTTCCAGCTCTAGGGTGACCAAAGGACACATTCGATCTTGGTTGGGGGAAAATAAATTCACCTTTCCAAGTGTAAGCATGCCTATCATTTTCTGTAACCACAAAGACCCTCTCTGAAGCGTGATCTAAGTAGGTCACTCTGCCTGGGCTATCAGGATCTTTGAACTCATATATCATGATTGTTCCTACATCATTCGGCTGATCAGATCTATACCTCCAAAAGGCTTCATCAGTCTCTCGGTTCAGGAGTAGATCTATGCTCTTATTGTCTTGGGGAATCCACTCTGGTGTGATAATCCTAGTGAGAACAGATTTGCCTCGGGGGGTTCTAGGTTCTACACCCATGTTTCCTTGCTCCAGGTCACCTAAGTCCGTTTCTGGGATCACATTCCCAAATTCATCTATCCTATCTGGGTGACTGGTGACTACATATATTGTCCCTTCTTTGTCCAAGTATGCTCCATTTTCAAACTTGACCGTTGGATGTTCTAGTCCAATGGATTGGTCAGGGTTTTTAATTTGGACCACTGATCTTCCTAGGCCGTCCTCATAGATGCTAGCACCTAGTCGGTTGGTCCTAAGGCATTCCAGCTGCGCCTTGTAGGGGCCTTCTACCCTATGTAAGTATGGCACACCTGAACTTCCTGTAGGTCTCTCCATACCGTGGGACATCTCTGACTCACTAGTTTCAGAGCTAGGGTAGTGCGGATAATGGCTCAACTATTGGGCCCAAGACCTAGCAGTATGATTAACACTAGCCTCTGAAGACCTAAGACTTTGTCTATCTCTTCCTAGGTGTCATCCTGATCTAAGGTTCATATGCCTATTTGAGCAATCCCAATTTTTACCCAAGGTACAACCTCGTTGCTGAGTTCTTTTGTATCAGTCACTTGATTTTTATTTTAGTTGATTAGTTTGGTTATGATCTTGTCTGATATCACGTCGTCAGGAACACTTGAGTTAATTTCCTCACTTGAATGTTGATCGTCTCACGTTAGGTTCTTTTCCTTTAAAGTTGTCAGTCACACACAGGTTATCTCTTGACTTGGACTTGATTTCTTAGATAGTCTTGACTTGTCTCGTGCCTATCGTTGCCCTAAATTACTTCTAGCACTATTCGTGCTTAGCCTGAGCTAGGAATTGATAAAGGGTGTTGAGAGTATTCCAACCTCGCTTGCCGATTCCTTGCCCTTTGGTGCTCAAGAACCTGGTTCTCAAGCTTGCCAAAAAACCGTTGCTTTGGATGCCCTCAAGTGCTCTCAATGGACCTGTAAAAGTCCCAAGATTAGCTCAAGACTTAGATTCAAATGACATAAAAACTCACTTCCATTCATGCATACTAGATATCAATTTGCCCTCTGTTTTTATGGCCAACAAGTCTAGAGATCCCTTGGTTTTGTGCCCCCTAGATATGGTCAACTTCAAAATAGTATATCTAATAGTATGGTCAACTTCCAACAAAACAAGAATCACAGCAAACAGATTTCGTATGAGAAAGTTATGACTGTTCAGGGTTTCGAAGTTAAAACAGGGTTCAAACAGGCTGACAGTTCACATGGTTTTTCTCAAAACACGCGTGTAGGGATCTCACAACTCACTAATTGCTTGATGAGTATGCCTAAAAATTACCCCAATAACTTGGAACAAAAAACCCCTAGAATTTGGCCAAAAAAGCCTATCAATCGCGATCGACAGGTCTGTCAATCGCGATTGACAGAGGTGTCCGTCGGGGCCTGTGGATCGCGATCGACACGTCAGTCGTGATTGACAATGTCAATCGCGATCGACAGAGTCGGTCGTGGGTCCTATCAATCGCGATCGATGGTGTCAATTGCGATCGACACATTTTCCAGGATTTTCACCGTAATTTCAGTCGATTGGGGCTGTGTCCGTCGCGATGGACACGTGGCAATGCGAGAAATTCAGTCAATCGTCAAAATTCAGTCAGTCGCGATCGACGGTGTCAATCGCGATCGACAGAGGTGTCGATCATGGCTATCGGTCGCGATCGACGGTGTCAATCGCGACTTACAGGGTCAGTCGGTCGTCTCTATTGGTCGCGATCAATAGAATCTGTCGATCGTGGCTGCCAATCGCGATCGACGATGTCAATCGCGATTGACAGAAAAACACGGATTTTTTTAGTTCTTTCTAGTGATTTGGAATGTGCTCCTTGTGCATATCATGGTGGTGCACTTTGTTTTACCAAAAGGTGAAATTTTCTGTCGATCGCGATCGGCAGAGGTCTGCGACACAGAGACAATTCCGACTTCGTCCGTACCTGCACAGCGTGCTGGAGGGGATGATACAGCTGTACCTACAAGATCACTCAGAAAACAGGCAAAAAGCAATGCACACAATTCGCTCTCTCTCACAAGTGAAATGAGGGACATGGAAAGGAAGAAGGTGATATGATCAAAAACTAAAATTTTTCGCGATGGTGGAGATGGAGGTGGGAGGTGGTGAGGATGATGATGGTGAAGTAAGAAAGAGAAAAATAAAGAAGAGTAAAGAATTTACCTACAACGCCAACGTCTCAAATCTACGTCTTACCATCACACGCTTGTCCTCAAAGCTCAATCCCCGGCAACGGCGCCAAAATTTGGTGTAGCTCAGTGATGAGTAGCACCTCCTTTAATGTCAATCCGGGAAGACGTGAGGATGGTATGATGACCTCGAGCAAGTGAAGGCACAAGTGCGTGAGTGAGAAGCACACAAACATGCACACACATACACACATGCGCACACACGGTAAGACAAAGAGAAAGACAATGGAGTTCTTTTAGATTACTTTCAAAATGCTCATACAAGTTCAATTCAATTTCAAGCTAACCTCAAAAATGAGCTCTCAAGCTCTATTTATAGTTTTTGACTAGGTTTTGGCCGTGTCCAGACCTAGTGTCTGACCTAGTTAAAAATTTGGTTCTAGGCCCCATTTGAAGGCTCAAATGGAGTCTAAAAATTATGAAAACTGGTAGGTAGCTACTTCTAATGCTCCTCAAGCTCAAGGACTCCTTGGCTTGCACAAAATGGAGCTACAAAAATATGAAATGGTATTTACAATGGCTTTTAGTGATGAAAATCACTATTTTAGTAGGGATTTCCTCTAACAATTTGACATACACATCTTCGAGCTTCCTACTTGCTCCTTCTCCTTATGTGTCCACCTCTTTGATATGCTTTAGCTTCCTGAAAAAATAATGGCCTACTTGCCCGATCTTCTTTGACTACTCTATCTGCTTGTACCTTATCTTCGCTCCGACTCCCTTCATTGGCTTCCTTGTCTTGTTAGTCCTTCAGTTCCTTGACTACTGCTAACAAGGTACCTCAAAATATTTTCAAGACCTTTAGGGTCACTCGTTTTTGTCAGATCGAAGTTTCGGAGCCATCTCGACCTCCGTTTCAAGCCTGCAAGGTGGGGCCTGTAGAAAAACCTGGTCAGTTTTAGAAATTGTAACTTGCCTTGTGTTCGACAACACTCATATATTCCAGATCCAAAATTTCAAGCGATTCCATGTACTCTTGATACACGGAAACTGTGTTTTTTGAGATCGAACTATCACGTCATAGTGTGACAGTATTCAAGCAGAAGTGTTGCTTGTAGTGTTTTGCAGTGTTGTGAATTGCTGCAGAAATGGAAAACGCAGATGGAATGAGTTGGCTTATAAGTGATAAGCTGGACAAGAACAACTTTCATGCTTGGAGATTTAGAATGACGAATTTCTTGATGGGAAAAGGCTATTGGAAGTACATCGAAGGAGAGAACAAAAATGCTCCGCAGTTACCAGAGAGGAATCAAACTGCAGAACAAATAAGAGCATATGAGGAATGGAATCAAGGAGCATGAAAGGTAATGTACTGGCTATCTGTTAGCATACAGGATAGCATGATTGGGCACATATAGGATGCCAAGACTCCGAAAGAGTCTTGGAACAGTTTGGTCACATTGTACGAAACCAATACAAAGGCACGAAAATTATAACTCAAGAACGAGTTGCATACATTGGAGAAAAAGAGCATGTTGGTAAGTGACTACACTCTAAAAATCAAAAGCATATGTGAGTCACTTGCATCTATTGGCATGAATGTAGATGATGATGATATGGTGGAAGTGTGCCTTCATGGTTTAGGAGTTGCATATAAGCAGTTCAGAACTTCTATACAGACCAGGGAAAATATTCCAAATTTTGCTGATTTGGTATCGATGCTGATTAATGAAGAAAAGAATCTTGGTGAGTATTCAAACTCCCAAGGAAAGCCCAATTCTGAGTAGGTATTCTATTTTGGCAGAGGAAGAGGAAGAGGTAGAGGTTTTGGAAATGGAAGAGGAAACAGTAAACAAGACCAAGGTCAACAACAGAATCATGGAGTAGGAAGAGGACAGTTTTGAGGCAGGCGGAGCCAAAGAGGTCGCAAAAATTTCCAAAGAAATGATTCAGGTAATGATAGTAAATGATGCTAGAATTGTGGTAAACCTGGACACTTTGAACGTGATTGTAGGTTGAAGAACCAAAATAACAGAAGGCAGCAAAACAACTATGTGTACAGATGATTTTGAGAAATTGTTCATGGTTCAACATCACATGATGAATACGATGTCTGCTGGTGTTTCAAAATCAAATGATAATGTCTGGTATGTTGATTCAGGTGCTTCAAATCACATGACCAGTCATGCGGAATGGTTTAGTACTTTGCAGAAATTGCCAGTTCTTGGATATGTTGAAATAGGTGATGACACATCACATCCTATTGAGCATACAGGAAACATAGCACTATCGATGGAGGATGGAAAGGTAAAACATCTTGCTGATGTGCTGCATGTTCCAAATATAACAAAGAATCTGGTTTCTGTTGGACAAATGGTTGACCAGGGATTACAACTCAAGTTCAGTGCTAATGGATTATATGTAGAAGAGTACAAGCAGGATGGACGATTGGTTGCCAAAGGAAACAAAGTGGGTAGGATTTTCACCTTAAATGTGAAGATTCCTGAAATGAATGCAGCCATGTTTGCAAAAGGTGTAGGAGTTATTGCAGATATAGAGATGTGGCACAAACGGATTGGACATGCAAACTTGCAAAGGCTGAAATTGATGCAGTCAAAGAAGATTGTCCATGGACTACCAAATTTCAAAGTTGCAGAAATGCAAAAGGTATGTGCAGCATGTCAATTTGGTAAACAGTCAAGTGCATCATTTCCACGTGACAAGCATTTTAGTGAGAATGTACTAGAAGTAGTACATACAAATGTTTGGGGTCCAACAAAGACCACATCTATGGGCCGTCGCAGGTTTTATGTTACTTTCATTGATGACCATACACGCAAAGTATGGGTATATTTCATGAAAGAGAAGAGTGAGGTGTTCACTCACTTCCAAAATTTTAAAGCTATGGTGGAAAAGCAGACATGGGAGTACATTTAGACATTAAGATCTGATGGAGGAGGTGAATACATGTCAAATGACTTCAACAGTTTTCTAAAAAATCATGGAATTCGACATCAGTTTTCATGCAAGTACACACCACAATAGAATGGCGTTGCTGAATGCAAAAATAGACATATTGCAGAAATAGCAAGAACCTTGATGGCTGAGAAGAATATGCCTCATTCTTATTGGGCAGAAGCTGTGCATACTACTGTATACATCATGAACAGAACTCTGACTGTTGTTATACATCACGTTACACCTGAAGAGAAGTTTACAGGTAAAAAGCCAAACTTATCACATCTGAAAGTTTTTGGTTGTATTGCATATGTACATGTTCTAGATGAGTTGAGGACAAAGCTTGATCCGAAAGCAAAAAAATGTGTCTTCATTGGATACTCCCTTGAGCAAAAGGGGTACAAATGTTATAATCCACTCACACGACAGGTGAAGGTGAGCAGAGATGTGATATTTGATGAAATGTCAAGCTTCTATGCAGATGCCAAAGAAGGACTGAATCTTGAACCAAATGACAAAGAAAATGCTGAAAAATTAAGTGCAGAATCTCAAGTTTTGAGTGGACCGGATGCATCACCAAGAAATAGTTCCAACTCAAATCCATGGAGAGGAAGATTGCATGGAAATTTCATTCCAGTAAATTCATCAAATACATCAAAGAAAGGTAAAGAAAAGCTTTTTGCTAGTAGTAAAACATGTGCAAGTTTTGAAGATGTTGATGGAGATTCAAGTGGTTCAGAAAAGAGTCTTGATGAGGAACTTGGATTGCCCTCTGTGAAGACTCCAGGAGCAAGAAGGGCACATGCACGGAGAAGTGACCCAGGACCAAGAAGATATGGGAGAATGCGTAATTCAGTGCAAAAATTATGATAGTTACACGGCTCGCCATTGTGCCTACATGACAAAGGTAATACAAGATGTTGAACCTTGTTGTTTTGAAGATGCAATTGGTAATGCAGATTGGGAAAAAGCTATGGATGAGGAGATGGCTGCACTTTATGGAAATGATACATGGAAGGTGGTTCCATTGCCACAAGGAAAGAAACCCATAGGCTGCAAATGGGTTTACAAGGTAAAGCATAATGTTGATGGTAGCATAAGCAGGTATAAAGCACGATTGGTAGCTAAAGAATATGCACAACATATGGCATTGATTATGAGGAAACATTCAGCCCTGTAGCTAAAATGTCTACTGTCAGAACACTTGTTGCATTAGCAACAGCAAAAGGATGGACTTTGCATCAGATGGATGTGAAGAATGCTTTCCTACATGGTGAGTTATAGGAAGAAGTATATATGGACCAGCCACAAGGATATGAAGATTCAAAGCATCCAGAATATGTTTGCAGGTTGCAAAAGGCTTTGTATGGGCTGACGTAAGCCCCTCGTGCATGGCATGCAAGGATTGTTGATTACTTAACCAGCATTGGGTTTTCTATGTGTGATGCAGATCACTCACTATATGCAAGGAAGGCTGATGATGGCATCACTATTGTGGCTATTTATGTTGATGACCTGATTGTAGGTGGTGATAATGAAGGAAGCATCAAAGAGGTAAAGCAACTTCTTATGCAGGAATTTGACATGAAAGATCTTGTTGTGCTGCGCTATTTCTTGGGCATTGAGTTTATACATACAAAAATAGGTATATGGATGTCGCAAAGGCAATATGCCTTGAATATACTACAAAAGTATGGCATGGCTAATTGTAAGCCAATTTCTATGCCATTAGATCAGAATTTGAAGTTGGATACTACATCAGGTGAAGCATTGGAAAATGCTACTATGTACAAGAAAATTGTGGGAAGTCTTATATATCCTCACAATTACAAGGCATGATCTAAGTTACACTATTGGACTTGAAAGTCAGTTTATGCAGGTTCCTAGGAAGCCACATTTGGATGCTCTGAGGTGCACTCTACGTTATGTGAGTGCTACTTTGGATTATGCATTGTTTTATGAGGCTGGTATAGATTTGCAGGTTTATGGATACACCGATGCAGATTGGGCTGGTGGCATTCCAGATAAAAGATCTACTAGTGGTTTTCTATTCTCACTTGGGAGTGCAGCTGTTACATGGAGCAGCAAGAAGCAACCCACTGTTGCTTTGTCGAGTACAGAGGCTGAGTATAAAGGTGCTGCAATGGCAGCATGTGAGGCATCATGGCTAGAAATTCTACTTGGAGATTTAGGTGTGGACGTGGGAAAGCCTATCACTATTTATTGTGATAGTCTTAGCAGCATACAATTAGCACAGAACCATGTTTTCCATGCTAGAACAAAGCATATCAAGGTACATTATCACTTCATCAGAGAGAAGATATTAGCAAGTGATATTGATCTTCTTTATGTGAGAACAGATGAGCAAGTTGCTGATATTTTCACCAAAGCACTTGGAGCTGAGAAGTTGAAGAAGTTTCAGGAGATGCTTGGATTACAGGATATGGCATTGAGCTTGAGGGGCAATGTTGAGATATCAAGCTCAAAATGTGATGATCTAGGATGACACATACCAGATTTTTGTTTCTCTGGCATGTATAGTGTTCACGCTGGTATATGTCAAGGATACTTCATTGAGCTTTATAAGATTTATCTATCGAGAGTGATGGCACATTTGTTTCTTTCCAGCTCACTCATTCGCGGACATTAGGTTTTTTCTTACGTACTGATCTTTATATATTGCACTTATTGTATTCTTGTTTTCAGGTCATTCCTGTACATTCCTTTTTATGTAATAGAAGAAGAAGAAGAAGAAGAAGATCATTCTTCCTTGCCTCAATCTATGTGTGTGTGTTTCTCCTTGAGAGTGAGAGTGTGTGTGTGAGCTCTCTTCCTTATCTCCTTCCTCGTGACATTGGCATGGTAGATAGGATTGGTAGCAAGATGCAATGAACTAATGTTGCCTCCAAATATGTGAGGGGTTGAAGTATTCAACCCGAAATCAGACTATGGAGTCTTTATCCACATAGCTTATTGAGTTGCATTGGCAAGACCTCTCTATTGAGCTTTAGTTGATGAAAGAGCAACTACAAGTTACTCCTTTGATGACCAAGAAATCAATTTTGTACCTGCAAATGTGAGATAACCTAAGGTGCTTCTCCTATCATCTTTGGAACCTACCCAATCTGCATCAAAGAACATTTTGATATCTAAATTAGAGAACAATTTGATATCTAAATCAGAGATATAAGGATAGTATAACTCTTCATCAATTATACCCTTCAAACACTTCAAGATTCTTTTGGTTGCTTTCATGTGGGGCTTGCTTGGAGTGTGCATAAATTGACTTAGCACACTAACTCCATAACATATATCAACCCTTGTTAGGGTAGCATAATTCAAACTCACTACAAGACTTTGATAGCTAGTCACATCCTCAATTAGTTCATCTTCATGAGCACTTAGCTTGTGATTTACCTCCATTGGAGTACCTGCAACCTTTGTGTTTTCCATTTTGAATTCAGAAAGCATGTCTCTGATATACTTTCTTTGTGTTAGAAACATACCACCTTCTATATATACTACTTCCAATCCTAGGAAGTAAGTGAATAGACCAAGATAATTGATCTTGAACTCTTCCTTCATCTATGCTTTTATCTTCTTGATTCCATTTGCATCATTACCTGTACTGATAATATCATCCACATATACATAGGGGTATATGACCTTTGAATGGTGCCTCTTTATGAAGAGGGAAGGATCTGCCTTCCTTACCATGAATCCTTTGTCCTGCAAATAGGTAACTAACCGATGACTCCAAGCACTAGGGGCTTGCTTCAAGCCATACAAGGCTTTCTTCAACTTACATACATATTCTCGATATGATTTGTCTTCAAATCTAGGTGGCTGTGCCATGTAAACTTCATCTAAAATCTAACCATTAAGAAAAGCATTTCTAACATCTATTTGGTAGATATTCCAATTTTTAGAAGATGCTACACTCATGAGTACTCTGATGGTAGGCATCTTTGACACAAGAGAAAAAGTTTCTTCATAATCTATACCTTGAGTTTGAGCAAACCCTTTTGCCACAAGTCTTACTTTATACCTATTTATTGATCCATCTGAGTTCTTCTTTACCTTATAGATCCATCTAGATCCAATGACCTTCATGGATGGTTTCTTGGGAACTAACTCCCAAGTATGATTCTATTGAAGAGCTTCAATTTCTTCTTCCATAGCTTCTCTCCACTCTGGCTTCTTCTTGGCCTCGTCAAATGTTGATGGTTCTTTTGAGTTTGCATCCTGAGCATTGTAAATTGAATGTTTAGTAACCAAGGATGTGTCATAGCCATACCTTTCTGGCTTCTTCTTCTCTCTAGTTGAGCTTCTTATGGTTTGTCGTGATGATTTTGCAACATCCCTCAAGCCTTGCATCTTTTCTTTACCTTTATTGTTCCATGCCTTGATGTTCCTTCTTGGTGTCTTCTAATCATCATCAGAATCATTTGAATCTTCATGTAGGTGATCATTTACCTTCTACAATGTTGGAAAGTCCTCCTCTAAGTCATAGGGTAGCTTGACTTTCCTACAATCATCTTCAAACCAAGAGTTTTTCTCATCAAATACAACATCTCTACTAACTATGAAAGCTTTATTACTTGGATTATATAATCTAAAGCCTTTGTAATTGAGATCATAGCCAATGAATATACACTTCTCTGCCTTTGGATCCATCTTGCTTTTGATTTGTGAAGGTATGTATACATATGCAATGCACCCAAAAATCCTACAATGGTCAAGGCTAGGTCTTCTTCCATTCCATGCTTCATAATGTGTCATTCCATCAAGTACTTTGGATGAAAGCCCATTGATTAGGTAGATGGATATTGATACATCCTCTGCCCATAGGCAGTTTGGTAATCTCTTCTCATTTAGCATTGACCTTGCAACTTCTACTATGGTTCTATTCCTCATTTCTACCACTCCATTTTGCTTTGGAGTATATCTTGTTGTAATTTCTTTTTTGATATCCCTCTCTTGGAGATAGGCATCAAGTTCATGGGAGAAATATTCTCCCCCTCCATCTAACCTTAGCCTTTTCAAGGTTTTACTTGTTTGGTTCTCAACAAGTGCAAGATACTTTTTGAAACAAGTGAATATTTCATCTTTATGCTTCATAAAAAAGAGTATTGTCCATCTGCTACAATCATCAATGAAAGACACATAGTACCTTGATCCATAGATAGATGGCTCCTTACTTGGAACCCGTACATCTATATGGACTAATTCCAATAGTGTTGGAACTGAAGGACTCACTAGGCAAGGAAGCTTAAGAAGGGAGTCAGAGAGAAGAGAAAGTACAAGCAGACAGAGCAGTCAACGACGATCTGGCATGTAGGCCAATATTTTTTCAAGACATTTATGCACATAAGAGAGGTGGACACAAGGAGAAGGAGCAAGTAGGGAGCTCCAGGAAATGTATATCAAAATGTTAGAAGAAATCCCTACAACAATAGTGATTTTCATCACTGAAAACCCTTGTAAATACCATTTCACATTTTTGTAGCTCCATTTTGTGCAAGCCAAGGAGTCCTTGAGCTTGAGGAGCTTTAGAAGTATCTACCTGTCAGTTTTCACATTTTTTAGACTTTGTTTGAACCTCCAAATAGGGTAGAGAACCTAATTTTTAACTAGGCCGGACACTAGATCTGGACAAGGCCAAAACCTAGTCAAAAACTATAAATAGAGCTAGAGAGCTCATTTTAGAGGTTAGATTGTTTGTGAATTGAGCTTATGTAAGAGACTTTTTGACTAATGCAAAGAACTCCATTGTTCCTCTCCTTGTTCTTGCCTTGTGTGCACGTGTGTGTGTATGTGTGTGCATGCTTGTGTGCTTCTCACTCACACACTTGTGCCTTCACTTGCTCATAGTCTTCATACTAGTCCTCACGTCTCCACGGATTGACAATTATGAGGTGAATCTTCTCACGTTGGTACTCACCATTGTGCTAGAGTGACACCAAATTTGGCGTCGTTGCCGGGGAGAGAGCTTCGAGGACGAGCGTGTGATGGTAAGACGTCGAGTTGAGACAGTGGAGTTATAGGTAATATCCTTCCTTTTCTTTATTTTTCTTCATTCTTTCCTTACTTTCGCATCACCATCATCATCCCCACCATCTCCCACCTCCATCTCCATCTCCACAAAAATTTTAGTTTTTTGGTCATATTACACTCCCCACCTCATTTCCCTCATTTCATTGTGAGAGAGAGCGAGAGAGAGCTTGCATGCTATCTGTTTTTGGTTTGTTTTTGAGCTTTTGTTGCAGGAACTAGCTGTACCACCTTCTCCAGCAGTGTGCGCAGGTACGACAGACTCTACACAGGTCCCGAGACGACGACCGACAGACAGAAAAACTTAAGATTTTGTGAATGCGTGTTTGGCACAGTTACCTACACCATTAGAGCACTCCAAATCACTAGAAGTTTCTCAAAAATTTGCGTTTTTTCAGTCTATCGCGACAGACACCATCTATCGTGACAGACCCCGTCTATCCCGACAGACACCGTCCATCGCGACAGACCAAATGCCACGACAGATCCAGTCTATCGCGACAGACACCGTCTATCGCGACAGACCACTCTATCGCGACAGACCACTCTATCGCGACAAACAGAGACCCACGATAGACCCCATCTATCACGACAGACCACTCTATCGCGACAGACACCGTCTATCGCGACAGACCACTCTATCACGACAGACACCCTCTATCGCGACAGACACCGTCTATCGCGACAGACACCGTCTATCGCGACAGACCACTCTATCGCGACAGACACCGTCTATCGCGACAGACCACTCTATCGCGACAGACACCGTCTATCGCGACAAACACCGTCTATCGCGACAGACCCGTCTATCGTGACAGACACCGTCTATCGCGACAGACAGCCCCCCACGACAGTTTGTGTCTATCGCGACAGACACCGTCTATCGCGATAGACAGACATTTTCGGCAAAAATTAAGGGGTAAATTTTTGGAAATTTAGGCTAAATTTTGGGCATATTTGCACTCTCAAATACTCACACACTTGCAAAGGCCTTAGAAAAATGCATTAAAACTCCTGAAAGGTTCTGTTTGTCTGGTTAACCCCCTAAACCCTGAACGGTCATAACTTTTTCATACGAAATCCATTTTTTGAGCTCTAGGGCTTGTCAGAAAGCTTGTGGCATATACTACACGCCCTCAACTGTTTTTTATAAGAATAATGCGTTGATTTTCAGATAGGATATTTGGAAGTTGACACATTGAGGGGTAGGAACACCAAGGGAGCTCTAGAGGAAATTTTTAGCAATACAAAAGGGGGAACAAGGGTCATTAAAAAAGTGTCTGAAATAAATTGTCTGTCAATTGAAGGATCAACTTGAAGCTAACCTTGGGATTCTTACAGGATCATCGAGAGCTCTTGGAGAAAGCAAAGTAAGTGCCAAGGCGAACAAGCTCGGGAACGTGCTTCCTGGGTAGACCAGCATCACCAGGAGGAGCGACTTGAGGTTGGAACATCACTTAACCCCCTCAGTCTATTCTTAGCATAGGCTAAGTGCGAGTAGTTGTTCTGATTGACTAGGGGTACGATAGGAACACTCAAGTTTGAAGAGCCCTTAATTTCTCAAGTGCAAGGGTAGGCTAAATTGTAGTCAAGGGATAACTTAAAGGAAAAGAACTTAAACTAAGCGGACGCAGTACATCAAGTACGACCCACGAAAGTGCTCCTGATGACGCTTAACTAAAAACAAGAAAACACATCCAAAGGAACTTAAAAGGAACAAGTGACTGGTACCAAAGAATCAGCAACGTACAAAGGGCATATGAACCTTAGGTCAGGTAGACACCTAGGGAGAGACAGACAAAGTCTTAGATCTTCAGAGGCTAGTGTCAATCATACTGCGAGGTCTTGGGCCCAGCAGTTGAGCCATCATTCGTATTACCCTAGTTCTGAGACTAGCGAGTCTGAGATGTCCCACGGTATGGAGAGACCTACAGGAAGTTCTGGGGTGCCATATTTACATAGGGTGGAAGGCCCTTACAAGATGCAACTCGAGTACCTTAGGACCAACCGATTAGGTGCTAACATCTATGAGGACGGCCTAGGAAGAGCGGTGGTCCAGATTAAAAGCCCTGACCAATCCATTGGACTAGAGCACCCAGCTGTCAAGCTTGCAAATGGAGCATACTTGGACAAGGAAGGGACAATATATGTAGTCACCAGTCATCCCGATAGGACAAATGAATTTGGGAATGTGGTCCCGGAAATGGACTTAGGTGACCTAGAGCAAGGAAACATGGGCGAAGAACCTAGAACCCCCTGAGGCAAATCTGTTCTCACGAGGATTATCACACCAGAGTGGATTCCCCAAGATAATAAGAGCATAGATCTCCTCTTGAACCGAGAGACGGATGAAGCCTTTTGGAGATATAGACCTAGTCAACCGAGTGAGGTAGGAACAATCATGATATATGAGTTCAAAGATCCTGATATTCCAGGAAGAGTGACCTACTTAGATCACTCTTCAGAGAGGATCTTTGGGGTTACAGAAAATGATAGGCATGCTTACACTTGGAAAGGAGAATTTATCTTCTCCCAACCAAGATCGAATGTGTCCTTTGGTCGCCAAGGAGCTAGAACATCTCAAGCTCAGGGGACTCAAAGAGAAAGGAGTCGAGAGAGACCTGAGGTAAGCTTTGCCAACTCTTGGGGAAGAGAAAGAACGAGAATGGACACGAATAGAGGGGAACGTGAGGGACATAGAGCCCCAGGGAACCGAAGAAATGCCGATGATTTCCCTTTGCCAAGACCAAGAGAGCACACGAGGACCTTGAGACCGACCCAGCTAGTTAAGTCCATGAAAAACTACTTCGATGGCACTGGAGACCCCTACGATCATGTAGCCGAGTTTAAGCAAGTCTTGAGAGCTGAACAAGTTGAAGACCTGTTCACGCAGTACAATGCCTTTGGTTTAACCCTTAGGAACAACGCCCTGACATGGTTTCAGCCACTAAACGAGAGGCAGTTTAGAAGCATAGATCAACTTTTAGAGGCATTCATTATCGAATTCTCTAAAAGTGGCATAAGGCATAATACTTCCTCATTGATATACAGCTTCAAGCAGACCCCGCAAGAGACTGTGAGACTTGCAGGAAGAAGATTTAGGCAATATCTTGAGCGATGTCCTGGTCTTGAGTTACCCACGGCCGCTAAGCAAGTGGCTTTATTCTTGGATGGATTGCTAAGTACCAAATTGAGATCATATGTGTACTTGAAGGACCCCCGGACTATAGAAGAATGTGTACGCATGTGCATCGATATTGAGGATAACCTAGGGGAGGAGTTAGAGCTATCTAAAATCTACAAAGATTCAGATAGTACCTCTAGCCTCTCTTCCTCACAATCCACATCAATTGAGGAACTTGCGGAAAAAGTAGCTCAAAAACTAGGCGTCTCTAGTAAACAAATTCCTAGATTTGCCCTAGTAAAGAGGTGATATACTTGCGGTGGTGACCATATGGCAAACGCATGTCCCATCACGGCTCAACCCCAAGTGAACCCTAGCAGCCAATATTGCACCATAGAGCGAAGGTACACAAATCACTCAGCACAGGACTGCCCATACAATAAGCAAGCGGTTAGGCAAACCTACCCTCAGCCATACCCTCAACAAGGCAAATACCAGAGTCAATATTCACCACAACAGTATATTAGGCCTCAACAAAATTACCAACCGCAATATCAGGCCCAACTGAGACCCAAGCCAGTGCTAGCACAACAACCACCTGCTCCTACTAATGTGATTCCGGTCAAGTATGCTGCTGCAGAAGAAAACCTGAATAGAGCGATAGTCCCAGTAACACCATTAATCTCAGAAAGTGATCCCAGTGACCATAGCTTTGATTCTACACATGTTGATAGTCCCCAGGCTTACTACATGCAGTCTCCTGAACATGGTGAGTCTTACTACAGTGAGGAACCGAGTGAACCTATTTGGGAGCCTGAATATGCTAATGTCATGTACACAAACCCCAACTCTAGACCTCAACCTAGGCAGATACAACCCCCTTTTCACCTTGCTTCAGATGCCAGGGTGATCACCTCATACCTGATTGCCCCATGCCTGCACCTACACAACCCCAATCAGTGACGATCCAAGGCTTTTGCCAGGAGTGCGGAAAGGAACATCTCTTACGAGATTGTCCCAAGAATCCCAGCAATATGCCAAAAATCACTCCGATTAATGTTATTGGGTTAGTGGTCAATTCCACAGGAAGTGTCACTTCCACTGCACCAGTGCAGGTAATCACTAGAGCTCAAGCATTGCAGCAAAACCAAGGGGTAAGCCAGGAAAAGAGCCCAGATGCTAGCGATACTGAGAGCCAAAATAAGAAGAGAACAAGAGCTTGGAGAGATAGCCGTGAACGTATGAAAAGGCAATGGGCAAAGAAGATGAGTGAACTTGAGGAAAGTCTACGAGAAACCAAGGCCAAAATCATAGAGATCACATCTCAACCGCACTCTCACACATTCCCACCGCTACCATCCCCATCACCCTCCATCCCTCCACCCTCTAATACACCCCACGTAACCCACCCACCACCCCGAGCAGGATCAGTATTAGCTGATCCCACTCCTGAAGACATAGACATGATGCTTAAAGCATATTAGGCCAGAATCCAAGAAGGGCCAAATGTAACGGATCATGACAAGTGCTACCCCAGAGCTCACCTAGAGATAGAAAGAACCAAGCTTTGCGCGAAAATGGTCGCATTGGCTCAGACTATGTTTGAAGCCAGTCGCCTTTTCAATTACTCGGGCTCAGCCAAGACGCAATTACACTTGGATGGACTTCTAGAGAAGTTAGAGGGCATAATTGCAAGATCTGCCAAGGAAGAAAAAATCAAGAAAGAGATAAAGCAAGCAAAAACATGACCCATCCCCCACCGAAAGCTTATGTGCCCAATTCCACTGAACCAAACAACCCCCCCTCCCTAGAAAGAATAGAGAATCTAATTGCACAATCACAAAAGAAACCCGCCCCTCAACACCATGACAAGGCTAGTGAAAGAGCAGGTCTTCCTACCCAGAAAGCCTATGTGCCTGAAGCTTATGTGCCGAACTCCACTGAACCAGACACCTCTTCTTCTATGAATCAATACACACCAGAATTCTTGCGAGAGATTCAAGAAGAGAAATGGGCTAAAGAGAGTGAAGTTCCTCCTCCCATTGAACTTGTGGATGACACACACGATCAATTCCCACAAGACCTTCCTTCCATTTATGGAGAGCAGGAGAGTGCCCAATCTCAAGAAAGATTAGACTTCGAGTCTAATTCTTTACAAGAACTACCCCATTTCATAGGCCCATGGGAAGCAAAGTCCACCTGTATGAGAGCACCTACAGTCATGGTAAGAAACAAAGATTCAGTCATACCTAGGAACACAGAGGTAGTGAAGAACACCAAAGTGCAGTGCAATCTCACTTTGGAAGAGCTGCTTAAGGTTAGACCAAAAGTGTGGAAACATGTAGCCAATCAAGTGCCCGAGATAGCAAAACCTCGTTCCCAGGTAGGATCCCTGAGAACAGTGCCAGAAATACCCTTAGACAAGATAGGAGACATGATTGAGGGCGAAGAGGGAAACACATATCTCCCCATCACTCATCAGGGATACACAACCAAGGCCATCTTGGACTCAGGTGCAGGAGTTGCAATTGTTACCACTTCCTTATGGAAACGATGGGGCAAGCCAGCTCTCAGGCCAACGAGAATGAAATTGCAGATGGCTGACGGGCACATAGAAAGACCCTTAGGACTACTTGAGGGGATAACTCTCACTACTTGTGGTGTAGAGTTTGAGCACACATTTGCTATCTGTGACTTTAGCAAAAATCAAGCCTATGAGATGATTTTGGGAAGACCATTTATGCGACAGTTGCAAGTGGTACAGGATTGGGGAACCAATTCCTTGTATTTGCAGCACTTAGGTGTTACAACCAAAGTCAATCTCAAGGATTACTCTCATAGAGATGTCCCTCCTATCCAATGGAACCCCATCCATAGAGCCAAAGATGATACAGAATCGGTGCATTCCCTAGGATCAGGATCCTCATGGATGCATGAAGACACTCACTTATGGATGTGTAAGGTAGCAGTAGAAGAAGAGAAGAGAGAAAAAGCCAAGGAGATAGGTGCAAAAGAAACCCATAGATCAATCCAAGACCCAGCCTATGCACCTGTAGTTTTTCCAGACGAAGAATTCGAACCTCACGGCTGGGCAGAAATTCTAGCAACCATGGATGTAGCCATCAATGAAGAACAATGGACACCTCACTGTGATGAGGATGGCTATGACATTTCAGTCTTCTCCATAGAGCCGATCATGGGAGAGGCAGTTTTAGAAGAGTGTGAACCTAGCCCTGATGCATTTGAGGATGCGAGCGACTCCGATCTAGAGTCAATCATTATGGACCCACCTTTTGCATCAGATGAGGAATACTTCTATGAAGTAGAATTTCAACCCCAGAAGTACGGAGAGCTTACAAAGGATGTAAGGCTAGCCACACATGTAACCTCTAAGGAAGAAGGAAAGGAAAGAAAGAAGAGAGAAGTCACACCAGAAGAGGAAGAATCTTTGTTTGAGGTCCCAGAAAATTTTAAGAAGTATGAGATAGATGACAGGAGAGTCATGATTAGAATGCCTAAACGAGAGGCACAATCGGGAGAGGCCTATGATAACAAAGAAACCACCAAGAAAATAGTGGTAGCCATAGAAGAAGGAGAACAGAGGTGCACTTACATAGGACATGACCTCACTGAGGAAGAAGAGCATGAGCTGATAGCCTTGCTAAGAGAATACAGAGATGTATTTGCTTGGAGTTACAAGGATTTGAAAGGAGTGGACCCGGACATATGCTCACATACGATTCCCATGACTACAGAGGCCAGACCCTCAAAACAAAAGCCATACACATACAATGACAACTATGCTACCAAGATCAAAGAAGAGATAGACCGCTTGATTGAAGCTGGATTTATCTATGAAATTGAGCACACTGAATGGGTATCCCCCATTGTAGTGGTGCCCAAGAAAAATGGAAAGCTGCGTGTGTGCATTAACTTAAAGAAGGTTAATGCAGCCACAATTCGAGATAATTATCCGCTTCCCATCATAGAACATCTCTTAGAAAGAGTAGCAGGCAAGGAAGTGTACAACTTCCTTGATGGATTTTCGGGCTACAATCAAGTAGCCATAGCTCCAGAGGATCAGCATAAGACAGCTTTTGCCACAGAATGGGGCATATTCGCCTTTCGGGTAATGCCATTTGGGCTTACCAACGCACCAGCTACCTTCCAGAGGCTGATGTGCCATGTATTTAAGGAGTTCCTGAGGAAGAACTTAGAAGTCTATGTTGATGATCTTTGTGCTCATTCCAACATTAGACAAACCCATATTCCTGAACTCAGACAAATCTTTGACAAATGTAGAGAATATCAAGTCTGCCTAAACCCAGAAAAATGTGTTTTTATGGTCAGGCAAGGCAAGATTCTAGGACACATAGTGTCAAAGAATGGCATATCCACTGATGAAGAGAAAGTGTGAGCCATAGCAGAGCTACCTAGGCCAAGGAATGTCAAGGAAGTACAAGCTTTCATGGGACATTGTGGTTACTACCGCCGGTTCATTCACATGTATGCTGTCATTGCAAAGCCCATGTACGGACTTCTGACTAACTTTGAGTGGACTGAGGAATGTGAGAATTCCTTCCAGGAGCTTAAACGAAGATTATGTTCAGCACCAATCTTGACCACACCAGATTGGAACAAGCCATTCCATGTTCACGTGGATGCATCCAATTATGCTATTGGGTGTGTGCTTGCTCAACCTACTGGTGAAGGTAATATGGATCTTCCAATTGCCTATGCCAGTAGACAATTGAATGCAGCTGAACGAAATTACACCACTACTGAGAGAGAAGGCTTAGGCATGGTATATGCAGTTAAGAAATTTAGACACTATTTGCTTGCAAACAAGTTTAAATTTTTTACTGACCACCAAGCATTGTTATATCTCGTAAACAGGCCATGCAATACAGGAAGATTAGTAAGATGGTTTCTCTTGCTAATGGAATATGATTTTGAGGTTGTGGTAAGGAAAGGGAAGACTCATTTGAGAGCAGATCACCTTTCTAGGCTCACATCGGGAGAAGCCCCACAAGGAGTCTCAGATGACCTTCCTGATGCTTACTTGTTTAATTTGGAAGTGGTGCCGCAGTGGGCTAAGCCATTAGTGCCAGTATTGACATACGGGCCTAACCACTCAGTAATAGCCACACAGGATAGAGAGGTAGTAAAAGCCCAAAAGTACCACATCATGGCAGGAAGTATGTACAAGCACACAGATCAAGGGATCTTGGCCTGTTGTGTGGAAGAGGATGAGTACGCTAAGTGGTTGCAATTGGCACATGTAGGTGCATTAGAGCAACACTACTCAAAACAACGAACCCTACAGACCCTGAGGAGACTAGGAGTGCATTGGCCAACTATGGAAGCTGATGTCCAAAAGTTGTGCAAGGAATGTCCAATCTGTTGCACTAAACCACCTGTGGAACATGCCACTCTTTATCAAGTGTCCATAGTGCCAGATTGGAGTGAACCACTAGTATCCTTCCTGAGGACAAAAACATTCCCTCCAGACATGACTCTGGTTAGGAAAAGAAGTCTAGAACAAGAAGCCCTAGAGTACTCACTCATTGGTGATAATCTCTACAAGCGTGGTAAGGATGGTTACCTGAGACTATGTGTCCATGAAAGTGAATATCTCAAGGTCTTGGAAACTGCTCACCAAGGTGTAGCAGGAGGACACTTTGGACCAGATCGGGTGATCAAGGCAATACTATTTGCGGGCTTCTGGTGGCCGACCCTTCACATGGATGCACATACCTATGTGAAACGGTGTGATGTTTGTCAGAGAACTCAGTATCCTATACGCAAAGATGAGATGCCATTGAAACCTATGATGGGTGGACGTGCATTCTCTAAGTGGGGAATAGACTTTGTAGGCCCTATTAATCCCCCAACCAAGGGTTCACATGCTGAATATATCATTGTGGCCACGGATTATCTCACCAAGTGGGTAGAGGTAAAAGCTACGACAAAGAACGATGCTCAGACTACTGCTAAGTTCTTATTTGAGAATGTATTCACTAGATACGGGCTACCCATAGAGCTAGTTAGCGATAGAGGCACTCACTTCTTGAATGAAGTTATTGAAAATCTACTCCGAGAATTCTTGGTAGTTCATAAGAAGTCTGCCCCCTATCACCCTCAAGCTAATGGGCAAGCCGAAAGCACCAATAAGATCCTATGCAATGTACTGACGAAATTAGTGAACAATAAACGCTCTGATTGGGACAAACAGCTACACCGTGCTGTTTGGGCATACCGAGTCGCCTACAAAACGGTACTCCAAGCCACCCCCTTTCAGATGGTGTTTGGCCAAAATGCAGTGCTACCATTAGACTTCTTAATACCAACGCTGACAGTAGCACAAGAGCATGAATGGACGGGTCATGAACTCTCCTCTAGACTTTTCGACCTTGAACGATTAGGAGAAACAAGACTGAGGGCGGCTGTAGGGATATATGCAGCTAAGAAACGACAGAAGGCATACTTTGATGCCCACGTTAAGGATAAAGGTTTGAAGGCAGGCGACTTAGTTTTAGTCTACACATTGAAGCAACATGCGAGAAAACTGGAGAAGAGAGGCTATGGACCCATGATTATAAACAGAATCTCGACAAGTGGAGCAGTGCAACTAGCCACATTAGAAGGCGACATTCTCCCGAGCTACATTAGCGGATGCAGGGTCAAGTTGTATCAGGAACCTCTCACAGAGGAAATGCTAAGTCGACTCAACACTGCTAAGAAACGCAAAGAAGAAGAAAAGCGAATTCGAGAAGAAGCCCAAGCAGAAGCATTGGAACGCATCCGGAGAATGCAGTTGAGAAGACAGAATAGGGAGCAACCTAGGACGGATGCCTATGCAGATCAAGGATATCATGTGGCTATGTGTGAAGTTTCAGGTATCAGCGCTCAAAGGATAATTGATCGACGTCCTTTTATAACCTTAGAGATAGGACAAAGAAAGGGTGCAAGGACTGTAAGAGCCTTGATTGACTCAGGTGTAGCCACTAGTGCAGTTAAATTGTCTTACTGTCAAGAATTGACATTAACTGTCAATCCTATAGAAGCATATCTCATAGGATTGGGAGGTGTGGAAACACCTTGCATGGGCGAGGTGGATCTTCCCATCTCCATTCAAGACGAAGTGATGATAGTCAAAGTATTAGTGTGTCAAGATGAGGACCTCACTGAGCCTCTTGTCTTGGGTCAGGACTGGATCTATGATCATGCAGCCAACCTAAACCTAAGAAGCGGACTTCTTCAGGTATGGGTAAATCATAGCCGAATTACAGTTGAATTGGAAAAGGAGGCACTCAAGGAACTAGGTAAAACACAAACTCCTGGTCCTTCCAGGGGTGCACATGAAGTTGATAATGCTATTCTTGTCCAAAAATGTATGATGCAGAAAGAGGATTGTCTCAACAACGGAGTCAAGGATAAGACGATACTCCCTTCTTTTCCAAAGGTCAGAAGGATGCAGCAGCCAATGGCAGATCAAATACAGAAGAAGCAGAACACTACCTGTACTGGAGGCCAAAAAAAGGAGCAAAGCAGATTGTTTCAGCCGATGAAACAAGTATGGAGGCTAAAAGGCGAACACCCTGTTCCGACCAGGCCAACACCACGACCAAAACCTCTTATTAGTAATCAACAGCACGATACTAATAAGAAGCCTTTCATAAGTTCTTCTGCGAAAGTGAAGTCTATTTGGGTACCCAAGAAGTCAATGAAGGCCAGCCCACAATCACGACAAATCTGGGTGCCTAAGGCTTGCTTGCGGGCTCAAATGGCTACACCAAGGCCAAACCCTGTACAACATGTTTTACTCACGCGAACATCTGAGGCCCAGTCTTACACATCACGCACTAACACGTATTCTTCCATGAGCACAAGTGGAATCACTTGTAAATGGGTTCCTAAAAAGCCTCATTTTTCAAGTAAATACCCTATCACACTCCCCAGAGCCTCCACAAAGTCAAAATCAAAACCTATCCATTGCATTTGGCAACCTAAAACTTGTAATAAACCCCCAGACCCCAGTTGTAAATCCATGCCCACCTACGAACTACGTCACTCTCACACCACATCATTCCACTTAGCTCCTAGGTCTAACCAATCGCTAACTACACACACAAGCACCGAGCATTTACTAACCCACTAATCTCTCCCGAACCTCATGTTAATGTTGTAATGGGGACAAAAACGGTTCTATCTTGTCCTTTACAATGTTAACACATGTTTCTATATTCTCACAGAATCAGGAGGCAAGAAGTAACATGGCAGATACGGCAGGAACTAGCTCCCAGATAGGCACCAGCCCCCAAGTCGTGGATATTGAAAGTCTTCCCGTTGAGGAGGAATTGAAGGAACGCCCTGTAGCATTGAGAGCATTACTACCATCAAGAGTAGTCAGAATGATCTTACCAACTCCCATAATAGGATAATAGGAGTTGTTGGTGCATGTACTAGTATTTTCTGTAGGGGCACGTTCAAGTGAAGTGAAGAAAGTTGGCTGCAAGGTAATATTTTGGTTGCCCCAGTATCAAAGTACCAAACATCTGCATCTACTACAGACATACACTATTCATGTGAAGATGGGTCAAAACTACAAACCATAGTAAACACCCATTCTTCATTCTACACAAGATTAATAGACTTTGTTTTGGGTGTAGTGTCCATTGCAACAACCATTCCAACCTCTTTCTTCCTTGCCTATTTAGCAGCCAGTTTTGGATAGCTCTAGATGACATGATCATTTCCTTTACAATATTTGCAAATCAATTTCTACTTTTTTGTTTTCTTCTCATCTCTATCTTCCTTCTTTGATTGTGCAAAATCAAAAGATTTTTGCTTACTAGTGGAAGAAATCCATTTACCTTTGCCCTTCTAACTAACCAAGAAAGCTTGATCTGCAACATGCATAATGGACCTGTTCTACCTAGACTGATCTTCCTGCAATAGAATAGAGACTAAATCCTCAAATGTTAAGGCATTGGATTGCCTTTCATCATCAAACAAAGAGTAGAAGCAAAACTCTGATATGAATTGGGAAGACCATTCAGAACACTCTGCACAAGAGAACTATTAAGCAGGACTTCATCAGCAAAAATCAACTATTCCTTCAAATCTTTGATCTTTGTTAAAAATCTATCCATGGAATCTCCTTCATTCATGTGCTCACTCTCCAACTATTTTCAGAGGTAAGAAGCACGAGCCTCATTCCTCACCTACTATAAAGTGGTAAGTGTATGCCAAGCATCCTTAGCTATTTTGCAAGAGTGAATGTGAGGAATAATGGCACGTTTGACAGACAAGGCTATCAATGCATGTGCTTGAGTATCTCTACCATCCCAACAAATTTTCTCTGTAGTAGGAGCAGTAGGAACCGCAACAAAAATAGGAACATGAAGAATATCACCATCTTCAATGCCATCTGCATCACCTTCAAAAACTACGTTTGCAAGTGAAATAGGAAGTTTTTCAACATCCTACAAAATATTTGATAGTCCTTTTGCAACCAATATGTGATGCATCATATAAGCCTACAATGGGTAACTGATACCGTCCAACTTATCCTCAACAACCAACATATAGACGACATCACTGCTTTCAGCCATGGCCATTGAGTAGAATACCCTGATGTAGAAAAATGACTGTATCTGAAAAAGATGAACAGAACTACCTTGACAACTTCCACTAAACCTGTAGTTGGCTTTGAGGCGCTTATATTGGTGAACCAAAACCTATATATATATCTATGGAATAAAAAGACAAAATTGAATGCACAAGCACTATGATAGTGCATTTAGAGGTCAAAATAAGCTGAGATTGTGATTTGGGCACCACATAGTGAAGATGTTTTGCTCTTCTAATCAGCTTGAGTATGCTCAACAAATTTCATGCAATTCTAAGACTATGATTAGAGGGATGTTGACAACACCCTAGATGAAGTGGCAACCTGCTCTGATACCAATTGTTGGAGTTTGAGGTCTACAGAAACACATGAAGAAGCTTGGAGCACATCACACAATACTAAATGTATTACTAGTAGAATATACAAAGATAAGTGACCTGTTAGGGTTAAAAGGCATATATACAAGCCGAGGGAAAAAACCTCCTAAAGAGGGAAAAAAGTTTCCCAACTATCCTAGTGTGTTCACACACATCACTACCTAAATATATCAACAGTTCTAAGAAACACTGAAGTCATGAAGGACACTAAGGTGTGGTGTTATCTCACCTTAAAAGAGCTACTCAAAGTAAAACTTGAGCTGTAGAAGTATGTGGCGAATCAAGTTCCAGAACTTGGTTCCAATATGTCAAAAGCAAGATCTAAGCTAAAACTCTGAGAGATACCTTTAGAAAAAATAGGAGACATGAGTGAAGGTGAAGAAGGTAATACTTATCTTTCAATCACCTACCAAGGTTACAAAACCAAAGCTATCTTAGATTCAAGTGTTGGTGTTGCGATTGCGACCACATCCTTATGGAAGCAATGGGGCAAACCCACATTAAGAGCAACTAGAATGAAGCTTCAAATGGTTGACAACCATGTTGAAAGAGCTCAAGTATTTCTAGAAGGGATAACTCTAACCACTTGTGGTGTAGATTTTGATCAAATCTTTGCTATATGTGAGTTTGGCAAAAATAATGTCTATGAAATCATCCTAGGAAGACCCTTCCTATGACAACTGCAAATAGTACAAGATTGGGGAACCAACTCCTTGTACTTACAACACTTAGGAGTCACAACCAAGGTCAATATGAAGGATTTAATATTTAGAGATGTACCATCCCTATAGTGGAAGCCTATCCACAAGGTGCAAGAAGATTCAATCCCTATGCATTCTGCAACTTCTTTTGATCCATCCTTGATGCATGAAGATATGCACTTGTGGATGTGCAAGGTCATAGAGGAAGACCAAGGATTCCTAAAAGCATGAGAATAAGGAACTTCTCAAGGAGCCAGACCGATTAGAGACCCAGCCTACACACCAATGATCTTTCCAGATGAGGAATTTGAGCCTCATGGTTGGGTAGAACTCTTAGACACCATGGACATTGCTGTCAATGAAGATCACTGGATGCCTCATTGTGATGAGGAGGGTTATGATATCTCTTTGTTCATGTGTGAACCCTTGCTAGAAGAGTGATGAGGTCATAGCCAAAAAAGAGGACGGGGGCAATCTAGAATCCATTGTGATGGATAGTTGCTTTGACTTAGAGGAGTACTATCTAGAAAATGTAGTATTTACAAAAAAACAAGACGAGCCTCTCACAAGCATTAAAATTGTAAATTCAAGGGCTGAAAAAAAAGAAAAGAAAAGTAGTGAAACAAGTAGAGGAGGAATCATTATTCGAAGTACCAAAGAATCTCAAGAAATATGAAGTGAAGATCGAAAAATTTTGGTATGAATTCCTAAGAGAGAGGCCAATACAAGAGAAGCATATGATAATAAAGAAAAAACCAAAAAAAAAAAGTGTAGTAACCATTGAAGAGAACAAAGAGCGATGTTCGTACATACGGGAAGTGAAGACAAAGAAGTAGATTGTAGCTTTATTAAGGGAATATAGGGATGTGTTTACGTGGAATTATAGAGACATGAAGAGAGTAGATCCAAAAATATACTCCCACATGATCCCCATGAAGGCTTATGCCAAGCCCACCAAACAGAAACCCTATACATATAATGACACTTATGCAACCAAAATAGAAGAAGAAATTGACAGACTCATTGAAGCTGGAGTTATCTATGAGATTGAGCATAGTGAATGGGTGTCCCCCATTATAGTGGTGCTCAAGAAGGATGAAAAGTTACAGGTGTGTATTAACCTTAAAAAAGTTAATGTTGTTATAATCAGAGACAACTATCCGCTTCCAATCATGGGACATTTATTGGAGCGTGTTGTAGGAAAGGAAGTTTATAGCTTCCTTGATGGATTTTCACATTACAACCAAGTAGCCATTGCCTAGAAGATAAAAAAATGGCCTTTGCCATAGACTGAGGAATCTTTGCATTCTGTGTGACGCCATTTGGGCTCAGCAATGCACCTGCAACATTCCAAAGGCTCATGTGTCATGTCTTCAAAGAGTTATTGCAAAAGAGTTTAGAAGTACATGTGGAAAACTTATGTTCTCATTCTGAAGAAAGAAAACACCACATCCCAGAGCTGAAACAAATCTTCAACAAATGTAGAGAATATCGAGTTTCTTTGAGCCCAAAAAAGTGTGTGTTCATGGTACGTCAAGGTAAGATCTTAGGTCATATTGTTTTTAAGAACAGAATATCAACATATGAGGACAAGGTAAGAGGCATAGCAGAGTTGTCGAGGCTAAGGAACATTAAAGAGGTACAAGCCTTTATGGGCCATTGTGGATATAGTTGTAGGTTTATCCATGTGTATGTGATCATAACTAAACCTCTTTACACTCTATTGATACATTTTGAGTGGAACGACGAATGCGAAAATTCCTTCAATGAGTTGAAGAGACAACTTGTGCACATTACCAATAATGACCACTCTTGATTGGAATAAACCATTCCATGTAGATGCATCCAATTATGCAATAGGATATGTGCAACCCATAGGTGAAGGAAATCTAGATTTGCATATAGCATATGCTAGCAGATAGCGAAACATGGCCAAACAAAACTATATAACAATAAAGAGAGAAGACTTAGGCATGGTATATGCCGTGAAGAAGTTTAGACATTATCTATTAGCCAACAACTTCAAGTTTTTCACTGATCATCAAGCTTTATTATATTTTTTCAATAAACCTTGCAATACATGACGGTTAGTAAGATGGTTCCTCTTACTCATGGAATATGAATTTGAAGTGGTTGTTAGGAAAGGTAGGACCCTCTTAAGGCGGATCACCTTCCTTGCATCACTTCAGAAGAGTCATCGCAAGGAGTGTCTAATGAACTACTCGATGATTATTTGTTCAATTTCGACATTGTTCCTTAATGGTAAAATAAGTTTGTATCTGTCCTAACCTTTGGACCCACAAATAAGAATGTGAAAATGAACAAAGATGAAATTATAAATTCACAAAAATATCAAATATTGGTAGGAAGTATGTACAAACAAGATATAGAGGGTGTACTAGCTTGTTGTATGGACAAAGAAATACATGAGAGGATTAAGAATTGTCTAGGGTGCCAGAAGAGACGCCCAATGGAGTATGCTGCCCTTTATCATGTGTGGTTAATTCTAGAATGGAGTGCTCCATTGTAGAGTTTATGAGATCAAGAACACTACCCAACCAAGCTACTTTAGCAAGAAGACAAAGCATGGAGCAAGAGGCTCATGACAATGCCTTTTTAGGAGACAACCTATACCGAAGAGGTGAAGATGGTTGCTTAACACTATGCGTTCATAATCAACCTATTTGACAATCTTAGAAACTTCACATAGCGGTGTTATAGGTGGACACTTCAAGCCTGACCAAGTAATTAAGACCATTCTATTCTCAAGACTTTGGTGGCCCACTCTTCATATGGACGCACATACAATGTGACCAATGCCAATGTGCACAATATTCAATCAGAAAAGAGGAGATGCCTTTGAGGCCAATGATGGGAGGATGCCCATTCTCAAAGTGGGATATAGACTTTGTAGGTCTTCTTAACCCCCCAAATAGAAACTCCCATGTAGATTACATTATTGTAGCCATATATTTCTTTACAAAGTGGATAGAAGTCAAATCCACGATAAAGAATGATGCTCAAATTTCAAGACTAAACAAATATGGGTGATGAAAGGAAAGCAACCACAGCCTTTCCCCAACCATTCCCATCTAGGAAATCCAACCATGCCAGAAGAAGAATGAAGCAACTAGGACAAGCTCAACCACAATGCATCCGACAAATTTGGGTGCCTAAGGAGATAGAAGCAGCTCAACAAGGGTGATTACTATAAGAGACTAACAATTACGACCACCACATGCTAGAGAGATGACTCTCCTCCCAACCTTATGCCTGTATATATAGCTACTTGAATCAACGAGGACCACAAATGTAACTAGAGTCCACAAGTGCATGTGCAATCTACTCCACTTCTTTCATATCTTCCACTAGAGTCTACTAGTGGCTGTAGTGTTCTCGACCACTGCTTTGGCACCTTCCACTAGAGTCCACTAGTGGTTGGTGTACTCGCCTCTTGAGTTAAGTCCACTGGACTCAAGTTATCTCACCTTAACTTGAGTTAGAAGGATTAGAGTTCCTTGGGCAAAACTCTCTCCCCATGCTCCCCATGGGGGTTGAACCCAAGACCTCCTGCTTCACAACCATGAGACTTAACCACCAGGCTAAGTGGATTACTTGTTTAAGAAACTACATGAACTTATGCTTAAGTCTAGTCCCCAGATCTTTGGCCATACACACGAGTGACCAAACGGTGTTCGACTTCAGATCTGTCTGAACCGACCGGACCCTTAGATCATATAATTATTTTATTACATTCTTCCCCCCTTAGGAAAGATTTTCATCCTCAAAACTAAAGCTATATATATATCCGTAGGTCACCCCCAAACCTCATGTTCTTAAACCGGAAGAACATGGTCATGTTCTTAAACTAGAAGAACATGTGTCATCTTTGTGGTGGGATCCCTGCCCAAATGATTCAAAACACTATCCGGCTTTGCACTTTGATAAATTGGTCAAAGTACAAAGTAGTGAATGAATTATAAGGGTGGATCTAAAAACATCCCTAGCCACTTCATTGTGTCTCGATGTGCGATCTAGGCACAAACATATGAAATGGATGGATTCTAATTACTAGTCCATTTCTGAGCATGACTATTGCATGGACTTTAGTGACTAGGATGGGATTGTATCCCAATCAAGACTTTGAGAACTCTTGATTCACTTGAATTTGATTTGGAAAACTTGAAGTTTGGTTGATACAAATATCTGACTTGGATGTTTGTACAATGGTCAACTTCCAATTAATGATTGGAGATCCATTTCTTGGAACTTTGTATTCCTAAATGAAAAGTTCACAGTTCAATTCATGTCTTTAGGAACTTATCTCATTCTCTAAAGATTACTTACTTTGGTTTCCCCTTGAAGCTGCAACGAGCTTGAATGAAATCAAAAGTTAACTCTCTAAAAGAGTTCTTTTCATGTTTCCATGATTCCTTAGCAAGTTGCATCGTTATCAAAGATGCAACTATTATGGAACCTAACATCCTCCTATTGAACATCAAAGTTCAATTGATGTTGGGGTTCAACCTTTGATTCCCATCACTCCTTGGAATGGAATCATGAGAACTTACAAAAATTTCATAGTTTTTCTTGGCACTTTGCATCCTCATCAGGGATGCTCCTTCTGGAATATAACAACTATCTTGTGAACATTAAAAGTTCAGGTAGTGTAATTTCCATTTAGTTTTATTTGATTTTGATCACGTCTTGGGATAAAATATCAAATAAAGGCATTCAAAAGTGCTCAAGTAACTAAAGAAACTCTTTTCAAGTAGCCCTATTTTCTTGCCACTCCAATGAGCAAGAAAATTGAACACTTGAATTTCGAAACGCCTACTTTCCTAATCAAGACTCCTAATTTGTGATACCTAAGTATCACATTTGGAAAAAACAAACTAGCTACTTGAGTTGCATGGAAACCAAGAGTCTTGCAACTACCTAGTTTGCTATTTTTCCTAAGTCAAGTTAGAAAAAGTAGGTAACGATTAGGAAAGTACATTTGTTTAACTACTTAGCAAAAAATCAGCAAAAACCATGCCTCATCATATGCCAATGCATGTTCTTCCATGCAAATGCATGGGAGTGCATTCATGTATTTGCATGTGTTTTCCTTTTCATGCTCCAAATTTAAATCAAGCAGTTCTTGAGCTTGACATGTGTGCATCCAATCATCCATGTCCAATCATCGATGCACAAACAATCTATCTTCTATCTTACAAAAAGTTATGAATATACATGCACAGACTTGAGTGCATCCTATTTCTTTTGCAAGTAAGAAGAAAATGTGAATTATGCATGAAAACATTCTTTTGAGGGGAGAGATGCACCAACAATCATTTTTTTTTCGGGCATGAAGTTCTAGATGCATACAAGTGCTTGATGCATTTCCAATACTTCTATATTCGTTTAGCTTTCATCGAGTTCATAGCGTTTGCAATCATTCTTAAAAAATGAAGACTACTACTATGCTTCAATAATCTTTAGGTGCAACCTACATGAAAGCATTGAATAAAGTAAGTATTGAAATAAAAACATCAACTTCGAAAGTACTTATCTCCCAATTAGCTATGTCTTTCCATTGATCCTATGGAAGAGCCATTCTCCATCGTTTTGGTCCATGAGGAAAATTGCATACTTCTCCTTGTAGACCATTGCTTCCTCTTCTCTTCTTCTTTATCTCCAAAGAATTTGGCCCAGATTTGAAAATAACTTGGCTTTGATCACCAAGGAACTTCAACTTATGCATTTGGGTTTGGTTAGGAGTAGTAGTAAACTAAAAAAAAATAGACAGAACCAAGTGTTCTTGGCTTGGAAGTATATGGAATTAGAACTTGCAAAATAATTCATTGAAATCCTGCCACTATAATGGATGATGCTTGCCAATAAGTTTGAAGAGGTTTTGGGATCGATACCTTGCCCCCCCCCCCGGTTAAAAGGAACTATCATTAATTTTGACGATTAAGATTTCATCTGCTAAGCTTTGATTTATTTCAAGCAAGGGAATAACTTATCATCAATGGGCTTAATGAAATGGATAAATGAGTGCCCACGATCTTAGAGTTGAATAGATCAACTCCCATATGCGGCCCAATTATCGGTGATGATGATTTAATTCAGAACTGAGTATATTTTCTTATCCTTTTCACTCCGTAATCAAAGGAGCACATGTGGATAATGCAGAGGCTGTTGTGCATAGATCACGCATTCCATCCCAACGTCCTGACATTCTAAAGACCTGTGTATAAATAGTTAAGTTGTTTTTGCTGTGTCGAATAAAACTTATCAAAATATGATCTGTCGCAAGGCTTTTCCATCTCACGGCCAGGGGTTCTTGGCTATAGCAACCTGCTAAGTCTGAGCGTGCATGGGTTCAAATCCTGAAACTATAATGGTTGTTTGAATTTGTATTTTTGGCCTCCTTTCAAAAGTGAAAAAGCTACCCACAGATGCGTGCATCCGTACAAAATTAGAAGAGAATAGATTCATGGACAAATCAATATATGCGCATGTGGAAAAACCAAGGTCACCTAGATATCTCTCAAGAGGAACTAATATCTAAGCTCTTCCATGGGAGGTTGTGAAGAAGGTGATGAGAGCAAGGTCTCCATGAAAACTAGCCTAGAGCTCTGATACCAATGTAAGAGACTAACAATTATGACCACCACATGCTAGAGAGATGGCTCTCCTCCCAACCTTATGCTTGTATATATAGCTGCTTGAATCAACATGGACCACAAATGTAACTAGAGTCCACAAGTGCATGTGCAATCTCCTCCACTCCTCTTCCACTAGAGTCTACTAGTGGCCTGAGTGTTCTCGACCACTGCTTTAGCACCTTCCAATAGAGTCCACTAGTGGTTGGTGTACTCGCCTCTCGAGTTAAGTCCGCTGGACTCAAGTTAACTCACCTTAACTTGAGTTAGAAGGATTAGAGTTCCTTGGGCAAAACTCTCTCCCCATGCTCCCCATGGGGGTTGAACCCAAGACCTCCTCCTTCACAATCATGAGACTTAACCACCAGGCTAAGTGGATTACTTGTTTAAGAGAGCACATGAACTTATGCTTAAGTATAGTCTCCAGATCTTTGGCCATACACACGAGTGACAAAACGGTGTCCGATTTCAGATCTATCTGAACCGGCCGGACCCTTAGATCATAGAATTAGTTTATTACAATTACATATGTGGGTACCCAAGGAACTCTTACGTACACAAAACCCTATGCTCTCCCTCATGAGAAAAGTCTCAACATAGAAGCCAAGGAGAGGCGAGGGTTAGAACCAAGCACAAAGACCAAAAGAAGATCAACTTACCTCTTTGGTAATAGTAAGAAGACAATCAACAAGGGTATGGGTTTGGAAGCCAAAAGCACTAGTAGCTCCCACAGAACCAAAGAACTAACCACAAGGAATACAAAATTTAAGAAACCATCCAAAGATGAAGAGGCCAAAAGTGATCTGTACATGACCAAAGACTATTCTAAAATGGATCTCTATAAAGAGGAATGATTCGTTGTCATTCAACCATCAATTGATTGCATCATTTCGAGATCCACCTCGAAACAAAGATTGCATCAACATCTACAAGTAACATCAAAAGCCTAGACATGCAAAAACCATGTGCCCTTTGCATAACCTTGTCTTTTGCACCATTCAAGTCATGCATTTCCATAGTATGCATCAATGTAAGGCCACATTACAAGGCCGTGCATAGACACAGTTAAGAATCCCAGACACATGAGACACATTTGACATATGTAAACTATTTTATTGATACTAACCTTTTTCTTATTGTTTTGTGAAACTATTCAAAAAAAGGAAGAAAAGAAAAAAAAGAGAATGGATAGGACCATGCACTCGAAGAATCTCATCAATGAACCATCAATAAGGACATTCATCAACAATGAAAGACAAGCCAATGTTCAATCACCATGATAGAAGTGCAACACGAAGAGATGAGTATCGAACGACCTTTCACCATGGTAAGAATCCCCTACTTTGGCAACACTTTAACAATAATAGATTAGGAAACCTCTTCGTTAGCATATCCTTGAGCACTTAGCTCAAGACCCAATTTTTTGCACCATACTTATTACAATGCATTCCCCAAGTAAGCATGCATAGGGCCACAATACAAGGCCGTGCACAAGGCATATATTTTCTTCAACCCATGCACTATCACACTTACCCATCATTCATTATGGGTTACAAGTACTTGGCATGACAACTATGAAACCCATGTTTAAAAGATCTAGAGGACATCAAGGTTACACCATGAGTACCTATGAAGCAATTCCAAGCCGACAATTGCTCACAATCAACATTGACAACCTCTTTTGAGCAACTAACAATTTTTGAAAGCTCGCAAATATACCATCATGCTGAAATCCAAGGAAGAAGTACATACAAAGGTAATAAAACTCACAAAGGCTAGCAATGACAAAATGAAGGACAACCCGCCCTGCTATAGTTGGAAGTCAAGCTACTCTTGTTGATACATGATGGGCAATGCCTCTCAAAGTACTACATGGAACACCCAATCCAATACGGGTCTACCAAGAATGACAAAATCGAGAGAGGGGGAGTGTTGGCACTCAAGATTAGGAATGAGGCACAAGATTGCATCAAAGAAGTGGACAAGACAAGAAGAGGAAGCATGTAGGGAGCTCCAAGAAGTACATGTCAAATTTTTAGAAGAAATCCCTATGAAAATAGTGATTTTGATCACTAAAAACCTTTGTAAATGTCATTTCATGTTTTTGTAGCTCCATTTTGTGTAAGCTAAGGAGTCCTTGAGCTTGAAGAGCCTAGGTAGAACTCATGTCTCAGATTTCATAATTTTTAGAGCTCATTTGGGCCCTCAAATAGCATCAAGAACTTAATTTTTAACTATGTCAACCATTAGGTTTGAAACCAGCCAAAAGTCGTCAAAGAATTATAAAAAGAGCCAGAGAGCTCATTTTTGGGGTCATTTTTTTGTAAGATACTTCTACAAACAAATAATAGGTTCAGGGAATGGGGGTTACCAGATAATTCTAGTGCATTTCTATTCCCAAACACAGTACAATCCTAACAATCAATGTAGTGTAATCCAATGAAAGAATAGACTAGAGACTTACTGACAATACACAGTGATGGCATCAAAAAAAATTTTGTATTATGGTTTGTAGAATACAATTCTCTGTATACACAGTTCAGAGATCTCTCAGTTCACTCTCTCTTTTTCTCTATATCTTCCTTATCTGATCTCTCTTCTTTATGGGATTCCAATAGTCATATGAATTATACATTCTCGTTACCTGGTCTGTTGGTTGAATTCATCAAAAGTTTAATCGACACTTTTACAAAATATATAAAGTACAAAATATATAAATTACAAAATATTGGGAATTTACAAAGTATGTGCACCGTCGCTAACCTCGCACTAGTACGTACAATGGAGTCAAACCCAAAATACTAGGAATCATCCATACCAGATGAAGGATTATTTATCCTAATTAAATCATAAAGAAACTCTTTAAAAAATTCATGGAGACTAGAAACTCTGAAATCAATAATTTCTCGAAAAACATCTTCATCTAGATTTTGATGAAGTTCGGCAGTCCAAGCAGCGGCTTCTGCTTTAGCTTCCAAAAAATTAACTTTAAGATTTTCTAAGAAATCCTGCATAGCTACTTGTTCTTCCTCATTCCATAACTAGAATCATTGCAACTCTTCAATCAAATGAGTTAATTTCGCTTCCTTCTCAGTAAGCTATTTCTGCAATTCTTCTTTATTCTATAACAATGAAGAAATTTCTATCTCTTTATTAGCAAACATTTGAAGATGATCAATATTTACTTGAGTAGCTTCCAGTTCTTTTATTCAATCCGCCTTTGCCATAGCAACCGGGGAGACTTTCAATTAAAGAGACAATTTGATCATTTGCAAAATTGCAGTCTATTAGTAATGTAGCAGCTTGATTTTGCAAATCATCCTTATCTACACAAACAAATCAAAGTTCTTCTTTAACTGCTACTAGTTGCTCAATCACTTCTTGATGATCGTCAATGATTTCCTCTATATGTATCTCGAGAGAATTAATCTTATTTTTCAAATATGTGACCTCTTCAATAGAAAAATTTTCTCTTCCAACTAATGCATCCTGCAACTCCACATTCTGTTGCTTGTAAAGCAACAACTCAACATGTAACTACTAATAGAGATTGAGATGACAATTGAACAATTTGCTCCTTCTCCATCTGAATGGAGCATAATGCTAACAAACGGGAAATGTCCGCAATGGTACTGACTTATACTTGATAATTCTTAAAAAACTAGGGATATATAATTAAGGAATAATTTATAACAGACAACATGAATTTACTTGCTTGATTCCTCCACAGATCAAGGTTTATCTTACTAAATATAAGGAAACAAATTGAATTTGAAGGCCCGAACTATGAGAACTGATCGGTTCAGTTCATCGTGACATCGAAGGTTAAGAATCTTGATCTTGCTGCAAATTTTATGGAGGGTTAACAGGCTAATCACCTATTGGGGACTACTGTGCTAAAAAATTGGGAATTCCAATCTGCCCTTGATCTTCATAGCTCCTCTGATGTTGTTGTTGTTGCCTTTTTTGTTGTTCTTGCTGCCCATTAGATCCTTGGCTATGTGTAGGTTATTGTTGAGTTTGCCCTTCTGGATCCTTGCTTGTCATCTGCTACTGTTGTTGATGGACAACCTCAACCTCTGCTATCTATTACCATTGTTGGGCTTTAATAGCTATGAAAAACTCCTCCTCCTCTGTTTGAACTTGCATTCTTCTTTGTTGTTCTTCTTCTGCTTGGTGCATAGCTTCCTGAACAATACGGACATGAGTTCGCTTCTGAGTATTTGAAGGGTCCAATAGGTTTGATATTGCTCTTTTACTATGTTTCTTACCTACATATATGAACTTTTTGTCATCCACCATAATGAACTTTTGCAACCCAGGCAAAGAAGATACAAGTACCAGCAAAGCCAATAGCACACCAAGCTTTGTATCCAGTTACTGGGCTTGCGAGTAGGTATGCAGAATAAGCACACTTCTTTCTTTATCCTTCTAAAAATAATCTCAACCCAATTCACGTCGCCTTCTGCTTCTCCAGCATCCTTCATTAATGAATATAGTGTCTGGGAAACACCATAAGGATTGCTCTGCATGAAAACGGCTAATGTAGCTAGGCGCAATCCAAACTTCCATAGATTCGTGTCCGAGAGTTTTTCATACTTGTATTCTCCTGAACATGCATGGACAAACATAGTCTAGTGAGAGTCAGAAAAATCATGTAAGTCTAGTGTTAGTGATCCCTCCTTGGGATAAAACAATCCAAGTAGTGAAAGATGCACTAACCGCTTGCCAATGCTTGACACTTGGGCAATGCATAAATCTACTCATATGAGAGAAAACAAACTGAGTATCAGGCAAAGTTATGCATAAGTAAATCAAGCATCCAACAACCTGCTAATAGAGAACAACATCAAATGCATCTCTCGCATCATGAAGACTAAATCTATTTCCATAGGATTGGAAATAGGTTTGTATTCTTCAAGGCCAAGATGTTGCAATAATGTGTCAATATATTTTCTTAGACACAGAGCTATTCTGCCATCAACTTGCATAAATTGAATGCTAAAATAATGATGCAAAGGCCTCAAATCTTACCTCTCAAATGAGACATGCAAATCAGCCTTAAAACCAGTAATTTTTTTCTCATTAGCACCAGTGAGGAACATGTGATCAACATAGACAACAATGATCAAAAGCACACCATTTGCATGCTTAACATATAAGGTGCACTTAGTTGGTATGTTCTCAAAACCATGTGCAACCAAGTAGGTATGTATCTTTTCATACTAAGCACGTGGTGCTTGCTTCAAACCATATCATACCTTTTTCAACCTACACACTTTTTTTCGTTCTCGTTTTGTACAAGACCATATGGATGAAATACATGTAAGGAGATGGTTGGATACACTCCAGAGATGGACTGATGTTGCATAAAACCTGCTATACGCCTCCCAATGTAACTTTAGGGAACCTTACTAGATAGCCTTAGCTTCTCAACTATGTATTTAGAACCACTATGTGCTTTGTAACATCATTCCCAAATGTTTATGCCAAAACAGATAACTTACATGTGCTAGACTTGTGAGAAAACTTTCTATTTTGGGATTATAGGTACTCAGAGTTTTGCTTAGAGCTTGCAACTTGGTATGCATTGAACAAAGTGCTTTTGCACAAATCTAATTCACGTGTTTAGCTAACTATCAGAATTTATTGCATGAGTTAAGAGGGACTATGTTGGAGAAACACTCACTAACTGGACATATATTTGAAGGTCAAAGCTTTAGAAGAAAATCACATGCCTATGTGAAGGGACAAATTCACAAGTGTATTATATTTGTAAATTTAGTTCACTTTAGTTCTAGAAGTTTTTTAAAATCACGAGAATGAGAAAATCTATATAAGTTAGTTTGTATCTACTAACGCGATGAGAGAAGAAGTGGAAGAGTGATAGAATGTGAGAAGGAGTTCATGATGTATGACTGAATAGAGTCGGGCTTCTCTGAGTGAGAAAGCACCTGTAAAACTTCTGAGTTTTCCATAGCTATGAGAAGAAATAGTTAACATTCTGTGTATGAGACTCTCTGCATCATCTCCATACTTGCCTACTGTGTGATGAATTCAAAAGTTCAAGTTTTCCAAGCAAGTCGATGCCTGGCATCGAGTTTGTGCTGATAAGTCATTGTTTTCATTTTTTGAGTGTTACCTGTTGTTGAATCTTCTTGAAAACATGAGGTTTGTGGAGCAAGTCGATGCCTAGCATCGACTTCTAGCATAAAAGTTCTTTACTCAGTTCTTGTGTTTAAGCGGCCATTTCAGGCACTGAAAAAGTGGCTAAAAAAGCTCAAAGTCGATGCTTGGCATCGACTTTTGGTTGCAAGTCGATGCTAGGCATTGAATTTTCATTTTTCGACACTCAGACTTACTAAAACAGGCAAAATTTCCACTTTTGAAAGTCATACAAGGTCATCTTGTAAAGGCTATATCTTGAGTTCTAGAGATCTGTTTCTTGCATATGATAGCTTGTTGGAAAGCTCTATCTTCTATTTTCATCCACCAAAAGATCTTGGAGAAATAATATTTGTGCTAAGAGAAATTAGCAAAATACTGAAGGTATGTCATTTTAGTGATTGGAAAGTTATGAAGAAGTAAATTTCTTGTTTTGGCTATCATTTCTCAAAGTTTGGAGTGGCAACGAGTTAATGGTGACCATAGAGGTTGTCTACTGTCACATTAATTCATTTCTTGTGATGTTTCACACATCAATGAGTGGTATTAGAGCAGAAAGGTCCTAAAGAGCAGAAGGCGGCAAAGGTACGAGAAGTTTTGAAAAGTTTTCCATTAAAGTTTTCAAAGGTAAAGCATTTGAAGACACAAGGCATCAAAAGGTTATTTTCAAATTATCCTCATACACATAGAGCTCCAAAAGGTATTATTCTTTAGCCTTTAAGCTCACAGGTTGCAGTAGAAGGAAAGGAGTATGGCAGATCATATCTCCATTGACAAACTGGACAGAGATAATTACCCCGCATGGGTAATGAGAATGGAAGCTTTACTTATGAGTAAGGATCTCATGATATATGTAACAGGTGAAGAAGAGAAGCCAGTATTTGAAGATGAAAGCCGACCAAAGAAAGAAGAACTTGATGCTTTAAAGCATTGGCAGAAGAAGGATGCAAGTGCAAAGGCATACATTTACAACACAATCTCAGATCATTTGCTACCACACATCAGAGGATTGGAATCATCTGAAGATATATGGAATGCATTGGAGTATCATTTCCAAAGCACTACTAAAGCAAGGAAAGCAAGTCTATGGTCAGATTTTACAACATTCAAGGAGAAGCCAAGTCAAAATATTAGTGATTATGTCACTAAGATGAAGGATCTAGCAGATATTTGTAGATGAAGATATTGAGGATCACAAGTTGATAACTCAATTACTTACAGGTTTGAGAGGAGATGAAAGGTGCAAAACCTTTTTTCTTATCAACAGAACTTTCATTATATCATTATGTTCCAGATTTGAACCAGTTGCTTGGTTTGATGCTCACATTTGAGCAAGACTTGAAGGGAGATGGAGATAAAGGACAAAGTTATGCAATGTACATGAAGAACAAGAAGAAATGAGATAAAGGTAAAGCAAAGGATGAAGATGAATCAACTTCTCAAGTTTACTATGCTAGAGGTAAAGGCACTAGCAGAGGAAGAGCAAGAGGTTTTGGAAGAGGAAGAGGTAATCAGAATAACAACAAGAAGGATTGCTGCATCTGTGGATTGAGTAATCATTTGGCTCATGACTGTTGGCACAATCAACAAGGATCAAACCAGAATCAAACAACAATAGCAGAGGCCGAGGTGGAAGATATCAAAGTAATTTTCAAAGAGGTAGACAAAATCCAAGAGGAGGCTATGGTAGAGGTGGAGGAAGAAGTTGGGGACAGAATCAATCCTACAACACCACCTATTACAATTATGCAAATGACACACAAAATGAAAGTCATACATCATTGATGATGAATTCAATCAGCACATAAAATAAAGAAGATCTAAAGGTATTTTACATTGACTCTGGATGTTCTAATCATTTGTTAGGAAACATAGAATTGATTTCAGAATTGGAAAAAGGCATTTCTAGTCATAGTGTTCAAACAGGTGATAATACAAGACATATTGTACATTCAATTGGAAAAGTGAAATGCAAGAGTGGAGCAGATTTGCTAACCAATGTTTTGTATGTTCCTACAATACCTAAAAACTTGATTAGTGTGGGACAGATAGTTGAAAAAGGTTTTCAAGTTAGGTTTACAAATGAAGGAGTATTTGTTGAAGATCGAGAGAATGGATATAATCAGATTGTTTGTGGTAAGAAAGAAGGTAGACTCTTTACTTTAAGAGTACAAGGGAACATTGGTCAAGCTTTGCTCACACATGGTGAAGGAGTGATTATAGAACTTGATCTTTCGCATAAGAGATTAGATCACTTCAATGAAAGAGGAATTAAAGCTATGGTTGCAAATGAGTCTGTACTAGGATTACCGAATGTGCAGAGTCAACATATGGTTTATAAATGTGAAGCATGTCAAGTGGGTAAAGCACAAAGGTTACCATTTCAGAAGAAAGGATTCAAACATGATGGAGTACTTGAGCTCATTCATACAGATGTATGGGGACCAACAAAAGAAGGATCTATCAGTGGCTCAAGGTACTATGTTCTTTTCATTGATGATGCTACAAGATGGATAACTTTATATGTTTTGAAGGAAAGATCAGAAGTGTTTGGAGCCTTCAAGCATTTTCATGCATATGTAGAGAGAGTCACATGTCAAAAGCTAAAAGATTGAGGTCTGATGGAGGGGGAGAATACTTCTCCCAAGAGTTCAATTGTTATCTTTGGAATGCAGGTATTAAGAGAGAAATAACTTGCAGGTATACACCACAACAAAATGGTGTATGGAAAGAAGAAACAGGACTTTGGTTGAGTTTGTTAGAGCTATGCTAAAGGAGAAGAATTGACCAAATTATCTTTGGGATGAGGCTATAAATACAACTACATATCTTGTGAATAGATTACCATGTGCAGCTCTCAATGGTATGACTCCATATGAAGCCTTGTGGGGTAAGAAACCAACACTAGATCATTGTAGAGTGTTTGGATCAATTGCATATGCTTATGTGCCATCACAACTTAGACATAAACTTGAACCAAAGGCAGAATAATATGTGTTTATTGGTTATGATGAAAAGCAAATGGGTTACAGGTTGTGGAATCCTCTAACCAAACAATTTCTTGTTTCAAGAGATGTTACATTTGATGAATAGAAAAGTTGGTTTGCAGATCAAAGTCATACAGCTGAAGAATTTGAAGAAGAGGTAAGAAGATGTGAAAAAGGAAAATCAATTGTGCAGGTAAATAGAGATGAAGACTATATGCAAGCAAGTACATCTAGAAGTGGATTAACAAGAAGGAATGAAGAAGCTCCTATATTTGATGAAGAGGTGTATCCAGACACAAATGAAGAATGTGAACCAAGGAGGTCAAGCAGTACTAGAAGGCAACCGGAAAGGTATTCTTATGATACTTTCTTACATAACTCAGAAGAACTATGCATATATGGTCAAAGATGATGAAGAACCTCAAAACTATGATGAAGCAAAAGGTAAGAAACAATGGGAAGAAGCAATGAAGGAAGAATTCAATGCACCAGAGGAGAACAAGACATGGGAACTTGTTCTTAAACCAAATGGTAAGAAAGTAATTGGAAATAAATGGGTTTATAAAGTGAAGAAGCTCGCAGATGGAAGTATAGCCAGATACAAAGCTAGACTGGTGTCAACTATAAGGACAACCATTGCTATTGCAGCTTCAAAAGGATGGACCCTTAAGTCAATTGGATATAAAGAATGCATTCTTGAATGGATACATATCAGATGAGGTATACATGGAACAACCTCAAGGGTATTGGAGGTATCCAAATTTTGTTTGCAGGTTGAGAAGAGCACTTTATGGATTGAATCAAGCTCCAAGAGCATGGAACTATAGACTGGTGAAGTATCTGAATGAACTTGGATATCAAAGTTCAAAAGCAGATCCAAGACTACTCATCAAAAGAGCAGACGAAGGTACAATCTACATTTGTATTTATGTAGATGACATTATAATCACAAGTACTTCAGATGAAGGAATCAAGGAGGTAAAGAGATTACTTGAGAAAGAGTTCAAGATCAGTGACCTAGGAAAGTTGTCATACTTTCTTGGAATGGAAGTCACTTATACAGATCATGGCATATATGTATCACAAGAAAGGTATCTTCTGAATTTATTGAAGAAGTTTGATATGGAAAAGTGCAGAGAAGCTTCAACTCCACTTGAAGTTAATCACAAGCTCAGTAAATATGATGGTGCATAATACAAAGATATGAGGAAGTATCAATCTCTTGTGGGTAGTTTGATTTATGCTACACTAACAAGACCTGATCTTAGTTATGCAGTGGGAGTTTTGTCACAATTCATGCATTGTCCAAAGGACCCACATTGGATTGCAGGTCAAAGAGTTCTCAGATATATCAAAGGAACCATAAAGGAAGGATTATATTATCCTTTTACTTCAGATTTGAAGTTGAGAGGCTATAGTGATTCATACTGGGCAGGTAATCAAGATGACAGAAGATCAACTCACGGTTACATGATATACATTGGTGATAAGCTTGTAAGTTGGTGTTCAAAGAAACAACATACAATAGCATTATCATCAACTGAAGTTGAGTACAAAGGACTTGTGGAAGCAGCTAAGGAGGTCATATGGATGCAAACACTGTTCAAAAGCTTGTGCATTGATCAAGGTATACCTACAATACATGGAGAAAATATGAGTTCACTTTATCTTGCAGCAAATCCAGTATTTCATGCAAGAACAAAACATATAGAGATACATTATCATTTCCTGAGAGAAAAGGTAATGGAGAAGGAAGGATCTTTTCATTTGAGAAGTAGAGATAGAATACAAAAATGTGTGGGAAAAGCACAACTTCTTCACAATAAAATTTGAACATCTATAGAACTTAGTAGAGTTATGTCTAGTATGGCAAAAACCAGGTCTGGGAGATTTATTTAGTGCCAAGCTTCCAAAGCTTGACTTTATGTGTAGCTATTATCTCATCAACTTGCTAATTCCGAGCAAGGACCCTAGAGCATCCAGTACTTTTGTGACTCCATCCTTAGTGCGTGGCAATGAGTTAACGAGGTTTGTCTGACCAACAAAATAGTATGTGAAGCCTTAGATATGTGGTGTATGCACAACCCCATTGAGAAGGAAGATTTAGTTCCTAACAACATGAAGAATAGGAATCTCACAAAACATAAGGACATGGAGTCCACAACACCAAACATTGTGGTCCACCTATGAATGTGTGTGCAACATTTTTCTTTCCTAGGGCACGATAGATCCACAATGCCGCACAAGAAAATCTAGTTCAATTTATATTTAGCAAATATGCAAAATATGACCATCAGCCTACTGCACTCGACTTTTTATTAGATCTATTAGAGTGACAAGCAATGGTTGAGGAAGGTAGAGTTGCATGGGTGTTGTGCTCTTACAAGGATCATCTATCGATGCCTAATGCCAACATACCCCTTCAATGAGCATTATCTTGGAATAGAGTCAAATAGTTTAAGAGTAGGAAATCATGCACAACCATCTAAGAGGATGAGAGGATCCATATCGTGTGCTCAACCAATGGGAGCCACATTGACTCCAAGTTTAACTCTTGCCATGTCCTAAGTGAAGAGGGAGTGGATCCCCAACTCCTTGAGACCCTCCAACTTCTAAGAGAGATCTTAGGAGTGATAGAAGTTTTTCATACCATGCTGCAGAAACAAACACTTGCTATGATCGATGATGTGTCGAGACACGATCACACATTGGTAAGGGCATAAGGATCCCTACATCGAAACACCAAGTGACCACACTTCAAGAGGCCACCTCAACAACTACCATTGAGCTCATAGTTGAGAATTTTGTTCAAACCTCATCAATCTCCCCTCAATAACCTCCATCCCCTACCACCACTGATGATGTACAGACAACAATAAAGACCACTACAACCACTCAAACCACCAAACCCATCTTCCATATTCCTCCCAATTCCCCACCGCATACTGAAACCATTGCATCCACAATGTTCTTTAGTTTTTGAGCACCTACCTCCCAAGCCACACTCTTTTCCGCCATCACCAACCCACTCTATAATACCTCCACTGAATTCCTTTCACTAGTCATAGGTCACCCTATCGTAACCAATCTAGAAGGAAACCCCCACCCCATTGAAGAAAGTATCATTTTACCTATCATCCCTCGCACCCAAGTCCCATTCATTGCAAATCCTTATTATTCCATTCTCTGACCCCCAACAATCACTACCACCCTGCCACAATTGTGGATTCCATTCATGGAAGCCCTTGCTTGCCCTCCAACACCATTTTCTTTGGGCCCACACCCATTTGTAACAACATCACTCTACACTAATACCACATGTACATCACCTACCATTGCCATTTTTACGGTAGAACACACATGCACTATATTCTCCAACCCAATGCACATCTCTCCACCCACGCCACCATGCCCTCCACCTACACTTCCACAATCCCCCATCCCCCCACCACCAACATCACTAGCACCCATCACACCTTTGTGCATGGCATTGACATCACCCATTCCCCTTAGCCTTGCATTTCCACCTATAACTATTGCATCTACATCTATATATAATACAATTAATACCATGATTCAATGTGCTTATCAATTACAACAAGATTATCAACAATGGAAGCTTGAAATGCAATTCTCTAGGAAGAATCCCAATAAATACAAGTGAGAGTGATGGCATTCGATGCAGACAAACATGTGCTACAAGATCAATCCCTTACCCTCTAGAAAGCACACAATGAGCTCAATTCCCAATAGAAAGATGTGGATGCAAAAGTAGTCATTATTTAGTTGCACAAGCAAATGGAAAGGAATGCAAAATTACAATGGAATATTGAACTTTTGAGAAGACACATGTCAGTCGCTATGGAGAAGACAAATGGCTCCAATAGCAAAACGAAGACAATCTAGAAGCACCCATGGAAGGGACCCCTCATGAACCATTAGTGTTATCCAATTTTAAGCGCTTCCCTCCAAAAATATCATAATTTATTAGTACAAGAACATGCACATTTCCTAGAGTCATATGTGAAGGTGGAACAAGAATGTGAGCAACTCAAAAAGCAATTAGCCACCACAAGTACACTAGTACCTGAGGCTATTCCCCTACCACAAGACACTAAAGAAGTCAAGAATCTTCAAAAAAAAAAATAGAGGAATTACAAGCAAAGTTAGCACATTATGAATGACCCCCTCACCACTAGTAGAACTGGAACCCAAAGAGCTAGTACTTCAGATTCCAATAGGAGAGACATTTGATGACACCTATGAGGAACAACCTATACTGAGAAGCCGTGCGACATAACAAGGTTAATACATGTTCGAGACTGAAGTACATCAATGGCTCAAGCATGTAGAGGAAATAGGCAGAGCACATGATGATTGGGTGGCCATACAAATTCAATCATTGTCAAATCTTGAAGAAACTATATTCAAGACAGAGTATTTCCATAACTTCTCCCATCCATGACTCCTCGCTACATCTGAACTGTAGTATGTACCTTAGTTTGTACTTCTCGATGACTACAATGCAAAGATCAAATGGGTGATTGGAGAGGAACCCATTTTTGCAACTCAGTTTGATCCAAAGAACCTCCTAGAACGAGCATGGAAAGGAACCATTTTTCAACCAATTTGGTGTGCAAGATTACTAGAAACATACCCGAAAATGGTGTGCACATGGTCCAATGCACCGTTATACATAAATTACAATATGTGCTACTGCTCAATACCATGCCGATGAACATGGATAGAATTTGTACTCAAGGTAAATGCCACTAAAGGTTGCTTAGACTGGATAAATTACCCTTACTTTGCTCCGTCCAAAGGGACACCTACTGTGGCATACATGATCTCAACTATATGCCATTAGACACCATGATTCAACAATGTAACTGGCATTGTCACAAAAATGTGTGAAGATCTTGGAACTCATGACGGTGGTGTTCAAAACATTCAGAAATATGAAGGATTTGTACATCTCAATAGTGAGCTTCAATGAAGGAAACATCGACTTGGTTTATGATATGAGTAGAACTCCTTTCAACACCATCTATGCCTGGCATGCCAAAATTAAGTACATGCCTGCTTGTTACAAGTAGACCTTCAAGGAAATATTCTCAACCGGGTTCTAGGAATACCACTCCAAAATATCCATTCCTAGATCTGTTGGGTGTGTGTAGAAGTGCGAGAGACACACAAGAAGCACACACAAGGAGCACAAACGTAGCAAGACACACAGAGAAGACGATGGCTGGAATAGCTCTTTCTATTGATCGATGAACTGAACTGAAGTAAGAGCTGAATAATATCCCTAAGTACTAAGTACCACCACATATGATAGTATCAAGTATGTGGTAACATGGGGAAAAAACCTCTAGCCAACACTAGAGTAAAAAGTGCCCATGTATAGGGAAAAGGTTCACATCAAAGCTACTCGAGGAACACATAACTGTAACAAACCCCCCTGGAGCGAATGATGTGAACACATACAGGGAGTGACAGATCAGTCACCACAAGGTAACAAGCCTAAAGCTTTGCGAAAAGCTTCAAACTTTTCCCGTGGAAGAGCTTTGGTGAATATGTCTGCCACATTATCTTGTGTAGGCACATATACCAAATCAATATCTCCTACATGAAGGCGCTCTCTCACATAGTGATAATGCACCTCAATATGTTTGGTCCGTGCATGAAACACTGGGTTTCGTGCAACTGACAAAGCACTCTGACTATCTGTGAGAATATGCATAGCAGCATCAATCTCCATGCAAAGATCCATCAATAGGCGTCTCAGCCATATACACTTCACTGTCGCTGTGAAAACTGCCTTGTACTCAGCTTCACAACTCGATGTCGCCACTGTAGGTTGCTTCTTACTCAACCAAGATATGCATGAGTCTCCAAGGAAAAAGCAATTACCACTAGTGGACATGCGAGTATCATAACGACCAGCCCAATCACTACCTGTAAATGTATGCAAGCATGGCTGAACATCTCTTCCATAAAAGAGACCTAAGCTCAAAGTGCCTCGAAGATATCTAAACACACATTTCACCGCTTGCCAATGCTCAGTGCCAGGGCTATGCATGAATCGACTCAACTGGGAAACTGCATACTGTATATCCGGCCTTGTGTTGCATGCATATATAAGACATGCCACAGCTTGCTGATAAAGAGAAGTGTCAAATGCATCACTGGAATCCTCAACTGAGAACCTGAATCCTGTCTCAACTGGTGTGGAAACTGGCTTATAATCCTCAAAATCAAAACGCTGAAGTAGTTTTTCAACATACTTTGCTTGATGCATAACCATTCCCCCCTCAACGGATACAAATTGGATGCAAAGATAGTAGCTCAAAAGACCAAGATAAGTGATATCAAAAGTATGCTGCAAATCAGCCATAAGAATGTCAAGTTTTGCATCACATGACCCAGTCAAGAGTATGTCATCGACATAAAGAACAAGCACTGTAAGATCAGCCCCATTTTTGCGTACATAGAGTGTGCTTTCAATCGGACTACATGTGAAGCCAAGAGCAATCAAGTGCTTATGGATTTTGTCATACCATGCACGTGGAGCTTGCTTGAGACCATACAAGGCTTTATGCAAGCGACAAACCATATGCTCTTTCCCTGTCATAACAAATCCAGGAGGTTGCTTCACATAAACCTCTTCTTGCAAATCACCATTCAAGAAGGCTGTTTTTATGTCCAACTGATGCAGTTTCCAACCTCGATGGGCAGCCAATGCAACCATGGTACGAATGGTAGTCATGCGTGAAGTAGGTGCAAAAGTTTCCTCATAGTCAATGCCATATTGTTGTGCATATCCTTTGGCAACCAATCTAGCTTTGTAGCGATCAATGCTACCATCAGATTTTCTCTTAATCTTGTAAACCCACTTTGTACCAATGCCATTCTTTCCTTTTGGCAATTCACATAACTCCCAAGTACCATTCCTATGTATGGAATCCATTTCTGATTGCATAGCACTCATCCATTGTGGATCTTCACATGCATCTTCAAAAGATAGTGGCTCTTCATTACGTGCTGTAGCAATAAGAGAATAATTCACAAAATTACTTGATGCATGGTGAGAGCTTGATCTTGTTCTACCAAGTAAAGGTGCACTCAATTTGCTATCCTGCAAAGTTTGTTTCAACCACTTTGGCATAGATTGTGCACTCTTGATAGACATGCGTTCATTGTGTAATACATCTTCAACATGTACATCATGCGTGGGCTGAATTTCATGCTCAATTTCAGCCATATTTTGACGCAAATGTTCAGCTATATGTGGCTGGAAATTTCCAGCAATTCGGACATTTTTTTATTGAATTTTTTCAGCCATGTTTGGCTGGAAATTCTCTGCATTTTCAGCCTATTTGGCTGGAATTTTTCAGCCCTTTAAACCTCAGTTGGCTGGTCTACATGGCCATAGTCAAGCGCACCATTTTGGAACAAAGGCATGAGTGTATCGAACACATCTTGTGAGCTAACTATTGGTAGTTTTTTGCATTCAAGTAGAGGGAAATCTGAATTTTCAGCAAATACCACATCTCGACTCACAATAATTGTGTTTGTCAATGGATGGTACAACCGATATCCCTTACTTTCAGCACTATAACCAGCAAATATACATTTCTTTGCCTTGTCATCAAGTTTGTGACGTTGTTGTGATGGCACAAGAGCTATGCCAACAACCAAACACACGCATATGACTAACCATAGGCTTATGACCATTCCAAGCCTCATAAGGAGTGATGACTCTCAATGCTTTTGTAGGGCAGCGATTCAACACATAATTTGCACACATGACCGCTTCCATCCAAAACTTATGAGGAAGATGCTTGTGCCATTTCAAGTAGAGTTCTATTTTTACGCTCGGCAACACCATTTTGTTGAGGTGTATATGGCACTGTACATTGGTGTGAAATACCTCTTTCACGAAGAAAAGCATTAAACTCATGTGACATGTATTCACCACGACGATCCGTGCGTAGAGTCAAAAGCTTTTGTGAAGAAAAATTTTCAGCCATAGCTAAAAATGCTTTGAAGCAAGAAAATACCTCATTCTTTGCTTTCATAGGATACACCCATGTATGGCGAGTAGCATCATCAATGAAGGTAACAAAATATACATGCTTCCCAAAAGATGGAGTCTTGACCGGAGCACATACATCACTATGAACAAGTTGCAATTTTCTTGTAGTGTGTTTATGACTATCTTTTGGAAAAGAAGCACGATGCATTTTTCCAAGAATGCAACCTTCACATGCATGCTTTTCAATGGACTCAAGTGTAGGCAAGCCAATAACCATGTCCTTCTTTTGCAAATAGAGCAAACTATTGAAGTTCAAGTGACCAAAACGAGCATGCCAAAGCTCCATTTCAGCCATGGAAGAAGTATGAGCAACTAAGGCATTCGAGGCAGCCCTCTTGTATGTATCCATACATAATGTACCGGACATCACGATAACATCACCATTGTTGAAATCATGAACCATACACTTATCATCAACAAAGTGTACATGAAGTCCAGCTTTGGCAATCAACGGAACTGAAATTAAGTTCTTCTTGATACCGGGCACATACAATGCATTTTTCAAGAGAATCACACCTCCATTTGCAGCTGTAAGCTCAATTTCTCCTACTCCAATGATAGGATAAGAGGCATTGTTTGCACACACCACATGTCCTCCTTTAGGTGCATCTTTCAAAGAGGCAAAAAATCTTTCGCATGATGTCATGTGCTTTGAAGCACCACTATCAAAGAACCAATCCGAATCAGCCTCACTCACAACCATACATTTAGAATGTAAAGAAGCATCATAATGACATGTAACAACACATGCCCAAAAATCTTGAGCCATGTTAGCTTCATCATTCTTTGCACTTGCTGAATTTTCAGCAATAGACATGCTAGATTCCTTCTTCTTTTCATTGCGTTTAGCAAGCTTTCTACACTCATCAATAGTATGACCAGCCTCCCGGCAATATTTTCATCTCTTCTTCTTTTGCAAATCACCATCATTAGAGGAATGAGTGGAAGAGGAAGCTTGAGGATTTGGTTTTGATGAACCAAAAGCTGAACCATACTTGCTTTTCCCCTTTTGTGAGATAGCAAGTGCTTGCGTTCCCTCAATCAAACCACTCCTATTCACTCTAGATTGGTCTTCTTGCAAAAGAAGAGACACAATCTCATCAAATGCATACATATTAGGATTTCCTTTTGCAACCAAACGAAGTGTAGTAGCAAAGCTTTGAAAAGATTCCGGTAATCCTTTCGACAATGTAGAAATGAGTGATGCATCCAGAATGATCTCATCTATGTTTGCCAATTGCTCTTTCAAGTCCTTGATGCGTGTCACATACACATCCACTGACTCATTTTCAGCCATACATACATCTTCAAGTTGCTTCCTCAAGTATGCAACACGTGCTTCATTACGCACAGCATACAAAGAAGCAAGAGTGCCCCATCCCTGTCTCGATGTAGAACATGACCGAATGTGTGGAACTATATGACGCTTCACTGAAAGTGCAATCAAAGCATGAGCTTGAGCATCTTTTACATCCCATCTAAGCTGCTCCTGTGTAGGTGGAGAAGGAGAAACCACTATACTCCAAGAAGAAGCTCCATCTGTGACAGTAGACTGTGAAGTAGAAGCACCTGCCGGTCTTCGATCTACATCTGCCACTATGTTCCAAAGTTGTTTTGCAACAAGAACATGCTTCATCATGTAAGACCACATCGGATAGTTAGTCCCATCAAGCTTATCTTCAGCTTGAAGCATGCCAAACAAGTCATTGTTGCCCGCCATTTCACTAAGGAACAAGAATGTGACAAAATCTTCACTTCGAGGAAAGCTGAAATGAGTGCTGAAATTTCAGCTCACAAACCATCACTCTGATGGCGATTCTGAATGCACGAATGGCTTTGAAATGGGGGTAAAACTCCATCGCACCTGGTGGAAATGTTCTCGGGCTGCTGAAATTCACACTTCTATGCTTCGAAGTCGATTTGCACTGTTAAAGTGCGCACGCGCCGTGATGCAAAAAACCAAAACTTGAGAAGAAGCTGAACCTGCTCTGATACCATTGTTGGGTGTGTGTAGAAGTGCAAGAGACACACAAGAAGCACAGACAAGGAGCACAAATGCAGCAAGACACACAGAGAAGACGATGGCTGGAATAGCTCTTTCTATTGATCGATGAACTAAACTGAAGTAAGAGCTGAATAATATCCCTAAGTACTAAGTACCACCACATATGAGAGTATCAAGTATGTGGTAACATGGGGAAAAAAACTCTATCCAACACTAGAGTAAAAAGTGCCCATGTATAGGGAAAAGGTTCACATCAAAGCTACTCGAGGAACACATAAGTGTAACAAGATCAACATATCTTTTGCATATCTTTGTAGTCGAACAGGATCTCCATGTCAAGCAGTTATGCATGCCAAATCCAAACATCCTATGTCCTTTAGACTAGGAAGGTTTAATGACCAATTTATCATGAGGCCTCGAATCCAAAGAGCATGAACTAGCTACTGATGTACTTTAGTATTATATTTCATGCCCTTTACCACAAAGGTCTTTCAAGGATGATAGACATGAGAGAGGGGGTGTTGCTAGTAGCCAAGGTGGTCTAGTAGGTTCGACAAGACAAGGAAGCACGAGGCACTTGATTCAAAGCAAGTCAAGGTAGAGGGAAGGACAAGCAAGACCTAGTCCACAAGGAAGTCAACCCAGGTCCGATGAGTAGGCCAAACAATCCATTTTTCAGATCAAACCATTACCAATAGTGATTTTCATCACTCCCTTACATTGTAATTCCCATTTTTGATACTTTGGACTCCATTTTTGTCAGGCCAAGCAATCTTTGACCTTGAGGAGTGCTAGCTCTATGTACATACCAATTTTCATAATTTTTAGAGCTCGTTTGAGCCTCCAAAATAGCTTAGGAACCTAATTCTTAGCTAGACTAGACACTATGTTTCAACAAGTATAAAACTAGTCAAAAAGTATTAAAGGATCTAAAGAGATCATTTATTTAGGATGAATTGTTGGGAATTGAAGAAATTAGAGCACATTGTAAACTTTTTTTTTACTAATTAAGGATTCCATTGCTCCTTCTCTTTGTCTTATCCTGCTTATGTGTGTGTGTGTGTATGTGTGTGCATGTTGGCATGCTTCTCACTCATAGACTTGTATTCTCACTTTCTCATGGTTCTCATACCATCCTCATGTCTCCTTGGATTGACAATTATGATGGAGAGTGTTAATCTCCAAAAGAATAAGCTATCCTTGAAGTTAGAGCGCCTCTATATCAAGGATAACTCAAAACCTTTACCAATTTGGAGGATCAATGCTCAATTACCAAAATCTTGAACAAACTCTGAAGTGATTTGATACTCAGAAAGTTTGCTACACATTTCTCACTCATTGACTAATCAAATGTGCACATGCTGTCCCCTATAGTTTTTGCACCTTCTCCAAGTTAAAACATTCCAAAAGATTAAGTATATCTTGAGAAATGAGTCAAACAGTTCACCTATGTCTAAAACTATTCTTCAGTATAGTCGATTCAGACACCTGCAACTTCTAACACATGATTCTCCCAAAGTACAACCCATTTATTCAAATGCTTTTAGCCATAGGTAGCTTACCTTCCAACTTAAAGAATGAGTGCTTGGTTGCTCAAAACTATACACTATGGAAGGAGAACTCACCAAAACATTAGCATCAAATTTTGCGCCTACTCCAGCTTCACTTCTTCACATTTACACATGTAAATGTTCCTACTCTCAATTCTCTCAGTCTGATCACAATTAAAAGCTGAAAACTTATACAGAGATCAATCAATTATATACTTAGACTTTTACAAAAGCATTTCACAAAACATTAAACACAGAAGGAGTACTAAGCAAAAGATCGGGTGCAATATTTCTTCATTTTTGAGAAGTTTTACATTTGATTGATGAGAGAGATATCTTACACTTCTAAAGTGTCTAATGACTCTTACAACTATTGATTCTTCTCTTCACATGCTCTCTCATGCTTGCCCCAACATTTTTCTTGTATATATATACAAATATGTACAAGCTCATAACCATACAAAATGTATAAGTGAGCTAACTCTAAATTAATGTACATATGTATACAAGTCTTCATCTTCTGAACATGTACTTTCTTCATGCTTCATAAGTTGATCTTTTCTTCAATCCTTTTATCTAAACTTCAATTGGTGATTTACTTGCACCAACAGCTCCCCCTCAATCATCAATTGACGTTTTCTCTATCTTCTTTATACCTGCCATGTCTTTGAATCTCTGTAGCTTTGGTCCATCCAAGCTTTTGGTTAGCATATCAGCTATCTGGTCTTTTGTTGAAGTATGTATGACTTCAATCTCCTTATCCATCACCTTCTCTCTTAGAAAGTGATACTAAATCTCAATGTGTTTAGTCCTGGCATGAAAAACAGGATTAGCAGCTAGATATAATGAACTCATGTTATCTCCATGAATAGTGGGTGTACTGTGAATGATGTCAAAACTCTTCATAAGAGTCTTTAGCCATATGACTTCCTTTGCAGCTTCAACCATACCTTTATACTCTGCCTCTGTAGATGATAAAGCAACTATATGTTGCTTTTTAGAGCACCAGGAAATTAACTTATCTCCCACATAACACAAGTATCCATAAGTTGATCTTCTATCATCATGATTACCTACCCAATCTATATCACTATATATCTTGATATTTGTATCTGATGTAAAAGCATAATACAAACGTTCTTTGAGTGTACCCTTAATGTACCTCAACACCCTTTGTCCTCCAACCCAATGTTCTTTCCTAGGACAATGCATGAATTGAGACAATACTCCAATTGCATATGACAAATCAGGCCTAGTTAATGTAGCATAGATAAGACTACCAACCAGACTTTGATACATCTTCATATCTTTGAATTCTTCTCCTCCATATCTACTCAATTTGTGATTCATCTCCATTGGAGTAGGTGCTACCCTGCAATCATCCATTTTAAACTTGATCAACAAGTTCTTCAAATACCTCTCTTGAGTTACATACACTCCATGTTGAGTGTATGAGATCTCCATGCCCAAGAAATATGACAAGTCTCCCAAGTTACTAATCTTGAACTCTTTTTCCATTTGCTTCTTTAGACTTTGTATGCCCTTCTCATCTGTACCTGTAAGGATTATATCATCAACATATATGCACATGTAAATGAACCCATCATCACTTGCTTTGACAAGCAAACTACTATCTACTTTAGATACTTGAAAACCAAGTTCCTTCAAGAACTTCACAAGTCTATAATTCCATGCCCTTGGGGCCTGCTTCAAACCATACAAAGCTCTCTTCAGGTTACATACATGATCTCGATACCTTTCATCTCTGAATCCTTGTGCTTGCTCCATAAAAACATCATCTGAAATATAACCATTTAGAAAAGCATTCTTCACATCTAATTGACATAATCTCCAACCTTTACATGCAGCAATGGCTATGAGTGTCCTGATGGTTGTCATCTTTGCCACAGGACTATAGGTCTTATCATAATCTATACCATATGTCTAAGCAAACCCTTTCACAACAAGTCTAGCTTTATACCTACACACATTTCCATCTGCACACCTCTTGGTTTTGTAGACCCATTTGCATCCAATGATCTTCTGACTATTTGGTTTAGGAACCAAATCCCAAGTCTCATTTTCCATTAATGCATCATACTCTTCTTGTATAGCTTTCTCCCAATTTTCCTTACCTTTTGCCTCTTCATATGTAGGCCATTTGTGTCTTGATGACCTTCTGAGTTCTCCACTTGTTGAGGTTTCTGGTTCATCACATTCTGGATCAAACCTTGGCACTTCTTCAACTTCATGCTGTGCTTCATTATTCTCTTCTTCATTAAATATTTGAACCTTTGATTTACCTTTCTTCTGATTCACAACTTCTTCATCACCTGCATAGATATTGATTGTACCTGCATACCAAGTACCTTGCTCATCAAATGTAACATCCTTTGATACAAGGAATTGTTTTGTGGATGGACTCCACAACCTATAACCCATCTGCTCATCATCATATCCAATAAACACATACTTTTCAGCTTTAGGTTCCAATTTATGCCTCAATTGAGATTGCACATATGCATAGGTTAAACAACTAAACATTTTGCAATGATCTAAGGTAGGTCTCTTACCCCACCATGCCTCATATGGTGTCATACCCTGCAAATCCTTACATGGTAATCTATTAATCAAATATGTAGCTGTATTTACAGCCTCAACCCACAAATAATTTGGGCAATTTTTCTCCTTCATCATGGATCTTGCAAACTCAACAAGAGTTCTATTCCTCGTCTCTACTACACCATTTTGTTGAGGAGAGTACCTACAAGTAACTTCCCTTTTTATACCTACATTCCATAAGTAATCACTGAACTCATTAGAGAAATACTCTCCCCCTCCATCTGACCTTAGTCTCTTCAACGTTTGACCTGTAATTCTTTCTGCATACACATGATAATGTTTGAATGTATTGAATACCTCTGAATTATCTTTGATCACATAGATAGTGATCCACCTGGTAGCATCAACAACATAAATCACATAATATCTTGAACCATTGATACTGAAATCCTTTGATGGTCCCCACACATCTCTGTGTACCAATTCAAGCTTCTCTAAATACATGAAACCATGTTTGGAATAAGATTGCTTATGAGCCTTACCTAATTGACATGCCTCACATCTGTATGTCATATGTTGACCTACAACATTAGGCAATCCAAGCACTGAACCATTGTTAACCATATCTTTAATACCTCTTTCATTAAAATGTCCAAGCCTTTTGTGCCAAAGATCTAACTCAGAGATCTTATGTCCTCCATAAGTAAACAAGGCATGACAAACATTACCTTGAATCTTCAATGTGAAGAGTCTTCCTTCTTTCTTCCTTGAAACAATTTGTTTATACCCATTGCTAGGGTCTTGCACAAAAACTCCTTCATTAGTGAACCTTACTTCATAACCTTTTTCAAAAATTTGCCCTACACTTATCACATTCTTTGGAATTGTAGGAACATACAAAACCTTACTCAGAAGAGTACTTCCATCTTTGGCCTTCACTGATCCAATTGACTTCACATTATGCTTTGTATTGTCACCTGTTTGAACTACATGATTAGTTACCTTATTTTCCAAATTAGTCATCAAGGCTATGTTACCACTCAGGTGATTGCTACACCCTGAGTCAATGTAGAAGAATCTTTGGTCTTCACTTTGCCTTTCACAAGTTGCATTCATAATCAAGGTTGAATCCTCCTTCTGATCTGAAGCATAATTGTAGTAGGTATTATTGTAGGATTGGCTTTGGAATCCTCTACCTGCATTTCTTCCAAAGTAACCTCTACTAGCTCTACTTCTGAAGTTACCTCTTTGGTTTGTGCCACCTCTTTCTCTTGAATTAAAGTTCTTATTATATCCACCATTATTCTGAGTATTATGCCAACAATCATGAGCTAAGTGATTTGTCTTACCACAGATCCAACAAGCTTTGGCTCCATCTTTATTGTTTCTACCTCTTCCTCTACCTTTGCCACCTTCTCTTCCTCTTAGGAAGTTAGCTTGGCTAGTTGTACCTTCATCTTCATTTGCTTGTTGCTTCCCTTTGCTATTTTTCTTCTTATCCTTTGAATACATTGCTTGACCTGCACTCTTATCACTTTCACCTTTGACATCCTGCTCAAAGGTTAGCATGTGTCCTAGAAACTAATTTAAATTAGGAGTAAAATGATCTAGTGACAATTCAGTAGACAAAATGAATGGCTTCTATTTCTCATCACCTCTCAAACCTATGAGGATTTGCCTTACCAATTTATCCTCCTCAATATCTTCATCAATTGCTTCTAATGCATCTGCAATGTTGTGTACCTAAGAACCAACTTAGGGACTTGTGGAGAAAGAGACTATACCTCAATCCCCCTCAAGTGCATATAGTGGGGATTCACGCTTTATTTATCAATCCAATGAGTATCAAAACCTAGCCGAGTGTATGAAGACATGCATTCAAATGACGATCAATGCAAATGAGTTACTCAAAGAGTGCAAACAAGGCAAAGACTAATCCAAACAAGCTTCAACTGTCAGTTATGGTGTCATGATACTTGGTGCAGCAGCCAACAGTAAATTGAGCTTTTCTCTCAGCTCCAAACTCCAAATATAGCGAATAGCATATGCGTTTCGAAGCTCTCGAGAAGACGCATCCAATGGCATATTTCTGACGCTTCTACTTCAAGTTATGAGCAAAATATTGAGTCCCGGGAATGACCTTCCTACACTTCAGCACTTCCTACACTTCACACACACCTTAACTATAGCAAACAAATGCTTTCATGCATAGACAACACTTCTTAACACTCTTTTCAAGCAACACACATGCACACAAGCTCACAAAGAAGATGATACAGAGAGGAGAAGACACAAATTCGAATTTCTATGCTCTTGATTCTCACAATGGCAAAAAGTCTTTACAAAGAGTCACATATTGACTTATATACGTGTGCCCTAAAAATGGTCCTTTCACACAAGAGACCGGCACTTTATTCACTAAAAGGCTAATTTCCTACTAATTTACATGGGTAAGCTATTAATCTTCAGTGGGGATGCATCTAGAGGACTCCTCTAGTGCATTTACAACGGAAAATATATTACAGAATGATTATGATACAAAAATAAGGTGTCTAAATTGGAAAAATTTTGGGGCCCTTCTTTTTCTCTGCCTTGTGCTCTCTTTGCTCTGCAACACTCTCCCCCTCTTTGTCTCTGTCGTCCCTTGACAGGCTTTACTTCTTGTCTTTAGTTTGTTTAAGAGGTCTGAATACACGCACCCAGCGGTCGAAGCGGCAACAAGGACTGTCAGACAATTGGTTATCTTATCCGAGGTATGTCCTTTGCTTTTGTTTTGCCCCTTGGTATTCCGTATATCACATATCTGGGTTGCTGTATTCAGTTGGGTTGCCACGCACACCACCAGTGACTAAGAATGTGCTATTCTTAGTTACTCTCTTCAACTTTTCAGCCTCTGCCTCTTTCTAACTTTTGGTCTTCTGATTTGTCCTGGTTGCACACATCTGACCCTGTTGTATTGCTTTAAGCATGTTTACTTTCTTTTCATCGCACGCTATCAACGGAAGGATTAGTACCTGCCAATTATCTTCTTGCATATCTTCATGGATACTCCTGGCCCTGGTTCCTCCTTCCACCTACATGCTTTTTCCTTGATATGTGCCCCTGCAGGGCTCTGTGCAGAGATGGGTGTTTTACCCCTGCTGGGCTTCTTGCAGAGATGTATCTTCGGATATGATCTTTTGAGTGAAGCTTCTTTCGTTGTCTTCTTCTTTTCTTCCTTTTTCTTGATTCTCCCTCAACACTGCCCCCCTCCTGAACTCTGTCGTCCCTGACATGCTTTGAGAGTCGACGGGAGTATGTTCTATACACTTTTTGCTCTGTTCCATTAAGCAGATTGGCTTCACGTATCATTAGCTGCTTCCACTGTTCAACTTTCACACCATCATTTGGCGGTTGTCTATGATCGGCGAAGAAGCTTAGCTCATATGCCACCAATCTGACATTCAGGTTGGATGACATCTTTAAAAAGACCTCTGAATCGATTTCAAAAAACCCTGTGAAAAAGGCTTCTTCGAACGTTTGCATGTATGTACTTGGCAAAAACATGAGTCTGGAATAATAGGCCATTATGGTAGGGCGGCTAGGCATAATAGACAAATCAAAAACAAGAATGTCTGTTCCCTGATTAATACCAATGCAGTTCAAAAATGTATATGCCGCATGTTTGAAGACCTTCAATACTGTAAGTATCATACTGAGTATTTTATTTGTCATTTTGATAGTTAAATCTGGTACTGTTGCGTAACTGTGCAGCCAAAATTTGATGGTCTTTACTATATAATCCTCCGTTGGTAGATAGTTATGCAGTGGACTTGGAAGTAGTGGATAGTTTAGCCACTGTTTATTGATAGCACCATTCTTTTGCATTTCCAAAAATTCTCTGGCTTCTCTTCTACGAGGTGTTGGACAAAAAGATGGATTTACCTGTAATAAATATGGTGCCGCTTGCCAGTGCACCCGTAATGTAGGATGTTTCTCCAAAAATTTTCTTCTCAAAATAGGTTGTGCAGCTTCAAATTCTTCTTGAGTATAAGTGAATGTGTCATTTTTGAAGTGTAGCTGCTCGTCTGGATTTTTCTGTGTGATCTTTTTGATGTATTGTCTTGTTTTCTCTTTCATCAGCCCGTACGGAATGTTGAAAGGCTTCATGATCTTCTCTAAGTCTTTACCTTTAATCTTTGCTTCTTTCATGACTTTGATGACTTCATCTTCAAAATGTTCTGTCAACCGGGATACCAATAGTGCCCGTTCCTTCTGACTTATTTCTGTAGCATATGGCATTGGATGATCATCATTTGGCTCTGCCATCTTCTCTTTTATTGGAGAATTATAAATCGGGGGAGATAGAGGACGTACCTCTACCTCGTCAGTAGGATTTTCTTTTGTAGGCTCTACTGGTGTCCCGATTGATGCTTTCTCTTCTGCTTTGATCTCTAATTGGGCTAAGCGCTTAGTCTTCTCTTTTACTTCTTGCATTGTTGCCCGTAGTGCTTCCTTGGTAGCTAGTAACTCGTTACCGATTTCCGCTACCTTATCCATATTTTCACTATAACTTGCTGCAAGTTTTCCATGGGTTGTATTCAGCTGCTTTTTTAGCTCATTTGTTTCGTGAGTGTACTTACGTTCCCATTCTTCTCTCAATGCTTGCTCTTGTTTCAACAAATCTTCATATTTCTCAATTTGAGCTCGTACTTCCTGCTGGTCAATATTTGTTGTCTCTTGTTTTTCGAGAGGTTGATCATATAGCAACGACTTCATTAATTCTTTATTTTTGTTTCGTAAATTGTCATTTTCCTCCATATACACCTTTAGTTTTGTTTCCAGTAAGTTGCTTCTAGCTTTCATTCTCTCTTTGTCGACCTCGCTGGCTTCATGTAATCTTTGTAGGTTTGTCAGATGTGCCTGGAGTTGGTGATGCTGGGTCATCAATGTATCACATTGTGATTTTACTGCGAGTAACTCCGTTCCCTTGGCTGCAATCTCTTTCTAGGCCTGGATAAGTTGTGTAGATAGTTGTTCACTCATAATTTGAAACTGATTCTTTTCCCTCATGGCTTTGTCATAATCTGCATCTGTATCCATCATCTGTTGTTGTGTATCCATGGCCGTTTGGATCATTTGTTTGACAACAGGTTTTAATTGAGTGACATCCACATTTAACCAAGTGGTAGGTATACTAGGTTCTGCTCCTGTTGTCACATCTTTCCCTTGAGCCACGTGTAATGTGGTGTCATGGGGCTGCCTGATATGAAGTTGGATCCTCGGCTCAGCCTCCATGTGGTCAATCTTGCCTTGAGGTGTATCATCCAGTACCTCAATCACAACGGGCTCCTTACTTGGTTGTCGGCCTGATTCCTGGTCTATTGGAGTTTGTATTTCTTGTTTGATAGGTGGCACAACACCTTTATTAGTTATTGGAGCTTCCTTGATACTGATCTTTGATGTATCATTCAATTGAATGACGTGCTCTGGTTCAGTTGGTTCTTCTATGCTCTTTGCTTGTCTCTGTTCGTTGTCTGGCATGACTTCAACTTGATTGATCTCTGTCCAATCTTCATTGTGTGTTTCTGTTTGTATATCTGTATCCAGGGTGTCCTTCTCACAACTTGATTCTTCATTAGAGCTTGATTCCTCCAATCCTATTTCTTTGTATCTAGAAGGTACTTGATGAGTTGCTTTATCCTTTTGTTTCTTTTCCTGGCTTGCCTGTCTGTAATGGTGACCTTGAATATTCAAATTTATCTACCCCCGCATATACTGATGCGTTTCTTCCAGGGCTGCAGAGAGATCTCTCTTAGTAATTGGTTGTTGGGTCCCAGGAATCCTTGGTAATGTGTGTGTCCTCTTTGATTGGGGTGTGGCCTGGGCTTCTTCCTCCCTAAGGTGCTTTGTTCCTCTCATAGGTGTCTTTGAGTTGGTTCCTACTTCTTCAACCACGATGACTGTTTTCTTTTTCTTTGGGACAGTTGCTGACTTGGCATATTTGGCTAACTCTGTTGATGTTGGCATCACGCGCAAGCAGTTCTTCATATCCAATGCTTCATAGATAAGTAGGGTCAAGGTCGAACTACCATTCAGAAACTTTTTCTGACCCCACTTCTTTTTTGCTTCAAATAGGCGTTCTTGAACGTAAGGAGTCATATTTACTTGATTTCCGACTTGCCTCATAGCATGTGAAAGTAGTTGCACCACGATCTTTTGAGGTGCTGTATATCTATGCATGCTTGGAAAACAAAAGTGCTGGTGCACTAAGCGAATAGCCTCTTCAATATCAGTTCTATTGATTTCCAAAAAGGATCGCTTTTTAGGATCATGACATTCATCTTTGACATTAGTGTGTCCTTCTTGATTCCATCCGAAAGCTCGGTTAATTAGCTCGTGAGTAAATTGAATTGTCTTCCAGGCACCAACTTTATCCAGTACTCGTGCCTCAGGGACTGATATCTTATTTGATGCAGGCTGGAGTGTATTGATCACTTGCGTACATCTCTGAAAATTTGGCAAATATATTGGAAGTCTTAAAAAGGCATCAATTCTAGCTTGAGTCCAGACATTTGTCATGCGCGGTAATCCTTGTATGATAGTCTTGAAGTCTTGCGACATGACAGGGAAGTAGTGATCCCTGTCCATGATTTTGATAGTGGCCATGAAAATGAGATCCGATACTGGTTGGTCATCCAGAAACCAATGGCCTCTTGCTTTTGTTATGGATTCCAAGGGAAGAAGACCTCTTCCACTTGCGTCTCTTCGGAGTTAGTAGATGCCATCTGCACTCAATATAGAGTATGAATTAGTGGCAAGATAGTATCAGAAATCCTCCTTCATTTGTCCTTCATAAGATTGACATTGCTCCAAGTGAATGGTGTCGTCCCTTCCCCGTGGGTGTGAGAAAGGTAATACTTGGTTTTTTTACCTATTTTTAGGTATTTTTATGTGTTTTTGTCTGAAAGAAAACAGAAAAGTTAGTTCATAGCCGAAGCGGTTATTAATTTTTTTAGTAATTTTCTTTAGATTATGTACAAGTGCTCTCCTATTTCCCAAGAGGAAAATGTGCTTCACTATCCTGAAATAGAAGAATAGCGTGCCGAATGCTTGGCCTTGTAATGTGGCCCTATCATGCATACTTTGGATTCTGGTAACTCCAAATGCGTGCAACTCGAATTATTTGGTAGATGTATACAACTTGCTTTGTCTTTCAACATCCAAATCTGCTTTATTCCGTTGAGAGAAATCGTGCTCCCAACCTTCCTGGTGAATGTGATGCTTCTCATTTGGTGCTTCTGCTTTGTCTGCTTTTTGAATCTTGGAATGACGTGTGAATTGTATGTAGACTCCTGCTCTATCATGTAGCAGTTTAGCTTCTGTCGCTTTGCCTTTAGATCATACTGATTTTCCTTGTTCATTGGTTCGTCCTTTTTTATGATTGTCCTTTGGGTACATGACTTGGGAATCCATATTTGTGTGCGGTCCGATTGGGTGGCTACCACCTTCTTAGGAATCCATACTTTAGCAATTCTTTGTGGAACTGAATATCTAGAGCGATTTACATACTGGTTTTGTGGGTTCTTCTGATGTAGCAAGTAATTCTTTTGTTGAAGATATGCAGCCATTTGGTCCTTCCTTATCCAAGCTTGTCGAGTGTAAGGAATGGGGTATATTCTAATAGGTGCAAACTTGGGATTACTCGGAGAACTAGTCTCTCTTGTGCATGGTTCTTCGCTAAGGCTGTTTTCAGATAGAATGATACTCTTGTGACTTGCTAGATTAGAAGATGGTGTGCAAGCAGGATTCAGTATGTTCTCACATGAAGTACTCAATGAAGGGGTTTCCATAGTGCTAGTGAACATGCATTCATCACTATGTTCATTTGGGTGAGTTTTTGGTTCTATACTTGCGGCTTTGATTGGTCGTTCGTCTAGCATGCTGAATACTTCACGATGTCCTATCCTGGCTGAGATGTATCCTAAGGCCAATTGAATAGTTACTTCATATTTATATATCCAGTCTTGTCCTAACACGAGCTCTTCCAATAAATCTTGATCGTGACATACTAAGAGTTTTTGTTCCATAGTGTTGCTTCCTAAGTGTAGAGGTAAGATAATCTCTCCTATACACTTGGTGATCTTTCCTCTTATTCCAATCAGCTGTGCCTTTGATGGACGTAATTCTTCCTTGAGTTGCTGAGTCAATGAAAATTTGATACAGCTTATGGCGGCTCCTGTGTCAATGAGAACATCCACTAAGTGGTACTCCATTTTTCCGGCTCCCAAATTCAAATATGGTTGTGTTCTTTGTTGACCTAGGTTTTCAGTGGCTCTAAAATTAGCCATTGGGATGAGTTCCTCTCTTAGTCGATATCTCTCATCTCTCTCTCTCTCAACCACTCTTTTCGTTTCCTGATCCGATCTAGCGCTTCTTGTCTGGCATCCTCTCGTATTCTTTCTTCCTCTAGACGTCTATTTTTACCCGTTATCAGTCGTGACATCATTTCTTCAATCAGTGGCTCTAAATATTTTTTTACTCGACATCCACGGATATAATTTGGCAATACTTCTCCATCTAGAGTTGCTAAGCTGATGGCTCTGCTGGTGGATATGCGATTGATGATTAATGGGCCATATCCTCTTTTTTGTAGTTTCTTTGCACGTTGTTTCAGGGTATATACCAAAACTAAATCTCCTTCCTTCAAATTTTTGTCTTTAACATGAGCATCAAAATATGCCTTTTGTCGCCGTTTAGCAACATAAATCCCTGCTACAGCTTGTAACCTAGTTTCATGTAACTTCTCTATTTGATCCAATTGAGCTGAGAGTTCATGTCCTGTCCACTCATAAGTTGTTGCTACTCTGAGAGCGCTAGAGGGCTAATAGGTCCTATGAAGTCTATTCCCCATTTTGTGAAAGCTCTTGCACTCATCATGGGTTTCAGAGGCATTTCATCTCTTCTAATTGGATATTTCGTTTGTTGACATGTATCACATCGTTGCACATCTGTTGCTGCATCCTGATGTAAAGTTGGCCACCACATTCCTGCAAAGAGAATCATTTTTGCTGTTTTATCTGCAGAGAAATGTCCTCCTGCAACTCCTGTATGTGCCATCTCTAATACAGCAAGATACTCGTCTTCATGAATGCACATTTGCAAATGATTATCTCTTCCTCGTTTAAAGAGTTGTTTTCCTTTGAGAGCATAGTCCTTGCTTTGTTCTACAAGTGCTCGTTTTCTTGCTAGAGTGGCTCCTTCTGGGTACTCTTGGGTCTTTAAGAACTTCACGAGAGGCATGCTCCATCTTGGTGCTACGGTGGAGTAGCATAGAGTGGAGTTCTCTTCTGGATTCCATTCTTGACAGGTTGGGCAGACTGATACATAGTTATGCGCATCCCTCTGCATGGTTGGCCAATATATGCCCAATCTCCTTAGTGTTTGCCATGTTCCGTTCGCATTTAGATGAGTTTTCCATTGATTTACATGTGCTTTTTGAAGCCACATTTCCTGTTCCTCTTCTTCTACACATCTCATGAGTAATCCGCTTGAGTCTTGGTAATACAAACTTCCAGCAATGATATGAAGGTTTTTAGCCTTCCATAGGTCTTGGGTTCGGTTTGGTGTACTCCCATCTTTAGGTCCATGAGTGAGTATAGGGATCAACTTTTCTGCCCATTGGGGACATACTTCGAGGTTAAACAGGTACGTGTCTGGCAGATCATTCGGTACTCCTATGGGTGGTTCGCCATGTGTCATCCTTGATAAGTGATCCGCTCTTATGTGGGTATTTCCTTTCTTGACTATTACTTCAAAATCAAATTCCATCAACAATAAAAACCATCGTACTAGTCGCCCCGTATTACAAGGTGTTGATATATTTAGGTAGTGATGTGTGTGAACACACTAGGACTGCCGGGGCACTTTTTTCCCTCTTTAGGAGGTTTTTTTCCCCCGCTTGTATATACGCCTATTGCCCTAATGGGCTACTTATCTTTGTACATTCTCTAGTAATACATTCAGTATTGTGTGTTTGTGCTCCAAGCTTCTTCTTCTTCCTTGTGCTGTTCGCGTGCTTCCGCAGACGTCTATCTCCAACAATTGGTATCAGAGCAGGTTGTCGCTTCTTCTAGGGCGCCGTCGACACTCCTCCATTTGCAGTCTCAGATTCGCACGAAATTTGGTGAGCATACTCAGGGTGTTTCCGAGATCAAAACAGCTTCGCATTGTGGCGCCGAAATCGCGATCTGAGCTCGTTTCGGCCTCCGAACGCACTATCGCAGCGCTTGTGTAGGCTATTTCGTCCTTTTGTGCCAAAGGTATATACCAGTTTTTGTTTGCCAGTTTAAGCGTCTCAAAGTCTGCTACAAGTCTAGCAGAACTCGTCTGGGCAGTTCCGTTCAACCTTTTGAGATACAATCAATTTTCTGCATCAAGGTATTTTAGTCACCAGCCATGGCTGAAAGCAGTGATGTATTCCGTATGTTGGCTGTTGAGGATAAGTTGGATGGTACCAACTACCCATTATGGGCTTATATGATGCGACATGTACTGGTTGCAAAAGGATTGTGGAACATTGTGCAGGGTGTTGAAAGACGTCCTGTTACACCTGTAACGATAGGTACTGCAAATACAGGTGCTAGAGCTGATAAAGATGGTGTCGAAGATGATATTCCACAGATTCCTGTTCGTGCTGCTGTTTCTGTTGCACCTACTGCAGAGCAGATTCGCTGGGATGGCAGAGATGCCCAGGCACATGCATTGATAGCTTTGTCTGTCAAACGTGCCATTATTCCTCACATTCGCTCTTGCAGAACAGCAAAGGATGCTTGGGATACACTTACCACTTTGTACCAGGCTAGGAATGAGGCTCGTGTTGCTTACCTCCGAAAACAGTTGGAGAGTGAGCACATGAATGAAGGTGATTCTATGGACAATTTCTTAACAAAGGTCAAAGATTTGAAGGAACAGTTGATTTCTGTTGATGAGGTTATACCAGATAGCTCACTTGTGCAGACCGTTCTGAATGGTCTTCCTGATTCATATCAGAGTTTTGCTTCTACTCTTCGATTGATGATGAAAGGCAATCCAAATGCCTTGTCATTTGAGGAGTTAATCTCTGTTCTGTTGCAAGAAGATCAGTCCAAGCAGAATAGGTCCATTATGCGTGTTGCAGATCAAGCTTTCCTGGCTAGTCAGAAGGGCAAAGGAAAATGGAGCTCTTCTACTAGTAAGCAGAAATCTGCAAATGCTGCACAATCGAAGAACCAGGATAAAGATGAGAAGAAATTAGAAAAGCAGAAATTGTTTTGCAAGTACTATAAAGGAAATGATTATATCATAAAGAACTGTCCAAAACTGGCTGCTAAAGAGGCAAAGAAGAAAGAGGCTGGAATGGTTGTTGCAGAGGCCTCTACACCAAAAACAGAGTCTGCAAATCTTGTGCAGGAAGAAGAATGGGCGTTTACTACTGTCTGGAGTTTTGACCCATCTTCTCATGATCAGTGCATGTCTGTAGTAGACTCAGATGTTTGGTACTTTGATAGTGGGGCGACCAAACATATTACCTCGCAGTGCAGTTTCTTCTCTTCACTCGAGCCTGCCCCTACAGGGAATACTGTCACATGCGCCAATACCTCCTCTTATCCTATTATGGGAGTTGGTAAGATCATTCTGACTACTGCTGATGGTAGTTCTTTCACTTTGTCAGATGCTTTATTTGTGCCAGGGATAAAAAAGAACCTGTTATCAGTTTCTGCATTAGCCAAGATTGGCTTGGTTGTGAAATTTGTTGATGACAGGTATACAGTCCATGATCTCTCAAATGGTGATGTGATTATTGCTTCTGGCATTTTATGTCGTGGGCTGTATAAGCTCATAGACTATGAAAGATCTGTGAATGATTCGGCATGTGCAGTTCATGATTCTCAGGCTATGTCAGATGCAAAGCTTTGGCATGCACGCTTTGGTCATCTGAATTTTGCTAGTTTGCTACGCTTGCAGAAATCTGAAATGGTGTCCTCTTTGCCCAAACTTGAGGCTCTTGGAAAACATGTTTGTGAAGGCTGTATTTTGGGCAAAATGCAGCGTTCTTCCTTTCCAAAAGATGGTTCAGTTTGGGCTACGCAGAAATTGTAGCTTGTACATAGTGATGTCTGTGGTCCTACGCAGACACCCTCTTTTGGAAATTACCTTTACTTCGTGACTTTCATTGATGATTTTTCCAGGCATGGATGGGTATATCCACTCAAAGCAAAGTCCGAAGTGTTCATGTGCTTCAAACAGTTTTTGATTTTGGCTGAAAATATGTTAGCATGTAAAATGGGCACCCTCCGTTCTGATCGAGGGGGGGAATATATGTCTTCAGATTTTAATGCATTTCTGGTTGAACGTGGGATAAAACACCAGTGTACAGTGCCATATACACCTCAACAGAATGGAGTTGCTGAACGAAAGAACAGGTCACTCATGGAGATGGCGAGGTGCATGGTCAAAAGTCAGGCTTTACCACATAGTTTCTGGCTTGAGGCTGTCATGTGTGCAGCATATGTACTGAACAGGTGTCCCACTAAAGCGTTGCAGTCTATCACTCCATATGAGGCTTGGCATGACCGCAAGCCATCTGTTGCTCATCTGCGTGTTTTTGGTTGTTTGGCATATGCATTAGTGCCTGAACAACATCGCAGAAAATTGGATGATAAGGCAGTAAAATGTATTTTTGTTGGGTACAGTTCTGAAAGTGAAGGCTATCGTCTGTATCATCCACAGACTAAACGCATTCTGGTTAGCCGTGATGTTGTCTTTGTGGAAGATGCAATTCAGCCATTGCTTTCATGTACTAAGGAGACATCTGTTAGCTCCAAAGACATGTATGATACGTTGATGCCTCTTTTTACAGGTGGACAATCTAGTGCTAGTCCTAATGAGGCAACTTCTCAGCCCTTGCAGGTTTCATATGATGATGTAGATCATTCTATTTCTGATGCAGATTTACATGATGCACTTGTTGATGAGAGAGTTGATATTGAGCAGGCAAAAACTATGCCAAAATGGCTGGTGCAGACTTTGCGTGACAACAAATTAGATGCACCTTTGTCATATCGTACTCGTTCAGGCTCTCATAGTGCCTCCTTTGCATCAGATTGCTATGCTATGGCTGCGTCGAGTCTCTGTGATGAAAATGAGCCTGTTTCTTTTGATGAAGCACAAAATTCAGAAAATTGGATGGCTACCATGCAATCTGAATATGATGCTATAATGAAGAATGGTACATGGTCTTTATGTGACTTGCCTCCTAGCAAGAAGGCCATTGGCACTAAGTGGGTATACAAGCTGAAGCGTAAACCTGATGGTACAGTTGACAGGTATAAGACTAAGCTTGTTGCAAAGGGTTATGCACAGGAAAGAGGCATTGATTTTGATGAGACCTTTGCACCTACATGTCGTATGACTACTGTTCGGAGCATTTGTGCACTTGCAGCCCATCATGGTTGGAATGTACATCAGTTGGACATTAAAACATCATTTCTGAATGGTGACTTACATGAAGAAGTGTATGTTTTTCAGCCCCGTGGCTTTGTGCAGAAAGGGCATGAAAACCAGGTGTGCAGGTTAAAGAAGGCATTATATGGTTTAAAGCAAGCACCACGTGCTTGGTATGAGAAGATACATGCCTATCTGGTTGCACATGGTTTTGTGAACAGTCCAACTGAAAGCACCTTATATGTTAACTGTGCTAATGATGTGCTTCTGATCATTGTTGTCTATGTTGATGACATGCTGCTCACTGGTCCTATTGAGAAGCATATTGCTGATTTCAAGGCTGATTTGCATGCCTCATTTGAGATGTCTGATTTGGGGCATTTGCATCACTATTTGGTCATTCAATTTATGCAAGTTGATGGTGGAATGGCTTTGTGTCAAACGAAATATATTGACACATTATTGCAGCGTTTTGGCCTTGAAGACTGTAAGCCTATTGCCACTCCTATGGAGACAGGTTTACGATTGAGTCTTCATGATGCTGGAGATGCATTTGATGCTGTTCTCTATCAGGAGGCTGTTGGATGCTTGATTTACTTATGCATTACTCGGCCAGATATTCAGTTTGCTGTCTCACAGATGAGCAGGTTTATGCATTGCCCAGGAGTCACGCATTGGAAGGCGGTTAAGCGCATCTTTCGCTACTTGAGTGGTACTCGGCTACTTGGGTTGTTCTATCCCAAGGGGGGATCACTACCGCCAGATTCGCATGCTTTTTCTGACTCAGATTGGGCTGGTTGCTATGACACTCGTGTGTCCACCAGTGGTTTTTGCTTCATGCTTGGTAGCTCATGTATATCTTGGTTGAGCAAGAAGCAGCCTACTGTGGCCACTTCCAGTTGTGAGGCTGAGTATAGGGCAGCTTTCACAGCGACTCTTGAGTGTGTGTGGCTCAGACGCCTTATGGCTGATTTGGGTGTTGGCCATTCTTCTGCCACCACCATCTTCACTGACAGTTAGAGCACATTGGCAGTTGCGAGGAACCCTGTGTTCCATGCTCGCACTAAGCACATTGAGGTGCATTATCACTATGTCAGGGAGAGGTTCTCTGCTGGGGAGATCAGCTTGGCATATGTGCCCACGCAGGAGAACATTGCAGACCTTTTCACGAAGGCTCTGCCTAGGGAGAAGTTTGAAGCTTTCCGCAAAGCTTTGGGCTTACTTCCTTTTGTGGAGTGATTTCCACATAGCTTGGCACTTCCTTATACATGAGTGCCAGCTCCTTGTTCACCGCATCACTCCCAGGGGGGATTTGTTGATATATTTAGGTAGTGATGTGTGTGAGCACACTAGGACCGCCGGGGCACTTTTTTCCCTCTTTAGGAGGTTTTTTTCCCCCGGCTTGTATATACGCCTATTGCCCTAATGGGCTACTTATCTTTGTACATTCTCTAGTAATACATTCAGTATTGTGTGTTTGTGCTCCAAGCTTCTTCTTCTTCCTTGTGCTGTTCGCTTGCTTCCGCAGACGTCTATCTCCAACAGAAGGCTTATTGACTAAGTACAGTACGGCTTGATGATCAATAAAGAATTTGAATTTGTTTGCCAAAAGGTAATGTTGGAACTTTTTTACTGCGTATACCATTCCTAGGCCTTCTCTTTTGGTCGTGGTATAATTGCGTTCTGCTTGATTCAATTGTCTACTGGCATAGGCTATAGGATGATCTAACTTTTCGGTATCTGCAGGTTGAGCTAAGATCCAACCAATGGCAAACTTGGAAGCATCCACGTGAATATGAAATGGCTTATTCCAATTGGGTACTCGGAGGATTGGTGCTGAACTCAATCGACTCTTTAATTCATTAAAGGCCTTTTCACATTCTTCAGTCCAGTTAAACTGAGTCAATAATGCATAAAGAGGTCTAGCAATTATGGCATACATATGTATAAATCTTCGATAGTATCCACAATGTCCCATAAATGCTTGGACTTCCTTCGCAGTCTTTGGTCTTGGAAAATCCAAAATCACTTTGATTTTGTCTTCGTCAGTTGAAATTCCATTTTTAGAGACAATATGTCCTAATATTTTTCCTTGTCGAACCATGAAGACACATTTTTCTGGGTTGAGGCATACTCTATATTGTCGACATTTGGCAAAGATCTTTCCTAGTTCAGGGATGTGCTCTGATCGTATAGCTGAATAGGTACATAGATCGTCCACGTATACCTTCATACTCTTTCTCAGGAACTCCTTGAATACATGGCACATCAATCTTTGGAAAGTGGCTGGGGCATTGGTTAGGCCGAAAGGCATAACCCTAAAGGCATACACTCCCCATTAAGTTGCAAAAGCTGTTTTATGTTGGTCCTCTGGAGAAATGGCTACCTGATTATATCCTGAAAAGCCGTCCAAAAAACTGTAAACTTCCTTCCCTGCCACTCTTTCCAACAGATGATCCGTGATGGGTAATGGGTAACTATCCCTTATGGTGGCGGCATTTACTTTTTTCAGATTTATGCATACTCTTAACTTACCATTCTTTTTCGGTACGACCACCAAAGGTGACACCCATTCCGTGTGTTCAATCTCATATATGAATCCAGCTTCTAACAACTTATCTATCTCTTCCTTTATCTTTGCTGAGTAAACATCGTTATATGTGTAAGGTCTTTGTTTGGAAGGTTTAGCTTCAGATGTCATAGGGATTCTATGTGCACATATAGAAGGGTCTACTCCTTTCAAATCCTTATATGTCCAGGCAAAGACATCCCTGTATTCCCTTATGAGTCGTATTAACTCTTGTTCTTCCTCCATTGAGACATCCTGTCCTATAAAAGTACATCGTTCTTCTCCTTCCTCTAAGGTTACTACTATTTTCTTGGTCTGCTCTTTGTTGTCATATGCTATTCCTGACTGTGCTTCTTGTTTTGGCATTTGAATAGCAATTCTTCTCTCTTCTACTTCATATTTTTTGAAGTGGGTAGGCACATCAAATTGGTCTTGAGGCTTGTTTTCTTCATCATTTTTTGCTTTTTCTAATTCAAGCTCCTCTTCCTGTGTTGGTTCTTGATTTATTTCATTAATTATGACACTTACTTCTTGATTTCCACTTTCTATTTCCATTTTCTCTTGCTCCATTTCAATGCTCTTGTAATCCTCTTTCCATTCTTTTTCTATCACTTCCCCTTCTTCAGCCTCTTGAAGAACTACCACGTATAGACTAACGTCATATCCTTCCTCATCAATGCATTCATTCATGGTTATCACTTCTTCGTTTACACACACATCGAGAGTAGCTAAAATCTCCATCCAACCATGAGGTTCAAATTCTTCATCTAAGAATATTTGAGGCATATAGGCTGGATCTTGTACTGATCTAGCAACTCCTTGCTTTTGCTGCCATTCTTTCCTCCTATCTTCTTCCTTTTTCGCAGTTTGGCATATCCATAGATGAGTGTCTTCATTCATCCACGATTGATCACTTGAACCTATACTATGAATCGATTGATTATCTTCCTCCTTATGAATCTGATTCCATTATAAGGGGGGAACATCTTGATATGTATATGTGTGGAGATTTATTCTTGTGGTGGTTCCTTTGTGCTGTAGGTATACAACGTCTTTTCCCCAATCTTGCACTACCTTTAGTTGTCTCATGAAAGGTCTTCCAAGTATCATTTCATAATTTCTAGGCCTTTCAAATTGACATATCGCTAAGGTGTGTTCAAACTCAACTCCACAAGTGGTAAAAACTACCCGTTCCAATAATCCCAAGGGTCTTTCAGTGTGTTCATCTGCCATTTGTATCTTCATGCATGTTGGTCTTAGAGCTGATTTTCCCCATTTCTCCCAGATTTCTTTAGTTGCTATTCCTACTCCAGCTCTAGAATCTAAGATGGTTTTGGTGGTGTAACCCCTACAGGTAATTGGAAGGCAAGTATTTCCTTCATCTCCCTCACTCAAATCTCCTACCTTATCGACTGGGATTTTTACTGTGTTTACTTCATCAGACATCTCCTTCTCTTCCGCCTTGATCTCCAATTGGCTAGTCAATTTCTCCTTAAAATGTGTTTTGAACTTCAATAGTTCTTCCAATGTCAGAGTGCAAGGGATTTTTACCTTTCTAAAGTGTTGTATGATATCCGATGTTTGGACTGATGGGTTCAGTTATTTTTTTCTCATTGAGAGAATGCGGTATAATTTTGAATTATGTTCGTACTCTCCTGTGTAATTTGGCAAAACCTTTACACTATCATTTTCTTCGTTACTTGGATCAATTGGTATTATTTCTTCTGAATTCAGTTCAGGTATGGAGTCTTCAATTTCACCTTCTGCTTCTAGCTCCTCAAAGGGTGGTTCTATTCCTTCCATTTTCTTCCACCGGTCTTCTTGGACTCTTGCCCACAAATCTTTAGGCCATTCCCCTTCTACTTCGGGAACAATGGATCCTTCCCTTTTATCCTCACAGTAATTTCCATTATGTGTCTTACCTGCTTCAGGTTTCTCGGGTTCCTTAGGGATGACACACTCTTGGAATTCTTTTTTGGGAATTCGTGAATTGGGTAATTGAAGAACAGGTTTTTCTAAGGTTTGCTGAGCCACTTCAATTAATTTTTTGCATATCTCCAACCTTTCCTTCTCTAGGTCACCTCTAGGATATTCTCTTTCATGTTGTTCGATGGTAGGCCCTGCTCTTATTCGTGCCTTGTATGCCTGAATCCACATGGCTAATTCTTCAGGCATGGGATCTGCTAAAACTGATCCTACCTCTTCTTTTTCTGACTTCCCTTTCCGAATTTCTTCTTCATCTTCTTGTTTCTCTTTTGGATTTTGTTCACTCTTTTCATTTTCCTTCTTTTGTTGTAGTTTCTTTTCCTTCATCCTATCTCTACGGTTCTTCCATCTCTGTGTTCGTTTACTTGTAACACTTTTCTCAGGCTCTTCCGAGTCTTCAACTAGCTGAGGTGTAGGTATGTTCATTTCTTTGTCACCTTGATCATTTTCCTCAGTTTTGTCTGGGGTCTCTCTAGCTTTGGCTATAGTTATTGCTTTCAATGGTACAGTGTACTCCTTATCGCTTGTTGATGATTCTATCACTTCTATCACGTTAATTTGCACGTTAGAGTTAACTTTGTTGGGGTTCTTGGGGCAATCTCTGAAAAGGTGTTCTTTACCACAATCACTACAGTATCCTTCCCAGACTCGCTGTGGTGGTGGTGGGTTTGGTAGTGTACATTCTCTGATATAATGATCACCTCCGCATCTATAACATGGTCCTCTAGGTAAATGCTGTCTGTTCATAGGTCGGGGGGGTATGGATGCCCTAGGGGCTGTGTACATCAATGACACATAGTCTTGCTCATATCCGTAGGAACTATCTGGCACTTCCATGCCATAGGTATATGGTTCATACATTTGTCCATATTCTATCATAGAGCTCTCATAACTGGGATAGTTTCCTTGATTATGGTCATAAGATGAGTCATATGGTTCATTACTAGGCAATGGTGTGACTGGGACTATTGCTCTCTCTAGGTTTTCTTCAGGTTGAGCCATTTTCATTGGGACAACATTCTGAGGGTGGGGTGGTTGTTGTCCTAACACCGGTTGTGGTTGATTGTAACCTTGATAAGCATATGGTCGTGGTACAAGTGCCTGCTGCTGATAGGTGGGATATCTAAAGGCTTCACCTCCTTGGTCTCTCTGAGGGTATCTGTAAGGTCTCATGCCAGGTTGTACAGGTCTTGATTGCCTATTGTAAGGACAATTTTCCGCGCTGTGATTTGTGTAGTTTTGTTCTATGCTGCAATATTGTAAAGGGCCTGGAACGGGTGGTCTATTGTAAGCATAGGCAGGTGGTAGGACTATTCCCCTAGTGCATAAATGAGATGGATGATCTCCTCCACAATGCATACATCTCCTGAGCATGGGTACTCTCATTGGTTTGTTGGGGTAGTTCCTCTGTCCTTGAACATTCAGTTTCTTTGCTACTAAATCGGCTATTTCCTCTACATTGTTCTTAGGGTTTGATGTGCTGCTGGCTGAATCTTCACTTTTGGTACTACCTTGAGGTATTTTCAGATCCTCTGCTAAATTGTCTTCTAATTCAATACATTCCTTCATGCATTCTTGCAAGGTTTGAACTCTCTTCACGTACACCAGAGATCTTAATTATCCATTCAATAATCCTTCCAAAAATAATGACACCATTTTGTTTTGTGTGGGCCTCTCTTCCCCTGGGCATCTATCCACATACTGTTTGAATCTTCTTGCTGCCAATCTCACTGATTCCGTAGGAGCTTGCTTAAAGCTATGGATTAATGATGAGGAGTTGTTTTTAATTCCAGACTTAGTGAATTCCTCAATCATTTCTTGATAGACTTGTTCCATATTTTGAAAATTGTTAGGATCTAATGGCTGGAACCAAGCTAAAGCTGTGTCTGTCAAAGTTAGCCCAAAAGAATCATATTGGATCAAAAAATATTCTATTTGTTCCGCTCTGATTACTTGCTTAAATTCAACTATATGATTGTAAGGTTCACTAGAGCCATCATAGTGATTTCTCATGCATTTGACAACTTGAATTGGCCTTAATCTTCTTCCTCCTTCAGGCGGTCTAGGCATCACAGGGAAAACTGGTCTTCCAATGGGTATACCAGGTCCTCTTGCTATAGGTGGTCTAACTGGGACAGGAATTCCATTTCTTCGATCCACAGGTGGCTGAGGCCGATAATTAGGGTTATTTGTAGGCATAGCAAACTGCACATGTGGTCTAACCGGGATTTGAGTTTGTTGTGTTTGTCCTGACTGTTGAAATGAATTATTCTGAGAGGTTCCATGTGGGTTTTGTGAAGTAGTGGCTTGATCCCTCGGGGAAACACTAGAATGTTCTGATATTTCAACCCAGCTCTCTCTGAATCTGTTAGGGGCCAATACCTTCTCTGGTTTTTGTCCAAATATGTGATGATGGTGGGGAAGTCAGGATCTTGTAACTCATAGACAGTCACGGGGTTAGGGGCTTCTTCCCATATTGAAGAGTGGGCTCTGAGGAGATGCTCCATTCCATTGATCAAATACACATCCATTAAGGAGTCATCTTGGGGAATCAGGTCTCCTCTCCAAAACCTAACAACAATAGATCTCCCTCTAGGTGTGGTCACTTGCTCTTCAATTCCTTCTTCATTAGGGTTATGAGCATTGTTTTCTTCCCCAAGTTCATTGATGTTTTCCGGATGTTCTGTAACAACATACTGGATATCTCTTTTATCCATATAAAATCCTCCTGAATACTTAACTGCTGGCCTAGGCACTATGTAAGCATCTGAAGCTTTCTTAAGTCTGGCCACTGATCGGTTTAGACCATCTAGGTAGACATGTATCTCATGTTGATTGGTGGTCACATATTCTAAAGATGTCCGATATTCTCCCTCAATAATTGACATCATGCCAATCATTGGTACAATGTTTTGCATATCCTCTGAAGCCATAGGAATTTCTTCTTCTGACTCACTAGAGGTTTCAGAATAATGTGAACGGCTACTTGGCTCGGCTACACTTCCTACAGAAGAAATCACACTTCTTCAGCTTCCTAGGGTTCTCCCAGATCTTAGGTTCATCCACTTAAAAGCTCTGATCAGCCCTTGCCAACCTCTGGCTTCTAGAGCTCTTCACCAAGGGTCAGAATTCTAGAAAAAATTGGTGGGGACAAGACTAACTGTGAATCCTCAAGTCACGATACTTGACCTCCAAAAACGTTCACGATACTCGACCTTTCCACAAGACGATACACGATACTTGGATGAGACGATACACGATACTTGAGCAACACGATACTCGATATACGATACTTGATCCCACGATACTTGAGATAACACGACACACGATACTCGATACTTGTGAAGTATCACGATACTCGATACACAGGAAACATGATACTCGATACTCCAAAAAACGCGATACTCGATACACGATACTTGATCACATGATACTTGAGATGGCACGATACTCGATACTCAATACTTGTGAAGTATCGCGATCGGGCAAACATGATACTCGATACTTGTGAAGTATCACGATCGGGCAATCATGATACTCGATACTTGTGAAGTATCACGATTGGGCAATCACGATACTCGATACTTGTGAAGTATCACGATCGGGCAATCACGATACTCGATACTTATGAAGTATGGCAATCGGGCAATCACGATACTCGGTACTTGTGAAGTATGCGATCGGGCAATCACGATACTCGATACTTGTGAAGTATCGTGATACTCAACCACAGGAGATCACGATACTTGTCAGGTATCGCGATATTCGACCGCGGGAGAACATGATACTTGACACTTTTCAACTTTTTGCAAGTGGTTTTTTGGATTTTAATTTCATACACATGTGCCTAGAGTGCATCTACCCTCCCCTTTTAGCCTAAATCAGAAAATAACTTCTTCTCTACCTCGGTATGTCCTTCATGATACTTCACGCAGATCGTTTTTTCTGAAATGCTTAATTTATGTGATAAGGATGAGAGAATGATATATGTGCTTACCTTAGGTACTCTCCCTCAACCCTTTAACCACCCTGACTTGCTCTGCGCAGCTCAAACAGCCCGGAATTTAGCTCACGATACTCGACAGTCGCCTCTCATGATACTTGTTCAAAAGACAAGTGACTTACAAAATGACATTTTTGGCTTTTATACTTTTGAAGTTTCCTACTCACTAAAAAAAAACAACAAGACAAAGACTGAAAGCTACTCTAACTACTTAACCTACTCCCTTACTCCTCCTACTCTACTCACTCCACTCACTTCCCTAGACTAATAACTCACCACACACACTTCAAGAGTGAGAAGTAGTAAGTGCAAATGAAAGTGAGTTACCAAAGAAAAGAAAATCACTAATCCTCCTCTCGCTTCAATGCAAAAAGCTACTTACCATCACACGAATGCCTCGGTTTGATTCGACACTCCCCGGCAACGGCGCCAAAAAACATGTGTACCTAAGAACCAACTTAGGGACTTGTGGAGAAAGAGACTATAGTGGGGATTCACGCTTTATTTATCAATCCGATGAGTATCAAAACCTAGCCGAGTGTATGAAGACATGCATTCAAATGACGATCAATGCAAATGAGTTACTCAAAGAGTGCAAACAAGGCAAAGACTAATCCAAACAAGCTTCAACTGTCAGTTATGGTGTCACGATACTTGGTGCAGTAGCCAATAGTAAATTGAGCTTTTCTCTCAGCTCCAAACTCCAAATATAGTGAATAGCATATGCTTTTCGAAGCTCTCGAGAAGACGCATCCAATGGCATATTTTCACTCAATTCTGACGCTTCTACTTCAAGTTACGAGCAAAATACTGAGTCACGGGAATGACCTTCCTACACTTCAGCACTTCCTACACTTCACACACACCTTAACTACAACAAACAAATGCTTTCATGGATAGACAACACTTCCTAACACTCTTTTCAAGCAACACACATGCACACAAGCTCACAAAGAAGATGATACAGAGAGGAGAAGACACAAATTCGAATTTCTATGCTCTTGATTCTTACAATGGCAAAAAGTCTTTACAAAGAGTCACAAATTGACTTATATACTTGTGCCCTAAAAATGGTCCTTTCACACAAGAGACCGGCACTTTATTCACTAAAAGGCTAATTTCCTACTAATTTACATTGGTAAGCTACTAATCTTCAGTGAGGATGCATCTAAAGGACTCCTCTAGTGCATTTACAACGGAAAATATATTACAGAATGATTATGATACAAAAATAAGGTGTCCAAATCGGAAAAATTTTGGGGCCCTTCTTTTTCTCTGCCTTGTGCTCTCTTTGCTCTGCAACAAATGTCCTTCATATATTCCTTGTTACATAATCTGAAATGGATTGAGAGGCCTTCTTCTTGAATATGGTAAACTCTGCCCATAAAGATGCCTTCCTTGACTTTGTAGTGTTTTGGAAATGCTCCTCCAAAGCATTCCATATATCACTTGCACTTTCAAGACCTCTAATATGAGGTAGCAAGTATTCATTGACTCCCAGTAGATAATGCTCCTTGCTTGAGCATCTCTCTTCATCCAATTCTTCAAATCTGATAGTTCATCTCTAGTTGGAGCACTAGGATCTTTGAATTGTGGCTTTTCTTCTTCACCTGTAATGTAACCTATCAATTCTTTGCTCATGAGATGAGCTTCCATCCTCATTGACCATGCTAGATAGTTTTCTCTATCCAATTTCTCTATCTGAAGAGAATCTCCCATCCTTTCTTCACATGTGTATTAAATTCTTCAACCTTTATGAGGAATAAGTGTACCTTTATTTCGAATGAAGTTCCTTTTGATCTTTTTGATTGCTCCAAGCCTCCTTCTCAAGATTTTCCTTTCAAGCTTTCACCTTTTGAACCTTCAAGTGTTGATTTCCTTAAGAATGCAACAGTCGCGGTCCTCCTTTCTTCAATTTTGATGATTCCTGCTCTGATACCACTGATGGAGAGTGTTTAATCTCCAAAAGAATAAGCTATCCTTGAAGTTAGAGCACCTCTATATCAAGAATAACTCAAAACCTTTACCAATTTGGAGGATCAATGCTCAATTACCAAAATCTTGAGCAAACTATGAAGTGAGTTGATACTTAAAAAGTCTACTACACATATCTCACTCATTGACTAATCAAATGTGTAAGGTTTTTTATGAAACTTTACACAAAATGTTGGCTATAGTTTCTGCACCTTCTCCAAGTTAGATCATTCCAAAAGATTGAGAATATCTTGAGAAATGAGTCAAATAGTTCATCTATGTCTGAAACTGATCTTTAGTATAGTCGATTCAAACACCTGCAACTTCTAACACATGGTTCTCCCAAACTACAATCCGTTTATTCAAATGCTTTTAGCCATAGGTAGCTTACCTTCCAACTTAAAGAATGAGTGCTTGCTTGCTCAAAACTTTACACTGTGGAAGGAGAACTCACCAAAACATTAGCATCAAATTTTGTGCCTGTTGCAACTTCACATTTACACATGTAAATGTTCCTACTCTCAATTCTCTCAGTTTGATCACATTTAGAAGCTAAAAACGTGTACAGAGGTCAATCAACTATAGAATTAGACTTGTACAAAAGCACTTCACAAAAGATTAAACATAGAAGGAGTACTAAGCAAAAGATCGGGCGCAATATTTCTTCATTTTTGAGAAGTTTTACATCTGATTGATGAGAGAGATCTCTTACACTTCTAAAGTGTCTAATGACTCTTACAACTACTGATTCTTCTCTTCAAATGCTCTCTCATACTTGCCCCGACATTTTTCTTGTATATATAGACAAATATGTACAAGCTCATAACCATACAAAAGGTATAAGTGATCTAACTCTAAATTAAGGTACATATGTATACAAGTCTTCATCTTTTGAACATGTACTTTCTTCATGCTTCATAAGTTGATCTTTTCTTCAATCCTTGACTTCAATCCTTTTATCAAAACTTCGATTGGTGATTGACTTGCACCAACATTGAAGTCCCAAAAATATCACATATTGGTAGGTCGTGTATACAAACACACAGATCAAGGCATATTGGCTTGTTGTGTGGAACAAGATGAGTATGCAAAATGGTTGCAATTAGCACATGGAGGTGCACTCAAGCAACATCATTCCAGACATTGAACCCTCCAAGCTCTGTAAAGATTAGGTGTATATTGGCCAACCATGGAATCGGATGTCCATGGGATGTGTAGGGATTGTCTAACCTGGTGCAATAGACCACCTATAGAACATGCTACTCTATATCAAGTGTCACTAATTCAAGACTTGAGCAGTCATTTGGTCAATTTTCTTAAGATGAAAACCTTCCCTCAAGAGATGATGTTAGCTAGACAATGAAACTTAGAACAGAAAGCCTTAGACTACACTCTCATTGGAGATAACCTATATAGACATGGAAGAGATGGATATCTTAGATTGTGTGTTCATCAAAGTGAATATCTTAAGATCTTAGAAACTTCTCACCAACGTGTGGCAGGAGGACACTTTGGACCATATAGAGTGATCAATGCAATACTATTTGTAGGGCTTTGATGGCCAACCAATCACATGGATGCTCATACCTATGTGAAGTGGTGTGACATATGCCACCTCACGCAGTATCTAATATGCAAGGATGAGATGTCACTGAGACTCATGATGGGAGGATGTGCATTCTCCAAGTGAAGAATAGACATTGTAGGTCCTATTAATCCCCCAACCAAGATTTCACATGCGGAGTATATTATTGGTACCACAAAATATCTAACCAAATGGGTAGAAGTGGAAGCCACTAGGAAGAATGATGTGCAAACTACAACCAAGTTTCTCTTCGAAAATGTATTTACAAGATATGGTTTGCCCATAGAACTAGTCAATGATCGTGGTACCCACTTCTTGAATGAGTTCATTGAATACGTGTTACAAGAACTCATGGTGATTCACAAGAAATCAGCCCCATACCACCCACAAGCAAATGGACAAGCAGAAAGCACGAACAAGATCATATGTATTTGTCTAACAAAGTTGGTGAACAATAAATTCTCAGATTGGGACAAATAGTTACATCATGTTGTTTGGGCTTATAGAGTGGAATACAAAATGGTACCCAATGTCACACCCTTTTAGATGGTGTTTGGTCATAATGTAGTGTTGCCCTTGCACTTCTTGATACACACTTTAAGGGTAGCACAAGAGCATCAATGAACTAGCCATGAACTCTCTTCTAGAATTTACAATTTAGAACGACTATGAGAAACTCGATTAAGAGCAACTGTTGGGATCTGTAGCCAAAAAGAGAAAATAATTTTACTTTTATCCACATGTAAAAGATAAGGGCTTGAAGGTAGGAGACTTAGTTTTGGTATATGCAATGAAGCAACATGCAAGGAAATTAGAAAAGCATGGCTATGGACCCATGATAATTAATAGAATCTCAACAAGTCAAGTTGTCCAGCTAGCCACTCTGGAAGCCGATATACCACCAAGTCACATGAGCGGATGTAGAGTGAGACTATATCAAGAACCCTTGACAAAAGAAATATTGAGTCGACTCAACAGAGCAAAGAAGCACAAAAAAGAAGAAAGAGGAATTTGAGAAGAAGCTCAGGCAGAAGCCTTAGAATGAATCTGACATATGAAGTTGAGAAGACAAGGTAGAGATCAACCTAAACGAGATGTTTATGGGGCACCAAGATATCACATGGAAATGTGCCAAACTACGAGTGTTAACCATCATAGAATAATCAACAAACATCCTTTTTTGACCTTATAAGTAGGATAGGACAAGAATGAGAAGGCTAGAAAAGCCATGACTGACTCAAGCACAACCACTAGTACTATTATATTTTCTTACTATCAAGACTTGCAATTGAACATCAATCCTATTGAAGCTTAGCTCATAGGATTCAAAGGTGTGGAAACCCCTTGCTTGGGCAAGGTGGAGCTTCCCATCTCCATTCACAATGCCCAAATGAAAATTAAAGTATTAGTGTGTTAGGATGAGGACCTCACAAAACCTCTTATCTTGGGTCAAGATTGGATCTATGACCACTCAGTCAAATTAAACCTAAGAAGTGGGCTTCTTCAGGTTTGGGTAAACCAACAACATATTATAGGCGAACTCACAAACCATGCACTCACAGATTCAAGAAACACATCAATTCATGGTCCTTCTAGGAGTACACATGGAGATAATGATGCTATTCTTGTCCAAAGTTCTATAATGTAGAACAAGGCAAATCATGAAGGAGTAGCAGAAGCTGAGATGGAACTCCCTTCTTTTCCAAAGATGGTCAAGGCAAAACAAGCAAGGGAACCCAAGAAGCAGATGGCATAGAAAACCAAATCTCATACTCAAAAACTAGTTCAAAGCAGGGTGAATCATGGAGTGAAATAGATATGGAGGTGCAAGAGTGAGCAACCCTCTGCTCCCTCAACAAGACCACAAGTATGTACCAAATGAATGATGTAGTCAAAGAAAACAACAGTTGAATACTCTAGGATTCAACCTTGATGGATCATTTCTATTTGGATACCTAAGTGGTTGATGAAGGTTAACCCTAAGGCTAGACAAATTTGGGTATCTTAGACTCGTTTACAAGCTCAAGTAGCTGTACATAAACTCCTAGAGTTAAATCAGTGTTCACAAGCACTCACCCCACCAATATGTAAGATAAAATATGTTATCATCACACCATCCCATAAAATTACACCTAGAGTTACTTGGATGTGGTACCTAAAAAGTCCCATATTTAGCTAGAGCTACCCTTGACACCCTTAAATGTCACCAATTGAAAATTTTGTAATCCCATACGAGAAGTGTGGAAAGTGAAACTTTGCAATAAAGCCCCTAACCCAACAGTGTAAATACCGTTATAGAAGGATAGATGCAATCCAAGTACATTGCACATCTTGAGTATGCATCGAGGGAATGTACTAACCTCTGAACATCCACTCACATTCACACCACACATCACCCTTACTAACTCACTAACCAGAATGAATATCATGTTGGTATTGTAAAGGGGACAAGGTATCATCTCATTACTAATGAATTGCTAATATGATCTTCTTCTTCTAGCAGATTCAAGAGCATCAACCATCTCTAGCACCATGATAGAAACGATAGGAACCAGTTCGCAAGTAGGGACTAGTCAGCAAACCATAGATATAGAGAGCTTTCCCATATTAGATGAACTTAAGGAACGATAAGAAGAGATGAGAGACTTAGAGGTCATTCCTATCCAAGATTCATCAATGGGCCATACAAATGAGGTTAGCAAGAACTCTCATTGGTTTAGGGAAGTGTCAGGACACCTCAAGGAAGGATCTTTCATTTGAGAAGTAGAGATAGAATAAAAAAATGTGTGGGGAAAGCACCACTTCTTCACAAGAAAATTTGAACATCTATAGAACTTAGTAGAGTTATGTATAGTATGGCAAAAACCGGGTCTCGGAGATTTATTTAGTGCCAAGCTTCCAAATCTTGACTTTATATGTTCCTATTATCTCATCAACTTGCTAATTCCCAGCAAGGACCCTAGAGCATCCAGTACTTTTGTGATTCCATCCTTAGTGTGTGGCAATGAGTTAATAGGGTTTGTCTGACCAACAAAATAGTATGTGAAGCCTTAGATATGTGGTGTATGCACAACCCCATTGAGAAGGAAGATTTAGTTCCTAACAGCATGAAGAATAGGAATCTCACAAAACATAAGGACATGGTGTCCACAACACCAAACATTGTGGTCCACCTATGGATGTGTATGCAACATTTTGCATTCCCAGGGCACGAGCCGCACAAGAAAATCTAGTTCAATTTATATTTAGCAAATATGCAAAATATGACCATCAGCCTACTGCACTTGATTATTGATTAGATCTATGAGACTGACAAGCAATGGTTGAGGAAGGTAGAGTTGCATGGGTGTTGTGCTCTTACAAGGATCATCTATCGATGCCTAGTGCCAACATACCCCTTCAATGAGCATTATCTTGGAATAGAGTCAAATAGTTTAAGAGTAGGAAATCGTGCATCACCATCAAAGAGGATGAGAGGATCCATAACGTGTGCTCAACCAATGGGAGCCACATTGACTCCAAATTTAACTCTTGCACCATAAATAGTAAAATGACCATTCACGTTGAGGCTGCCAAGAAGAAGTATAGATGGGCCCAACTTGATTTTTCCCCCTCTGCCCTCAGATTTAGAATTCCCTAGAGGAATTCATTTGGAAGAGCTTAATACTAAACACTTTGAAAGGATTCTCTAAGATGTGGACCTCAATTCTGAAGAAGAAGGGGAGGGTGACCATCAACAACAATAGGAACAAAGTAAGCATGGACTAGGAGGTGAAGAAGAAGAAGAAGAAGAAGCACGACGACCAAGAACATGATGAACAACAAGAAGGCAAAGAAACTAAAGGTGCACCTACCTATACTACACATTGCAAAGATTATATGACACCATGATGAGTATACAAGAGCGGCTTCGTAATTCATTTAGCATAGGTACATCATTGATCAATCATGTCCTAAGTGAAGAGGGAGTGGATCCCCAATTCCTTGAGACCCTCCAACTTTTGAGAGAGATCTTAGGAGCGATAGAAGTTTTTCATACCATGCTGCAAAAACGAACACCTTGCTATGATCGATGATTTGTTGAGACACGATCACACATTGGTAAGGACATAAGGATTCCTACATCGGAACACCAAGTGACCACACTTCAAGAGGCCACCTCAACAACTACCATTGAGCTCATAGTTGAGACTTTTGTTCAAACCTCATCAATCTCCCCTCAATAACCTCCATCCCCTCCCACCAATGATGATGTACAGACAACCATAAAGACCATTGCAACCACTCAAACCACTCAAACCACCAAACCCATCTTCCATACTCCTCCCAATTCCCCATCGCATACTGAAACAATTGCATCCACAATGTTCTTTAGTTTTTGAACACCTACCTCCCAAGCCACACTCTTTTCCACCATCACCAATCCAATGTATAATACCTTCACTGAATTCCTTGCACTAGTCATAGGTCACCCTATCGTAACCAATCTAGAAGGAAACCCCCACCCCATTGAAGGAAGTATCATTTTCCCTATCATTCCTTGCACCCAAGTCCCATTCATAGCAAATCCTTATTATTCCATTCTCTAACCCCCAACAATCACTACCACCCTGCCACAATTCTGGATTCCATTCATGGAAGCCCTCGCTTGCCCTCCAACACCATTTTCTTTGGGCCCACACCCATTTGTAACAACATCACTCTACACTAATACCACATGCACATCACCTACCATTCCCATTTTTATGGTAGAACACACATGCACAATATTCTCCAACCCAATACACATCTCTCCACCCACGCCACCATGCCCTCCACCTACACTTCCACAATCCCCCATCCCCCCACCACCAACATCACCAGCACCCATCACACCTTTGTGCATGGCATTGACATCACCCATTCCCCTTAGCCTTGCATTTCCACCTATAACTATTGCATCTACATCTATATATAATACAACTAATACCATGATTCAATGTGCTTATCAATTACAACAAGATTATCAACAATTGGAAGCTTGAAATGCAATTCTCTGGGAAGAATCCCAATAAATTCAAGTGAGAGTGATGGCATTCGATGAAGACAAACATGTGCTACAAGATCAATCCCTTACCCTCTAGCAAGCACACAATGAGCTCGATTCCCAATAGAAAGATGTGGATGCAGAAGTAGTCATGATTTAGTTGCACAAGCAAATGGAAAGGAATGCAAAACTACAATGGAATATTGAACTTTTGAGAAGACACATGTCAGCCTCTATGGAGAAGACAAATGGCTCCAATAGCAAAACGAAGACAATTTAGAAGCAGCCATGGAAGGGAGCCCTCATGCAACCATTAGTGTTATCCAATTTCAAGCGCTTCCCTCCAAAAATATCATAATTTATTACTACAAGAACATGCACATTTCCTAGAGTCATATGTGAAGGTGGAACAAGAATGTGAGTAACTCGTTATCCACCACAAGTACACTAGTACCTGAGGCTATTCCCCTACCACAATACACTAAAGAAGTCGAGAATCTTCAAAAACAAAATAGAGGAATTACAAGCAAAGTTAGCATATTATGAATGACCCCCTCACCACCAGTAGAACTGGAACCCAAAGAGCTAGTACTTCAGATTCCAATAGAAGAGACATTTGATGACACCTATGAGGAACAACCTATACTGAGAGGCCGTGTGACATAACAAGGTCAATACATGTTCAAGACTGAAGTACATCAATGGCTCAAGCACGTAGAGGAAATAGGCAGAGCACATGATGATTGGGTGGCGATACAAATTCAATCATTGGCAAATCTTGAAGACTATATTGAAGTCAGAGTATTTCCTGAACTTCTCCCATCCATGACTCCTCACTACATCTGAACTGTAGTATGTACCTTAGTTTGTACTTCTCGATGACTACAATGCAAAGATCAAATGGGTGATTGGAGAGGAACCCATTTTTGCAACTCATTTTGAGCCAAAGAACCTCCTAGAACGAGCATGGAAAGGAACCATTTTTCAACCAAATTGCTGTGCAAGATTACTAGAAACATACCCAAAAATGGTGTGCACATGGTCCAATGCACCGTTATACATAAATTACAATCTGTGCTACTGCTCAGTACCATGCCAATGAACATGGACAAAATTTGTACTCAAGGTAAATGCCACTAAAGGTTTCTTAGACTGGATAAATTACCATTACTTTGCTCCGTCCAAAGGGACACCTACTGTGGCATATATGATCTCAACTATATGCCATTAGACACCATGATTCAACAATGTAACTGGCATTGTCACAAAAATGTGTATGAAGATCTTCGAACTCATGATGGTGGTGTTCAAAACATTCAAAAATATGAAGGCTGTGTACATCTCAATAGTGAGCTTCAACAAAGGAAACATCGACTTGGTTTATGATATGAGTAGAACTCCTTTCAACACCATCTATGCCTGGCATGCCAAAATTAAGTACATGCTTTCTTGTTACAAGTAGACATTCAAGGAAATGTTCTCAACCGAGTTCTAGGAATACCACTCCAAAATATCCATTCCTAGATTAACACATCTTTTGCATCTCTTTGCAGTCGAACAAGATCTCCCTGTCAAGGAGTTATGCATGCCAAATCCAAACATCCTATGTCCTCTAGACTAGGAAGGTTTAATGACCAATTTATCATGAGGCGTCAAATCCAAAGAGCATGAACTAGCTACAGATGTACTTCAATATTATATTTCATGCCCTTTACCACAAAGGTCTTTCAAGGATGATAGACATGAGAGAGGGGGTGTTGCTAGTAGCCAAGGTGGTCTAGTAGGTTCGACAAGACAAGGAAGCATGAGGCACTTGATTCAAAGCAAGTCAAGGTAGAGAGAAGGACAAGAAAGACCTAGTCCACAAGAAATTCAACCTAGGTCTGATGAATACGCCAAACAATCCATTTTTCACATCAAACCATTACCAATAGTGATTTTCATCACTCCATTACATTGTAAATCCCATTTTTGATAATTTGGACTCCATTTTTTTCAAGCCAAGCAATCTTTGACCTTTAGGACTGCTAGCTCTATGTATATACCAATTTTCAAAATTTTTAGAGCTTGTTTGAGCCTCCAAAATAGCTTAGGAACCTAATTCTTAGCTAGACTAGACACTAGGTTTCAACAAGTATAAAACTAGTCAGAAAGTATAAAAGGATCTAAAGAGATCATTTATTTAGGATGAATTGTTGGGAATTGAAGCAACTAGAGCACATTGTAAACTTTTTTTTTACTTATTAAAGATTCCATTGCTCTTTCTTTGTCTTATCGTGTTTATGTGTGTGTGGGTGTGTATGTGTGTGCATGTTGGCATGCTTCTTACTCACAGACTTGTATTCTCACTTTCTCATGGTTGTCATACCATTCTCATGTCTCCTTGGATTGACAATTATGATGGAGAGTGTTAATCTCCAAAAGAATAAGCTATCCTTGAAGTTAGAGCACCTCTATATCAAGAATAACTCAAAACCTTTACCAATTTTGAGGATCAATGCTCAATTACCATAATCTTGAACAAACTGTGAAGTGAGTTGATACTCAGAAAGTCTACTACACATATCTCACTCATTGACTAATCAAATGTGTAAAGTTTTTTATGAAACTTTACACAAGATGTCGCCTACAGTTTGTGCACCTTCTCCAAGTTAAAGCATTCAAAAATATTAATTATATCTTGAGAAATGAGTCAAACAGTTCACCTATGTTTGAAACTGTTCTTCAGTATGGTCAATTCAGACACCTGCAACTTCTAACACATGGTTCTCCTAAACTACAACCCGTTTATTCAAGTGCTTTTAGCCATAGGTAGCTTACCTTACAACTTAAAGAATCAGTGCTTTCTTACTCAAAACTTTACACTGTAGAAGGATAACTGACCAAAACATTAGCATCAAATTTTGCACCTGTTGCAACTTCACTTCTTCACATTTACACATGTAAACGTTCCTACTCTCAATTCTCTCAGTCTGATCACAATTAGAAGCTGAAAACTTGTACAGAGATCAATCAACTATAGACTTAGACTTGTACAAAAGCATTTCACAAAATATTAAACATAGAAGGAGTACTAAGCAAAAGATCAGGTGCAATATTTCTTCATTTCTAAGAAGTTTTACATCTGATTGATGAGAGAGATCTCTTACACTTCTAAAGTGTCTAATGACTCTTACAACTACTAATTCTTCTCTTCACATGCTCTCTCATACTTGCCCCAACATTTTTCTTGTATATATAGACAAATATGTACAAGCTCATAACCATACAAAAGGTATAAGTGAGCTAACTCTAAATTAATGTACATATGTATACAAGTCTTCATCTTCTGAACATGTACTTTCTTCATGCTTCATAAGTTGATCTTTTCTTCAATCCTTGACTTCAATCCTTTTATCAAAACTTCAATTGGTGATTGACTTGCACCAACAAATTATGAGCTGGATCTCATCACATTGATGCTCATCATTGTGCTAGAGTTACATAGGCTTATCAAGAACCTATGAACAACTAGCATGCATCTCCTATGGGCAAGTTGAGTAATTCTTCAACCTGCATCATCAAAGAGACCCCAATATCTAGGTGTCTCCTAATTAAAAAAATCTCACCAAAACTCTCTTTATCAGCATCAAAGGCTTGATGTAAAAAGCATCAGTGCTATTTCACTGACCACATGGATGTACATAAATGCTATCCAAAAAAGAATATAGTGTGCATGTGATCAGTATATGCAATAGAATGGCACTGAAAGGCTGAATTCACAACCCAAATACTAGCCAAAAATACCTATATGTTTCTATCAGCTTTGTTCTTTAGACCCAATAAAACCTGCATAAACTTATAGTGGTTGTTCCCACCACAATTGAAAGCCTTCCAAGAAACCTATATGAAGAACCAAAACCTAAAAATGCAGAAATAAAGTCGAATGCACATTGTTGAGGAGACACAAAATTAATTGAATCAAGCCCCAATTTTGACCTTTGGACCAATCTTTCCACCTATGTAGTCAAAATTGTCCCAAAACTACAAGATCAGCTTTTAATTCTCCCCAATTTTGTACCCAAATAAACTATAAAAAATTTTATAGAGAGAGCCCAAGGAGACACTTTGAAGGCTCCAAAATAATGTTCACCTTAAGTATCTCCACTCTTACAATCAATATGCAACTAGGGCTTAATAGTAGGAAAACCTATTGTTAAGCAGTGCTTGGGGGGAACACTACTGGAATGCGTGACCTCCCAGCAAGTGCTAGTCCTTTGTCTTCCTTGATCATTGAAGTCCTTCCTTGTGCACAACCAATGGTTCCAATAGTGAATTTGGTGACTCAAATGATGAGGTATGTCAAAGTCTATGCCTTGGATGCCACCTTAGCTTCCAGCATTGGAGAAAGTCGTGGATGGGTGCTCACTTTGCTTGCACAACAACAAAAGAAATTTTGCTTCAAATAGCTCGAATATCAGTGAAGTGGTGTAATGGGGATATTCCACTGTGTTTTTCCCTTTGCCCTCACAATAGAAAAGTGAGGCTTGATGAAGAGCATGCATTTCTACATACAGCTACAGAAAAATTGATGATATAAAGTACACGAAGACTACGAACACAAAATTCCTAGGTTTTACAAATGTGATTGAACTTCGAGCTTGTGGCTAACCATGCCACTATATTTTTTATTAAAGAACATATACAAAAGTGTCTGAGGGCCATTGGGCCTCACACATGGATAGTAATGGTAACACAATTGACAATTTAGGTGTTTCAATTTCCCTTTTGAACAATAATGCACACAGAGTTAATCTTTGTTTTGCTACAAGAAGGTCAGTCTAGGAAAAACATGTCAATTATGCATGCTGCAAATCAAGCTTTCTTAGCTACGAAAAAACGAATGGAGCTCCTCTACTAGTAAGAAAAAATCTTATAATGCTACACAATCAAAGAAGACAAAGATCATAAGAAGAAAGAAAGGCAAAAATAGTTTTGCAACTACTATGAGGCAAATGATCATGTTATTAAGAGTTTTCGTAAACTTATTGGAAAAAATGAGGAAAAAGTGGTTGGAATGGTTGTTGCATAGGGTTCTACACTTAAAATAAAGTATGCTAATCTTTCTCAAAATGAAGAACTTTTGTTTACTAATTGCAGTTATGATCCATCTTCTCATGACTAGTGTATGTTTGTGGTAGACTCTGATGTTTGACACTTTGATAGTGGAGAAACCAAACATATCACCTTGCAGCATAGTTTCTTTAGTTCGCTTGAGCCTACTCCTATAGGGAATACTATCATGTGTGCTAACGATTACCTCTTGTCCTATCCTGGGAGTTAGAAAGATCATTCTCACTACTACTAGTGGTGGTTCTTTCAAATTTTCAAATGCCTTACAAGGATCAAGAAAATTTTGCTATGAGTTCTAGCTATAGCTAAGATTTTCTTGGTTATTAAATTTGTTGATGATAAAGTATACTTCATGATCTCTCCAATGGACATGTTATCATTGATTTTGGCATTTTATGTCATAGGCTATATAAGTTGATACACTATGTGAAATCTGCAAATGACTCAACATGTGTAGTTCATGATTCTCATACTATTTTAGATGCAAAACTCTGCATGCACACTTTGCTCATCTAGATTTTTCTAATTTTCTTCACTTGTGGAAATTTGAAAAGGTGTTCTTTTTGCCTAAACTTGAGGAACCTTCTAACCATGTGCATGAGGGATGTATTTTGGGTAAAATTCAATATTCTTCCTTCCCCAATGATGGTTCAGCAAGAGTTGCAAATAAATTTGTTTCTTATTCATATTAATATGTGTGGTCCTATGCGTACACCTTCGTTTGGGAATTACTACTTTGTGACTTTCATTAATGAATTATCCAAGCATGCATGGGTTTATCCATTGAAAGTTAAGTAAAAATCATACCTTACATGGAATCACACTCCAAGATCCTTCTCCAGCTTCAAACATAGAAATCTTTGTTTTGACTAACTTCTCTTGTTCTTCATTAAAAAAAGAAAACCAAGTGACGAAACATGTTGGCATAACATCTATTAATTTCCTTGATCAACATATAAAAATTTATTATAGTCTCTACTCAACATCAACACCACATCCAATCTTGGTCACCAATGTTTGCTGTAACTTCTACCTTCCCAACAACTAATGCTTTGAGAAATGGGCATTCTAAGTGCAGGTAGTCAAAATGTATGTTTCTACTTCTCGTATCTCCAAATATGGAGTGTGTCTAGAGTGAATTGCTTCAAAGTACATCACAAAAGATGCTCCTCCATATTAATATAGGTAGCAATAGTAAAGTATATAGAAAAAAATGATAAATAATAAATGTCATTGAAAACAAGATCATGTATCTTAGTTAGCAAATATTACAATATTGGATCCAACATTGTGGGAAAACAACATTAGATAGAAATTGCTTCATCACACAATGTATTGTACACTCATTCTCACTGCTCACACACTACTCTCCTCATCTAGGTTACAAGATTTCTATTAATAAAGTATTTATATCAGCTAATCAAACCATTAGGAATTCATTAGACCTTAAGAGTTGGAGCATCAACTGTCAATGCAAAAATATTTACAAAGAATTATACCTCCCAAAAAATAGAGATAAAATACAAAATAACTCTCCCAAGTGAGTTTACACAGATAACCTCCTAACATTAGCATGTATGGTGGATTGAGCCCACAATTGCGCTCATTCATCTTCTTGAAATGGTGGATGGATTTCTTGATCTGAATCATAGGAAAATTCGTTTAGGATTGACTTGACCCCAATTGCTACATCAATTGCTGTATGGAATTTATCTTTACACCCTACAACTTGTAGATGACCCCACTAATATTTCTAGGTTGCCTCCATAGTTTTAGCTTTGGCATAGTGTGTATATAAAATATCAAGGAAATTCTTATTGGCCTTGGTAGCTTGTGTAAACTAAACCTATAGTTTCTTATAATTTTCTTCCTTCTACACCAACTCAATATCTTTTTCTTCAGCTATCTTTTGCAACTTTGACACCTCCTATACCTTTGGCATCTATCCTCTTCAACCTTTAGAATGCTATGTTTGTTATCTCTTTCTATTACGAATTTCTTCCTATCTTCACATGTAGTATAGGCACCTCAGGTTGTTTGAATGTTTCTGATACAAATATAGCTTTGGGGTCCTTGATAACTTGCCTTTGAGATGGTCACAGAGCTATGAGAAATAGGAGAGAAAAAATGATACCTAGTTTGATATCCAAGGACCGTGACTTCTTGGTTGGTCAAAAAAATCTCCTGACTTCCTTTATGATGCTTAGACAAATTCCTTGGCATCAATCCACTTAATCTCAAACTTCAAAACCTTTGCAGACAATGGAGTAGATATTCTATGAAACTCCATAATGATTGGATTGAATGTTGATAGCAAGAGTCAAAAATTGCAATCCCAATCATAGGGGATCAATAATAAAATTTTTTGCATATTTAAATTCACTAGAACAAGAAAAGCTAAAGATCTTCATCATCTCAACAAAAGAGATGATGATTGTTGGTATGGTCACTCCTTCATAGCTCAGGTGTAATTGGCATGCAATTGTATCTTCACTTAGAATATAAATTGACTCTTGTTGTGGATCTATGCGAAGATGGAAATTGAAGAAATTTTCACCACCTTACTCCATCTCCTTGCTGATATATTAAACAAATGCAAGGCTTGTTGGATGAAGCTTAAAATCTTACTAGTTGAATATCACGTAGCCCAACAACTAGCAACCTCCCAGCCACTCTATATTGTGAGAAGGTGATGGTAGTGTGTCAAAATGAGCTGCTTTAGAACTACCTATTTCTTGATTGGGAACACTAGGACACTCTTTAATCTTTCTAATGATGCATATAAATGGTTGTATTCCTTTGGAGAAATGTGTTCAAAATTTTATGTCAAGATAGACTACTTGCAGATTAATAGTGACAATAAAAGATTCTATTTATGGAAGATGGTACTCAAAAAAATATTCATTGTTCTTAGCCAATGATGGATTAAGGAAGTTTATTTTTCACAACTGCTAATAGGAAGGTAACTGAGCTATCCAAAACTATAGATTGAATTCAAACTTCGTAGAATGAGAGAAATACCCCCAAGAACTCACAAGTGTAATCTTAATATTTTAGGAAGAAGACAATGTGTATACACAATCACGAAGAATACCTCATATCTATAACACATATTCATTTGCTAAACCATTGAATAAATGAGTCCAAAAGGATGCTACCTCCATATCCATGCATTGGTTATGAGCTTGAGCCCATAGGTCCACTTCAATCACTCTAAGAAGCAAATAGACTTGGACAGTTGATAGTCAACAATACACAGTAGCACAAAGATGATAATAAAACTTCATGTATGTGTATTGATATGTAACGTAAAATGCTTGGAGGTGCTAGAGGACTCCTATTTTCAGAATTTAGAGAGGCTACATCCTAATCTACTATCAAACACCATCCTACCAAGCTATGGAAGTAGAAAGATAAGATGAGAAAATATGATGAACTAAATAGAAATGATCTTACAAAGAATGCTCTATGAGCATTAAGACTCCATGAGGAAAGTGTGTGGGAACTCTTGCTAAGACCTTGAGTGAATGAAGAGAGGTGGAAAGAGGCACTCACTATATGGAGTTGAGGGTGAATCTCATTTCATGTGGGATAAATGGACTTGCATGAGAGTACATGAGAGCTTGTGAGAAGGCCCTTGCATGTGGGATAAAGTGGATGCATGCGAATACAAAAGGATAGAACATGGACATCTCAACACCCCCCTCCATGTGATGACCCCTTTTCTTGTGATGTGGGGAACTAGTGACATATGGCATCATGTCACATCTTCAATGATTTCACCTTCATGGGAATTTTTGGAATTTATTTCCATAGAGATACATGTAGGCGTTGTATTTTCCATTTTGAACTTTGCTAGCATATCTTTAATATACTTTCTCTTAGTAAGATACGTACCACATCCTATATATATGACTTCCAATTCAAGGAAGTATGTGATGTGCCATAAATCACTTATCTTGAAATCTTCCTTCATTTGATACTTGATCTTTGTTATGCCTTCATCATCATTACATATTACAATAATGTCATCTATATGAAATTTTTTATGTTGAATCTAGAGCCTCCATCAATTAGAACTCTAGAAATTGATCTAGACCTACACCATACTATGATATGGAATAGCATAAACCACCAATTTACCTTTAGTTATTTCCACTTGATTAATTGGCATCATAATTTGTGATGCTATAGAAGCCAAGGCTTTATACTTGTGATTTAACTTTTGTGCATAGTTATTTCTTAAAGCTCGAACTAGAGCCAAGAGTTCACTTAATTGCATTTAAAAAGTAGATTTACATGATACTTTCCAAGAACGTGGAATAGTAGTAGAGGTTGTAGAATCTAATTGCACTTTCTAAGAAGAAGAGTGTTGTTGAGTCACTGATAATGTCCCTTCAATAGTAGACTACACCATAACGTGATTGTCCTAAACTATCATTTTATGGGTGGATCCTTTAGTTTGGATTGTATCTTGTGTTTGGTTGGATGCTCTACACTAGCCGAAGTGGGTTCCTCTAGGTTTGGAAAGTATACAGGTACCTAAGAAGCACAATCTAATGTGTGATTGTACTTTTTGTGGTGCTCGTAGATGCTAGAAGGTGGAATCTGGTTATTGAATTGAAGCTTCTTTCCAAATCAAGTAATAATTCTTGTCACTTGTTCCTCATAGGAGATTATGACCATATTTCTCCTTATGGTAGCTATTGCCTTCTCTTTGATTGTGTTTGAAAGGTTTTTTTACCTCATATGTAGCCTTGATAACTTTATCCATGTTTTTTAGAGGGATGGGAATTTCTAGTACCACTAACTCTTATATTGTTACCAATTTTTGTAGATTATAGAGTATATACATATGGTTTTTGATACCAAGGACCAGACTGCAGGATTTCATGTTGTACTTTATTACTTGCAAGAACCTTATTTATAGCATTAAACATACATGGATTAATATAATGATCCAGGATATTACAAATAGAACAATATAGTTGATTTAGCACACAATTCACTACAATATGTCTTGTATTCTAACATCTTGTATAGTAAATTTGCTTAAAAACTTTCTTAACTCAGTAGGTGGTATCAGAATAAGGGTTGTAGCATCGAGATTCCACTACATAAATTGATTGGCCACCTTTAAGTTCCACTCAAGTTACTTAGTAGCATTGATGATGTGATCCAATGTCTGGGTACCATCTATGGCATAAAGGAAAATCTTTTCTTTGAGCACAAGGTTAATTCCATGAATGAAGGAGTCCCATAATCAATGGGTACAAAACCTACCCTTTCTTCACTAATGAAAGCAATTGCTCTAGGGTACACACACTTTCCAAAATCACATTGCCAAATCCTTCTCTAGCTTCAAACATAGAGTTTTTTGTTGTGAATAGATTCTCTTTTTCTTCATTAAAAAAAGAAAACCAAGTGTCAAAATGCATTGGATGGTATCTCTCCATTCCCATAATCAATCCATGAAATTTCTCTACAATCTATACTCACCATCGGCACCCCATCCCATCGTGGTCGAAAATGTTTGTACTAACTTCTACCTTCTCAATAACTATGGTTCAGGGAATAGGGATTCTCACTATGGAGAGTTAGAATGTGTCTTTCTACTCCCCATATCTCCAAATATAGAGTGTTTCTAGACTCAAAGTACATCACACAAGATGATCCTCCATATTCACATAGACAAATAGTAAAAGCTATAGAACAAACTGATAAATAATAAATGACACAATGAAGACAATAATATATATTACTCAAGTATTGTAGTAAGAACTCCAAATATACAATATTAGAGATTAATTGCTTTGTCACACAACATATTTTTATATTTGTTCTCATCACTAAGACACTCTCTTCTCATCTAGGTTATGGGAATTCTATCATTTAACTCTTTATATTAGGTACTCAAACCATTAGGACTTCATCAAATCATAGGAATTGAAGAATCAGCCATCAATTTGAAGATATTAAGAATTTTTCCTCCCAAAAATTATAGATAAAATACAAAATAATTCACAAAAATGTGTCAATATTGATTGTCTCCTAGCAGTGATTTCAATAGTTTCTAGTTATGGATATAATTTTTTCAGTGTGGAAAATAGGCACCCTCTATTTTGATTGAAGTGAGGAGTATATGTCTTTAAAATTTAATGCACTTCTACTTGAGTATGGGATAAAAGATCAATGTATGGTGCATGTACATCTCACCAAAATGGAATTCGTGAGAGGAAGAATAGGTCTCTCATGGAAATTCCAAGGTGTATGCTCAAAACTCAGGCTTTTCCACATAGAGTCTGGCTTGAGGTTGTTATGTGTGCAACATATGTGCTTAACAAGTGTTCCACCAAAGAAATGCAAACTATCACTCCATATGAGTATTGGCATGGTCACAAGACATCTATTGCTCATATGCATGTTCTTTTTTGTTTGGCATACGTGCTAATGCCTGAACAATAATGTAAAGAATTGGATGATAAGGCTATGAAATGTTTTTTTTTTGGGTATAGTTCTGAAAGCAAACTTGATCATCTATATCATCCATAGACTAAGCACATTCTATTTATCCATGATTTTGTTTGTGTGGAAGATGCCATTCAACCCTTATTTCCATGTACCAAGGAGACATCATCTGTGAGAACTAGAGAATGACATACCTGGGACTTGCCTCCTAGCCTATTTATAGCCCTCGCCTAGTCACCATCTAGAGTTCTCTCTAAGGTGCCTCTAATCATCTAGCCATCACAAGTAGGTACCTCATGTGAACTATCTAGCTTTTGGCCTTGGCTATCCTCTGAGCAAGAAACTTTTGGTTCCTCCAGGCATGTGCATCTCTTGAATATAGTACCCTCTCCCCTTCTAAAGATCATTTTTCTCAATGATATTGTAGTGGTAAACCTAGGAATCAGGATTTTTCATTCCATCTGATAAGATTAGAGTGTGGTGGGTTTTTGCAATACTAGATTCTTAAAAGTAGACAACTAGTCCCTCTACTTTCTATATGAAATTTCAACCAAAAATACTACTCCTTGCCTTCTTCATACTCAGGGAATCCCTCAGAGGCCCAATTACTCCATATGTGTGTAGTGTAAGTACTTGGAATACCCTCGGACTTCCTATGCATATACATTCAACACTAAATTTTGATGGCTTTTCACCTATAGATGTTGGTGCAATTAAGCCCAAGCCTACATACTTGATCACCTCACATAAGCTTGATGTATTGGCATTACACTTTGAAGGAATATATTGACAACCTCTTGTAACTTTGCTTCACAATTACCCATTGTAAAAGTGAAATAAGTCCATGAGGATTTAGGAAGCATATAATCTCATATCATTTGGTAGTTGAGTCAAAATAGAATCAATCCTATACTTTAGGATTCACTTTTAGGTGTAGATTTGAATTTGAATTCAAATCTTTGGCTCCAACAAAAACTATAAAAGAAGCATATGAAATGCCCACATGTATTTCGAGGTTCAGATATCATATTCATGTACTTTCATTGAGAAGAGGAGCTCACCTCATAGCTCACTCATTTCTCACTCATTGAGCAATGGTTTATTGCCAATTACATTGTAATTTTACATGATTTAATACATACATGCTCATTACTTCCTACTCTCACATCTCTGTCATAACTCATCAAAATAGTGAACTTGTTCTCACTCTATAGTGGATCATTTCTCTTGATTTAAAGCATGCTAGCTCAAGCATACTGTCTACTTTAATCTTACAAAGTTTCATTAATAATGCTTCTCATGATCCTTAGATATTAATCAATCTCTAATCACTGGTATGTGATTGTCGAGGCCCATAAAAGTCATGATGGATGCTTTATTTGCTAAACATATTTCTCTCCATATAGATCATCATTTTGGATGATTTCACTCATGATTGGGAGCTTGTTAAGCTAATTGAAGTTCCCCAAAAGGAATTTTATCAATGGCTGTTGTACTCAAAGAATGGTTCAAAACTTTGAGTAGGTGTCTCAACCAAAATAACAAGTTTTAGACCTTGGATCATATGCCTACCTATCTGTTTTGATCCCATCATTAGTGCATCATCTTCAAAACAACATATGTGATTATTTATGCTCACTCATTTCTCACTCATTGGGCAATGGTTTATTGCCAATTACATTGTACTTTTACATGATTTAATACATACATGCTCATTACTTCCTACTCTCACATCTCTGTCATAACTCATCAAAATAGTGAACTTGTATGCGTGTTCTCACTCTATAGTGGATCATTTCTCTTGATTTAAAGCATGCTAGCTCAAGCATACTATCTACTTTAATCTTAAAAACTTTCATTAATAATGCTTCTCATGATCCTCAGATATTAATCAATCTCTAATCACTAGTATGTGACTCTCGAGGCCCATAAAAGTCGGGATAGATGCTTAATTTGCTAAACATATTTCTCTGCATATAGTTCATCATTTTAGATGATTTCTGTCATGATTGGGAGCTTGTTAAGCTAATTGAAGTTCACCAAAAGGAATTTTCCCAATGGCTATTGTACTCAGAGAATGGTTCAAAACTTTGAGTAGGTGTCTTAACCAAAATAGCAAGTTTTGGACCTTGGATCATATGCCTACCTATCTGTTTTGATCCTATCATTAGTGCATCATCTTCCAAGCAACATATGTGATTATTTATGCTTATTAGCTAGAAAAAAAAGTCTCACAACACTCTCCAACCATCACTTATAGCAGGTGTGAAGCAGGTTTTAGTTGCACCAATTCATCTCTTGTGATTATCCACCATCTCCTCCAACGGTGGTATTAGAGCAAGCATAATCAAGATGGGAGATGGATTTCCATCCTTTATTGACAAATTGGACAGGAAGAACTACTCAGCATGGTCCCTAAGGATGCAAGCGTACCTTCAAGGGAGAAGCTTATATGGATACATCTCAGGAGATGAAGACATACCAATCTTTAAGAGCAAGAATCAATCAAAAAGGGGAGAACAAGAAAGGCTGACCACATGGTGTGCAAAGGATGCTCTTGCCAAGTCATATCTACTCAATTCAATCTTTGATTTCTTGTTACCACATGTTAGAAATTCTAAGACCTCCCAAGAGACTTGGGAAGTTCTTTCATCATACTTCTCCTCAAACACAAGAGCTAGCAAGAATAAGTTGTGGATGGAATTCACAACCCTCAAGCAACAACCAAAGCAAGGAGTGGCTGATTATGTAACCAAAATGAAAGATGTAGCAGACCAGCTTGCAAGCATTGGAGAAGAGATAGAGGAAGAGCACATAGTGGTCTCAAAAACCACACTATAGAAGAATGCTACAAAAATACAAGGAACCAAAGGGGAAGAGGCTTCCATAGAGGAAGCTATGGACAATCTAGAGGTAGGTACAACAATGGTGGATGCAGCTACAACCATAACTACAATCAAGGCTACAACAACCACAACTATCAAGGAGGCTTTAGAGGAAGAATGGACGTCAACAACTATACTGATCAAGAAGACTCTCTGCTCATCATGAACATGACATCCAAGCAAGGTAAAGATGATGAGCATGTCTTCTACATTGACTTAGGTTGTTCCAATCATGTGGCAGGAAATGTAGCTCTATTATCTGACCTTGAAGAACCCAAGGGGAAGCAACAAGTACAAATAGGTGATGATACTAAACATTCAGTCAAGCAAATTGGAAATGTCAAAACATATGATGGTAGTATGAAAAACTTTTGAGCAAAGTTCTGTATGTGCCTACTATAACCAAAAACCTAATTAGTGTTGGGCAGATTGTAGAGAAAGGTCTACATATCAAATTCACTAAGCATGGAGCATATGTGGAAGACCCCCAACAAGGCTTCAAAATGATTGCCAAAGGTGAGAAATTAGGTGGATTGTTACATTTGAAATTGAAGACAGAAGGAACATAGCACTATTCAGTTATAGAGATCAAACCTTATCTGAGTTGGAAATATGGCACAAAAGGCTAGGGCACATAGGAAAAAGAATTATGAAGCAAATTTGCAAGGATCAAAGTGTGCTTGGCATTCCCAATGTGACCAAGCAGCACATGATATACAAATGTGGAGCTTGCCAATTTGGAAAAGCTCACAGGCAACCATTTAACAGGAAAGGATACATCCATGAAGATTATTTGGAGCTTGTACACACGATGTGTGGAGTCCTAGCAAAGATCCATCCATCTAAGGTTCAAGGTACTATGTCTCATGTTACCGTTAGTGTCCGTGTGAAAGGCCAAATGGCCACTGGACACTTCTTTGTATATGTTCTTTAATAAAACATATAGTGGCCTGGTCAGTCACAGACTGTAAGTTCGATCGCATTTGTAAGACCTAAGAAGTCTATCTTCGTGCTCCCTGTGTACTATGTTTTTCTGCGTATTCTGCAGCCTCTATGCGGAGTACTGTGTGTAGCCTCAGGAGCTCGGTTTTCTACTCTGAGCATATCGTCGTGAAGTTCTCAAGAAGGAGAGCACACTGTGGTGCATCGGCATCGAAATACTTCACTGGTATCAGAGCAATTCGAGGCAAAAGCTTTGTCCTTTTGTGCGAACGAAGTGAGCACCCCCCCAGGTTTTCTCCAAGGTGGCGACCAAGGCATAGACCTTGGCATACCTTGTCATCCGAGTCACCAAAGTCACCATCGGCACCGTTGGCTGCGCGTGAGGGAGGACCTCAATGATCAAGGAATATAGAGGTTCTCGGTACTTCTCGGGAGGTCACCCATCCTAGTACTATTCCCCCCGGAGCTCGCTTAACCATGGCAATCTCTTGCCACTAAGCTACACTCTTGTGGTGTCTGAAGAAGGGGAAATACTAAGGTTGATATTACCTTGAACATGTTTTGGTCCCTCAAACCTTCATTCTTTGCTTTCAAAGCCTATTTTTGAAGCATTTTTGGGTGTCTTTTGGAGCCATTTTGGAGTACTTCTGCACATAGTTCTCTTCACACAGGTCCAAGAACATCAAGAAGAGTGTTCTTTGTACTTCTCCAACAATAAATATCAACCTTTGGGGCTGTGTTTTCAGCCACACTCGTAAAACTATAGGTTTCTTGAAAGGTTTCAGTTTTGCTGGGAGCAGCTGCTGCAAATTTATGTAGGTTTTTGAGCCTAAAATATCAGAGTTGATAGACACTTGCAAGTGTTATTGGCTAGTTTTTGGGCTGTGTATTAAGCCCTTAGTGTCATTTTACTGCATATATTGAGCACATACACACTATGTATGCTTCTGTGGATACCGCTTATGTACGTCCATGTGGTCATTGATGTAGCGGTTATGTTCTTTGCATAAAGCCTTCTAGGTTTGATAAAGAGGGTCATGGTGAGGTTTTCTTAACTGGGAGACACTGGCTGCTAGATTTTGGTGCCTCTTTCCATGTGACACCACATAGAAAATGGTTCTCTAATTATGCAGCAAAGTCTCTTGGTACCATGAGACGTGGTGACTCTTACCAATTTGATGTTGTGGGGATTGGAGATGTGGTTTTACAATTCATTGATGGTTCAAAATTTACTATGCATAATGTACACCATGTACCTACGCAGTTTGATGTCAGTTGGTCAACTTGATGACCTTGGTTACAAGGTGGTCTTCTATGCTCAGTCCTTTCGTATATCAAAGGGCAATATGGTTATTACAAAAGGAAGCAAAGTTGGCTCACTTTATCCTTTATTTGTATCACAGAAAGAACACTTGTTAGCTGTTACTGAACAGCCTATGGCTTGTATTTGGCATGGTCGTTTGGGCCATATATCGCGTAGTGGAATGGAAAATCTTTGTCGTTCTGGCTACTTACATGTGTTATCTTTCTCTAATTTTTCATTTTGTGAAGATTATCAATATGGAAAGAAAACCAGAAATGTGCATAGAACGCACATTGAATCTTCAATTCAACCTTTAAATCTCGTTCATATAGATGTGTGTGGTCCTATGCCCACTAGGTCCTTAGGTGGTTCTCTTTACTTTGTCACTTTCATAGATGATGCTACTAGAAAAGTTTGGGTATATCCTATCAAATTGAAGGATGAGGTATTTCCTACTTTCAAAAAATGGCTTGCTTCAGTTGAGACTGAAAAAGGAACTAAGCTTAAGGCTGTACGTTCAAATAATGGGGGTGAGTATACCTCACATGAATTCAGGCTTTTCTATCAATCTAGAGGGATTCGTAGCGAGTTTATAGCTCCTTATACCCTAGTACAGAATGGTGTAGCTGAGAGGATGAATAGAACTATTCAAGATAGATTAGTCTCTATGTTGCATCATGCAAACCTCTCACAAGGCTTTTGGGCAGAAGTAGCATTGACTGTAGTTCATGTGATTAACCTTTCACCTAGTACTGCCAAAGGTCTCAAAGTGGCACAAGAGCTGTGGACAGGGAAGCCACCATATTATGATCATCTTCGAGTTTTTGGGTGTGAAGCATATGTTCATATGCCCAAGAATCTTAGACAAAAGTTGGACCATAAGTCAAAGAAATGCATTTTTGTTGGATATGGTCGAGAAGGACAATTTGGATATCGCATATGGGATCCTAAAACACGGACAGTGATAAGAAGTAGTGATGTCATTTTCAATGAGTCTAAGATGCATAAACATCCCATTAAGGAGGTTGAAGTGAGAAGAGTGGTGTTTGAGGATACTAGTCCTCCGGTTAGCATGCATAAAAATGCTGCACATAGGGATGTTCAAGAAACTGTCCATTCAGATCAATCTGCACATGTTCCTGTTCAACAACAATTGAGACGTTTTGCACGTGTCTCACAACCACCTGATAGATATGTTCCAGGTTTAGATTTTGTTATGCTAATAGATGCCGGTGAGCCTTCTTGCTACAAAGAGGCTATGCAGACAGAGGATCATGTCAAGTGGGAGCGTGCTCTGAAGAGTGAGTTGGATTCTATTCATAAGGATGGTACTTGGGATTTAGTACCTTTGCCAAATGGCAGGAAAGCTTTACCATGTAAATGGGTATATAAGCTGAAATTCACATCAGATAGTGCTTCTCCAAAGTGTAAAGCATGACTTGTTGCAAAGGGTTTTAAGCAACAACATGGTGTTGATTTCGAGGAAATCTTCTCTCCAATGGTCAAGATGACTACCCTATGCATGTTTCTTGGATTCGTTGCAATAGAGGACTTAGAGTTAGTCGAAATCAATGTGGAAATTGCTTTCTTGCATGGAGATCTTACAGATGAGATCTATATGGAACAACCAGAGGGTTATGTAGTTCCTGGCAAGGAAAGTCTAGTTTGTAAGCTCAAGAAGAGTTTGTATGGACTTAAATAGTCCCCTAGACAATGGTACCAAAAGTTTGATGCTTTTAAGGCTATTCTCGAAGCAATGATGTTGAAGCTCAAACTCAAGGACAAAGCATGGAAGCACATCAAAAGGTGGACACACAAGGAAAGGGAGCAAGTAGGGAGCTCCAAGAAGTGTATGTCAAATTTTCAGAAGAATCCCCTACAAAAATAGTGATTTTCATCACTAAAAACCATTGTAAATACCATTATCTATTTTTATTAACTCCATTTTGTTCAAGCCGAGGAGTCCTCGAGCTTGAGGAGTATTAGAAGTACCATCGTACCAATTTTCATAATTTTTAGACTTCGTTTGAGCCCTCAAATAAGCCCTGGAACCTAATTTTTAACTAGGCCGGACACTAGGTCTGGACAGGGCCAAAACTAGTCAAAAAACTATAAAAAGAGCTAGAGAGCTCATTTTTGGGGTTAGCTTGTTAGAGAATAGAACTTTTGTAAGAGAACTCTTTTGCAATCTAAGCTTTCCATTGTTCCTCTCTTTGATCTTACTTTGTGCGCGTGTGTGTGTATGTGTGTGCATGTTTGCGTGCTTTCACTCACGCACTTGTGCCTTCACTTGCTCGTGGTCTTCATAACGGTCCTCACGTCTCCGCGGATTGACAAGTAAAGGAGGTGGTGCTTACGCTTGAGCTACAAATGAGGATCATTGTCTTTACATAAAGAGATGCTCAGATGACAGCTTGATATGTTTGATACTCTATGTCGATGATATGTTGATTGTTGGGAAGTCCTCTTATGACTTGTCAATTCCCAAAAAGAAGTTGAGTCAGACATTTGATATGAAGGATTTGGGGGATGCCAAACATATTCTTGGCATGCGCATTACTCGTGATAGGAGTAAAAGATGCATATACTTGTCTCAAAGTGAGTACATATCCAAAGTACTTCATAGGTTCAATATGCAGGATGGAAAGGCATTGAGTACACCTTTACCCACATATGTGAAATTGAGCAAGGATGATTGCCCCAAATCAGATGAGGAAAAGGAATTCATGACCAAAATTCCCTATCAGTCTACCGTTGGTACTCTCATGTACGCTATGGTAGCTACGAGACCAGACATTGCATTTGAACTGGGAGTTGTGAGTAGATATATGTCTAATCCTGGCAAGAAACATTGGGAAGCGATCAAGATGATTTTGAGATATCTGAGTGGCACTAAGGATAAGTGTCTATGCTTAGGTAGAGGGAAAACATCCATTATTGGTTACACAGATTCTGATTATGCTGGTTGTGTAGACAATCATAAGTCTACATCAGGGTACATTTTTCATTTTCCTGGTGGTGCTATCTCTTGGAGATCTCGTCTTCAAGAATGTACAACTATTTCCACCACAAAAGCAGAGTATGTTGCAGCAAGTGAGGCATGTAAGAAAGCATTGTGGCTTTCTCATCTTGCTTGTGATATGGGTTTACCTCAGCATGTACCTCGCTTGCTCAGTGATAGTCAGAGTGCCATTGCTTTGGCTAAGAATCCTATCTATCATGCAAAGACCAAGCACATTGAGGTGAGGTATCACTTCATTAGAGATTGCTTAGCCACTGAGCGCATTATTCTTAAGAAGTTTCACACTCGAGATAATGCTATAGATGCTTTGACTAAAGCTCTATCACAGGATAGCTTTCGACACTGTTGTCACTTGATGGGGGTTACTTGATTCTTGATCTTACACAGTCACTTGTATACTGTGTAACATGCCCATCAGGTGGGAGGTATAGTTTGTATACTTACACTCAGGTATTCTTTATCATTCTTTATTTTTCTCCCATAGTTACTTTGGCCATGTTGGCCTTTAATGGGAGATTGTTACCATTAGTGTCCATGTGAAAAGCCAAATGGCCACTGGACACTTCTTTGTATATGTTCTTTAATAAAACATATAGTGGCCTCGCCATTCATGTTGGTGTAAATTGCAAGCCTACACATTTGGCTCAAAGGATGCATTGAAGTCTACACATACATGAAGAAGCATAGGAACATATGCTAGTGGTTAATTACCACTTTACCTCATTGTAAAAGTCAAATTGACTTGGAATCTTTTGTAATCACCTACCAAAATGAGTCGTGGAAAAGTAGCTCATTTGATTGAAGGAATATATCCTAATATGTAGGAGCTTGATCATAGGGAGCCAAAATTTGAATTTGAATTCAAATCTTCACTCATTACATATAAAAGTGAACATGAAAAGTCGCGGGTAAGAGAGATCACTCCCGAGCTTCTCGTTTCTGATTTTGAGTGTGTGTGAGGACTATACTATAGCCTACACCTCTCTACACCATTAGGCAATGTTTTTCATGCCAATGGGATTGTATACAAGTGTTCATTTATAGATACATTTACATCATTCATCTCTGAGTTCTCTGTTAGTCTACTCAAAAGTCTGTCAACTTGTCAAGGGCATAGCTCGGTCAATTCTTCACCAAATTCAGTGATTCAAAGCTTGGTGAATTCAGCTCAAAGCCATCTACATGCTGTCAAAGTTTGAAGTGATTCTATTCAGCCATTTCAGAGAAATCTGCGTCGAGGTGAACTCTGCTCATTTTCTATTACAGTCCTAAAAAGTCGGAGGTATAGCTAAACTTGCTAAATTGATTTCTCTTAGCATAGTTTATCTTTTTACATCATTCCACTTGAAAATGGTAGCTTACTAAGCTAACTAAATACCCCTAGAAGGAATTTTATCAATTTCTATTGTGCTGGTCACACTGAGCAAAACATTCAGCAGGTGTCAAGACATAAATAGAAGGATTTCTTGAGTTTGTGAACTTCAAAGTTATCTATTTTGGTTCAATCATTACACACATCACTTCCAAAGTACATAGGCCATTTTTTGGTGTTATTGGAAAGCTAAGAAGGTCTACTTATCAAGTCTGAAGCAAAAGAGGGCTGGTACAAAGAAGGTGTAGCAGTACCTACTCGGTCTCTTGGAGTATCCATCCATCTTTCCCAACAGTGGTATCAGAGCAATAGAGGTAAAATGGGAGATGGTTTTCCTTCATTTATTGATAAATTGGTCAGGAACAACTATCAAGCTTGGTCTCTAAGGATGAAGACCTACTTACAAGGAAGGAGTCTCTATGGATACATCTCAGGAGATGAGGAATTGCCCTCATTCAAAGCAAGAGGATTGCCAACCAAGGAAGAACAAGAAAAACTCAACACATGGTGTGCTAAGGATGCATTGGCAAGGTCTTATTTACTCAACTCTATCTCTGACTTTCTTTTGCCACATATCAGAAATTGTAAGACATCCCAAGAAACTTGGGAAACCTTGTCATCATACTTTTCCTCCAAGACAAGGGCTAGGAAAAATCAGTTGTGGATTGAATTCACAACACTAAGGAAGCAACCTAAGCAAGCTGTTTCAGAATTTGTGACCAAGATCAAAGATGTTGCAGATCAGTTAGCAAGCATAGGAGAAGAGATTGAAGAAGAACAAATTGTAAGGCAAGTGATCAATGGAATCAAGGCTGATGACAAATGGGAAAGCTTCACCACTGCAATGGATCTCTACATGGACATGCACACTCCAGATCTTACAACTCTCATGGGACAACTATTTACACATGAAGCAAAGCTCACAAAAAATGGAGATACATCCAAATGTAATAACTCTTCTGCCCTATACACTGATAAGAAGTCTAAAGATAAAGGCAAGAGCAAAAAAATGGAAGATGAAGGTTCTACCTCCCAAGCCAACTATGCAGGGAGAGGTAGATCTTCAAGAGGAAGGGGCAGAGGAGGTAAGCAAGGTAGGGGCAGACCCTATAATTCATCATCATGCAACATTTGTGGTTTATCAAATCATACTACAGATGAGTGTTTCAGGAATTACAAAAATCAGAGAGGAAGAGGCTACCAAAGAGGTGGATACTCACAGTCAAGAGGAAGGTTCAACCATCACCAAGGCCACAACAACAATTACAACAACAATTACAATGGCAACTACCAAGGAGGATTCAAAACCAAAAAGGACTACAACAACTACACAGAGGAGTAGGATGACTCTCTTCTGATCATGAACATGACTTCAAAGTCAGGTACAAATTATGACCACCTATTCTACATTGACTCAGGGTGCTCAAATCATGTGGCTGGCAATGTGGCACTACTCTCTGATCTTGAGGAACCAAAAGGTAAACATCAAGTCCAAACAGGTGATGATACAAAGCATTCAGTAGTTAAAGTTGGAAATGTTAAGACTTGTGATGGTAATCAGAATTTGTTGAGCAGGGTACTCTTTGTACCAACCATTACCAAAAATTTGATGAGTGTTGGTCAGATTGTGGAGAAAGGTTTGCAGGTCAGATTCAATCAATATGGAGCATTTGTGGAAGACCCAAGACATGGGTTCAAGAGGATTGCTAAAGGAGAAAAATCAGGTAGACTTTTCACTTTTGAGTTGGAAGATACAAAGAATATTGCACTATACAGTTATAAAGATCAAACACTTTCAGAGCTTGAGATTTGGCACAAAAGGTTAGGGCACATAGGAGAAAGAACCTTGAAACAAATGTGCAGGGACCAATGTGTGCTTGGGATACCTAATGTATCCAAGCAACATATGATTTACAAGTGTGCTGCTTGTCAATTTGGTAAGTCTCACAGGTTACCCTTCTCCAAGAAAGGATATATGCATGAAGACTACCTAGAGCTTGTACACACAGATGTATGGGGACCAAGCAAAGACTCCTCAGTCTCATGTTCAAGGTACTATGTGTCTTTTATTGATGATTATAGCAGATGGACTATATTCTCGTTCATGAAGCACAAGGATGAGGTATTTAATTGCTTTAAAAAATATCTTGCATTAGTTGAAAACCAGACAGGAAGGAATTTGAAGAGGCTAAGGTCAGATGCAGGAGGTGAGTACTTCTCTAATGAGTTTGAAAATTTCTTGCAGGATAGAGGCATCAAAAGAGAAATAACCACAAGGTATTCTCCTGAACAGAATGGGGTAGTTGAAACAAGAAATAGGTTAATTGTTGAGACAGCTAGATCTATGCTTAATGAGAAGAAGTTACCTAACTATCTATGGGCAGAGAATGTTTCTACTGCCACTTACCTCATAAACAGGTTACCATCTAAGTCACTTGATGGTATGACACCCTATGAAGCATGGCATGGTAAGAGACCATCATTAGATCACTGCAAAATATTTGGATGTGTAGCATATGTGCACATTCCTTCTCAGATAAGAGGTAAGCTAGACCCAAAGGCTGAAAAATGCATTTTTATTGGGTATGATTTAAATAAAAAAGGTTACAGGTTTTATAATCCTACCAATAAGGGATTTATGGTAAGCAGAGATGTGATCTTTGATGAAAATGATTCTTGGTATGAGAATGAATGGGAAGGTTAAACTACCCTATGATTTGGAAGAGGAATTTCCAAAACTTGCAAAGGAGGAACCTACTCACAATGAAGACTCAAGTTCAGATGATGAAGACACTATCAACCTTGAAGAATTCAAGGCATGGAAGTCCAAGGGCAAAATGAAGATGAAGAAGCTTGAAGACATACCTGGATCTTCATGTCAATCAATCAGAAGATCTCAAAGAGAAAGCAAAAAACCTATCAGATACGGGTATGATACATCTCTTGTTACTAAACATTCAGTTTATCTTGCCAAAGATTTATCAAATGAAGAACCAAGATCATATGAAGAAGCAATAACCAAATCAGAATGGAAAGAAGCTATGGATGAGGAGATTGGAGCACTCAAGGAGAGTGACACATGGGAGTTAGTACCTAAGAAGGACTCCATGAAGGTAATAGGATCCAGATGGATCTATAAGTTGAAAAGAAATTCTGATGGAACAATTAATAGGTACAAAGCCAGATTGGTAGCCAAGGGTTTTGCACAAACCCAAGGCATTGACTATGAAGAGACATTTTCTCCTGTGGCCAAGATGCCAACAATCAGAGTGTTGGTAAGTGTGGCTGCATCAAAGAATTGGAACATGTACCAATTGGATGTCAAGAATGCTTTCTTGAATGGATGGATTTCAGAAGAAGTTTATATGTCACAACCTCCTCACTATGAGGACCCTAAGAAGGTAACTTATGTTTGCAAATTAAAAAAGGCTTTATATGGATTGAAGCAGGCACCTAGGGCATGGAATTACAGGTTAACTACATACCTCCAAGACCAAGGTTTTGTCATGAGCAAGGCTGACACTTCTCTGTTCATTAAGAGAAGTAATTCAGAGGTAATATATCTCTGTGTTTATGTTGATGACATCATCATTACATGTAATGATGTCAATGGAATCAGGGATATCAAAAGCCAGATGATGAAGGAGTTCAAGATCAATGATCTTGGTTTATTGAAGTATTTTCTAGGGCTTGAATTAGTTTACACTAATTCAGGGATATACATTACTCAAAAAAAGTATGTACAGGATATGTTGAAGAAGTTTCACTTGCAGGATGCTAAAGTAGCAAGCACTCCAATGGAGGTAAACCTAAAGCTAAGTGCCCATGAAGGTGATGAAGTCAAAGAGCATGGTGGGTAGCTTGAACTATGCTACTCTTACAAGAATTGATATTGCATATGGAGTAAGTGTGCTAAGTCAATTTATGCACAAGCCAAGGATACCTCACTTAGAGGTTGCCAAGAGAATCTTGAAGTATCTCAAGGGTACACAGAACCATGGTTTGTATTTCCCTTACACTACAGATATTGATATCAAAATTTATTCAGATGCAGATTGGGCAGGATGCAAGGATGATAGGAGGAGCACTTCTGGATATATCTCTTTTGCAGGTGACAAACCAATTTCATGGTCTTCAAAGAAGCAACCTACTGTTGCTTTGTCTTCCAGAGAGGCAGACAGAGTATAGAGGACTAGCTAATGCCACACAAGAAGCAATTTGGATTAAGCTTTTGGATACAGAATTGGGTTTGTTTACTAGGTCACCAATTATCTTTGGAGATAATACAAGTTCTCTTCACCTTGCAGCTAATCCTATCTATCATGCTAGGACCAAACACATAGAGGTCCATTATCATTATGTGAGAGAGAAGTTGATAAGCAAGGACATTCAACTTACCTATGTATCAACCAACATGCAATGTGCAGATTTGTTGACTAAAGCTTTGGATGGAACAAAACTTTGTAGGTTCAAATCCATGATTGGATTACAGGATATACTTGAAGATTGAAGATGAAGACTTAAGCCAAAATGTTTGGCTTGAGGGGGAGCTGTTGGTGTAAATTGCAAGCCTACACATTTGGCTCAAAGGATGCATTGAAGTCTACACATACATGAAGAAGCATATGAACATATGCTAGTGGTTAATTACCACTTTACCTCATTGTAAAAGTCAAATTGACTTGGAATCTTTTGTAATCACCTACCATGAGTCGTGAAAAAGTAGCTCATTTGATTGAAGGAATATATCCTAATATGTAGGAGCTTGATCATAGGGAGCCAAAATTTGAATTTGAATTTAAATCTTCACTCATTACATATAAAAGTGAACATGAAAAGTCACGTGTAAGAGAGATCACTCCCGAGCTTCTCATTTCTGATTTTGAGTGTGTGTGAGGACTATACTATAGCCCACACATCTCTACACCATTAGGCAATGTTTTTCATGCCAATGGGATTGTATACAAGTGTTCATTAATAGATACATTTACATCATTCATCTCTGAGTTCTCTGTTAGTCTACTCAAAAGTCTGTCAACTTGTCAAGGGCATATCGCGGTCAATTCTTCACCAAATTCAGTGATTCAAAGCTTGTTGAATTCAGCTCAAAGTCATCTACATGTTACCAAAGTTTGAAGTGATTCTATTTAGCCATTTCAGAGAAATCTGCGTCGAGGTGAACTCTGGTCATTTTCTATTACAATCCTAAAAAGTCGGGGGTATAGCTAAACTTGCTAAATTGATTTCTCTTAGCATAGTTTATCTTTTTACATCATTCCACTTGAAAATGGTAGCTTACTAAGCTAATTAAATACCCCTAAAAAGAATTTTATCAATTTATACTGTGCTGGTCACACTGAGCAAAACATTCAGCAGATGTCAAGACATAAATAGAAGGTTTTCTTGAGTTTGTGAACTTCAAAGTTATCTGTTTTGGTTCAATCATTACACACATCACTTACAAAGTACATAGGCCATTTTTTGGTGTTATTGGAAAGCTAAGAAGGTCTACTTATCAAGTCTGAAGCAAAAGAGGGCTGGTACAAAGCAGGTGTAGCAGTACCTACTCAGTCTCTTGGAGCATCCATCCATCTTTCCCAACAATTCACAGACTGTAAGTTCGACTGCATTTTTAAGACCTAAGAAGTCTATCTTCGTGCTCCCTGTGTACTATGTTTTCTGCGTACTCTGCAGCCTCTGTGCGGAGTACTGTGTGCAGCCTCAAGAGCTCAGTTTTCTACTCTGAGCATATCATCGTGAAGCTCTTGAGAAGGAGAGCACACTGTGGTGCATCGTCATCGAAATACTTCATCTCATTTATTGATGATTACAGTAGGTGTACAATTCTCTATTTCATGAAGCATAAGGATGAGGTATTTACATGTTTTAACAAGTATTTGGCACTAGTTGAAAACCAAACAAGAAGGAGCTTGAAGAGAATCATGTCTAATGGAGGTGGTGAGTACTTTTCACATGAGTTTGATCTATTTCTACAGGACATAGGCACAAAGAGGGAAGTAACAACGAGGTATACTTCTGAATTGAATGGATTGGTAGAGAGAAGGAATAGATTAATTGTTGAGGCTGTTAGGTCAATGTTAAATGAGAAAAATAACCTAATTATTTATGGACAGAGGCTGTTTCCATAGCCACCTATTTGGTAAATAGGCTTCCATCCAAATCATTGGATGGTACGACCCCATATGAAGCAGGGAATGACAAGAGACCCTCATTGGATCATTGCAGAATATTTGGGTGCATTGCCTATGCACACATCCCATCACAAATCAGAGGGAAGCTTGACCCTACGACTGAGAAATGTATATTTATTGGGTATGATCAGAATTAAAAGGGATATAGACTATACAATCCCACTAACAAGGCATTCATAGTTAGTAGGGATGTAGTATTTGATGAGAATAATTCATAGTTTGAAGATGATTGCACGAAAGTCAAGTTACCATATGATTTGGAAAATGATTTTCCAACCCTCACTCAAGAAGATCAACACCAAGAAGAGGACATCAACTCAGAAGATGAGGAGCAGATTGACTTCAAAGCTTGGAAGTCTAGAGGCAACTTCAAATACAAGAATTAGAGGATCTACCCGAGTCTTCCAATCAAGCTTTAAGGAGATCACAAAGAGAAAGTAAGAAGCCCATAAGGTATGGATGTGATACATCCCTGGTCACAAAGCACTCTGTGTTTATCACTAAAGACTCCATGGCAGAGGAGCCTTCTTCATTTGAAGAGGCTAAGAAGAAGAAAGAGTGGAGAGAAGCTATGCAGGAAGAAGGGGAAGCATTGCAAGAAAACCACACTTGGGATCTAGTTCCCAAGAAACCAGATATGAATGTAATTGGTTCAAGGTGGAAATACAAAATTAAAAAGAACTCTGATGGTTCTATAAGCAGATACATGGCAAGGCTAGTGGCAAAGGAATTTTCCCAAACACATGGAGTAGACTATGAAGAAACATTTTCACCTGTGGCAAAGATGCCAACAATCACGGTATTGGTAAGTCTTGCTGCATTTAAAAATTGGAATTTATATCAGTTAGATGTCAAGAATGCATTCTTAAATGGTTGGATATCAGAGGAAGTGTATGTGGCACAACCATCAAGTTTTGAAGATGAAGAAAAAGCAGGTTATGTATGCAAGATTAGGAAAGCACTCTATGGTCTCAAGCAAGCTCCTAGAGTTTCGAATCATAGGCTTGTTACCTATTTGCAGGATCAAGGCTTTGTGCCAAGCAAGACAGACTCTTCTTTATTTGTTAAGGAGAACAAATCAGAGGTCATCTACTTATGTGCCTATGTAGATGATATCATTATTAGAGGTAATGATTCTAATGGTATCAAGCAAGTCATGGCTCAGTTAATGAAAGAATTCAAAATCAGTGATCTAGGGTTATTAACCTATTTCCTTGGCTTAGAACTTGTGTATATAGATTCAAGTATATTCATCACACAAAGGAAGTACATAACATGATATGTTGGTAAGGTTTAAGATGGAGAACACTAAAGTTGCAGGTATTCCTATGGAGAGCAACCATAACCTAAGTTCACTTGAAGGTGAACCACTTGAAGATTTTACTAGCTATCAACAACTTGTGGGTAGTCTTAATTATGCTACTTTGACAAGAGTAGATATTGCCTATGCAGTAAGTACATTGAGTCAGTTCATGCATGTACCAAGGAAGCCTCATATGGAAGTTGCAAAGAGGGTGCTTAAGTATCTAAAGGGTACAATGAATTCGGGATTGTTCTACCCCTTTACTTCTGACATAGATATAAAGATGTATTCTGATGCAGATTGGGTTGGCTCCAAGGATGATAGGAAGAGCACTTCAGGGTACCTATCTTTTGCAGGTTCAAAACTCATATCTTGGTCATCAAAAAAGCAACCAACTGTGGCCTTATCTTCCATAGAAGCAGAATATAAAGGTTTGGCAAATGCAACTCAGGAAGCTATGTGGCTTTAGCAATTGTATGCAGATTTGGAGATACATTCCTACACTCCAATTATCTTCGGAGATAATAGTAGCTCACTTAATTTGGAAGCTAATCCTGTGTACCATGCCAGGACTTAGCACATTCAAGTGCACTATCATTATGTTAGAGAGAAATTGCTTAGCAAGGATATCCAATTATCCTATGTATCAACTCATTTGCAATGTGCAGATATACTCAGCAAAGCATTGGATGGAACAAAGATGAACAGGTTCAAATTGATGATTGAGCTGCAAGAGATCAAGAGGCAATGAAGATCAAGCATGTTAGGCTTGAGGGGGATATGTTGGTGCAATTAAGCCCAAGCCTACATACTTGATCACCTCACATAAGCTTGATGTATTGGCATTACACTTGGAAGGCTTCATATGTACAACCTCTTGTAACTTTGCTTCACAGTTACCCATTGTAAAAGTGAAATAAGTCCACGAGGAGTTAGGAAGCATATAATCTCATATCATTTGGTAGTTGAGTCAAGAGAGAATCAATCCTATAATTTAGGATTCTTTTTTAGGTGTAGATTTGAATTTGAATTCAAATCTTTGGCTCCAACAAAAACTATAAAAGAAGGATATGAAATGCCCATGTGTATCTCGAGGTTGAGAGATCATATTCATGTACTTTCATTGAGAAGAGGAGCCCACATCATAGCTCACTCATTTCTCACTCATTGAGCAATGGTTTATTGCCAATGACATTGTACTTTTACATGATTTAATACATACATGTTCATTACTTCCTACTCATATCTTTGTCATAATTCATCAAAACAGTGAACTTGTCTGAGCTTGTTCTCACTGTATTGTGGATCATTTCTCTTGATTTAAAGCATGATATCTCAAGCATATTGTCTGGTTTAATTGTACAAAGTTTCATTAATAATGCTTCTCGCGATCCTTAGATAATAATCAATCTCTGCTCATTGGTCTCTGACTGTCAAGGCCCGTAAAAGTCGGGATGGATGCTTACTTTTCTAAACATATTCCTCTGCATATTGTTCATCATTTTAGATTTTTTATACTCATGATTGGTAGTTTGTTAAGCTAATTGAAGTTCCCCAAAAGGAATTTTATCAATTACTACTGTACTCAGAGAATGGTTCAAAACTCTGAGTAGGTGTCTCAACAAAAATAGCAAGTTTTGGACCTTGGATCATATGCCAACCTATCTGTTTTGATCCTATCATTAGAGCATCATCTTCCAAGCAACATATGTGATTATTTATGCTTATTATCTAGCTAAAGAGGCCCACAACACTCTCCACCCATCAATTATAGCAAGTGTGAGTAGGTTTTAGCTGCACCAACTCATCTCTTCTTATTATCCGCTATCTCCTCCAACAATAGAGACCTTGGCGGCTTACCCTTGTCTCCCTGAAATACCCACTGACAGCTTGTCATATGGTGTAATATTGCAAAACCACTTAATCTAGTAGAGTAATGAAAAATACTATGCTCATCCAAAACTATGAATCGTGTGTGGATCTTCCACAGAATGGTTCAATAAACTAAGAGAAATACTATGCTCATCCAAAACAATCTAATTATGCTCCAATATCTATGGGAAAATACTAAAAATAAATGGAAATCTTTTCCAAATAGTGCTTAATCTCTAAGCTCAAGTAAACATGCTTGATTTACTCACTCTAATAAAATAAAACTCAAGAAATTCTTATCATGATCCAAATTGTGAATCCAAGATGTCAATCTATTAATGATCCAAACTATGGTCCAAGATCGCAATCTAGCATATCCAATATATAACAATCCAAAATATGGACAAAAATATGGATCTTTCATATCCAATATATAATAATCCAACCTATGGACGAGAATCTCAATCTATCATATGTAATATATAATTACCAAATTATGAATCAAAATATCTCCCATACAAAGTAAATCCCAATCCTTTTTTGTGGAACTAAGTCTAGCACGCCAAGTGAAGACGTGCTAAGAAAATACAGCAAGTAGTAAAACTACCACCACCTTCTCAATAATAAGATGCAAGTCATTCCAAGTGGGCAAAACTTAACATACCATCAATATGACCGAATCATTCCCAACTAGGAACGAGATGTCTCTAATAAACTATTGTAATACTCTCGACCTCAAAGAAATAATGAGGACCATAATGTGGGTCCACTAAATATAGTGAAAATTGGTAAGTAGATGTATGCACACTCATAGCCCACTAGGCTAAGCATCTAGATCACCTCACACATACTATGTTTGAAACATGGTTTGACCTCAGGAATATCAAATAAAGTAGTATGTAGCCTATGAATTTCTTGATAACATTAATTCTTACGTGCAAACCTTGCCTTTCCATTTCTAGGCCACTTTCCTATGGGCTTTCCTTGTTTGCAATCACATACAAAGTGATTGTCTCAAATGCCCTTCGATTGTCTAATAATAAGAAGGTCATGTGAATGAAATCCAAATCATAAAAAATACAGTCTCAATGACTTTTCTCCCATACCATCTATCTTACACCTAGGTAGAGTACAAAGTTTGATCTCCCATACCACCAAACTTTATATCCCACGTCATAGATGTGTGTCTGAGATCAAAGTCAAACACTTCTCTCAATGTGATAAGAATAAACAGAAGAGTACTCACAAACATAAATAATAAACATAAAATCATCAAGTGTTCTAGAGTTTTTCCTTCCCTTAATGAAAAGGACATAGTCATTCTGATGACTCTATCACTCATAACTATCTATAGCATCAACTCATCTTGAGTTAAGAAATGAGAAATGTTTCTATAAATCAACTCAACTAGAGTTGCAAAGGATGAAACTTGCATAAAATATTCACTCATAAGATGTGGGAATTGATACAAATTTTATCACTCCATAACTTGTGAAATGATAGCAACCACTAAAGTTCTCCTCTTCCATGCTCTCATGGCATGATATACATTTTTGAAAATTTCAGAAGAGTCTCCTCAATCCTAGTGAAAATGGTCACCATAAGGCAATCATTAATAACAAATACCAAGGGCATGGATAGCCCATGTTGATCACACCATGTCAAAAATATGTCATAAAAATTTGTGGAAAATCTTTTCCTTTCAAGAGTCTTTCTTGCATAAACAATTTTCTAAAGCATCACATCAAAGCTTATCATTAACTAACTTTTATACTTGAAAATTTTATGAAATTTTGCATGCTTCTAAGGCTTTCCTTAAGCTTTCATTAGGCTCAAAAATCACTTGATTTGGACATTTCATTAGAGTTTTATTACCATGTCTTTGGAAGGGTCAAACACTTGATGACTTACTCTGGAAATGTATATGGTCATCTTCTTGAAGCTCTTAGTGTTTATATATTTTGGTAGTGATGCATGTGAAACATACTTTGTACTGTTAGGGCTTTTTTCTCCCTCTTTAGGAGGTTTTTTTTGGTGGCTTGTATATAAACATATAACCCTAATGGGTAACTTATCTTTTGTACATTCACTTGGTAATACACTATGTATTGTATGTTGTGCTCCAAGCTTCTTCTTCTTCGTTGTGTTATTTGTGTGCTTCCATAGACCTCAAAATCCAACAATTGGTATTAGAGTAGGTCAATGCTTCATCTAAGGCATCCTCGACACCCCTCTGGTCACAATCTAAAAATCGCATGAAAATTGGTGAACATAATCAAGGTGATTACTATAACAAAACATCTTTGCTTTGTGATGCTGAAATTTTGATTTGAACTCATTTTGACCTCTGAACGTAGTGCTTATATAGGCAATTTCATCTTTTTGTGCCAAACATATATACAGTTTTTGGTTTTCCCATAGAAGTGCCTCAAAGTCTGCTACATGTTTAGAAGAGCTTGACAAGGTACTTTTGTTCAACTTTTTGAGATACAATCATTTTTCTGCATCTGGGTATTTTAGTCAATGGCCATGGCTGAAAGCAATGATGTATTCTTTACGTTGGCTATTGAGGATAAGTTGGATGGTACCAATTTCCCATTATGGGCATATATGATGCATCATGTATTGGTCATAAAAGGACTATGGAATATTGTGTAGCTGTTGAAAAACAACCTACTACACCTGCAAATATAATTATTGAAGGTGATGCAAATGGTTTTGAAGATGAAAATCTTCAAATTCCTGTTTGTGTTGTGGTTCTTGCAGTAGCTACTATAGAGCAATTTTTTTGGGATGCAAGAGATGTTTAGGCACATGTAGTGAAAGCTTTGTCTCTCAAACATTCCATTATCCCTCATATTCGCTCTTGCAAAATAGTAAAGGATGCTTGTGGTACACTTAGCACTTTGTATCAGGCAAAAATGAGGCTCCTCTTCCTTACCTCTGATAACAGTTGGAGAGTGAGCATATGAATGAAGGAGATTCTATGGATAGTTTCTTGAAAAAGATCAAAGATTTGAAGGAGGAGATTTTTGTACATGAAGTCTTGCCACATACTTCATTTGTGCATACCATTCTTGATGGTCAATCAGATTTACGTCAAGGTTTTTCTTCTACTCTTTGATTGATTATGAAAGGAAGTCCAAATGCCTTAACATTGGAAGAGTTAATTTGTGTTTTGTTAGGGCAAGATCAGTCCAAGTAGAACATGTCCATTATGCATGTAGTAGATCAACCTTTCTTAGCTAGTCAGAAGGGCAAACGTAAATGGAACTCATCTACTAGTAAGCAAAAATCTACCAATTCTACATATTCAAAAAAGGAAGACAAAGACGAGAAGAAATAAAAAAGTAAAAATTGTTTTGCAACTATTGTAACGGAAATGATCATGTCATAAAGAGTTGTCCAAAACTAGTTGCAAAAGATTCAAAGAAAAAAGAGGTTGGAATGGTTGTTGTAGAGGCCTCTACACCCAAAACAAAGTCTATTAATCTTGTGGAGAATGAAGAATGGGCATTTAGTATTTTTTGTAGTTATGACCCATCTGTTCATGAACAATTTATGTCTACAGTAGATGCAAATGTTTGGTAATTTGATAGTGGGGCAACCAAACATACTACATCACAGCATAGTTTCTTCACTTCACTTGAGCTTGTCCCTACAGGGAATACTATCACATGCACTAACAACTCCTGTTATCTTGTAATGGGGGTTGGTAAGATCATTCTGACTACTGCTAATGATAGTTCTTTCACATTGTCAGATGCTTTGTTTGTGCTAGGGATCATGAAAAAATCTATTATCAATTTTAGCATTATCTAAGATCTGCTTGGTTGTGAATTTGTTGATTACAAATATATGGTTCATCATCTATCAAATGGTGATGTTATTATTGCTTATGGAATTTTATGGCATGGGGCATGGGTGTATCCACTAAAAGCAAAGTTTGAAGTGTTTATGTGCTTCAAGCAGTTTTTGGTTTTGGTTGAAAATTTGTGAGCATGTAAAATGGGGACCCTTCATTTTGATCAAGGGGAGATACATTTCTTTGAACTTTAATGCATTTGTGGTTGAATGTGGGATAAAACATCAGTTTATAGTATCATATACACCTAAAAGAAATGGAGTTGCTGAAAGGAAGAAAAGATCACTCATGGAGATGGCGAGGTGTATGGTCAAAACTGAGTTTTACTACAGAGCTTTTTGCTTGAGGTTGTTATGTGTGCAACATATGCACTTAATAGGTGTCCCACCAAAGCATTGCAGTCTATCACTTCATATGAGGCTTGGCATGGTTGCAAGCCATCTTTTTCTCATTTGCATGTCTTTCATTGTCTAGCATTCCCATTGGCTTGTATATATGCCTATAACCCTAATGGGTTAGTAATCTTTTGTACATTCACTTCATAATACATTCAGTATTGTGTGTTGCTGTGTTGCGCTCCAAGCTTCTTCTTCTTCCTTGGGTTGTTTGCATGCTTCCATAGGCCTCAAACTCCAATACTTAAACTGATGAAATAAATTCCAAATTTTCATTTTCTTTGTGCCCAAATCTAGATCAATTTATCTAGTTTGATTTCACAAATATTTAGTATGAAATTCAATCAACTACACATTGAAATTTATCATTCCATCTCTGCTACACCTATGCTTAGGTGAGCCTAGAAACAATGCACTTGAACTTTTATAATATCTCCTTGTTAGTATATTTTGGTAGTGATGTGTTGACATGATTAAGACCACTATGGCAATTTTTTCCCTATTAAGGTGGTTTTTTCTCATGTTTTGTATATACGGCTATAACCGTAAAGGGTTAGTGATCTTTGTACATTCACTTTGTAATACATTCGGTATTCTTTGTTGTGCTCCAAGCTTCTTCTTCTTCCTCGCGTTGTTCACATGCTTCTAGAGACCTCAAACTCAAGCAATTGGTATTAGAGCAAGTCATCACTTCATCAAGGGCATCGTCGACACCCCTCTAGTCATAGTCTCAAAACACACTGTCAAAGCACCTTTGGAGGCAATTTTGTCATTTTATGCCATATATATATATATATATATATATATATATATATATATATATATATATATATATATATATATATATATATATATATATATATATATATATATATATATATATATATATATATATATATATATAGAGAGAGAGAGAGAGAGAGAGAGAGGCCTTGAAGTGTACTATAGGTTAAGCAAAACTTGACAAGGTAGTTCTATTCAACTTTGTGAGATACATACATTTTTTTCATCAGGGTATTTTAGTTAGTGGCCATTGCTAAACGCAATGATGTATTTCATATGTTGGTTGTTGAGGATAAGCTGGATGGTACCAATTACCCATTATGGGCATATATGATGTGTCATGTATTCGTTGCAAAAGTACTATGGAATATTATGCACGGTGTTGAAAAACAACCTACTATGCTTGTAAATATAGTTATTGAAGGTGATGTAGATGGCATTGAAGATGATGATCTTCAAGTTCCTATTTGTGTTGCGGTTCCTACTGCATCTATTGTAGAGCGACTTTGTTCGGATGGAAGAGATGCTCAGGCACATGCATTGTTAGACTTGTCTATCAAACGTGCCATTATCCCTCATATTTGCTCTTGCAAAAAAGCAAAGGATGCACTTACCACTTTGTACCAAGCAAGAAATGAGGATCATGTTGATTACCTCTGAAAATAGTTGGAGAGTGAGCATATGAATTGAGATTATAAATATAGTTTTTTGATAGAGATCAAAGATTTGAAGGAACAATTGATTTCTCCTGATGAATTCTTGCCAAAAAATTCACTTGTGTAGACTGTTCTCAATGGTCTTCCAAATTTATATCATATTTTGCGTCTATTCTTTGGTTGATGATGAAAGGCAATCCAAATGCCTTAAGATTTGAGGAGTTAGTCTCTGTTTTGTTGCAAGAACATCAGTCTAGGTAGAATAGGTCCACTATGTGTATAGTAGATCAAACTTTCTTAGCTAGTTAGAAGGGCAAAGGTAAAAGGAGCTCATCTACTAGTAACCAAAAATCCACTAATTCCGCACAGTCAAAAAAGGAAGAAAAATGAGATAAGAAAATAGAAAAATGAAAAATGTTTTGCATATACTATAAAGAAAATGATCATGTCATAAGAAATTGGCTGCAAAAGAGGCAAAGAAAAAAGAGGCGAGAATGGTTGTTGAAGAGGCCTCTACACCTAAAACAGAGTCTGATAATCTTGTATAAAATGAAGAATGGGTGTTTACTATTTTTTGGAGACATGACCCATCTTCTCACGAACAATGTATGTTTGTAGTAGACTCAGATGTTTGGTACTTTGATAGTAGAGCAATCAAACATATTACCTCATGGTCTAGTTTCTTTAGTTCACTTGAGCCTACCCCAACAGGGAATATTGTCACATGCGCTAACAACTCCTCTTATTCTATAATGGGAGTTGATAACATCATTTTGAGTATTGTTGATGGTAGTTCTTTCACATTCTCAAATTCTTTGTTTTTGTCAAGGATCAAGAAAAATCTATTATCAATTTTAGCATTAGCCAAGATCGGCTTGGTTGTGAATGTTGATGATAGATGTACATTCCATGATCTGTCAAATGGTGATGTTATTACTACTTCTGGCATTTTAGTCATGGTCTCTATAAGCTCATAGATTATGCAAAATTTGTGAATGATTTAGCATGTGTAGTTCAAGATTCTCAGCCTATGTCAGATGCAAAGCTTTGACATGCACACTTTTGCCATCTGAATTATGCTAGTTTGATATGCCTACATAAATCTAAAATGCTGTCCTTTCTTCCCAAACCTTTAGGCGCTTTGTAAGCATGTTTGTGGAGGCTATATTTTGGTCAAAATTTAGCATTTCTCCTTCCCAAAAGATGGTTTAGTTGGAGCTGCTCAGAAATTGCAGCATGTTCACAATGATCTTTGAGGTCATATGTAGACACGCTCTTTTGGGAACTACCTTTACTTTGTGACTTTTAATGATGATTTTTCTAGGCATGCATGGGTGTATCCACTGAAAGCAAAGTCAGAAGTGTCCATGTGCTTCAAACAGTTTCTAGTTTTGGCTAAAAATATGTTAGCATGTAAAATGGGCACCCTTCATTCTGATCAAGGAGGGAATACATATCTTCTTACTTTAATGCATTTTTGGCTGAACATGGGATAAAACATCAATTTATAGTGTTGTTTACGCCTCAACAGAATGGAGTTGTTGAAACGAAGAAAAGGTCACTCATGCAAATGGTGAGATGTATGGTCAAAAGTCAGGCTTTACCACATAGCTTCTCGCTTGAGGTTGCTATGTGTGCAACATATGTACTTAACATGTGTCCCACCAAATCATTGTAGTATATCACCCCATATGAGGCTTGGAATGGTCTCAAGCCATATGTTGTTCATCTATGTGCCTTTGGTTTTTTGGCTTATGCATTAATGCTTGAACAACAACATAGAAAATTGGATAATAAAGCAACAAAATGTAATTTACTTGGGTATAGTTTTGAATGCAAAGGCCATTGTCTATGTCATCCATAGACTAAACACATTTTGTTTAGCCATAATGTTGTTTTTTTGGAAGATGCAATTCAACCATTACTTTCATGTACTAAGAAGACATCCATTAGCTCCAGAGATGTGTATGACACTTTGCGGACTCTTTTTACAGATGGAAAGTCAAGTGCTTCTCCAAATGAGGTGATTTCTTAGCCTTTACAAGTTTCACATCATGATAAAGATCATTCCATTTCTCATGTAGATTTACATGATGCACTTGTTGATGAGAGGGTTGATATAGGAGGCAAAACTATGCCAAAATGGATGGTGCAAACTTTGCAAGATAGCAAATTATATGCAGTCTCTATCATATCATATTCATTCTAGCTCTCATAGTGCTTCCTTTGCATTAGATTGCTATGCTATGGCTGCCTCTAATCTCTATGATGAGAATGAGTCTATTTCTTTTGATGAAGCACAAAATTTAGAAAATTGTATGGTTCCTATGCAATCAAAATATGATGGTATAAGGAATAATGGTACGTGTTGTTTATGTGATTTACCTCCTGGCAAAAAGCCCATTGGCACAAAATGGGTATACAAATTGAAATGTAAACCTAATGGAACATTTGACAAGTACAAAGCTATACTTGTTGCAACAGGTTATGCTTAGGAAAAAGGCATTGATTTTGATGAGACATTTGCACCCACATGCGGAATGACTACCGTTCATAGCATTTGTGCACTTGCAGCTCATCACAGTTGGAATTTACATAGCTGGACATTAAAACTACTTTTCTAAATGGTGATTTACATAAAGAAGTGTATGTATTGTTGGTGCATTTGTCAAGCCTAAGTGCTTGGCCAAATCCATATTTCACTATAGCTCAACTCACATGAGGAAGTATGTGGGAACACTTGTTTATGTTTTTCACATTATTGCCATAGATAAATGGTAAATCCAAAAATTAGGAGAATCTCATGGTTATAGGAGAAGCCAAGCCCTGACTTTTTTGTTGAGAGAATCAATGCAATCACCCCTAAAGTGTAGGAACACTTTTAGGAGTGGGAAGGTTCATAATTCAAATCACTTACATGTGTATATATACATCACTCTCTAGTCATGGGGTAATGAGCTACGCTAAGAGTAGTCATCTACATTTCCCATGTATCATATGTGCATTATCACTTACTAATTGATACATTTCTTCATGATCATTTCTCTATACTGATGTCTATCAACTTTCTATTATTTGAGTGATTTTGCAGAAGCAAGTTCTTTGTGTATACTCCATCATTTGATGCACTTTGACTTGTTACATGTAGAGTAGAGTGTCTAGTTTGTGCTTACAAAGTTTAATTAAATTTGATTCATCAAATCTCGAGATATGTGTTCATGAAGTAACATATGTTTGAACTTTTTCTTGCTCCTGAAATCTTAGGATGACCCCTTCAGCTTGTCAAACTTATTACTAAGTGTCTAGTCCCTCTAAATTCATGAAATAACTTATGGTATCTAGCTTAGAATGTGAATTAGATGTGTGCAAAATCTCTCTAGCCAATTGTTGCAGAGCTAAGAAGAGCACAAGGCAGAGAAAAAGACGGGCCCCAAAAGTTTTCCGATTTGGACACTCTATTTTTGTATTATAACCATTTTTGTAACATATTTTCCGTTGTAAATGCACTATGGGAGTCCTCTAGATGCATACCCATGGAGATTAGTAGCTTACCCATGTAAATTAGTAGGAAATTAGGCTTAGCACCATTGGATGCGTCTTCTCGAGAGCTTCAAAACGCATATGCTATTTCCTATATTCGGAGTTTGGAGCTGAGAGAAAAGCTCAATTTACTGTTGGCTACTGCTCCAAGTATCGTGACACCATGACTGACAGTTGAAGCTTGTTTGGAATAGTCTTCGCCTTGATTGCACTCTTTGGGAAGCTCATTTGCATTGATCATCATTTGAATGCATGTCTTCATACACTCGGCTAGGTTTTGATACTCTTTGGATTGATAAATAAAGCATGAATCCCCACTATATGCACTTGAGGGGGATTGAGGTATAGTCTCTTTCTCCGCAAGTCCCTAAGTTGGAACTTAGGTACACACGTTTTTGGCACCATTGCCGGGGAGTGTCGAATCAAACCGAGGCATCCGTGTGATGGTAAGTAGCTCTAGCATTGAAGGGAGTAGAGGAGTTGTGAATTTCTCTTCTTTGGTAAGTCACACTCATCCGCACTTACTACTTCTCACTCTGGAAGTGTGTGTAGTGAGTTATTAGTCTAGGGAAGTGATGATAGAGGATAGAGTAGGCGAAGAAGGGAGTAATTAGGAGATTAGAATAGCTTTCAAATTGTTTTTTCTTTTCAGCCCTTTAGTTAGGAAGAATTTTTCAAAAAGTATAAAAACCCCAAAAAGCTTGTCTTCAAACTTCACTTGTATCCAAGCAAGTATCGAGAGAGAGAGAGAGAGATCGCAAGTCAGATATCGTGTGAGCTCTAAGCAAGGTGTGTGGATCAAAGAGAGGGAGCACAGGTGGAAGAAAGAACTGGAGAATCTTAGTAAGGTGAGTGCATCCCTACATTGCTGGAAGTTCTTTCAAATATCGATCAGTGGAAGAAAACGATCTGCGGTAAGTATCGTGAAGGCCATCTCGGGGTAGAGAAGGATTATTTTCTTGATCTAGGCTAAGAGGGGAGGGTAGATGCACTCTAGGAACATGTGTATGCACTCAAAATCCAAAAAAAACGTGCAAAAAATTGAAAAAGTGTCAAGTATCGTGTTCTCCCGCGGTTGAGGTATCGCGATACCTAGGTATCGTGATTTCCTGTGGTCGAGTATTGTGACACTTGCAAGATTTCGAGTATCGTGTATCGCTGAGAAACACTCGTGATACTTATCAGACATCGTGTATCATATATCGTGATCCGATAGCGATACCTGTCGGGTATCGTCTATCGTGAATTTTCAATCACGATACCTGTGACATATCAAGTATCATTAGAGTCCTTCCGCAATACTTGCGGGATATCGGGTATCACTAGAAATTCTCGCAATACTTGTTAAGTATCGAGTATCGTGTTCACAGAAAAACGATCTCTGTCTAGTATCGACTATCGTGGAGAATCCCTTGTGGACTATCAGGTATCGTGTATCGTGAGTCTTTGATCGTGACACTTGTTGGATATCGTGTATCGTGGAGGCAGCCTTCCCGATACTTGACAAATATCAAGTATCGTTGGAATTTTTCTGGTGCAGTATCGTGTATCGCAGATTTCTGATAGCGATACCTGTCAAGTATCGAGTATCGTAATTTTCCTGAAGTATCGTGTATCGACTTTTTGCAAATATCGTATATCGTGTCCAATCAAGTGGTTGACTATCGTGTATCGTCTTGCACAAATATCGAGTATCGTGGTACCTTTCTAGTGGGTCAGATATCGAGTATCGTGACATACTCTTTTTGGGTGAAATATCGTGTATCATGGACTTTTTTTTGGGTCAAGTATCGTGAGTTGTGGATTCACTATCAGTCCTTTATTTTCTCTAGAATTTTGACCCTGAGTAAAGAACTCTAGGAGCTGGAGGTTGGTTAAGGTTAATCAGAGCTTTTAAGTGGATGAACCTAAGATTTGGAAGAACCCTAGGAAGCTGAAGAAGTGTGATTTCCTCTGTAGGGAGTGTAGCTGAACCAAGTAATCGTTCACAATACCCTGAAACCTCTAGTGAGTCAGAGGAAGAAGTTCCCATGGCTTCAGAAGATATGCAGAATACTGTACCAATGATCGGCATGATGTCAATTATTGAGGGAGAATATCGGACATCTTTAGAATATGTAAACACCAACCCACATGGGATACCTATCTACTTAGCTGGTCTAAACCAATCAGTGGCCAGACTAAAAAAAGCTTCAGATGCTTACATAGTACCTAGGCCAGCAGTTAAGTATGCAGGAGGAATTTATATGGACAAAAGAGATATTCAGTATGTTGTTACCGAACACTCTGAAAACATCAATGAACTGGGGGAAGAAGACAATGCTCACAACCTTAATGAAGGAGGACATGAAGAGCAAGTGACCACCCCTAGAGGGAGATCTACTATTGTTAGGGTTTGAAGAGGAGACCTAGTTCCCCAAGATGACTCCTTAATGGATGTGTATTTGATCAATGGAATGAAGCATCTCCTTAGAGCCCACTCTTCATTATGGGAAGTAGCCCCTAACCCAGTTATTGTCTACGAATTATAAGATCCTGAATTTTCCACCATCATCACATATTTGGACAAAAACCATAGGAGGTACTGGCCTCTAACGGAGTTAGAAAGAGCAGGGTTGAAATATCAAAACATTCCAGTGTTCCCTCCTAGGGATCAAGCTACTACTTCTCAGAACCCTCAAGGAATGTTTCAGAATAATTCATATCAATAGTCTGGACAAACACAATAAACACCAATTCCGGTTAGACCCCATGTGCAGTTTGCTATGCCTGCAAATAACCCTAACTTTCGGCCTCAACCACCTGTTGACCCAAGGAACAGAATTCCTGTTCCAGATAGACCACCTATAGCAAGAGGACCTGATATACCAATAGGAAGGCCAGTTTTTCCCGTGATGCCTAGACCACCTGAAGCAGGAAGAAGATTAAGACCTATTCAAGTTGCTAAATGCATGAGAAACCATTATGATGGCTCTAGTGAACCTTACAATCATATAACTGAATTCAAGCAAGTAATCAGAGCCGAACAAGTGGAAGATTTCTTGATCCAATATGAATCTTTTGTTCTAACTTTGACAAACACAGCTTTAGCTTGGTTCCAGCCATTAGATCCTAAGAATTTTCAAAACATGGAACAAGTCTATCAAGAATTAATTGAAGAATTCACCAAATCTGGGATTAAAAACAACTCGTCATCATTGATCCATAGCTTTAAGCAAGCTCCAATGGAATCAGTGAGACTGGCAGCAAGGAGATTCAAACAATATGTGGATAGATGCCCTGTTGAAGAGAGACCCACTCAAAACAAGATGATGTCATTATTTTTGGAAGGGTTAGTGAATGGATCATTAAGATCACTGGTATATGTGAAAAGAGTTCAAACTTTGCAAGAGTGTATGAAAGAATGTATTGATCTAGAGGACAATCTAGCGGAAGATCTGAAAATACCTCAAGGTAGTGTAAGAAGTGAAGACTCCGCCAGCAGTACATCAAATCCTAAGAACAATGTAGAGGAAATAGCCGAGTTAGTAGCAAAGAAACTGAATGTTCAAGGACAGACGAACTACCCCAACAATCCAATGAGAGTACCCATGCTTAAAAGATGTATGCATTGTGGAGGTGATCATCCCTCTCATTTGTGCACTAGGGGAGTAGTCCCACCACCTGCTTATGCTTACAATAGACCAACCGTCCGGGGCCCTCTACAACATTGCAGCATAGAACAAAAATACACAAATCACAGCACAGAAAATTGTCCTTACAATAGACAGTCAAGACCGGTACAACCTCTCATGAGACCTTATGGATACCCTCAGAGAGATCAAGGAGGAGAAGCCTTTAGATATCCCACATATCAGCAGCAGGCACCAGTATCACGACCTTATGCTTATCAAGGTTACACTCAACCACAACCGGTGTTAGGGCAACAACCACCCCACCCTCAAAATGTTTTTCAGTGAAAGTAGCTCGACAGGAAGAGAATCCGGAGAGAGCAATAGTTCCGGCCACACCTTTGACTAGTAACGAATCATATGATCCATCTTATGACCATAGTCCAGGAGATTATTCTACTTATGAGAGCTCTATAATAGAATATGGACAAATGTATGAACCATATACCTATGGCATGGAAGTACCAGATAGTTCCTATGGATATGAGCAGGATTATGTGTCATTAATGTACACAGCACCCAGAGCACCCATACCCCCTGACCTATGAATAGACCACCTGTACCTAGAGGACCATGTTACAGATGCGGAGGTGACCATTATATCAGAGAATGTACGTTACCACACCCACCACCACCACAACGAGTTTGGGAAGGATACTGTAGTGATTGTGGTAAAGAACACCTTTTCAGAGATTGCCCCAAAAACCCCAACAAAGTTAACTGGAACGTGCAGATCAATGTGATAGAAGTGATAGAATCTTCAGGGAGTGATAAGGATTACACTGTACCATTGAACGCAATAACGAGAGCAAAGGCTAGAGAGACACTAGAAAAAACTAGAGGGAATGATCAAGGCAACAGGGAAATGAATGTACCTAAAGCCCAAGTAGCCGAAGACTCGAAAGAACCTGGAAAAAGTATCACGAGTAAAAGAACACAAAGATGGAAGAATCGTAGAGATAGGATAAAGGAAAAGAAATTACAACAACAAATGGAGAAGGAAAAAAATGAACAAGATCAAAAAAGGAGAAAGAGAAACTTGAAGAAGAAAATAAAAAAGGAAAGCATAAAAAAGAAGAGGTAGGATAAGTTTTAGCAGATCCCATGCCAGAAGAGTTAGCCATGTGGATTCAAGCATACCAGGCGCGAATAAGAGCAGGACCAACCATTGAACAACACGAAAAAGAATATCCTAGAGGTGACTTAGAGAAAGAAAAGTTGGAGATATGCAAAAAGTTAATTGAAGTAGCTCAACAAACCCTAGAAAAACCTGCTCTTCAACTACCCAATTCACTAATTCTTGAAAAAGAATTCCAAGAGTGTGTCATCCCTAATGATCCTGAGAAAGGAAAGAAAGTTGAGACACATAATGGAAATCACTGCGAGGATAAAAGGGAAGGATCCATTGTCCCCGAAGTAGATGGAGAATGGCCCAAAGACTTGTGGGCAAGAGTCCAAGCAGAAAGATGGAAGAAAGTGGAAGGAATAGAACCACCCTTTGAGGAGGTGAAAGCAGAAGGTGAACTAGAAGATTCAATACCTGAGCTGAATTCAAAAGGATTATTACAAATTGATCAAAACGACAAGGAAAATGATAGTGTAAAAGCTTTAGCAAATTATACAGGAGAATATGAACATAATTCGGAATTATACTGCATTCCCTCAATAAGAAAAAAAGAGCAGAACCCCTCATTTCAAACATCGGACATCATACAACACCTTAGAAAAGTAAAAATCCCTTGTACTCTGACATTGGAAGAACTTTTAAAGATAAAACCACATTTGAAGGAAAAGTTAACTATCCAATTGGAGATCAAGTCAGAAGAGAAGGAGATGCCTGCTGAAGTGACCATAGTCAAAATCCCAGTCGATAAGGTTGGAGATTTCAGTGAGGGAGATGAAGGAAACACTTGCCTTCCAATCACCTATAGGGGTTACACCACTAAAGCCATCTTGGATTCTGGAGCTGGAGTAGGAATTGCAACTAAAGAAATCTGGGAGAAATGGGGAAAACCAACCTTAAGACCAACACGCATGAAGATACAAATGGCAGATGGACACACTGAACGACCCTTGGGATTATTGGAAAGAGTAACTTTTACCACCTGCGGAGTTGAATTCGAGCACACCTTAGCGATCTGTCAATTTGAAAGGGCTAGCAATTATGAGATGATACTTGGAAGACCCTTCATGAGAGAGCTAAAGGAAGTGCAAGATTGGGGAAAAGACGCAGTATACTTACAACATGAAGGAACCACAACAAGAATAAATCTCCACACATACACATATCAAGATGTTCCTCCCTTACAATGGAATCAAATTCATAAGGAGGAAGATGGGCAGTCGATTCACAATATAGGTTCAAGCGACCAATCATGGATGAACGAAGACACTCAGCTATGGATATGCCAAACTACGAAAAAGGAAGAGGAAAGAAGGAAAGGATGGCAACAAAGGCAAGGAGTAGCTAGGTCTGTACAAGATCCAGCTTACATACCTCAAATATTTCTAGATGAAGAATTCGAACCTCATGTTTGGATGGAGATTTTAGCCACTCTCGATGTGTGTGTAAACGAAGAAGTGATAACCATGAATGAATGTATTGACGAGGAAGGATATGACATTAGTCTATACGTGGTAGTTCTTCAAGATGTTGAAGAAGGAGAAGTAATTGAAAAGGAATGGAAAGAGGATTACGAGAGCATTGAAATGGAGCAAGAGCAAATGGAAATAGAAAGTGAAAATCAAGGAGTAAGTGTCATAGCTAATGAAATAAATCAAGAAATGACACAGGAAGAAGAGCTTGGATTAGATAAAGAAAAAGATGATGAAAAAAACAAGCCTCAAGATCAATTTGAAGTGCCTGCCCACTTCAAAAAATATAAAGTAGAAGAAAGGAAAATTGCTATTCAGATGCCGAAACGAGAAGCACAACCAGGAATAGCCTATGACAACAAAGAACAAACCAAGAAAATAGTAGTGACTTTGGAGGAAGGCGAAGAACGATGTACTTTTATAGGACAAGATGTCTCAATACAAGAAGAATAAGAGTTAATACGACTCATACGAGAATACAGGGACGTCTTTGCTTGGACATATAAGGATTCGAAAGGAGTAGATCTTTCTATTTGTGCCCATAGAATCCCTATGACATCCGAAGCTAAACCTTCCAAACAAAGACCACACACGTATAACGATGTTTACTCAGCAAAAAATCAAGGAAGAGATAGATAAGCTGTTAGATGCTGGGTTCATTTATGAGAGCGAACACATGGAATGGGTGTCACCTTTGGTGGTCGTACCGAAAAAAATGGCAAGTTAAGGGTATGCATTAATTTGAAAAAAGTGAATGCAGCCACTATAAGAGATAGTTACCCTTTACCCATCACGGATCATCTTTTGGAAAGAGTGGCAGGAAAGGAAGTTTATAGTTTCTTGGAGGTATAATCAGGTAGCCATTGCCCCTGAGGACCAACATAAAACAACCTTTGCAACTGAATGGGGAGTATACGCCTTTAGGGTTATGCCTTTTGGTCTAACCAATGCCCCAGCCACATTCCAAAGATTGATGTGTCATGTATTCAAGGAGTTCCTGAGAAAGAGTATGGAGGTATACGTGGATGATTTATGCACTTATTCAGCTATATGATCAGAACATATTCCTGAACTAGGAAAGATCTTTGCTAAATGCCGACAATATAGAGTATGCCTCAATCCAGAAAAGTGTGTCTTCATGGTTCGACAAGGAAAAATATTAGGACACATTGTCTCTAAGAATGGAATCTCAACTGATGAAGACAAAATCAAAGTGATTCTCGATTTACCAAGACCAAAGACTGCGAAAGAAGTACAAGCATTTATGGGACATTGCGGATACTACCGAAGATTTATACATATGTATGCCATAATTGCTAGACCTCTTTATGCACTATTGTCTCTGTTCAATTGGACACAATAATGTGAAAAGGCCTTTAACGAATTAAAGAGTCGATTGAGTTCAGCACCAATCCTTCGAGTACCTAATTGGAACAAACCATTTCACATTCACGTAGATGCTTCCAAGTTTGCCATTGGTTGCATCTTAGCTCAACCTGCAGATACAGGAAAGTTAGACCACCCCATAGCCTATGCTAGTAGATAATTGAATCAAGCAGAACGCAATTATACCACTACCGAAAGAGAAGGCCTAGGAATGGTGTACGCAGTGAAGAAGTTTCGACACTACTTATTGGCAAACAAATTCAAATTTTTTATCGATCATCAAGCTCTACTGTACTTAGTCAATAAGCCTTGTAATACAGGACGACTAGTACGATGGTTTCTATTGTTGATGGAATTTGACTTTGAAGTAGTAGTCAAGAAAGGGAATACCCACATTAGAGCGGATCACTTATCAAGAATGACACATGGAGAACCACCCATAGGAGTACCTGGTGATCTGCCAGATACTTACCTTTTTAATCTCGAAGTATGTCCCCAATGGGCAGAAAATTTGATCCCTATACTCACATATGGACCTAAACATGGGATCACACCGAATCGAAACCAGGACCTATGGAAAACTAAAAACCTTCATATCATTGCTGGGAGCCTATATCACCAAGACTCAAGTGGATTACTCCTGAGATGCGTGGAAGAGGAAGAACAAGAAATGTGGCGTCAAAAAGCACATGTAAATCAATGGAAAACTCATTTAAATGCAAATGGAACATGGCAAACATTGAAGAGATTAGGCATATATTGGCCAACCATGTAGAGGGATACACTTAACTATGTATCAGCCTGCCCAACTTGTCAAGAACGGAATCCAGAAGAGAACTCTAGTCTATGCTACTCCATCGTAGCACCAAGATGCAGCATGCCTCTGGTAAAATTCTTGAAGACCCAAGAGTATCCAGAAGGAGCCACTCTAGCAAGGAAACGTGCACTCACAGAACAAAGCAAGGACTATGCTCTCATAGGAAAATAGCTCTTTAAGCAAGGAAGAGATAATCAATTATGAATGTGCATTCATGAGGACGAGTATCTTGTTGTTTTAGAGATGGCACACACAGGAGCTACAGGAGGACATTTTTCTACAGATAAAACTACAAAAATAATTCTCTTCGTTGGAATGTGGTGGCCAACTCTACATCAAGATGCAGTCACATATGTTCAATGTTGTGATACCTGTCAACGAACAAAATATCCAATTAGAAGAGATGAAATGCCACTGAAACCCATGATGAGTGCCAGAGCTTTTACTAAATGGGGAATAGACTTCATAGGACCTATTGGCCCACCAGCTAAAGGTCTCCATGCTGAGTACATAATCGTAGCCACATACTATTTGACCAAATGGGTTGAAGCTAAAGCAACCAAGAAAAATGATGCAAGGACTACGGCCAAGTTTCTCTTTGAGAATGTATTCACTAGATTTGGACTACCAATGGAAATTGTGAGTGATAGAGGCACGCACTTTGTGAATGAAGTGATTGGAGCACTACTGAATGAATTCTCAGTAATTCATAAGAAATCAGCCCCATATCACCCACAAGCCAATGGATAGGCCGAAAGTTCAAATAAAATCCTGTGTACTGTTCTCACAAAAATTGTCAACAATGGTAGATCGGATTGGGATAAACAGTTACATCATGTTTTATGGGCATTCCAAGTAGCCTACAAAACAGCCATAAGAACTACCCCTTTTAACTTAGTGTACGGACAGAATGCTATTTTGCCAATTGATTTCTTAATACCCACTCTCAGAGTAGCAACAAATTATGAATGGACTGGACATGAATTGTCAGCACAATTGGATCAAATAGAAAAGTTACATGAAACTAGGTTACAAGCGGTAGCACATATTTATAATGCTAAAAGGTGACAGAATGCATATTTTGATGCTCACATTAAAGACAAAAACCTAAAGGAAGGTGATTTAGTTTTGGTCTACACTTTGAAGCAGCATGCAAAAAAATTGCAAAAAAGAGGATATGGCCCATTGATCATCAATTGTATATCTACCAGCGGAGCCATCAGCTTAGCAACCCTAGATGGAGAAGTACTGCCAAACTATATCAGTGGTTGTCAAGTCAAAAAATATTTAGAGCCATTGACTGAAGAGATGTCACGATTAGTAATGGGTAAAAATAGGCGCATAGAGGAAGAAAGAATACGAGAAGAGGCTAGGCAAGAAGCACTAGAATGAATCAGGAAATGAAAAGAGTGGATGAGAGAGAGAGATGAGAGATATCGATTAGGAGAGGAACTCATCCCAATGGCTAACTTTAGAGCCACTAAAAACCTAAATCAGCAAATGATGCAACCCTATTTGAATTTGGGTGCTGGAACAACAGAGTACCACTTGGTGGATGCTCTGATTGACACAGGAGCTGCTATAAGCTGTATCAAAGTTTCATTGACCCAGAAACTCAAGGAAGAATTACGTCCTTCTAAGCCACAACTGATAGGAATAGGAGGAATAGTTACTCAATGTATTGATGAGATCACATTACTTTTACATCTTGGAAACAACACAATGGAACAAAAACTCTTAGTATGTCATGACCAGGATTTATTAGAAGAGCTCGTGTTAGGCCAAGATTGGATATACGAATATGAAGTGACTATTCAACTGGCCCTAGGATACCTCTCGACCAAGATAGGACATCGTGAGGAATTCAACATGCTAGATGAACGACCAATCAAAGCCAAAAGTATAGAACCAAGAACTCACTTAAATGATCACAATGTTGACTGCATGTTCACTCACACTATGGAAATTTCTTCATCGAGTACTTCATGTGAGGATGCACCAAATCTTGCTCTCACACAATCTTCTAATCCAGTAAATCACATGATTACTGTTCTAGCCAAAAACGGCCTCAGTGAGGAACCAAGTACCAGAGAGACAACTCAGCAAGACCACTACGAATCTGCACACATAAGGATATACCCTGTTCCTTACACTAAACAGGCTTGGATTAGAAAAGATCAAGTGACAGCGTATATTCAACAAAACGAATACTCACAATATCAGAAGGAACGGCAGAATAAAAATACAAGTCATGTGCGACGCCCAGAAACAACAAAGGTTACTAAAGTATGGATACCAAGGAAAGTGATAACCGCTCAACCGGCCCGAACACAAGTATGGATTCCCAAGTCATGTACTCAAATGACAATCATCAAAAAGGACGAGTCAAGGCACAAGGAGAATCAGTATGATCCAAAAGCACAACAACCAAAGATGAACAACTACAGGACAAAGCAGGAGTCTACGTACGCATTAAAAATTTTTCCAAGATTCAAAAAGCAAACAAAGCAGAAGTACAACATGAAAAGCACCACATTCACCAGGAATGTTGGGAACACAATCTGTCCCAATAGAGTAAAGCAGATTTGGATGCCGAAAGGCAAGACAATCTGTATGCATCAACCAAATAATTCGAGTTGCACACATTTGGAGTTACCAAAACCCAAAGTATGCATGATAGGGCCACATTACAAGGCCAAGCATTCGGCACATTTTTCTTCTATTTCAGGATAGTGAAGCACATTTCCCTCTTGGGAAATAGGAGAGCACTTATACATAATCTAAGAAAATCACTTACAATTCAATAACCGCTTCAGCTATGAACTAACTTTTCTGTTTTTCTTTCAGACAACAAAAACATAAAAATATATAAAAGTATGAAAATTCCAGGTATTACCTTTCTCACACCCACGGGGAAGGGAGGACACAATTCACGTGGAGCGTTGCCAATCTAATGAAGGATAAATGAAGGATGATTCTTGATACCATCTTCACACTAATTAATGCTCTATATTGAGTGCAGATGGCATCATCTAATTCCGAGGCTATGCAAGAGGAGGAGATCCTACTTCTTCCCTTGGAATCAATCATGAAGGCGAGAGGTCATTGGTTTCTTGATGATCAACCAGTGTCTGAGCTTCTTTTTATGGCAACCATCAAGATCATGGATTGGGATCATTACTTTCCTATCATGTCCCAATATTTCAAGACTATCATACAAGGATTACTGCGCATGACAGATGTCTGGACACAAACAGGAATTGATGCATTCCTGAGACTTCCAATATACCTGCCTGATTTCCAGAGATGTACACAAGTGATGAATACACTACAGTCCACATCAAATAAGGTATCAGTCCCAGAGGCAAGAGTACTAGACAAAGTTGGTACATGAAAAACAATTCAATTCACTCATGAGCTCATCAACAGAGCTTTTGGTTGGAGTCAAGATGGACTCACCAATGTGAAAGATGAGTGTCATGATCCTAAAAAGAGAACCTTTTTGGAAATCAATAGAACGGATATTGAAGACTCTGTTCGCTTAGTGCACCAGCTTTTGCTTTCCGAGTATGCATAGATATACATCATCCCAAAAAATTGTTGTGCAGTTACTCTCACATGCTATGAGGCAAGTAGGAAATAAAGTGAATATGACTCCATATATTCAGGACTGCCTATTCGAAGCAAAGAAAAAGTGGGGTCAGAAAAAGTTCTTGAATGGAAGTTTGGCATTGACACTGCTAATTTATGAGGCACTAGAAATGAAGGAGTGCTTACGTTTGATGCCGACCTCAACAGAGCTTGCAAAATATGCAAAATCTGCAACGGTTCCAAAGAAAAAGACAACAGTCGTCTCTGTTGAAGAAGTGGGAACCAGTTCAAAGAAACCCATGAGAGGGACTAAACGCATAAGAGAGGAAGAAGCTCAAGAGACACCACAATCAAAGAGAACACATATCTTGCCAAAGATTCCTGTGACACAACAACCGATTACGAAAAGAGATCTCTCTGCAGCCCTGGAAGAAACGCATCAATATATGCGGGGCCAAGTAAATTTGAACGTTCAAGGTCATCAATACAGATAGGCAAGCCAAGCCAACCAACAAAAGAATAAAGAACAGACCCGAGAACAAGCTTCCAGGTATAAAGCACTGGGATTAGATGATTCGAGTTCTAATGAGGAATCCAGCCACGAGAAAGACACATTAGATACTGACATAAGAACTGAAACACACAATGAAGAATGGACAAAGATAGATCAAGTCAAAGTTACATCGGATAACCAGCAAGCACAGGAAAAGGGCATAGAAGAATCCACTGAACCAGTGCACATTATTCAATTAAATGATACGTCCAAGATCAGCATTAAGGAAGCTCCAATCACAACTAAAGATGCAGTGCCACCTATAAAAGAGGAAATACAAACACCGGTGCACCAAGAAGCAGGCCTACAACAAAATAAGGAGCCAATCGTGATTGAAGTGCCTGATGATACACCTCAAGGTAAGATTGACCACAAGTGGGCTGAGCCACAGATTCAACTCCATATTTGGCAGCCCCACGATACTACATTACATGTGGCACAAGGGAAAGATGTTACAACAGGCAAAGAACCTAGCATCCCTACCACATGGCTGAATGTTGATGTTACTCAATTAAAACCTGTTGTCAAACAAATGATACAAACGGCGATGGATACGCAACAACAAATGATGGAAACAGATGTCGATTACGACAAGGCCATGAGGGAAAAGAATCAGTTTCAAGTAATGAGTGAGCAATTATCCGCACCGCTTATCCAGGCTCAACAAGAAATTTCAGCTAAGGATACGGAGATAACCTCCGTTAAGGAGCAATGTAACATATTGATGAAACAACATCATCAACTCCAGGCACAATTGACAGATCAACAAAGACATCATGAATCCAGCGAAGCAGACAAAGAGAGGATGAAAGCTCATAGCAACCTGCTCGAAATACAACTGAAAGTATACATGGAAGAAAACGATAGCTTACGCGACCGCAATAAAGAGCTAACGAAGGCATTAGTGTATGACCAGCCTATAGACAAACCAGAAACATCAGTCACTGACCAAAAGGAATTGAAAGATCAGATTGAGAAATATGCAGATCTGCTGAAACAAGAGCAAGCTCGAACCGAAGAATGGGAGAGAAAATACATCAATGAAACAAATGAACTTAAAACGTAACTACAAAATGTGAATGCCAAACTTGTAAAAAGTTACAGCGAAAACATGGATCAGGTAGTAGATATTGGTAATGCGTTACTTGCTACCAAAGAGGCACTCCGAGCAGCAATGCAAGAAGTTAAAGAGAAGACTGAACGACTGGCACAATTAGAAACGAAAGCAAACAAGAAAGTATCCATCGGGACACCAGTAGAGCCAATACAAGAAAATCCTACTGACGAGGTAGAGGTACGTCCTCTATCTCCCCCGATTTATAATTCTCCAATAAAAGAGAAGATGGCGGACCCTTGTGATGATCATCCCATGCCATACACTGCAGAAATAGGTCAGAAGGAACGGGCACTATTGGTGTCCCGGTTGACAGAGAATTTTGAAAATGAAGTGATCAAAGTAATGAAGGAAGCAAAAATAAAGGGCAAAGACTTGGATACCATAATGAAGCCTTTCAACATTCCGTACAAATTATTGAAAGAGAAGACAAGGCAATACATAAAGAAGACCACACAGAAAAATCCAGACGAATAATGGCATTTTAAAGATGACACATTCAATTATACTCAAGAATAATTTGAAGCTGCACAGCCGGTATGGAGAAGAAAATTTTTGGAGAAAATTCCTACATTGCGGGTGCACTGGCAAGCATCACCATACTTATTACAGGTAAACCCTTCATTTTGCCCAACACCACATTGCCGAGAAGCACGAGAATTGTTGGACATGCAAAAGAATGGTGTGATCAATAAACAGTGGCAGAACTATCCGCTACTTCCAAGTCCAACTCATAACTATCTACCCACCGAAGAGTATATGGTAAAAACCATTGAATTTTGGTTGCTGTTATGCAACAATACTAGATTTAACTGTCAAAATGACGAATAAAATTCTCAGCATGATCCTTACAATTTTGAAGGTGTTCAAGCACGCGGCATATACATTTTTGAATTTTATTGGCATTAACCAAGGAACAGATATTCTCTTTTGATTTGTCTGTTATGCCTAGCCAACCCACAATAATGGCATATTATTCTAGGCTTATGTTTTTATCGAGTACATATATGCAAACATTCGAAGAAGCCTTTTTCACATGGTTTTTTGAAATTGATTTCGAGATTAAAAAGATGTCATCCAATTTGAATGCCAGACTGGTGGCATATGAACTAAGCTTCTTCGCTGACCATAGACAGCCGCCACATGATGGTGTGAAAGTAGAATAGTGGAAGCAACTCATGATACGTGAAGCTAATCTGCTTGATGAAACAGAGAAAAAAGTATACAGAACATACTCCCGTCGACTTCCAAAGCTTGTTGGGGACGACAGAGTTCAGGAGGGAGGCAGTGTTGAGGGAGAGTCCAACAAAAAGAAGAAAAGAAGAAGACAAAGAAAGAAGCATCACTAAAAGATCATATTCGAAGATACATCTCTGCAAGAAGCCTCGCAGGGCCGCAACACCCATCTCTGCACAGAGCCCCGCAGGGGCACACATCAAGGAAAAGCACGTAGGTGGGAAGGAGGAACCAAGGCGAGGAAGTATCCATGAAGATGTGCAAGAAGATATCCAGCAGTTCCAGAACCACACGAAGGTGCTTCAACCTCTTGATCTTTGGAAAGTCCAGATCGAAGGCTAAAGAACTAGACCTTCATACCTTCCACTGGTGGCGTGCGTGGCAGCCCGACTTAACAGGCAACACGAATGCATCAGGCCCAGAGGATGTAAAAGAAGAATCAAGAAGAGGCCATCAAAACTGAACACGTGTCTAACAAGCAGACAGAACTGACCAAGAGATGCATGCGGACAACAAGTGACAGACAAGAAGTAAAGCCTGTCAAGGGACGACAGAGACAAAGAGGGGGAGAGTGTTGCAGAGCTAAGAAGAGCACAAGGCAGAGAAAAAGACGGGCCCCAAAATTTTTCTCATTTGGACACTCTATTTTTGTATTATAACCATTTTTGTAACATATTTTCCGTTGTAAATGCACTAGGGGAGTCCTCTAGATGCATACCCATGGAGATTAGTAGCTTACCCATGTAAATTAGTAGGAAATTAGACTTTTAGTGAATAAAGTGCCGGTCTCTTGTGTGAAAGGACCATTTTTAGGGCACATGTATATAAGTCAATTTGTGACTCTTTGTAAGGACTTTTGGCCATGGTGAGAATCAAGAGCATGGAATGTCGAATTTGTGTCTTCTCCTCTCTGTATCATCTTCTTTGTGAGCTTGTGTGCATGTGTGTTTCTTGAAAAGAGTGTTAGCAAGTGTTGTCTATCCATGAAAGTGTTTGTTTGCTGTTGTTAAGGTGTGTGCAAAGTGTAGGAAGTGCTGAAGTGTAGGAAGGTCATTCGTGCGACTCAGTATTTTGCTCTTGAAGTGTCATAATTGAGTGAAAATACCACCATTGGATGCGCCTTCTCGAGATCTTCGAAACGCATATGCTATTTGCTATATTCGGAGTTCGGAGCTGAGAAAAAAGCTCAATTTATTGTTGGCTGCTGCTCCAAGTATCGTGACACCATGACTGACAATTGAAGCTTGTTTGGAATAGTCTTAGCCTTGAGTGCACTCTTTGGGAAGCTCATTTGCATTGATCATCATTTGAATGCATGTCTTCATACACTCGACTAGGTTTTGATACTCTTTGGATTGATAAATAAAGCGTGAATCCCCACTATATGCACAAATGCGTGAATCCCCAATAAAGCGTGATCTACAAATGCAGTGCTTGTCAATTTGGCAAATCTCACAGACAACCATTCACCAAGAAGGACCATTCATCAAGAAGGGATACATCCATGGGGACCTATTTGTCACTCTAGCACAATGGTGAGTACCAACGTGAGAAGATTCACCTCATAATTGTCAATCCGTGGAGACGTGAGGACTAGTATGAAGACTATGAGCAAGTGAAGGCACAAGTGTGTGAGTAAGAAGCACACAAGCATGCACACACATACACACACACACACACACACACACACACAAGGCAAGAACAAGGAGAGGAACAATGGAGTTCTTTGCATTAGTCAAAAAGTCTCTTACATAAGCTCAATTCACAAACAATCTAACCTCTAAAATGAGCTCTCTAGCTCTATTTATAGTTTTTGACTAGGTTTTGGCCTTGTCCAGATCTAGTGTCCGGCCTAGTTAAAAATTAGGTTCTCTACCCTATTTGGAGGTTCAAACAAAGTCTAAAAAATGTGAAAACTGACAGGTAGATACTTCTAAAGCTCCTCAAGCTCAAGGACTCCTAGGCTTGCACAAAATAGAGCTACAAAAATGTGAAATGGTATTTACAAGGGTTTTTAGTGATGAAAATCACTATTATTGTAGGGATTTCTTCTAACATTTTGATATACATTTCCTGGAGCTCCCTACTTGCTCCTTCTCCTTGTGTCCACCTCTCTTATGTGCATAAATGTCTTGAAAAAATATTGGCCTACTTGCCAGATCGTCGTTGACTGCTCTGTCTGCTTGTACTTTCTCTTCTCTCTGACTCCCTTCTTAAGCTTCCTTGCCTAGTGAGTCCTTCAGTTCCAACACCCCCCCCTCTCTCGCGTCTGTCGTCCCTGACAGACCCTTGTTGGGTGGGTCGTTGGATGTAGTACTCAACAACGTCTTGTGCGAAGTGATGTTCTGCAATCCGCAACCCTTTGGCCAAGTCCATGAGTAAAGCATCCCAATCTACCGGCCCGAGAACCTCTGGATGTGGTATACGTAACTTTTCTGAATGGAGAGCTTGTTCCACTGCAAACAACTGCAATAAATGTGATGGTCTGGGAATGAATATCTCTGACTGATATTCCCAGAATCCCGTGACGAACATTTCTTCAAACGTCTGTTTGAAGCAGGCTGGTAGATACTTGATGCGCGCGTGCCATGCATATACAACATTAATAGATGGTGTTGCACTCATGTCGTAGATGAGGTCCTGATTACCTTCATTAAATCCAAGAGCTGACAGATGGGGCTCCTTGACATTTTTGAAAGTCCTGAAGGTAACCAACATGAGTTCAAAAATTTTAAGGCACATTTGGGCCATGACATCTGGTACATTTTTAAACCTGACCCCCCAATGCCGAATCGTCGAGATCATGTATCCTATGGTAGGTTGGCATTTGGGTGGTGCTAAGTAAACATAATTGAGCCATTTCTCACATCCTTTGTTTGTCAGCACCATTTTTGTGTATTCCGGCCATGACCTTCTTCGAAACACAGGACAGTAGCATGGGTTGTATTTGATGTACAAAGGCATGTTATTCCATGTTCTTACCATCTCTGGGTAGGTTTCCAGTAGACAAATCCTCCACATCGGTTGATGAATATTGCCCTGCTTGGCACTTGCTGGGATGTCGTCCGGTGCGAACTGTGTAGCCGAGGTTGGTTCTTTTGATGTGTGACTCTTGATTTCCGCATTGTAATCCGCCATTAGGACACAGAAAGGAACATACAAATCGTCGGATGTGCCGATCCACCTATGATGGGAGAGATTCCTAAAGTAATCCGATTTTATGACTACTTCTTCCAAGTGTGACATAGATGCTATCTAAACTGCCACTCTATCATCATGGGTTGTGGCCACTTTCTCTAACCTCTGCATCCATTCAGGAGCCTCTATCTCTATGGTGTCCATGCCCTCTTCTGTTTGCTTGCCCCCTGGTGCAGGCATGGGAACATACGGGTCTTCGAAAGTTTCCTCTATCTCGATTGGCACTAGATCTTCAGGCTCGGGCTCGATAAGGGGAGAGGGTTGACGTTCGTATTGCATGACTTTGCTGCGTAATTCTTCGAGTTTTGCCCTGAGTTTTGTGACCTCTTCGGATGTGTCGTCTGTGGCTATGGCTTTGCTTGGTGACTCCTGCTGAGTCGCCAGTTGCTTAAGTAGATCATCCCTTTCTCGTTCTAACGCTGCATGGTCCTCCAGGAGGTCGGCATGGGTTTCTAACACAGTTTTCATATTTTCTGAGGGAATGGCCTTGAATTTTTCTGGGTCGATTTCCTGCGGGGAACCTTCCATGGCTACTTCCAAGTTCTCTTCATTCTGTTTCTGCAGCCGTTTATTCTCTTCGAGAGCTGTAGACATGTGTTTTTGTAGGAGGGCTAGGTTGCATCTAAGTTTGAGATTCTCCATTATCTGGGAGTGTAGCAATTCATCCATATGTTGTCTTTCCTCTGCATCTGACTGGGGTGGGTTGGCTACTAACTATTCGTGTTGTTCCTGTAAGGTGGTATGTTGTTGTTGTAGTAGCCGCTTTTCCCTTTCGAGCTCCATGAAGCGTAGTTGAAGTTCCTCATGACTTCGAAAGAGTCGCGTATGTTGGTTATCAAGATGCTGGTAGTGCTGTTGTAGTTGCGACATACACTGATACATATTATTAAATACATTATTAATAGGGATGGATGCGGGAAGGGGGTTGGATGCAGAAGGGAAGGGAAAGGGGAAGGGAAATGGAAGTGTGGATGTGGTGCTGGAAAATGGTGAAGTGGGAGGTGGGGGAATGGGAGATGGTGGATGCATGGGGGGAGGGAGAGGTGCGGAGGTGGGTGAGATGTCCATAAGATCAACGGTGGATGCAGTAGTGGGAGTGATTGTGAATAGTGGAATTGTGGGTGCGGTGATAGTGGTGAAAGTGTACAGTGGTGTGTGCAATTGTGAATACGAACTGCCCGGAAGTGTGATCGGGGGGTTGAGATCTTCTGTGGCGGCAGTTAGAACTACTGTTTCAGTGGCCGTATAGACAAAGGAAGTGGAGATAGGGTGTGTGGGTTGTGTGACGGTTTGTGCTTCGTTATGGGTAGTGGACTCGGAGGCGGTGACAGTAGTGGTTACACTGGTTGTGGGGGATGAATGTGGTGGAGATGGAGGCAGGGGTGGCAACGGGGGTGACGGAGGTGCACTTGATACATGGGTTTCCTCAGTATCGTGGACAGTGTGTGCGGTGCCCGTGGTTGTGGATGTGCCTTGTGGTTCTGATACTAATACATTCATCTGCTTTCCTGCTCGAGGGGGGCGTCTGCCATATCTTTGTTCCGTTCTTCGTGCTTGTGCAAGGGCGGTATGCACCGTTTCAGGTACTCCCAAAGCCTCAGATATCATGTCAAGCGTGGTGCGGTATTGCTCGTCTACGCCTTCCTCCTCAAGGATTTGATTCATGAGGGCCTTGCCTGCTGCTAGGGACAGTCTATGTTGCTCCTGCACTCTGTTCATGGTATCATAGAGCTTCTTCAATGCCTTCGTGTAAGCGGGGGCACCTTCAAGTACCTGCAGGGCTTCCTGATCATATTCCTGCTCTTCTTCCTCGGATTGTCCATCATGTTCCTCCTCTTGTCCTTCTTCTTGTTCACCCTCCACATCGACGATTTCTGGTTGTCTGGGATGGGGTTGGTCTGTAGCAGTTTGTTGTCCACTAGCTTGTTCTGCCTCGACTTCTGCGTTAACAGCCTCAATGATTCTGGCTACCTCCTCATCAGTTAAGTCTTCTAAAGTGAATCCGTGAGGAAACTCTAGGTCGGTTGGTACGGGTGGGAACACCAGATTAGGTCCGTCAGTGCTGTGCCTTGGTAATCTGATAGTGAAGGGTTGCACCCGCCTTGGAAGTCGTGGAGTGGTCTCTGGAGTCAATGTTGCACTACGGGGTTGTGCGCAGGGCATCTGAACGGCGCCTCTCATTTTCTTGGATGGTGGTCCTGCGGAGGATAATCGGCGCTGAAACTCTTGTACCTTGGTCCAAATGAGTGCCCTTTGCACTGGTACATCATACGCAAGACATCTGTACACAATCCTGGTTAGAGCACAGCATCCGTACAGTACAGACTTTTGTTTTTTATACCACCTTTGATGAGCCAAGTGGATTTGGTCGATAATCCAGTGGGGCATGTTGATTGTCAAATCAAAGGCATCAGCCAAGTATAAACTAAACCATATCTTTTTAGGTGGCATTGTGAACCTCTCCTGGGCGGGAAATGCAAAGTGCTGCATGACCATTCGCAAATGAATAGCGATTGTAGGCGTCATTGCCACCATGTCTTTTAACTTTGTCAGATTCCTGTTCTTCATATTGTCGGGGACCATAGTCTCTTTCTCCGTAGGAATATGCATACCTTTCATGTCTAGAGCTTCCCTTAACAAGTTGATAGTTAATCTGAAACGCTTGAGCTCATTGCCCCTTATGAGAGATGGGAGGACAAAGGAGCTGTATCCCTTTTGTCTTTGCTCGGAGTAAGGGTGCTAATCAAATAAGAACATCTTAGAAAATCCGGCTTTGGCAACTGGAATTTGAAGTACTCGTAGAGTCCTGCCTTCTTCCATATAGGTTTCAGTCCTTCATTATTCTGCAGTCTCTCAAATTCCCTAGTGAAAAAGTGATACCTCCCCCAGCGCCCATTGAATTCTATCTCGGCCTCCCACATATAAGTGCCTTCACCTAGGGGTCCTGCCACATCACTGAACCAATGAGAGTTTTTACTGACTGGCATAGTGTGCCCTTGTGGAGGGTTCTGAACCGGTACATTGTCAGATGCTTATTTGTGCCAAGGATCAAGAAAAATATGTTATCAGTTTTAGCATTAGCCAAGATTGTCTTAGTCGTGAAGTTTGTTGATGACAGATGTATACTTCATGATCTGTCAAATGGAAACATCATTATTGCTTCTAGCATCTTATATCATGGGCTATATAAGCTCATAGATTATGCAAAATCTGTGAATGATTCAGCATGTGTAGTTCAAGATTCTCATGGGTTATGTGCAGGAAAGAGGCATTGATTTTGATGAGACCTTTGCACCTACATACCAAATGATTACTGTTCGTAGAATCTGTGCACTTGTAGCTCATCATGGTTGGAATGTAAATTAGTTGGACATTAAAAAACCAGGTGTGCAGGTTAAAGAATGCATTATATGGTTTAAAGCAAGCACCAAGTGCTTGGTATGACAAGATACATGCCTATCTGATTTCACATGGCTTTGAGAACAATCCAACTAAAAGCACCTTATATGTTAAGCATGCAAATGATGTGCTTCTGATCATCCTTGTGTATGTTGATGACATGCTGCTCACTGGTCCTCATGAGAAGCATATTGCTGATTTTAAGGCTGATTTGTATGCCTCATTTGAGATCTCTGATTTGGGGCATTCATTTTATACATGTTGATGGCGGAATAGCTTTGTGTCAAACAAAATATATTGACACATTATTGTAGCATTTTGGCCTTGAAGATTGTAAACCTATTCCCACTCCTATGGAGACAGGTTTATGATTGAGTCTTCATAATGTTGGAGATGCATTTGATGATGTTCTCTATCAGCAGGTTGTTGGATGCTTAATTTACTTATGCATTACTTAGCCAAATATTCAGTTTGTTATCTCACAGATGACTAGGTTTATGCATTGCCTAGGTGTCAAGCATTGGCGGGCAATTAAGTGCATCTTTCAGTACTTGAGTGGTACCTGGCTACTTGGATTGTTTTATCCCAAGGGGGGATCACTATCACCACATTTACATCTTTTTTCTGACTCTCACTGGGCTGGTTATTATGATACTCATGTGTCCACTAGTGGCTTTTGCTTCATGCTTGGTAGCTCATGTATATCTTGGTTTAGCAAGAAGCAACCTATTGTGCCCACTTCCAGTTGTGAGGTTGAGTACAAGGTAGCTTTCACAATGGCTATTGAGTGTGTGTGGCTCAGATGCCTTATGGCTGATTTGGGTGTTGGTCAGTCTTCTGCCACCACCATTTTCATTGACAGTCAGAGTGCAATGGAACTTGCAAGGAACCCTATAATCCATGCTCAAACTAAGCACATTGACGTGTACTATCATTATTTCAAGGAGAGGTTCTCTGTTAGAGAGATCAGTTTGGCATATGTGCCCATGTAGGAGAACATTATAGACATTTTCACAAAGGCTCTACCTAGAGAGAAGTTTGAAGATTTTCACAAAGCTTTGGGCTTACTTCCTTTTGTGGATTGATTCCACATAGCTTGCCACTTCCTTATACATGAGTGGAAGCTCCTTGTTCACTGCATCACTCCTAGAGGGATCTGTTGATATATTTAGGTAGTGATGTGTGTGGACACACTAGGACCGTCGGGACACTTTTTTCCCTCTTTAGGAGGTTTTTTCCCTCGGCTTGTATATACTCCTTTAACCCTAAGAGGATATTCTAGTGGTAGAACATTCAAATATTATGTGTAGTGATCCAAGCTTCTTCTTCTTCCTTGTGTTGTTCACGTGCTTTCCCAGACCTTGAACTCGAATAGGAACCACTAAGTCTTCATTTCTTATCAGTATTGTGGGATCTTTGATCTAAAGAGATTTAGATTCCCATGGGCATGTAAATTGTGGAAACTCTTGTAAGATTCAAAATCTTTTCTTTTTTTTTTTCTTGTTGCTCTGCTTTGTCTCTGTAAATAGATGGAATGTCTTTGGGAAATGGATCATGAAGATCATCAATTTTAGGAATAGGAGGGGGATTACCCTTCTCCTTGGCCCATTTCTCTTCTTGTATTTCCCACAGGAACTCTTGAGCGTACTATGGAATTGAAAGAGGTGTTCCAATATCCATGGAATCAGGAACATAAAATCTCATTGGTTGTGAGATTTCTCTTTCAACAACTTGTTGAGCGTGTGGAGGTAAAGAAACATGCGGCTTGTTTATCAACTACTCTAGTCTTTCTAGTAAGCCCTAGAACTGCAAACTTGGTTTGATAGAATTTTTCTGATTGAATAATTGGTTGGCCTTGAGCATAGCTTGAGCTAGTTCCACCATTTTCATGCAAATTTTTTTCTGTCCAATGTCTAAATCTGCTCTAAGGTAACTCTTGTCTAGGTTTGCAACTATTTGCCCTTCTTGAAGTCAAGCCTAGTAGGCCTTGAACATCATGTCAAAGCCTTCTGGGGTTGGATCCGCAAGAACAAACCCTGGTTATGGTCCATTCACAATGAGTGGTGGGGTGGGATGAAGTGGAGTGGGTGGGTTTTTGACATGCAAGGGGTTTTGAGATGCAATATCTACTATTTTTTACTTTTGCATCTCTAAAGATTTCTTCTAGCTTGGGTCACTTTCTAGCCCATTTACAATTGGCCTTCAATCTCGTATCCTTCCATGTTCTTGTTTTTCTCTTATTAGGCCCTCTTGATTCATTTGACTCTGATTGCTCAGCTAGTTTAGCATGTTTTGAGGATTGTGCCCTAGTGACTTCCTGTATAAGAGCCACGTTAATGCTAATTATTCTTGAATCCACCACTAAGACTACCACATTAATTGGTGTAACCTTGGTAGCTCATGTATTTCTTGGTTTAACAAGAAGCAACCTATTGTGCCCACTTCCAGTTGTGAGGTTGAGTACAAGGTAGCTTTCACAATGGCTGTTGAGTGTGTGTGGCTCAGATGCCTTATGGCTGATTTGGGTGTTGGTCAGTCTTCTGCCACCACCATCTTCACTGACAATCAGAGTGCAATGGCAATTGTGAGGAACCCTATAATCCATGCTCAAACTAAGCACATTAAGGAGTACTATCATTATTTCAAGGAGAGGTTCTCTGCTAGAGAGATCAGTTTGGCATATGTGCCCATGCAGGAGAACATTATAGACATTTTCACAAAGGCTCTACCTAGAGAGAAGTTTGAAGCTTTTCGCAAAGCTTTGGGCTTACTTCCTTTTGTGGATTGATTCCACATAGCTTGGAACTTCCTTATACATGAGTGCAAGCTCCTTGTTCACTGCATCACTCCCAGGGGGGATCTGTTGATATATTTATGTAGTGATGTGTGTGGACACACTAGGACCATCGGGACACTTTTTTCCCTCTTTAGGAGGTTTTTTCCCTCGGCTTGTATATACTCCTTTAACCCTAAGAGGATATTCTAGTGGTAATACATTCAATATTATGTGTTGTGATCCAAGCTTCTTCTTCTTCCTTGTGTTGTTCACATGCTTCCGCAGACCTTGAACTCCAACAGGGACCACTAAGTCTTCATTTCTTATCAGTATTGTGGGATCTTTGATCTAAAGAGATTTAGATTCCCATGGGCATGTAAATTGTGGAAACTCTTGTAAGGAATTAGATTCAAAATCTTTTCTTTTTTCTTCTTGTTGCTCTACTTCGTCTCTATAAATAGATGGAATGTCTTTGGGAAATGGATCATGAAGATCATCAATTTCAGGAATAGAAGGGGGATTACCCTTCTCCTTGGCCCATTTCTCTTCTTGTATTTCCCACAGGAACTCTTGAGCGTACTATGGAATTGAAAGAGGTGTTCCAACATCCATGGAATCAGGAACATAAAATCTCATTGGTTGTGAGATTTCTCTTTCAACAACTCGTTGAGCATGTGGAGGTAAAGAAATATGCGGCTTGTTTATCAACTACTCTAGTCTTTCTAGTAAGCCCTAGAAATGCAAACTTGGTTTGATAGAATTTTTTTGACTGAATAATTGGTTGGCCTTGAGCATATCTTGAGCTAGTTCCACCATTTTCATGCAATTTTTTCTCTGTCCAATGTCTAAATCTGCTCTAAGGTAACTCTTGTCTAGGTTTGCAACTATTTGCCCTTCTTGAACAATGAGTGGTGGGGTGGGATGAAGTGGAGTGGGTGGGTTTTTGACATGCAAGGGGTTTTGAGATGCAATTTCTACTATTTTTTACTTTTGCATATCTAAAGATTTCTTCTAGTTTGGGTGACTTTCTAGCCCATTTACAATTGGCCTTCAACCTCGTATCCTTCCATGTTCTTGTTTTTCTCTTACTAGGCCCTCTTGATTCACTTGACTCTGATTATTCAACTAGTTTAGCATGTTTTGAGGATTGTGCCCTAGTGACTTCTTGTATAGGAGTCATGTTCATGCTACTTATTCTTGAATCCACCACTAAGCCTACCACATTAATTGGTGTAACCTTGGGCTCACTAGAGGGGTTCCTTGGACAATCTCTCGAGAGATGTTCTTTGTTGTACTCATGACAAAAGCCTTGCATTGTGATGGTATGTCCTTGTCCCGGAGCTGGTGGGTGGGGACATTCATGAATGAAATGGTCGCCTAGAGATCTAAAATATGGTCCTCTAGGGGCTTGTGGTCTCATTTGTCTCAACTGGGGCCTAGGTTTAGGATTTGTGTACATGATATTGGGGTATTCTAGCTCCCAATTTGTTGCATAGGTAGTGCTTCATATTGATACAGATAAGTCTCACTATGCTCGAGTGACTCTTTGTAATAAGCCCATGGACTTTCTTCATGGGTGTAGTCAGAACTCTAAGCATGAGGGCCATTTTTTGAGATGAAAGGGATCACATTGGTAGGAAGTGGCAGTTGGTTTCCTAAGACCGGTTGTGGCATGTATGGTGCCTAGTATTGTTGTTGGTATTGAGGTTGATATTGCTATTGAGGCTTATAATGCGATTGTTGGTATTGATTTCGATACCTACCCTATTGGTAAGGTTCCTAAAAAGTTTTTCTGATGGCCTTCCTATTGTACGGACAACCTTGAGCCATGTGGTTCATGTATTTTCTCTCTATCATGCAGTATTGGCCACTAGGGTTTCCTTGGGGTTGGGCCATGATTGGGCAAACATTAGCCATGTGGTCTCCTCCATAGGTATATCATCATTTCACCGAGACCATTCTAGGTGTGTATTTGCTAGAGACTCCTAGATTTTGAGCTATCTTCTCTAGCAGTTCTTCAATGGAGGTGGATAGCTTGGAAATGAAACTTCTAGAAGCCTTAAAATCCTTATAGATTTTTGAGAGCTCCAATTCATCACCTAAGTTCTCCCCTATGTCTATGCACATGCACACACATTTCTCTATGTTTCTAGGTTCCTTTTGGTGCACGTAAGATCTCAATTTGGCACTTAACAATCCATCTAAACAAATCCACTTGTTTGGTTGGTGCGGGTAACTTGAGAATAGGGCATCTCTCTAGATACTATCTAAATGGTCTACCTGCAAGCTCTCCAGAGGAGTTTTCTTAAAGCTATGAATCAAGGATGAGGTATTGTGTTAGGGAGAACTTTGTTATGAAGGCTTCCGATAATTGGTCTATGTTTCTAAATTGTTGTTGGTGTAATGTTTGAAACCAAGTCAAGGTTGTGTTCTTGAGAGTCATATCAAAAGCATTATATTGAGTGCACATGTCATCAAGTTGTTCAACTCTCAATACTTGTCTAAACTCTGCTACGTGATCATATGGATCTCCCGTGCCATTGAAGTAATTTTTCATGGACTTAACCAACTACGTATGCCTCAAGATCCTAAGATGTTCTCTAGGTCTTGGCAAAGGAAATTCATCTGCACCTCTTTGAATTATTGGGCCCCTATGCCTCTCTTGATCTATCCTCTCTGTCTCCATTTCTAATCTGTCTCTTCCTACAAGGTTGGCAATACTCACTTTTGGTCTCTCTCTAGCTATGTCTCTTTGGGTTCCATGAGCCTAGGATCATCCTACTCCTTGGAGGCCATGGGAAACATTTGATCTTGGTGGAGGGAAGGTCAGTTCACCCTTATAGGTGTAGGCATGTCTACCCTGCTCCATAACTAGGAACATCCTCTCTAAAGAGTTATCTAGATAGACAACCTTGCTTGGTGTCTCTAGGTCCTTAAACTTATAAATGGTGATTGATCCAACTTCGTTATTTTGGTCAAGTTTAAACCTCAAAAATGCATCATCAGTGCTATTATTCAAGAATAACCCTATGCTCTTATTTCCTTGGGGGATCCGCTCTAAGACGATCACCCTAGTCAAAACGGATTTACCTCTAGGTGTCCTAGGTTCTCCTCCTAGGGTTCTTTGCTCTAGGTCTTCCATTTCCATCTTAGGAATGAAACTTCCAAACTCATCTGTAGTGTTTGGTAAGCTTGTGACCACATACATGGTTCTATCTTTATCAATGTATGAGCCTTCTTCAAACTTGACCATAGGGTGTTCAAGTCCCACATGTTGATCTGGATTCCTAAGTTGGACAACAAACCTTCTCAAAGCATCCTCATAGATGTGAGCACCTAATCGGTTGCTCCTAATATATTCCAATTGAGTCTTATATGGACCTTCTGGTTTTCTAGGTATGCAACATCCAAACGGCTTCTCCATACTTTAGGACATCTCCGAGTCACTAGTTATTGAACTCAACATGTAGGGATAATCACTATGTTGTTGGGCCCATGACCTAGTTATGTGATTGACACTAGCTTCAGACAATCTAATGCTTTTCCTATCTAGGCCTAAGTGTCTACGTGATATAAGGTTCATAAGATTTGTCTACTTGTCCCAATTTTCCCAAGTACAACCATGTTGCAATGTCCTTTTGAATCAATCACTTGTTCTTTTATAGATTTCTCCAGCATAATCTTTTCTGAAAAACATCGTTGTTAAGAATACTTGAGTTTTGTCGCACTTTGAGATGTGATCAATCCACTTAAGTCCTTTTCCTTTAGGGTTTTTAGCAACAATATCCTAACTTACACTTGAACTTGAGTAATTAAGGATTCTTGGGCTTGTATCATCCCTAAAGTGACCCAAATCAATCAATACCACTAATCGCACTTAGCCTGTACTAGAAATTGACTGAGGGTTTGAGAGTTCTTCCAACCTCGGCTCTGGTGCTCCGAAAAGCACTCTAATGCCCAATAAGCATGCTCCCCAAACCTTACTTTGTTCTCCACTTTACCTTGCTCTAGACATTGTTGAATGGCTCTTAATGGACCTTTAAAAGTGCCAAGTTTAGATCAAGCTTTAACTTTAATCTATTTGATAGAAAATTTTGATTCAGGCATTTTAAAAGACCCATTTTCCCTTTTGTATTACTAAAAAAATCTCTAGAGCTCCCTTGGCTTCCTTATCCCATTTGAAGGTCAAATTCAAATTTTAGATGAACTCTAGAGCTCAAAAAATGGATTTTGGATGAAAACGTTATGTCATTTCAAGCTCTTGGGGATCAAACAGACAATAGAACCTATAGGGATATTTATGTACATGTTTAAGGTAGCCCTGATTGTGTGAAAATGTCACGATTTTCTAAGAGAATTGCGATGTTATGAGAAAATCGCAATGTTGAGACAACCAGAGAATCGTGATTTTATGAAAGTCAGACAATTGGGATGTTATGAGATAATCACAAAGTTTAGACAACCAAAGAATTGTGATTTTGTGAAAGTCAGACAATCGTGATGCTATGAGACAATCACAATGTTGAGACAAGTAGAGAATCACGATTTTGTGAGATCCAGAAAACCATGATGTTGTGAGACAATTGCAAAGTTGAGATAACTAGAGAATTGTGATTTTGTGAAAGTCAAGATGTTGTGAGATGATTGCCAAGTTGAGACAACCGGAGAGAATTGCAATTTTGTGAACTTCAGATAGTTGCGATGTTGAGACAACTAGAGAATCATGATTTTGTGAGAATTAGACAATTGTGATACTATGAGACAATCACAAAGCTGAGACAATTGTGAAGCTGAGACAACCAAAGAATTGCAATTTTGTGAATGATTTTAGGTGAGAACTTCCAATACTAAGGCATCACGATGCTCCCAAAAAAAAAAAGAAGAATTTTCCACAAAATCATGATTTTTTTCCACAAAATCATGATTGTTTAAGAGTTTTTGTGTGAACTTCAAAATCGAGTCCCGCGGCCTATGTGTCATGTAGAGGGTCACCAAAATAATAGAGACTTGCACCCACAAAATCTCTCTCTCTCTCTCTCTCACACACACACACAGAGTTGCGAATGAGCAATGAGGTGAAAATAGGGAATATACAATAAGAAATGTAAAAATTCTATCAAGGTGAGGATGGGAGAAGATGGTGATGATGATGAAGGTGGAGAAAAAAAATAAAAAATTAATAGAAAATGACTCTTTTTTACCTTCCAACGATGCAATCTATGATGTTACTATCACAATGATCATCCTCGAGCAATGCTCCATGACAACGGTGCCAAAATTTGTTGTAGCCCAAGCATGAGCACCCCCTCCTTCACTTGTCGGTCTGAAGAGATCTGAGGAGGATATGAAGATTGTGAACAATTGTGGCAAATAAGTGTGAGTGACAAGCACATACATGCATACACACACACACATGCACACAAGGCAAGATAATAAAGATAGGAACAATGGACGCTTTGATTCTCTAACTTGCTAACCCCAAAAATGAGATCTCTAGCTCTTTTTATAGTTTTTTTATTAGTTTTGGTTGGTTTTAGACCTAATGGCTGGCCTAGTAAAAAAATTAAGTTCATGATGTTATTTGAGGGCTCAAATGAGCTCTGAAAATTATGAAATCCAAAACATGAGTTCTACCTAGGTCCTCAAGCGCAAGAACTCCTACGCTTGCACAAAATGGAGCTATAAAAATGTCAAATGATATTTATATTGGCTTTTAGTGATCAAAATCACTATTTTCATTGGGATTTCTTCTGAAAATTTGACATATACTTCTTGGAGCTCCCTACGTGCTCCCACTTCTTGTGTGTCCACTTCTTCAACATGCTCTTGCACCTCGTTCCTAACATTGAGTTCCAATAGTGTGACTTAAAGCTGTTCCACCATCAACTTGCATACATTGAATGCCCAAACAATGATGCAAATACCCCAAATCAGACATCTCAAAAGAGGCATGCAAATCAGCCTTAAAATCAGCAATATGCTTCTCATTAGGACCAGTGAGCGGTATTTCATTAACATAGACAACAATTATCAGAAGCACATCATTTGGACGCTTAATATGTAAGGTTCTCTTAGTTGGTGTTCTCAAAACCATGTGCAATCGAGTACACATGTATCTTTTCATATGAAGTACATGGTGGTTGCTTCAATCCATACAATGCCTTTTTCAACCTACACCTTTTTTTCGTGCCCTTTTTTCACAAAACCAGAGGGCTGAAATACATAAACTTCTTCATGTAAATCACCATTCAGAATGTAATTTTAATGTCCATCTCATGTACATTCCAACCATGATGAGTTGCAAGTGCACAAATGCTATGAACGATGGTCATTTGGCATGTTGGAGCAAAGGTCTCATCAAAATCAATGCCTCTTTCTTAAGCATAACCTTTTACAACAAGCCTAGCCTTATACATGTCAACTATTCCATCAGGCTTATGCTTCAACTTGTATACCCATTTAGTACCAATGGCCTTTTTTCATGTAGACAAATCACATAAAGGACAAGTACCATTCTTCATAATAACATCATATGTTGATTGCATAGCAGCCATCCAATTTTTTTAATTTTGTGCTTTATCAAAAGAAAAAGGCTCATTCTCATCACAAAGACTAGAGTAGCCATTGCATAGCAATTTGATGCAAAATAAACAGTATGAGAGCTTGAACTAGTACAATATGATAGAGGTGCATCTAATTTACGATCTCACAAAGTCTACACCATCCATTTCAACATAGTTTTTATCTCCTCTATATGAGCCCTCTCATCGAGTGCATCATGTAAATCTTCATCAGAAATGGAATGATCGACATCATCATGTAAAACCTCTAAAAGCTAAGGAATTGCCTCGTTTGGACTAGCACTTGACTATCCACTTGTAAAAAGAGGAGGCAAAGTATCATACATCTTTGGACCTAACAAATATCTCCTTAGTACATGAACATAATGGTTGAATTGCTTCTTCCACAAAAACAACATAACGGCTAACCATGATGTGTTTAGTCTATGGATGATATAGACAATAGCCTTTGCTTTCAGAGTTGTATCCAATGAAAATACATTTCACTACTTTGTCATCCAATTTCTTGCATTCTTGTTCAGGCACTAATGCATATGCCAGATAACCAAAGAGTGGACCTATTTTGCCTAGACTGATCTTTCTATAATAAAATAGAGACTAACTCCTCAAATGTTAAGGCATTTGGATTGCCTTTTCATCATCAACCAAAGAGTGGAAACAAAATTGTGATATGAATCAGGAATACCATTAAGAATGGTCTACACAAGTGAATTATTTGGCAAGAATCCATTTGCAGAAATCAACTACTCTTTCAAATCTTTGATCTTTGTCAAAAAACTTTCCATAGAATCTCATTCATTCATATGCTCACTCTCCAAATATTTTTGGAGATAAGCAACACGATCCTCATTTATTTCTTGATACTAAGTGGTAAGTGTATCCCGAGAATCTTGTGTTGTTTTGCATGAATGAATATGAAGGATAATGGCACGTTTGATAAAAAAAGCTATCAATGCATATGCCTAAGCATCTCTATCATTCCATCAAAGATGATCTACAATAGGTGCAACAGAAACTGTGGCACAAACAGGAATTCGAAGATCTTCATCTTCAGTGCCATCTCCATCACCTTCAATAATTATATTTGCAGGTGTATTAGGTCATTTCTAAACAGCCTACCCAATATTCCATAGTCATTTTGCCACAATACATAATGCATCATATATGACCATAATAGGTAATTAGTGCCATCCAACTTGTCCTCTATACCCAACATAGAGAATACATCATTGCTTTCAGCCATGGCCATTGACTAAAATACCTTGATGCAAAAAAAATGATTGTATCTCAAAAATTTGAACAAAATTGCCCTATTGAGTGGTGGAGTTTGAGATCTATGGAAGCACGCGAATAGCACGAGGAAGAAGAAGAATCTTGGAGAACAACACATAATATTGAATATATTACAAACTTGAGAAATGTACAACGATAAGTGACACATTAGGGTTATAGGCATATTTACAAGTTAGGGGAAAAACCTCCTAAAGAGGGAAAAAAGTGCCTCGATGGTCCAAGTGTGTTCACACACATCACTACCTAAATATATAAACAAATCCTCCTTGGGAGTGATGCAGTGAAAAAGGAGCTGGAACTCATGTATAAGGAAGTGCCAAGCTAATGTCGAATCAATCCACAAAGGAAGTAACATGAAAGCTTTCGAAAAGCTTCAAGATTTTCCCTAGATAGAGCCTTTGAGAAAAGGTCTACAATGTTCTCTTACGTGGGCACATATGCCAAACTGATCTCTCTAGCAAAGAACCTCTCCTTGACATAATGATAGTGCACCTCAATGTGCTTAGTGTGAGCATGGAACACAAGGTTCCTCGCAACGGCCAATGCACTCTGATTGTTAGTGAAGATGGTGGTGGCAGAAGGCTGACCAACACCCAAATCAGCCATAAGGCATTTGAGGCACATACACTCAATAGTCATTGTGAAAGCCACCCTATACTCAGCCTCACAACTAGAAGTGGCCATAGTAGGCTGCTTCTTGCTCAAGCAAGATATGCATGAGCTACCAAGCATGAATCAAAAACCACTGGTCGACACATGAGTCAACTCGCCCAGTTTGAGTCAGAAAAAGCATGTAAATATGACGGTAGTGATCCCCTCGTTGGATAAAACAATCCAAGAAGTCAGGTACCACTCAAATAGCAAAAGATGCGCTTAACTACCTGCCAATGCTTGATACCTAGGCAATGCATAAACTTGCTCATCTGTGAGATAGTAAACTAAATATCTAGCTGAGTAATGCATAAGTAAATCAAGCATCCAACAACATGCTGATAGAGAACAGCATCAAATGCATCTCCAACATCACCAAGACTCAATCGTAAACCTGCTTCCATAGGAGTGGCAATAGGTTTGCAGTATTCAAGGCCAAAATGCTAAAATAATGTGTAAATATATTTTGTTTGACACAAAGTTATTCTGCCATCAACTTGCATAAACTAGATGCCCAAATAATGTTGCAAATGCCCTAAATCTTACATTTTTAATGAGGCATGCAAATCAACCTTAAAATCAGCAATATGCTTCTCATGAGGACAATTGAGCATCATGTCATCAACATAGACAATGATCAAGAGCACATAATTTACATGCTTGACACATAAGGTGCTCTCACTTGGATTGTTCTCAAAAGCATGTGCAATCAGGTAGGCATGAATCTTTTCATACCAAGCACGTGGTGCTTGCTTCAAACCATATAATGCCTTTTTCAACCTACACACTTTGTTTGTCTAGACCTAGTCTCCGACCTAGTTAAAAATTGGTTCCAGGGCTTATTTGAGGGCTCAAACAAAGTCGAAAAATTATGAAAAATAGTAGGATGATACTGCTAATACTCCTCAAGCTCAAGGACTCCTTGGCTTGAACAAAATGGAGTCGCAAAAATGTGAAATGATATTTACAATGATTTTTAGTGATCAAAATCATTGTTTTTATAGGGATTTCTTTTGAAAATTTGACATGTGCTTCTTGGAGCTCCCTACATGCTCCCTCTTCTTATGTGTCCACTTCTTTGCTGTGTTTTCACACCTTGTGCTTGATCTTGAGTTCTAATACACTAAATTGTGTCGACATATTATTTTGGTTGTTCTTGAGGAATATACCCTCCAACCTTCTATTAGACATAAATATATATGGAAAATGTCACTTACCTTTGTCTCGCTTTATCTATGTACAATGTAATTCTTCATGTCACATTCACAAACTTAGTCATGTTTGACCAACATCTTACTCACCTTAATGATGAGAAAATGAACATAGACCTTCTTCAAAGAAAATATGAGTACGTATGCACTCATGCATCTTCATATATACTAAAATTACTTCCAAAGCATCTACTTTTGATACTACTTTAAAAAGACACATAAGACTTCCTCTCTCAAAGATTATATCTCTCTAGTCTTGTCATGGCATATAATTCCATGAGGTTACAAAATGTGGGCAATGGAAATAAAACAAAAATACATAATCATTAAAAGGATTAAGACTACTGGTGGACAAGCTAGTTTCTCTTCACTCCATGACTTGCATGAAATAAACATGTGCAAAATATGTTGTTGGGTACTACCAACCCTCATGATGGTGACTTTTTTTGTTGAAATTAATTTCTTCTTGCTTTGACACATGCAAATAAAGCCTGAAAACACAAGAGAAAACATGTGCATGCTTTTATTAAAGAACATAAGTAAGTGAAATCATGTGTACATAGATACAATAATGAGTGCATTTGATTCCTATGTGATGCTAAATATGATTAGAAAGTGATAAGCATCAAAATTGATCATGAATTTCATTTTAAAAGCACACCTCACTACTCAATAGCCAACTAAAATCATATGCAAATATGTCTAGGTGTTAAACTGACCACTCAAAAGATAGCTCTTGATGTATCCAATCTAGTCCAAGTTAAACCTCTTAATTGGGATATCACGTGCAAAAATTATGGCTAAAATAGTAAACATAGGTATCTGAGCACTACCTCACTCTTTGGATAAAATCGGCAATTTAAATGCCCTCAAAGGAATTCTAAAACTAATCCAAATATAACTTCTAGCATGTTGGAGTTTGAGGTCTATGGAAGCACATGAACAGCACAAGGAAGAAGAAGAAGCTTGAAGCACAACACACAATACTAGATCTAGTAGAAGATAAGTAACCCATTAGGGCAATAGGTGTATATATCATACAAATAGAAAGTAGATAGAGTCAAGCTCTTTTCCTAATGCAGAAATATAATCTTCATACAATGATCTCAGTAAGAGGTGATCTTAGAAACTGATCTATACTGAGTATGTGACTTAATATACATGAAAATAGTATCATGGAATGTAGATATATCTCATGTAATCAAGATAATTTAAATCTATGTGTAAATTTCCCCTCGATCATAGCTAATATTCTACTCTTTCTCTAGCTAATTTTTCTTCATTTCAATCAGTTTTTGGTTTCATAGACTACTAAAATGGTGCTTTTAAACTTTGGGCTGATGTGCCGATCACTCAGTGGAGGCTTTTTCTATGTGCTTGAGCTTGTACGTGCTTCAAACCATGCAACATGGAGAAGAAAATTTGTGTGGTAAGCCTTAATGTAAATGCATATTGAACTCAACAAATACATAGAAACATACATATTACATAGATACATACATAAATACATCTACGCATGAATGCATTCACACATGCATACATACATACATACATACATACATACATACATACATACATACATACATACATACATGCACTCATACATAGACATATGAATGTACATGCATATGCATATGTACACACATGGATGCATGCATACATGTGTAGAAACATGGATACATACACACAGGTGTGCATGCATGCATACATGCACACGCATAGGCACATGCATACATACATACATACCTACATATGCATTGTTGGAGTTTGAGGTATGCAAAAGCATGCGAAAAACATAAGGAAGAAGAAGAAGCTTGGAGCACAACACACAATACTGAACGTATTACCAAGAGAATGTACCAAGATAAGCAACTTGTTAGGGTTATAGTCATATATACAAGCGAGGGGAAAAGACCCTCCTAAAGAGGGAAAAAAGTATCTCAGAGGTCCTGGTGTGTTCACACACATCACTATCAAAATATATCAACAAGCCCCCCTTTGGAGTGATGTCATGAACAAGAAGCTAGCACTCATGTATAAGGAAGTGCCAAGATATGTGGTGTCAATCCACAAAAGGAAGTAAGCCCAAAGCTTTGTGGAAAGCTTCAAACTTCACCCTAGGTAGAGCTTGGGCTTCAAACTTCTCCCTAGGTAGAGCCTTTGTGAAAAGGTCTGCAATGTTCTCCCATATGCCAAAATGATCCCTCCAGCAGAGAACCTCTCCTTGACATAATGATAGTGCACCTCAATGTGCTTAGTGCGAGCATGGAATACAGGGTTCCTCGCAATTGCCAATGCACTTTGACTGTCAATAAAGATGGTGGTGGCAGAAGACTGACCAACACCCAAATCAGCCATAAGGTGTCTGAGCCACACACACTCAACAATCAGTGTGAAAGCTGCCCTATACTCAACCCCACAACTAGAAATGGCCACGATAGGCTACTTCTTGCTCAACCAAGATATGCATGAGCTACCAAGCATGAAGCAAAACCACTGGTGGACACATGAGTGTCATAGCAACTAGCCTAGAGAGAATTAGAAAAAGAATGTAAATCTGGTGGTAGTGATCCCCCCTTGGGATAAAACAATCCAAGTAGACGAGTAGCTCATTCTCATCACAAAGAGCAGGAGTAGCCATAGCATAGCAATTCGATGCAAAAGAAGCACTATGAGAGCCTAAACAAGTACGATATAAGAGAGGTGCATCTAATTTGCTATCTCACAAAGTCTACATCTACACCAACCATTTAGGCATAGTTTTTGCCTCCTCTATATCAGATCTCTCATCAATAAGTGCATCATGTAAATCTACATCAGAAATGGAATTATATGCATCATCATGTGGAGCCTGCAAAGACTCAAAAATTGACTCATTTGGACCAGCACTAGATTTTCCACCTATAAAAAGAGGCAATAAAGTTTCATACATGAAAGTCATGGCTGAATTGCATCTTCTACAAAAGAACATCATGCCTAACCAAAATGCATTTAGTATGTGGACGATACAGATGATGGACTTTGCTTTCAAAATTGTACCCAACAAAAATACATTTCACTACTTTATCATCCAATTTCTTGTGTTGTTGTCCAACACTAATGCATGTGTGAGATTTAAGTACATATGTTGCACACATAACAACCTCAAGCTTGAAACTATGTGGTTGCTTTCAATCATGGCCACTGAGTAAAATACCTTGATGCAAAAGAAAATGATTATATCTCAAAAAATTGAACAGAACTACCCTATCAAGTTTTGCTAAACCTATAGCAGACTTCAAGGCACTTATACTCGAAAATCAAAACCTGTATATATGTTTGGCACAAAAATATGAAAATTTCTACACATGCATTGCGATAGTGTGTTCGGAGGCCAAAACGAGCTCAAAAGCGGCAACTTGCTTTGATATCAATTGTTGGAGTTTGAGGTCTATGGAAGCACACAAACAACGCAATGAAGAAGAAGAAGCTTGGAGCACAACACACAATATTGAATGTATTACCAAGAGAATGTGCTAAGATAAGTAACCCGTTAGGGTTATAGGTGTCTGTACAAGACAGGGGAAAAAAACCTCCTAAAGAGGGAAAAAAGTGCCCCGGGTGTCCTAATATGTTCACACACACATCACTACCAAAATATATGAACATGCATGTACATACATACATACATGCAAGTATGCATGCATACATACATACATACATACATACATACATACATACATACATACATACATACATACATACATACATACATACATACATATACATGCATACATACATACATACATACACACATACATACATACATACATGCACAAATACATATATGCATACCTATTTGCATGCATGTATGCATACATACATATATACATACATACACACATGCATGCATGCATACATACATATGGATGGACTTGCATGCATTGATACATACATACATACATACACACATACACACACACATACATACATACATACTTGCATGCATGTAACATACATACATGCGTGCATAAGATACACACCCTTAAAGTATTATTTTTTTTGCAAATGATAATTATTGAGCAGTGAATTTCTATTGATAGTCTACTAATATATTATATAAGCTACACTCTAACGCAAAAGTAAAGTAGTTTATCTATAAATCACCATACACCAAGGTGAACATTCGTCTATCGTGATCTTCTTTAAGTCAATTTCAAAATCTATACTCATACAATGCCATGAACTTGTTGAGATTTCAGGTCTATTCCAAAGCTACTGAGATGAAATATAGGCTTTTCAATGTTTCCTTTTTTATACGTTGCAGCACTTTTCACATAGAATTTATAAGCACAATATACTCATGCCTCTATAAGACATTATTTTCTTTTTATACGTTGCAGCACTTTTCACATAGATTTTATAAGCACAATATACTCATGCCTCTATAAGACATTATTTTCTCACTCACAAACTCTTTTTGAGGAATATCTAAATCAAGAAAATCGATTATTTTCACTTACAAGTGCTTGTTGGATAGTGGGATGTCATAGTTATAGGTACTAAGATTACATAGGTGATCTGTTCATGATAGCACTTTGTTAAGGTTCTTTGAAATTTGGGAGTACCTTTTACAACCATATCGCTCAAGGATTCTCATGTGAGTGATCTTATCAAGATAAGCATATCCATTATCGTAGGGAGTTTGAGGTCATATACCAACCGAATAAGCAAGGGGCTTTTTGAGGTGTGATCGTCAAGTGTATTAAGAGTAATTTTGCGTGTGTGTGTGAAGTGGTCATTCCATACTTTGAAATATATGATTCGAGAGAACCATCTTAAAATGATTAAAATATAATTGTGATGCATGGAGTGAACACTAAGCCTTAATTCAAGAGCATAAAATGTGTATGGTCGAGTTTTAACAATACTAAAAGAAAATGTCAAGCACTGAGATAAAGAGGAGAAATGAAGCAAGAATTTCGTTTTGGAAATGAGAAAAATTAAGCAAGTTTCTTTTTTTTGGCAAAAGAGTGCAGCAGGGGACGAGCACATCTGCACACATGGGTGCGCAAATCTGGTAAGAACTATAGCCTATCATGCTCCATTACGAGGAAATCAAAAGTCTCCCGCCACCATCACCACCACCACCAACCTCGGACCTGACTCCTGGGCTGATCATGATCGATAATGAGAGTTCCTTCCACCTCTGCTGTTGAATTTACGTGTGTAATCATCTGCACGAGCCCTACATTCGTTATGCAGCGTGTAAAGCGGGTACCCATCTCTCTCTCTCTCTCTCTCTCTCTCTCTCTCTCTCTCTCTCTCTCACACACACACACACGATCTTTCTCACGCGTATGTAGTACTTTTGCAGAAGTCTTCTTGGCTTCCGTTTTGTTGATCCTTTGCTGTCGTAACGAGTCACGACCGAATCCTTCAGAGATTGCCTTGATGGGCGATGGAAGGCGTACGTACACAGCACAAAATCGGATGCTTTACTCAACTCTAAAGAATTGTTTCTGTCATCGTATTTGCTTCAACTCACAGCACTTCAGGTTTTCTAACTTTTACGCTGCCAAGAATGGGGTCAACACGCAGGTAGCACTTCAGGTTTCTAACTTTTACGCTGCCAAGAATGGGGTCGACACGCAGGTTCAAGAAGTTATGGCCATCGACAGAGCTCTCTTTGATGCAGATTCTATGTATGCGATGAGCTGAAACGTTGACAGCAGAGAACACTAAAACGGGATGAGAGCCTAATGCAGATATGTCAGCCGCCGTTTAATGTCTGAAACTCCTGCGCAATGGACATTTCAAGAGAAAGAAGGTTGTTGAACGCAGAACTTTAAACCCAAACGCGACAGTGCTGTGGTAACTTTGCATTGCAGAGCTCATTCTCTACTTATCAGAACCTCCTTTCTTAAGCAGCTGTTATCTCAATCTGCAACCAGGATAGTTGCAGCCAGGATGGTTTCAAGAATCTAACCCCCACAGGTATCCGACTTTCAGAAACATCTACCTGATAGCACGGATATCAACATGACATGCAACGCTGAGGGATTTCTTTTCGTCATCCTATTAAACACGATGTTTGTATCCATAGATGCCGCGACTAATCAGCCGGATGGTACTCTCTCTCTCTCTGTCTCTCTCTCTCTCTCTAGTTATGAGCACTTCGCCCAGGAGTCTAACGTCAAAATGCAAATATACATTTACCGGTGGTTTTGAGCACGTCTGATGACATTTTGTGTCGTTCACATATGTTAACTTTTTCTTGACACTAACGCGTCTTACAATTCCGAGACGGTTCTCGCAGTCTCAGCCCTTCAGAATCTCTTCACCAGCATGAACTCTGGAAAAGAGCTTAAAGGCTGGAGTGAAAATGGCACTGACCCATGCGGTGACTTGTGGATTGGCGTCATATGCCTCGACAACGATGTGACAGAAATGTATGTGGGTCAGCGATTCAAAGAGAGCTTCTAATAAATCTCGCACCTTTCTATTTACTCTCTTTCCCACTTCTTCTTGGTCTTCTGCAGCCATCTATCTGGTTTACACCTCACAGGAAATCTTGGCTACAGACTTGATCAGCTTACATCCTTGATCTTTCTGTGAGTACCAATCATGTTTACTCCAGTTGCGAGATTTCACAAACTTTTTTTCCATTCTGGACGACAAACTCTTACGGGCCTCATTTTTCAGCATAGTCTAAGGTCTAAGAACTACGTTGAGTATTATCGGGTTTATGCTGCTTAAGGATTATGCATTTTCAATTACAGGGATTTAAGTGACAACCACCTGTCTGGAGAATTACCTTACCAACTTCCTCCTAACGTTCAACAGTTGTAAGTTCCAGCTCATTGTGAAAGGCTATATGTGGCGTACAACCCTATCTGATCACAATATTCTTTCCCCCCTGCAGAAACCTTGGAGGGAACAATTTTTCAGGATCAGGAGGCTTCCCATATTCATTCATGAGCATGATCCATCTCACTTTCTTGTAATTTGCGTTTGCAGTGCATCGTTATTTATGTACGAGCAAGTTGCAACAACTAATTATGAGATTGCAGGAATATCAGCAATAATCATCTTTCTGGGGATATCAATGATGTATTTTGGCGTTTTTCTAATTTAACGTTGTTGTAAGTAGGAGCTATTTCTCATGCCAAATTAAGAATGTCTCAATCTATTATGATGATTGATGAAGTTATTTAATGTATCCACTACTGACAGGCAAGATTCAAAACATAGAAATTTTGCTGAATAAGACGAATTTTATCAAGCACTTTTGTATACTAAATTTTCTGGGTTCTTTGATAAAGTTAGATATCTATTACAATTAGAGCAAGTACTCGAAATTCTAGAATACATCCTAACCCAAACTTCCAAGTTTCCATTAAACTTTAATTTTACACAGAAGGTATGTTTGACCCATCCAAAATCTTTGTTTCCAAAGTTAAGGTGCTAGCAACTATTCAATATCACATCTGCAACCATGTTTTGGTGCTAGATCCCTTCAGAATAATATCATGTTTAGCTAATCACTCTAGTTCACATCTAACCTTCATGAAGCTGAATTCAATTTGGCAACTTTTTTGTTCCTTTTTTAAATATCCCGTCTCTTTCTCTCTGCCATATTAAGGACTCAGAAGCTGTGTGAAAAACTGTGCAAACAGTTATTTTTGAAGACTTTCGCTGATGTAAAACATTCTGTAGGGATTTGTCCTTCAACAACTTTACTGGGAAACTTCCTCAATCTTTTTCAAACTTGTCAGACTTATCAACCATGTATGCCACTCGATCTGTCTTTAGAGACAAATCATAAATGGCTTTACAAGCCGCCATCCTATTGAATTGTTCAGCTTTACACATTCTCGTTCTAGGTACCTGCAAAACAATGCACTGTCAGGGGATTTGAATGTCTTATCAAGCTTGCCATTACAGAATTTGTAAGGTTCTATGTACACAAATATGTCCAGAATTTTCGACAAATTTATTTTGCTCTGTACTGAATATAAATAATGGTGTTAATCATGCTCAGGAATCTGGAAAACAATCATTTCACAGGCTGGATTCCCGCAACCTTCGATTCAATCCCAAACCTCAAGTGTCTTTCTTCTTTGATATTTCTTTATTAAAAATTACTGAAATGTTTAAAAAATAACAAATTATTGTTGTGACTCGTGATCTTTCACAGATTGGCTGGAAACAATCTTGAGACAGGTACAGCTTCACCCCCACAACCTTCCTCAACTCCATTTGGAGAAGATTCAAATGGCACGGCCAGAAACAATGGGCCTTCTGCTCAAGATCTAGATCAGCAATCCACTCCATCAAGCAGTCCTATAAGCCAAAGTGGTTCAACTTCAAATTTGAGCACTGGAGCAGTTGCTGGAATCGCTATTGCTAGTGTTTTTGCAATCAGTGTTATCGCCTTCATCATCATTATTTTCTGCTTGAAGCCTCAAGAGCGATTTGGAAACAAAGGAAAACAACAAACTGTGGTTTCTCTTGCAACACAGAGCTTGACAGTCCCACCTAAAAGAGGTGAGGAGTTTATTTGGCTGTAGGCCACAGGTGTCTTAATCTCTAAACTGAGTTTGTTACACTGCAAACAGAACCACTGCTCATTAGTGATACACTGCCGTGCACACAAGTGAGCAATCAAGAAGTGCGGCTGCCAGAGGCCTCTCTTAAGCCACCACCTACTGACATATGTAGAAGGCAAAATAGTAAAGACAGGGAAAAAGAAGCATCAAGCAGAAATATGGTTCCCCCAATAGCTGCTACAAAGTACTCCATTGCTGAGCTGCAAGTAGCCACAGGCAGCTTCAATGAACAGCATTTATTGGGCAAAGGTACATACGGTACTGTCTACAAGGCTACTCTACATAACCAGGTAACTAACTCTGATACTCTCTATCTCATAACTTTGCAGTGATGTGACTGATAATGATCATAAGGCTATTTATTTTCAATAAAAGTAAGAAAAGGGGACAAAGCTGAGCATGCCTTCAATGGATAAAAGCACTTATGTTGCCAATGACATGCCAAAAGATGGAAATGTTGAAGTACAAACTATTAAGAGAGGTATGAATTCAGTGCATAAAACCAGCTTATTTGCCAATGAATAGGGAAAAAGATGCAATATTTGTAAGATGATTTGAAGAATGGAGGAATTCTTTGATTAAATCAATGACGAAGAAAAACGGTCTCTAAATTAAACTATAAAAGAAAGAGCTACAGAGCAAAAATACAAAATGGATGCACCGATCCTCATACACTAATGAGGAAATAAATTCCTCAATCATATGACAAATACCCACACGAGACTATTGAGGATCATAATCCCCATCATAAGCTAAATGTCATCGACGACTCAACACGAGGAGTAAGTCCTCTATCACATCGAATACCCTACCAGTGATCATGGAGGGAAAAGAAATCCTTTCTCACCTGACTATCTCTGTTCATGATCACATAGAAACCTTTATCCTTCACCCTATGACTAGCACCTAATAAACACGTGTCACCATATGTGCAAAACAAAAGCATGCATAGAGGTTCAACTCCAAAGTAGCCTCAAGGCATGATAGGGATCATCCCTCATGCCTATGCTCCACCTTGTGGAAATCCTATTTAAAATCAAGTGCCTATGGATTTGGAGGCTAGTACTAACATGCCACCATAGTTGTCAACTTGCCATCCACCCATCCCTGAACTTGTGTCTAGATCATCTACAATATCAATGAAAGGAGAACCAATACTAGCACATGGTGATACAAACACTACATGTGTTGGGCAAGGATCTACACGATCAACTTGTAAACAAGTCTCATACCCATGAGACCAAGAAAGTCAAACATGGATCAATCCAACCATCTCAGATCTCCAAAAAGATCCACTAGAATACTCCTTGGTCTAAGAAATACACATCAATCGTGTGACCTCCAATCACACCATAGGTAAACAGCTGTCTTTTTTCATCCCATAGCAATCTTAGCATCATGGAAGTGGCTGGTATACACTTCTCCTCTTTAGGTAGTAGACTAAAAATGTGCACAGCCGCAAGACTTGAAGTAGAACCAAAAATATGCAGCAACTTACTGAAAAATCAGCATGCACACATATTATGTGTGTGTGTGTGTGTGTGTGAAGAAGAAGACTACAGCAGCAAAACACCTCCTAAAAGAAAAACACCTCCTAAAAGAAAAACACCTCCAAAAGAGTAAAAGGACCTCCAACAACACCACCACTAGCAAGAGCACACTTGACTAAGTGTAGTTGATATATGATGTGATGCCCAAAAGTGCCCTTCATATAGATAATGAGCCTCCAACAGAAGCTTGACGTGAAAGTCCAACAAAAAGTGGTTAAAATCCCATAAATTGTTGAAAAGCTACTAATGAGCTTTATTGTCTTGTGTGCCAACGTTTGATGATCTAACTTTGGACGATTTGATTAGAACCATTGATTAAATGTGCTCTTCTTACTTTTAATGTAAGCTATTGGATTATTTTAATGACTTAATTTGAAAAGCACTTTGAAAAGTCAAAATTAGGGTTTGACTTTTAAAGGGGTTTTAGATCTCAGATAATAGAGTTTTACATGTCAAAAGATAAGCCTCTTGAAGCACTATACGAATATGCAATAAAAACTCTTGAGCATATTTGACTAAGTTTGACCATTTTCATTTTTGAAAAAAGATGAACTCCAAAATTTGGGTTTTTTGGAAATTGGAGCTTAGAACCAATTTGACATTGTTATCAATAATCCCCCTCAATTTCCTATTGGGGTAAATTTAATAACTTGCATATCTTGATAAAACTAACTTCCACATTCTCACCGATAGGAATATAGATAAGCTCAAGGTGCTTCTTTGCTACATGTTCACGTACATAGTGACATTGAACCTCAATAAGTTCGTCCTTGCACAATGAATTGGGTTCTTTGCTATAGCAATAATACTTTGACTATCAAAAAATATATGCTTAGGTAAGTGAATATAAATCAAGATAACTTAAAAATCTCTTGTAATCATATAGCCTAAGTATCATTGTTCCATTGTGTCTGAAACATGCCAAAACCCTAAGATCGACTATCTACTTGCTTGATTCTGATATCTAGAGGTCATTTTCGAATTGATGACATCATCGATGACCTCATCAATTTGTAACTGCATTGATGAACCGCCCTTGAAAACCTATATAAGGAGGGGTTGGCCACATGCATACTCAATCTTGCCAATGCCAATCTTGGGAGCTCAAGGTGTTGCGATCTCCAAGTAAGTACTTTCCAAGTTCCAGTTCCAGTTCTAGTCTTGTGCTTTGTTCTAGTCTTGTCCCTACGTGGGTGAGCTTGTAATCGAAAATGTAATTCTAAAATCATTTCTAGTCAAGTCGGAGGGCACAATCTAGTGATCCCCTGACAATTACTAATCTAGTGATCCCCTGACAATTACTACACATACTAATAAGTGAAAAATGTCAATATACGATATGCGTATGAGACAAAAATCTCAATAGTTGAATCTAATGGTTCTAGTTACAAAAAGTAATGTGTGAGCATCTAAGAGATATTATGTGAGTGAATATGTCCAAAAATTAGGATACGAACTATCCAAAACAGTTATTACAACAAACCTGAAATGAGGTCTTCTTTGATGTAGCACGGCAGCAATGATCAGCAATGGTCACTTCTCGCGATGAAGTAATAGGTAAACACCTGCTACAACACACAACATGGGAAGAAACCCTAAAGTAGATACTTCTCTCCAAAGTTAGCATGCACACTACGGAGTATGAAGAAGAACAAGGATCGGTTGCCAACAAACTCCTTCAAATCTGCAAGTACTCCTCCTTGAGTCCTCCTAGCTCTTCACCCTAGAGCTTATAGCTAGAGTAGCTTAAGAATTGATGATCCTTGAGGTCCACAAGCTCCTCTTTATATAGCAATCGAAAACCCATGAAAATCATGGCTAAAAAGCTTGCAATTCTTCTCTAGAAGCAAGTAATTGCGTAAATTTTCTTGCTTAAGCTTTTACTTTGCTTTTGATCCATCGATTCTTCTTTTAGATGGTTAAAGTTGGTCGCCTAAATCTCAGCCATCCATTAACAAGCTTTTTTTGCTTTACATCTGAGCCATTGATCATAATGAATGCGAAAACCAAATTGAAAAGTAGAATTAAGATGCTCTCAATCTATGGCCTTTGGAAGCACGAGGGATAAAATCATCAATAAGATTTGCTTGATCCTCAGGTGCTATGTCACTGTGAGGTTCAACCATATGACACATTACGCACCCCTAGGCTCAATTGAAATTCCCTTTCAGTCCAAAGAGATGAGCCTTGATACAAGATGCAATGCCCGTGAAAATTCCCATGCAAAAGTTGCATTGCCAAGTATTTTTACCAACCTCATTCACATGGTAAAAGATAACATCTTGAGTTCTTCCCAGGATGATACGTTGAAAGTTTCAACTTTGAAGGAGTAGGTCTTAAAGGCTAAATCCTAGGGCCACTATAACAAAGGGCTGAAATCCCTCCCTACCTCCCTGTGTGTGTGTGTGTGTTGAAGGCTGATATCTCTCTCATGTTTGCAACTTGCAAGCCAAAGACTAAGCTCTTTCTCAAGATCTCAACACATGCTCTTTCATGAAATGTGAAGATTATAAGCTCTAGGCTTTATCTTAACACTTCCACACAAAAAAGAGCCATCCTCAGCCTAGGTAACAGTTTTCAATGTACTAAAAAAAAACTCAACAAAAAACATTCCCAATGATTAACTGGCTAGGAAGATTTTTGCAATTTTATTTTTTTAAAATTGTGCAGTTTTGTTTCCTATGGTATCAACTAGATTGTATCCACTAACATCATTATTGCCCAATCATGGTATAAAACTAAGGAATAATACATGCATGAACGTGCACATGCATGCATTAACACATATATAGATACAAATATAAATGGATACACACATAATACATACATACATGCAAATGGGACATACATATATATATCAGTACATACATGCATACATTCTCGAGGGTTGTTCGGACAAGAGGTTGGATAGGAAGGGCTTCAAGCTAGCTTATCATGGCAAAACATAGAAGTGAGCATGCAAATCACTGAAGAAGGAAAGATCTAATATTAGAGCATCCAAAGATGTCACCATCACTAAGGAGGAAGTGGATCATGCGAGACGTAAGAAAGAGTTCAAAGTGGATGGATGATATGGAACCGAGAGAAATAGGCATATGGTCTCCTACAAATTCATGTAGAGCTTACTTCTAAGTACGAGCATCAAGAAATTGTAGAAGTACATTGAACCTTTTTGCTTAAAGTACTTAGTAAACACATGAATCACATCAAGAAGTTTTACCTTACAAATAGCTCATTATCTCTCATGTACTGATCTATTATGTTGTTATTATGAACCTAACCTATAGCTCTGCAAGAGCTTCAATACATTCTAGAGCCGAAAGGAAGTCATATCATGCCCTTTGAGACTACAGTGATTTTTGCATCAATAACCCCTTCTCCACAGTAGCCTATGCTCGAGGAGAGTCAGATTCTCTTTAGCATCATATGAAAATCAACTATGGCAAGATTTAATGGAACAGTTGAACAGTATATTATAGCATATAGGAGTTGGAAGTCCATGTTACTTTCACTGAAGACTGGAAAGCCACTCAATGTCTCAGCATCATATCTTATAGTCCGCCAGAAGTAGCTGTGCTGAAAACAGTGTATTTGGCTCTGTTTCTTTCTGCACTCTGCTACCAGTCCTCTTCCTCATATCTTCTGTATAGCAAACTGTATGGTTTGCTTCCTTCATTACTCAGAGAGAAGAACAAAGATCAGCATCATTGCAGTGTGCATTTGTAATGCATCTTTGCATTAACACTTTGATGTACAAACATTGTGGGTTGGTTATAGAAACTTTTATGTGAACAAGAACAAGTTCATAATTCACATAATGTTGAACAAAGAAACAAAGAGAAATGGAAGAACCCTGCAGTTTCACATGTCAATTTTTTTCACTGTGATTATGGCCCAAGAAATTCAAAGACGTGGATGACACTTAAGAGAAGTCATAGTAAGAAATGCACAAAGTCCGAAAACTTATTCATCAACACAGATTACAGCAATAGCCCCAAAACCAGGCCTTTCCATTCTCCTCAATGTGCACATGTTGATTTCATAAGGCTGTCTCTAATAATGTTAAGCATATCGATTTGGTCATCCTACAGTCTTCTTCTCTGGTACTCCCTTCCTCCCAGTGTCCTGTATATCGATTTTCTTCAGGTGAACTCCTAAGTCGTGATTGTCATAATGATGAATCAGTAAGAAGGTGGTGACTTTTGCTATATCTGAAAGGTACAGATGCTCCAATTAGGATCCATATGTGAGATAAGAGTTCATGATCCTTGCTTTGCAGCACTCCAGTTCTCAATCAGAAAAGATATTTTGCTTATTTTCTGTGCATGAAGATAAGACTCTTCACCTATGCACTGCTCACCCCTTATTTCTTGCATGTCTCTTCTCATAGTAAACGACGTAATTCAAACTACTGCCCCATTATCCCCCAACTTGCACCTCTTTTGTATTCTAAATGCTTTAATGAAACAGTGAATTCATTTGCGTGTTACGTTGTAGCAGTCAAAAGAATAAGAGTTGCAGCATGACAATAAGAGTCATTGTGCAATGACCATTTCAAATAGAAGATTCAAGGTTTCGCTTGTTCACATAGAAATACTTGCGTATCTGACAAACTTCATGAAGTTGTTGCTTCAGGGAAGTAATTCAATGGGCTGCTGTGAGGAACAATGGGGTGAATAGCTTCATTCTCTTGAAGCAAGAGAAAGCTCAGTTAGCAGAAACACATCATCACAAGGCTGGTCTTTTCCCAATGCTTTGGGTAGACATTGATATGGGTGAAAAGCGTGTTCCCCGAAAAGTTCTGGTAAAAGAACAAGTCAGAATGTCAGAATTGTTGGCCCCCACCATATTCTTTCCATGATACGCTTACATATATAATAACCATTCGATTTCTAATCCCACAAGTCAAACTGTCAATCTTGAGTTCTAACAATGCAAACTTCATTCTTTTGGCCATATAAATATTTCCTTTCTCATGGGGTGTGCAGCTAACTTCTGCCACTCTTTTGCGCCAAAAGCATGCACACATTTTTTTCATTCTACATGGACTTAAGTCCAGCTCAATTAATCTGTTTTTTACCTTAAAAGAGCCAAGATCAATGAGAAATGATGAAGCTTTCTGCTATCTTAAGAGAGTCTATTACTCCTATTCATGCACATCATGAATTTGATAGCGAGACTATTAGCTTCCTTAAGAGAGTCTTGATCACTATACTCTCAAAGAAAATCACTGTCTGAATGAATGCCAATGCAATGTAGCATTTAATCTGTCAACATGATTGAATTTACATAGAAATAGACTTATCCAGATGTTTTGATCTCTAGCTCATAAATGTCATGACAACATACATACTTTTATACATATATACATGCATGCATGCATGCATGCATGCATACATACATACATACATACATGCATGCATGCATGCATGCATACATACATACATACATACATACATACGCACATATACACACAGAGCACACACGCGCGCACACACAGACACACATACACACACACATACATACATACATACATACATACATACATACATACATACATACATACATACATACATACATACATACATACATACATACATACATACATACATACATACATACATGCATGCATGCATGCATGCATGCATGCATGCATGATACATACATACATACATACATACATGCAGGCATGCATGCATGATACATACATACGTATGTACAATAATACATACATACATACATACATACACACACACACAGCACACTTACACACATACATACATACATACACACATGCATGCATGCATGCATACATACATACATACATACATGCATGCATGCATACATACATACATGCATGCATACTTGTTTATATGCATAACGTGTAGAAACATCGGGTCTAAAAATTGAGCCTTGTTTCTGTACTTGTTTGATACTTCCTTTTACGGTATGGACGTAAAGTTTCCGTATAGCAAAACCATGACTATGCATAATATCTCTCTCTTTCTCTCCCTTTACCAATAAAAAAATCATACGGCTTCCATCGTCTAGCATGCATAACATCTCTGTTTGTGTGCCCCTATCATTTATCTACTTCAGCAAGATTACAGAAGTATTCACTGTATCTGTCAGGCAGTTTCTTCCTCTTAACTGAAAGACTTCTCAATCAAAATCAAAAGAACTCCTACAAATATAAATTATCATAGGCTTAAAGAATATGCAAGACTATAAATAACAATAATTCCTGTATTTAAGTGACAGGCTCACATCATGAATAATGCAGGCCCTTGCTGTAAAAAAGCTGGATACTTCAGGTCCTGAGTTTCCAGACAAGAAAAGGATAATGGAGCTCATTTCCAGCATATCATGTTTATGTCATCCCAACCTCACTCAGCTTGTTGGCTACTGCACTGAACACGGGCAGTGTTTGCTAATTTACAACTTTTTTGAGATGGGCAACTTGTATGATATCTTGCACTCCAGCCTTGCTAAAAGGCCAAAACTAACATGGAATGCTCGAATGAATATCGCCCTTGGTGCAGCTAGAGCTCTAGAGTACGTGGAAAGAAAAGAATGTTAACGATATAAAAAGAAGTATCACATTCCTACATAATGACATCTCTTGGTATGCAGGTATTTGCACGAAGTTTGTTGCCCTCCAGTAATTCATAGAAGCTTCAAGTCTGCAAAGATACTATTAGATGAAGAGCTCAACCCATACTTATCCGACAGTGGAATTGCTTCATATTTGCACTCGTCAGGAGAGGTCTGTCTGATATACGTAAATATTACTTACATGAAACTCACCGATCAAATACTGAAAAGCTTTGTTGGTAATAGGTATCAGCACACTCATCAGGGTCAATAACTTTTTGTGCACCAGAGCATGCCATATCTGGAATTTTTACGAGCAAGACCGATGTATATTGCTTTGGGGTGGTCATGCTTGAACTTTTGACAGGACGAAAACCTTTCGATAGGTATGAAATCTAGCTGTATATGAAAGGCATGAATTATGTTTCCTAGCAAAGGAAGCGGGCTCTGGTATAAGAAAATCTTATACAGCAGCACTCCCTCCCCCCCAAAAGTAAAAAAGAAAGAAAGGGACAATGGCATATGTATTACTGCTTGTGGGAGAACAGGACTTCACGGTAAACGATCTAGAATAACAAGTTTTATGTTTTCATTGAACTATGAAAAAAGGAACAAGCCGCGAAACGAGAAATCTTTGGTGAGATGGGCAATTCCCCAGCTACATGACATCGACGCACTTGCAAGAATGGTTGACCGAGATATACAGGGCCAATACACAGCTAAGTCCTTATCTCGATTTGCAGACATCATATCCTTAAGTGTGCAGGTAAAAATCATTGACTGACCAATATCGCATATAACACGAATCCGAGAGTGTGCACGCGCGCGTGCGTGCGTCTGTGTGTGTGTGTGTGCGTCCGTGTGTGTGTGTGTGTGCGTCCGTGTGTGTGTGTGTGCGTGTGTGTGTGAGAGAGAGAGAGACAGAGAGAGAGAGAGACACAGAGAGAGAGAAAGAGAGAGAGAGAGAGAGAGAGAGAGAGACAGAGAGACTATCCTGAGTGAATTAAAACTTCCAGCCAGAGCCAGAGTTCCGACCCTCGATGTCGGAAGTGGTGCAGTCGTTGCAGGAATTGATGCAGAAGGCCCATTTCGACGGAAGATTAGAATGAGAACGATGAACCAATTGAAATCGCTTTTCGAGCTGATTCGAACTCAATTTTATTATTCCCGGAGATATTCAGTATGTCTGAATCGGCTATGAAAAGAGCTCCGGTGAGGAAAGTGCCCAAAAAATTCTGAACGCGAGCGCTTCATTTGAAAGTTCTTTTCATGCCCCGAAAGTACTGATTTGCAAAACACAGTCCAAGGCAAAAAGGTCTGCCGTTTAACCATAACTGTGCCGGATGAGCTTCCAGTTTTCCAGTCATGTAACAGCATATATATATATATATATATATATATATATATATATATATATATTTTAAAAGGAAGTTCGGCCTTAGCTTATTCTCCCGGACTTTAATTAAAGTAAAGAAGAAAAGTTACAATTGAGTGGGACTAGTGCCCATGGGACCCCCCAAATTCCACATAGGAAGGGACGAGTGTGGCAAGTGGATAAATCTATCATCACCCTCATCTGGGACCCATTTGGGTTTCAACTTGTTGTTTTCGAGGAGATAAATACAGTGATGTCTAAACGGTGGAGATCTCTTATCTCGGGAGATTCTTTTACCTAGAAGAAACAATGATTTCTCGATCGACCATTCCTTAGGAGTTTGGTCAAAATTGACAGCACATCGCTCCCTCCAAATCTTCCAAAGAGTCTCACCCTTGATGGCATTCCACAGCCTCCATGAACAACCGACCGCCTCACCCAACAGCACCTGTTGCCAATTGATTTGGTGTGTAAGTCTCAAAACCCGTGTCACGTGATGCCAGATAATACGGGTCTTGGGGCAATCGAAGAACAGGTGAGTTGAATCTTCGATGCACCGATGGCAACGTTTACACCATGGTGGCACACCACATATTTTATTCGCCCTTGAATTGGACCAGATTCCCTTATGCAAGATCTGCCACATGAGAACATACTTTTTGGTCTCAATTAGGGGGTGCCAAATAGACATGAACTTTAGTTCCCATTGAAGTTTGGTCCAAGAAAGGCACCACCTCTTGTTGAGGGTGTGATGAACATCTAAGTTCTCTTTGAAGTTGGGTATTCTGGATATTCTCTTACCATTGCTCCATTTGAGGCCCTCAAGGCAAGGAAGATCCTCTCCGGAGAGAAGGCGAGAAGTTGAGCGGTCCCACGCCAGACATCTGCCTTGAAGAAGAGTCCATTCCTCGAGGGTAACTCTATGTCTCGGGTCTAAGTCTTTGAACCTAATCCACTGGTTGGTCTCTTGTTCCAGAGTTGTTTCCACTGTTTGAACCCCTAGCAGCATATTGTATGTGGTAATGCCAGGGAATAAGAAATGCATAAAGAATCATCGAGAAGCTAACAAGTCCATTGAAGAATCCCCAAGAACAAGCAGTCTCATTTGATTTCATCCGATGGTATTGAATCGAGTCTGCATTGGGATAAATGCTAATCAGGACGCACTCGAGCTCGATGAATACGAGCACAGGACTCCATTAAATCGTCCCTAATATGATAGCTTTAGAAACGAGGAATCCATTGTTCCATGTATCATGCCTTAATCATCTCCATGGATTATTTTGGCTAATCTCCATTGCAGAGCTTAGGTTGATGGTCTTATGAACGCTTAATCTAGAGCAATGATGCTTACATTTAAGTTAAATTAACTTTCCATGAAGAGCTCTTGGATGTTACACAGGTAGAATGCCCTCTACACTTATAACGAATGAGACTTCTAGTAGTACTCTCCTCATATTTCGAGCTTCAGTTATCTCGACATTCCATGAAGAGTTATTTGAGGTCACGTAGATAGTAGTGTTCCCCTCATATTTCAAACTTATGTTATCTCGACAATCCATGAAGAGTTATATATACAAGTAACATCTTTTATTAGAGAATACTATATACAAGTAACATCGTTTATTAGAAGAGGTGTGTATGAGTTATATGAGGTCACGTATACAAGTAACATCTTTTATTAGAAGAGGTACGTAAGATGGTTAGGGCATTGAAGGCATGAACATGTCAAAAGGTCCTGACTTTAGAAGTGTACACTTGAAGGTAGGATGAGAAGTCACCTTACCATTAAAAGAATACAAAATATGCATAGGAAAGAATACGAAATATACATAGGAAGGGGGCATATTAAACTTCTGGTTTATATGTATTTATGTAGGAAATAAACTTTATTCCTTATATACTTTGTGTGAAAGACACTCATCGATCTTCTCTTACTAGTGTTACATACTAGATACTCTTCAATCTTTAGTGTAGAGAACACTATATACAAGTAACATCTTATATTAGAAGAGGTGTGTAAGAGTTATATGAGGTCACATAGAGAATACTACATACAAGTAACATCATATTAGAAAAGGTATGTAAGATGGTTAGGGCATTGAAGGCATGAACATGTCAAATGGTAAGCAAGAACTTGGAATATTCTTCACAAGCTGCAATTCATCCTACCATTAAAAGAATACAAAATATGAACATGTCAAAAGGTATACATTAAAAGTTGGTATTCTTCACAAAGTTGCAATTCATCTCTCATATAAGAAAGAACTTGGAATCAATCATACAATGGCACATTTTCTTATAATGGAAGAAGACATGCAAGGGCCATTTGGTTTTGTTGCTTATTGAAAGACATCATGGTTACCTTTATGGTTTATGAGATCCGAATTAGCTACCTACTACTTTCCTCAATAGCCCTTGCCCATAGCCACACATAGAACTCTCTATAAGATCCATAAACCCTTCATATGGCCACTCGAAGGTGATGGAATAGCTTTATAATCCACATGGTTTTGTGCCACAGCCTTGGCTCCCTTGAACTCTAGTCTTTGATATGCTAAGGTCCTTAACCACTACAAGTATGTTAATGGTAGGCCATGAAAGCTTAAATAAATGAACTATAACACTCCATCCCCCTTTTAAAGATCTTTGTCCCCAAATGATCAAAGTGGGAAGTTGCTTTCAAATTAGAACTTCAGATTCATAAGTAGCTTCTACGTGTGGACGGCTTACCTATGCTACAAAATAATCTAGATAAGGGCGATGTTAGAATGTGCACTCTTGTTATGAAAACTAAAATAATAAAACTCGTGGCATATTGAGCGTTTGGATCCTTTTTCACTAAAAAAATATATATCCTCTCTCAACCTTTCCATCTGATCTTAGCCCAATCTCCAAAGTCCCATAAATGAGTTACAATCGTAGGAGAATCATTCTCCCCAATCCCAAAATTTACATTGGGGAGATATGCCTCTCTCAACCTTTCCATCGGATCTTAGCCCAATCTCCAAAGTCCCATAAATGATTTACAATCGTAGGAGAATCATTCTACCCAATCCCAAAACTTACATTGGGGAGATACGCGCACAATGAAAATATACCTACTATGATGTATCCGCCTAAATAAATCTAAGATGCTTTTGCTTCTTCTCACAAGTTAATAACCTATCATTATCATAAATGAACAAAAATACTCTTCCAATAATATCAATCATGAAAGAAATAAGCTTCACGATATATTAGAAACACATCTATATAGACATGCACAAAGATTAGAATATTGAGCATAGTCCACTTGCAACCAATGTAATTGTCACTCTAGATAAGGATGAGCACCATGTCAAGAAGTTCCATCTCCTTGATTGTCAATCCGAGGAGACATGAGGATGATGTGATAATTGTGAATAAGTGAAGCACGAAGGAGATGGTGAGAAGCACACGAGGCGCACGCACACATACAATAGATGATGATGATGATAATGATAAGGTGGAAGTGTGCCTTTGTGGTTTAGGAATTGCATATAAGCAGTTCAAAATTCTTTTCAGACTAGGGAAAATATTTTGAATTTTGTTGATTTGGTGTCCATGTTGATAACTGAAGAAAAGAATCTTGGAGAGGACTCAAACTCCCAAAGAAAACTTAGTTTTGAGCAGGTATTCTACTCTGGAAAAGGAAGAGGTAGAGGAAAAATAACCAAGACCAAATTCAACAACAGAATCGTGCAGGAGGCAGAGGACAGTTTCAAGGCAGGGGGAGCCAGAGAGGCTGCAAAGATTTCCAGAGAAATGATTCAGTTAATGACAATAAAGGATGTTAGAATTGTGCGGAACTTAGTCACGTTGAGCGTGACTACAAGTTGAAGAATCAAAATAAGAGAAGGCAACAAAACAACTATGCATCAACGAGTGTAGATGATTTGGAGAAGTTGTTCACGATCCAACATCAGATGATGAATACAATGCATGTTTATGTTTCAAAATTGAATGCTAATGTCTGGTATGTTGATTCAAGTGCTTCAAACCACATGACCATTCATGAACAATGGTTAGGTTGCACAAATTGTCTATTCCTAGATTTGTTGAAATAGGCAATGAAACATCACATCCTATTGAGCATACAGGAAACACAACACTATCGATGGAAGAGAAGAAGGGAAAACATCTCATTGATGTACTGCATGTTCCAAATATAACAAAGAATATGCTTTTTGTTAGACAGATGATTGATTAGGCATTACAAGTCAGGTTTAATGTTGATGGTTTATATGTAGAAGAGTACAAAAAAATTCAAGATTGATTGTCAAAGGAAACAAAGTTGGTAGGATGTTCAACTTAAATGTGAAAATTGTTGAAATGAATGAAGCCATGTTTGCAAAAGGTGCAACTGTTATTGTTGACATAGAGATTTGGACATGCATATTTGCAGAGGCTGAAATCGATGCAATCAAAAGAGATTGTCATGGACTACCAAATTTCAAGGTTGCAGAGATGCAGAAGGTATGTAAAGCATGTCAATTTGGTAAACAATCAAGGGCATCATTTGTACATGACAAGCACGTTAGTGAGAATGTGTTAGAAATAGTACATATAGATGTTTGGAGTCTTGCAAAGAACATTCTATGGGAGGATGCATGTTTTATGTCACTTTCATTGATGACCATACACGAAAAGTATGGGTATAATTCATGAAAGAGAAGAGTGAGGTGTTTACTCACTTTCATAATTTCAAGGCTATGGTGGAAAAGTAGACAACAAAGTATATCCAAACATTGAGATCTAATGGAGGAGGTGAATACATGTCAAATAAGTTCAGTAGCTTTCTAAAAACTCATGGAATTTGATGAAAAATTTCTTAGAAGTACACATCATAATAGAACTCTGTCTGCTGTTGTACATCAAGTTACACCTGAACAAAAGTTTATAGGTAAAAAGCCAAATTTATCATATATAAAAGGATTTGGTTTAATTTCATATGTACATATTCCAGATGAGTTGAGGATGCAGCTTGATTCAAAATATTTGTTTTATCTTGGAAGTGCTCATAGGGAATAGAAATGCATTGGAATAAATTCTGGTAATCCCCATTCCCCGAATCCATTGTATTGTGAAAGTAAACATCAGTAAACAAATCTGTGAGTGGAGGATCAAAATAAAAAATCAAGGTTTCTTCTACATGTTTTGTTGTCTAAGTCAGCGGGAAAACAAACTCTGATCCAATAGGTGGTACTTGCTCCTCTTCTATTACTGGTTTTGTTGTGGTTCTCTACTCTTGTGTGGTAGGATGTGGTGTTTATATGGTGTCGGTGGGTGGATCTTACCTTTCCTAACCACTTCTTCAAAATCATACTCCATTAATAGGAGAAACCATCTTACTAATCTGCCAGTGTTGCAAGGTTCGTTCACAAAGTAAGATTGATGGTCTGTGAAGAATTGAACTTATTTGCAAGAAAATAATGTTGAAATGTTTTCAGCACATAGACCATGCCTAACCCTTGTTCAATTGTGGTGTAATTCCATTTTGCTGCATTCAATTGTCTAATCGCGTACATTATGGGTAAATCTATATTTCCTTCTCTAGTGGGTTGTGATAACACACATCCAGTAGCTAAATTGGAGGCATCCACATGGAAATGGAATCACTCATTCCAATTTAGCATTGTCAAAATGTGGGCTAAGAACAAACATTGTTTTAGCTCTACAAATGATTTATCATATTCATTGGTCAACTCAAAATTTGCCAAAAAGTTGTATAATCACTTTCAATTGAATGAGCCTTTTGAGGTGGCATGTTCTCAAGTTTGGACACCATTTGATCTAATCATTCTAGTAACCCTTGAAAGTGCAATTCTAGTTTTACTAGATTACTATGATTAAAAAGTTGACTAGCTTGGAACATAGCCTCAGCTAGCTCAACCATCATGCTACATAATTTTGTCCTTTCTACCTCTACTCTAGGATAGCTCTTGTCTGACTTTGCTATGTTTGGTACTTCTCTTATTCATGCCTCATAAGCTTTGAACATCATATCTAAGTCTTCTAGAATAGGATCTCGTAATATTGAACTTGACTTAGGAATGTGTGGAGTCTCTAATGGGACCTAGCATGCCAATTCCACAATCTTTGCCTTAGTCTCTTTTAAGCTACCTTCTAGTTCTGTTTATTTCTTGGATCATTTTCTCTTTATTCTTTCTTTCAAATATTTCCATGACTTGGTTTTTCCTTTACTAGACTCTCCAATCTTATTAGATTCTAGTTCTTTCTCTAGATTTCCTTATTGAGCATGCTCTAAAGCTTGTGCTCTAGTGCTTGTCAAGATGGGATCTAAGGTGGGGGGAGTTCCACTTGCGCTTTGTGCTATGCCTATCATGTTGACTGGGGTAATCCTTGAGGCATTAGAGGGATTCTTGGGGCACTAGCATATAATGTGCTCTTTACCACACACTAAGAAAATTCTTGAATGGTGAGATAGTGTGGTGGGCCTACTGGTGGGGGATATCGGCATTCACATATGAAGTGATCTCCTTGGCATCTATAAGAAGGTCCTCTAGGGGCATGTGGTATCATCCATCTCACCTGAGGTCTAGGGTTGGGATTGGTGTACATGACATTTGTGTAATTTGGATCCCAACTATATTCATGCAAAGGGGTCTCATATTGATAAGCCTCCATATGTTTTGGGGGTGTAGCAGGTATGGATATTCTCTCCATGATATGAATTAAAATTTCTTGTATTGGGATTTTATTTTCTATGATCAAAGGGAAACTAGTACTAAAGCCCATAAATTTATGTATTCATTTAGGCTTATACCCATACCCCTATATATAAATGGGTTCATTAAACATCTAAATGGCATTTTAGGGTAAACCCTAATGTGGACATAATAAGCTTCATTAAATTGTACCGCAGACACTTACAGAGAAATTAGTTCAAATCAAAGAGCTTATCAGCAATGATTGAGAGGGTTTTAGAGATAACCAAATAAAAATGTTTTTATTTCCATGAATGTTAACTTGAAGATGAAAATCTTTATGACATCCACCTCCACCAAACTTGCACATCGTCCCAATGGGCCAACTTGTAGATTGAGGGAAGCAGCATCTTGATAGTCATCCTGCACATCCAATCATATAACAACATCAAATTCTTTTATAAATAATTTTTAAATTTATCAAATATATCAATATTTTATGCTAAATGATCATGAATTTTATTTAAGTTCAATCTAGTAATGAGAACATATCAAATTAAACGTTAATCTATCAATCGATTCAGTCAATAAAACAGTAATCTAAGTTTCATTCATTTATAAACTTTGTAAAGATCATTATGAAACAAAATTCTTCTTCATCCACTCAAAATTAGGTTTCTTCATATACACACACTTACATATAGGCAATCAAACATGTCAAAGAAATCAACTAAATCTACTCATAGAGACATCCGCCTTGTTTTCCCAATTTTTATTCACTAGATGTGTTTGCCACAATTAGCTTTTCTTCATCTTTGGCTTCATACAAGTATGATGTGAAATATTCATGTAGATAATGATCATAAATACCTTTTTGGGATGAAAGAAAGTATAACTTCCGTTCAACACACACACACATACACACACACACACACACACACACACACACACATATATATATATATATATATATATATATATATATATATATATATATATATATATATATATATATATATATATATATATATATATATATATATATATATATTCTTTTCTTTTCTTTTTTCTCTATTTTTTAGGTTTTTACATTCACAACTTTTTTGTTTTGAAGGGGAAAGGCTTAACCCCTTAATCCGAGCTAAGATTCTAGATGCATGTATAAGAAAGACCTAGGATCTCACAGATGTGGATCATGCATCTACATGTTCATACATGTATACAATTACTTCCATTATTTGAAATGAACTACAAATCCTTCTGTCCATATCAAATCCCCACTCAATGTATAAACTTAGAAACATCAATATTGGTTGTTTTCCTATTGTGGCTACATAGATTTACTTCATAATTTGATAATTCTCATCCCAGATTTTATGATTATATTTGTTATGAATGCAAATGATATGCATAGATAAAAACACAAAAAATTTAGAACATAGAGAAATACAACTTGAAATTAACTTCTTCTTCAATCATCTCATCTTCATCTTCATTATAAATTTATCATAATAACCTACAATTCGATCATCTTCAAAGTCTTGCTAAAAAAATCGTCAACAGCTAGACACACAAGTAAAATTAGATTTTATAACTAAACTTTTATCTTCATTCCTGTAAAACAAAATCCACATTAAGAAAAAAAATCCATACATCCTTTTCTATTAAGATAAAATCAATCAAAATTCATTCTCTTCTGTTGGAGATAAACGTCTGCGGAAGCACATGAACACCACAAGGAAGGAGAAGAAGCTTGGAGCACAACACACAATACTGAATGTATTACTAGAGAATGTACAAAGATAAATCAAGCATCCAACAGTCTGCTGATAGAGAACAACATCAAATGCATCTCCAGCATCATGAAGACTCAATCGTAAACCTGTCTCCATAGGAGTGGCAATAGGCTTACAGTCTTCAAGGCCAAAATGCTTCAATAATGTGTTAATATATTTCGTTTGACATAAAGCCATTCCACCATCAACTTGCATAAACTCAATGTGCAAATAGTGATGCAAATGCCCCAAATCAGACATCTCAAATGAAGCATGCAAATCAGGCTTAAAATCAGCAATATGCTTCTCAATAGGTCCAGTGAGCAACATGTCGTCAACATAGACAACAATGATCAGAAGCACATCATTAGCGTGCTTAACATATAAGGTGCTTTCAGTTGGATTGTTCTCAAAACCATGTGCAATCAGATAGGCATGTATCTTCTCATACCAAGCACGTGGTGCTTGCTTTAAACCATATAATGCATTCTTTAACCTGCACACCTGGTTTTCATGCCCTTTTTGCACAAAGACACGGGGCTGAAAAACATACACTTCTTCATGCAAGTCACCACTCAAAAATGTTGTTTTAATGTCCAACTCATGTACATTCCAACCATAATGAGCTGCAAGTGCACAGATGCTACGAACTGTACTCATGGTAAGTAGGTGCAAAGGTCTCATCAAAATCAATGCCTCTTTCCTACGCATGAGCCTTTGCAACAAGTCTAGCCTTATACCTATCAAATGTACCATCTGGCTTACACTTCAGCTTGTATACCCACTTAGTCCCAATGGCCTTCTTGCCAGGAGGCAAGTCACATAAAGACCAAGTACCATTCTTCATGATAGTATCATAGTCAGATTGCATAGCAGCCATCCAATTTTCTAAATTTTGTGCTTCATCAAACGAAACAGGCTCATTCTCATCATAGAGACTAGATGCAGCCATAGCATAGCAATCTCATGCAAAAGACACACTATGAGAGCTTGAACGAGTACGATGTGATAGAGGTGCATCTAATTTGCTATCACACAAAGTATACACCAGCCATTTTGGCATAGTTTTTGCTTGCTCAATATCGGCTCTCTCATCAACTAGTGCATCATGTAAATCTGCATCAGAAATGGAATGATCTACATCATCACATGAAACCTGCAAAGGCTGAGGAGTTGCCTCATTGGGACCATCACTAGACTGTCCAACTGTAAAAAGAGGCAGGAAAGTATCATACATATCTTTGGAGCTAACAGATTCCTCCTTAGTACATGAAAGCAATGGCTGAATAGCATCTTCCACAAAAACAACATCACGGCTAATCAGAATGCGTTTAGTCTATGGATGATACAAATGATAGCCTTTACTTTCAGGACTGTACCCAACAAAAATACATTTTATTGCTTTATCATTCAATTTTTTGCGATGTTGTTCAAGCACTAGTGCTTATGCCAAACAACCAAAAACACACAGATGAGCAACAAATGGCTTGCAATCATGCCAAGCCTCATATGGAGTGATAGACTGCAGCGCTTTAGTGGGACACCTGTTAAGTACATATGCAACACACATGATAGCCTCAAGCCAGAAACTATGTGGTAAAGCCTGACTCTTTTTTTTTTTTTAATGGAGATTCGGCCGAGGCCTACTTCCCCGGACTTTAACTTTGAAATTGCAACTGTACCCATGGGACCCCCCTTATCCCACAAGAACAGGGGTTTACAAGACTGGATTGAATGGAAGTTACAACTACCGCGGGGATGGTCAAACGGTGGCCAACAGCCACATACAACAGTTTCTGGAAATCATATGTCCCTACATGTTGCTGCCAGGGGTTGAACCCTCACCCCTGCCTCAAGAGGCGAGAGGCCCAACCACCAGGCCAACGAACCCTAAAGCCTGACTCTTGACCATACACCTCACCATCTCCATGAATGACCTGTTCTTTCGTTCAGCAACTTCATTCTGTTGGGGTATATATGGCTCTGTACACTGGTGTTTTATCCCACGCTCAACCAAAAATGCATTAAAATTAGAAGACATATATTCCCCCTCCTCGATCTAAATGGAGGGTGTCCATTTTACATGTTGACAGATTTTCAACCAAAATCAAAAACTGTTTGAAGCACATGAACACTTCCGACTTTGCCTTCAATGGATATACGCATGCATGCCTGGAAAAATCATCAATGAAAGTCACGAAGTAAAAAAGGTAATTTCCAAAAGAAGGTGTCTGCATAGGACCATAGACATCACTATGTACAAGCTGCAATTTCTGAGTAGCCTGAACTGAACCATCTTTTGGAAATGAGGAACGCTGCATTTTGCCCAAAATACAACCTTCACAAACATGTTTTCTAGGTGCCTCAAGTTTGGGCAAAGAGGACACCATTTCAGATTTCTCCAGGCGTAGCAAACTAGCAAAATTCAGATGACCAAAGCGTGCATGCCAAAGCTTTGCTGAGAATCATGTACTCCACATGCCGAATCATTCAGAGATCTTTCATACTCTATGAGCTTATACAACCCACGACATAAAATGCCAAAGGCAATAATCACAATGCCATTTGAGAGATCATGAACTATACACCTGGCATCAACAAATTTCACAACCAAGCTAATCTTGGCTAATGCAGAAACTGATAACAGGTTCTTCTTCATCCCTAGCACAAATAAAGCATCTGACAAAGTGAAAGAACTACCATCAGTAGTAGTCAAAATGATCTTACCAAGTCCCATAACATGATAAGAGGAGTTATTGGCGCATGTAACAGTATTCCCTATAGGGGCAGGCTCGAGTGAGGAGAAGAAACTATGTTGCGAGGTGATATGTTTGGTCACCCCACTGTCAAAATACCAAATATCTGAGTCTACTGCAGACATGCACTGCTCATGAGAAGATGGGTCAAAACTACACACAGTAGTAAACGCCCATTCTTCTTCCTGCACAAGATTAGCAAACTCTGTTTTTGGTGTAGAGGCCTCTGCAACAACCGTTCCAGCCTCTTTCTTCTTTGCCTCTTTAGCAGCCAGTTTTGGACAGTTCTTTATGGTATGATCATTCCCTTTACAGTACTTGCAAAACAATTTCTACTTTTCTGATTTGTTCTCATCTTTATCTTCCTTCTTGAAATGTGCAGCATTTGCAGATTTCTGCTTACTAGTTGAAGAACTCCATTTTCCTTTGCCCTTCTGACTAGCCAAGAAAGCTTGATTTGCAACACGCATAATGGACCTGTTCTGCCTGGACTGATCTTCCTGTAACAGAATAGAGACTAACTCCTCAAATGACAAGGCATTTGGATTGCCTTTCATCATTAACCGAAGAGTAGAAGCAAAACTCTGATATGAATCAGGAAGACCAGTCAGAATGGTCTGCACAAGTGAGCTATCTCGTGTAACCTCATCAACAAAAATCAACTATTCCTTCAAGTCTTTGATCTTTGTTAGAAAATTGTCCATAGAATCATCTTCATTCATGTGCTCACTCTCCAACTATTTTCGGAGGTAGGCAATGCGAGCCTCATTTCTAGCTTGGTACAATGTGGTAAGTGTATCCCAAGCATCCTTAGTTATTCTGCAAGGGGTAATGACAGGAATAATGGCACGTTTGATAGACAAAGCTATCAATGCATGTGCCTGGGCATCTCTGCCATCCCAACGAATTTGCTCTATAGTAGGTGCAACAAAAATCGTAGCACGAACAGGAATATGCTGAATATCATCATCTTCGACATCTTCTACATCAGCTTCTGTACCTGTAGTTATAACAGTTGTAGGTGTGATAGGATGTTTTTCAACACCCTGCACAATGTTCCACAGTCCTTTTGCAGCCAATACATGTCACATCATATAAGCGCATAATGTGTAGTTGGTACCATCCAACTTATCCTCGATAGCCAACATATGGAATACATCACTACTTTCAGCCATGGCCAGTGACTAAAATACCTTGATGCAAAAAAATTAATTGTATCTCAAAAAGTTGAACAGAACTGCCTACACGAATTCCGCTAAACCTGTAGCAGACTTCGAGACTCTTATACTGACGAACAAAAACTGGTATATACCTTTGGACAACACACAATACAAAATGTATTAGTAGAGAATGTATAAAGATAACTAGCCCATTAGGGCAATAGGCGTATATACAAGCCGGGGAAAAAAACCTCCTAAAGAGGGAAAAAAGTATCCCGTCGGTCCTAGTGTGCTCACACACATCAGTACCTAAATATATCAACATCTTCATGTTTTTCATTGTTGATACCGGTTCATCATGGATCTTCTTCAAACTTTTCTTTTCTACATAGATAAAGATTTAGAAGTTTTTTATGAAATTTCTATATTTTGTTCAACTTGTTTGATAATATCTTCGATCATTTGTTTTCTCGTTTCTTCAAGTTTTTGTGCATTATTTTTTATTCTCATCCTCCCCAGTTTCTTATTTAATATTCTCATACTCACTTTGACTTTTATCTCAATTTTTCATATCATGGCTCAATTGAGCTCTCAAATATTTAACCTTTGTTTGATCAAATAATTTATCATTTTCTAGAAACTTTGGATTACATGTTACATAGTATTCATCATGCTTTGGTTTCAACTATATTGACGTTTCATATTCTTGCTCATCTTTGTCCAATCTTTCTTGTAATATTTGTTCAACTTTTTATTTATCCAATTTATATGATCATGTTTCTTTGCTTCAAAACATTTAACTTGATTCTCAATTTGTATCATAGTTTCTTGTTCAGAAGATGTCTTATCATGATATCTCTTTGGTCTCCATTGTTTTTCAAATCTTATAAATGATATTGGCTTAGATTTTGTTTGATCAAAATATTCTTTAATTCCACCTTTTGCTAAGTTCAAGTGCAAAGGTAAATGGATATGGTAATCACAAATTTTTCTTTCTACTGAAGTGACTAATTTAAGATCACAAGCACTATCATATGCAATACAATCCCAAAACATGTGGCCAAATTGATGACACCAAAAACATCTTTTAGGTCGATGGAATCTTCTATGTGAAGCTCTAAGTGTTGATCTTCTATGGTCAATTGATTTGTTTTTATCAAGAATTTTAGCAAACATATGTTGGACTTGTACTTGATGTTCATGTTCACACTTGAATGATTGAATTTCTTTTACTTGGTTGAACAAAATCTCAAACTAGTTTTTCAAACTTGAAACTTCATGATCAATCATCTCTTTTAACATTTTACATAATGTTTTATTATCTTCCAAAAATTCATCTAAGGTTTGAGTTAGAGATAATGCTTTTCGATTTTGGATTGGATAAATATATTCATTAAATTGCTCATCATATTCTAAAAATTTCTTTTCAATCAATGCTTTCATATTAGAATCTATGTCTTGTGTGGCGTGGTTGACAAACGCTTTTTACCCATTGTTCACTTATATAATGAATGTAAAGTAAAATAGGAATACTTGGAATTGGCTTGAGGAAGAGGTTCAAAAAGTAGTGCTTATGTGAATTTTAATACATTCATCATTAATTAAACAAACCCTAAGTACATCTTTTGCTAATCATATAATGTATGAGTGCAAATGTTTCGTTCTTTAATGTTCGATGAGGGGGGTGGCGAGATGAGGATTTCCTACTTGACAATCTTTGTGGAGGTGCTCAGATCAAAAGATTAGTCCTCGACACCCAGATGATTGCAAGGTTTCACGAGATATCCACTGCTCTAAAGGAGGAAGATGTTGCTGCAACCATTGTTGAATCGAATATATGCATATGCAAAGAAAAATTTGAACTATAGTATTGAGTTGCAACGCTGATGTTCACGTCCGGTTCGCCAATGTTGGGTAGTGTAGATGCTTGCATGATGGATCAAGTCATCCGCCAAATCGATTGGCACATGTTGGGTGTTTGGAGCAAGCTCAGGGGTGTTGGAGTTAGATGTCTGCGGAAGCACGTGAATAGCACAAGGAAGAAGAAGAAGCTTGGAGCACAACATACAATACTGCATGTATTACTAGAGAATGTACAAAGATAAGTAGCCCATTAGGGCAATAGGCATATATACAAGCCGGGGAAAAAAACCTCCTAAAGAGGGAAAAAAGTGCCCCAGCAGTCCTAGAGTGTTCACACACATCACTACAAATAATTCAACAAATCCCCCCTGGGAGTGATGCGCTGAACAAGTAGCTGGCACTCATATATAAGGAACTGCCAAGCTATGTGGAAATCACTCCACAAAAGGAAGTAATCCCAAAGCTTTGCGGAAAGCTTCAAACTTCTCCCTAGGCAGAGCCTTCATGAAACGGTATGCAATGTTCTCCTACGTGGGCACATATGCCAAGCTGATCTCCCCAGCAGAGAACCTCTCCCTAACATAATGATAATGCACCTCAATGTGCTTAGTGCGAGCATGGAACACAGGGTTCCTCGCAACTGCCAATGCGCTTTGACTGTCAGTGAAGATAGTGGTGGTAGAAGACTGACCAACCCAAATCAGCCATAAGGCGTCTGAGCCACACACACTCAACAGTCGCTATGAAGGCTGCCCTATACTCAGCCTCACAACTGGAAGTGGCCACAGTAGGCTGCTTCTTGCTCAACCAAGATATATATGAGCTACCAAGCATGAAGCAAAAGCCACTAGTGGGCACACGACTAGTGTCATAGCAACCAACCCAATCAGAGTCAGAAAAAGCATGCAAATCTGGCGGTAGTGATCCCCCCTTGTGATCAAACAACCCAAGTAGCCGAGTACCACTCAAGTAGCAAAAGATACGCTTAACCACCTGCCAATGCTTGACTCCTGGGCAATGCATAAACCTGCTCATCTGTGAGACAGCAAACTAAATATCTGGTTGAGTAATGCATAAGTAAATCAAACATCCAACACCCTGCTGATAAAGAACAACATCAAATGCATCTCCAACATCATGAAGACTCAATCGTAAATCTGTCTCCATAGGAGTGGCAATAGGCATACAGTCTTCAAGGCCAAAATGCTGCAATAATGTGTCAATATATTTCATTTGACACAAAGCCATTCCACCAACAATGTGCATAAATTGAATGCCCAAATAATGATGCAAATGCCCCAAATCAAACATCTCAAATGAGGTATGCAAATCAACCTTAAAATCAGCAATATGCTTCTCAATAGGATCAGTGAGCAGCATGTTGTCAACATAGATAACAATGATCAGAAGCACATCATTAGCACGCTTAACATATAAGGTGCTTTCAGTTGGACTGTTCTCAAAACCATGTGCAATCAGATAGGCATGTATCTTCTCATACCAAGCAGGTGGTGCTTGCTTTAAACCATATAATGCCTTCTTTAACCTGCACACCTGGTTTTCATGCCCTTTCTGCACAAAGCGACGGGGCTGAAAGACATACACTTCTTCATGCAAGTCACCATTCAGAATTGTTTTAATGTCCAACTGATGTAAATTCCAACCATGATGGGCTACAAGTGCACAGATGCTCCGAACAGTAGTCATACGGCATGTAGGTGCAAAGGTCTCATCAAAATCAATGCCTCTTTCCTGTGCATAACCCTTTGCAACAAGCCTAGCCTTATACCTGTCAACTGTACCATCAGGTTTACGCTTCAGCTTGTATACCCACTTAGTGCCAATGGCCTTCTTGCCAGGAGGCAAGTCACATAAAGACCAAGTACCATTCTTCATTATTGCATCATATTCAAATTGCATAGCAGCCATCCAATTTTCTGAATTTTGAGCCTGATCGAGTATGATATGACAGAGGTGCATCTAATTTGCTATCACGCAAGGTTTGCACCAGCCATTTTGGCATAGTTCTTGCCTGCTCAATATCAGCTCTCTCATCAATAAGTGCATCATGTAAATCTACATTAGAAATGGAATGATCTGCATCATCACATGAGACCTGTAAGGCTTGACGAGTTGCCTCATTAGGACTAGCACTAGACTGTCCACCTGTAAAAAGAGGCAACAAAGTATCATACATGTCTTTGGAGCTAATAGATTTCTCCTTAGTACATGAAAGCAATGGTTGAATAGCATCCTCCACAAAAACAACATCACAGTTAACCAGAATGCGTTTAGTTTGTGGATGATACAGACGATAGCCTTTACTTTCAAAATTGTACCCAACAAAAATACATTTTACTGCTTTATCATCCAATTTTTTGCGATGTTGTTCAGGCACTAATGCATATGCCAAACAACCAAAAACACGCAAATGAGCAACAGATGGCTTGCGATCATGCCAAGCCTCATATCGAGTGATAGACTACAGCGCTTTAGTGGGACACCTGTTCAGTACATATGCTGCATACATGATAGCCTCAAGCCAGAAACTATGTGGTAAAGCCTGATTCTTGACCATACACCTCGCCGTCTCCATGAGTGACCTGTTCTTTCGTTCAGCAACTCCACTCTGTTGAGGTGTATACGGGACTGTACACTGGTGTTTTATCCCACGTTCAGCCAGAATTGCATTAAAATTAGAAGACATATATTCCCACCCTTGATCAGAATGAAGGGTGCCCATTTTACATGCTGATAGATTTTCAGCCAAAACCAAAAACTGTTTGAAGCACATGAACACTTCGGACTTTACCTTCAATGGATATACCCATGCATGCCTGGAAAAATCATCGATGAAAGTCACGAAGTAAAGATAATTCCCAAAAGAAGTTTTCTGCATAGGACCACAGACATCACTATGTACAATTGCAATTTCTGAGTAGCCCGAACTGATTCATCTTTTGGAAAGGACGAACGCTGCATTTTGCCCAAAATACAGCCTTCACAAACATGTTTTCCAGGTGCCTCAAGTTTGGGCAAAGAGGACACCATTTCAAATTTCTGCAGGCATAGCAAACTAGCAAAATTTAGATGACCAAAGCGTGCATGCCAAAGCTTTGCATCTGACATAGCCTAAGAATCATTTACTGCACATGCCAAATCATTTAGTGATCTTTCATAGTCTATGAGCTTATACAGCCCACGACATAAAATACCAGAAGCAATAATCACATCGCCATTTGACAAATCATGAACTGTACACCTGTCATCAACAAATTTCACAACCAAGCCAATCTTGGTTAATGCAGAAACTGATAACAGTTCTTCTTGATCCCTGGCACAAATATAGCATCTGAAAAAGTGAAAGAACTACCATCAGCACTAGTCAAAATGATCTTACCAACACCCATAACAGGATAAGAGGAGTTGTTGGCGCATGTAACAATATTCCTTGTAGGGGCAAACTCGAGTGAAGAGAAGAAACGCTACGAGGTAATATGTTTGGTCATCCCACTGTCAAAATACCAAACATCTGAGTCTACTGCAGACATGCACTGCTCATGAGAAGATGGGTCAAAATTGCAGACAGTAGTAAATGCCCATTCTTCTTCCTGCACAAGATTAGCAGACTCTGTTTTTGGTGTAGAGGCTTCTGCAACAACCATTCTAGCCTCTTCCTTCTTTTTCTCTTTAGCAGTCAGTTTTAGACACTTCTTTATGATATGATCGTTCCCTTTATAGTACTTACAAAACAATTTCTGCTTTTCTGATTTCTTCTCATCTTTATCTTCCTTCTTCGAATATGCAGAATTAGCAGATTTTTGCTTACTAGTTGAAGAGCTCCATTTTCCTTTTCCCTTCTGACTAGCCAGGAAAGCTTGATCTGCAACTCGCATAATGGACCTATTCTGCCTAGACTCATCTTCCTGCAACAGAACAGAGACTAACTCCTCAAATGATAAGGCATTCAGATTGCCTCTCATCATCAACCGAAGAGTAGAAGCAAAACTCTGATATGAATAAGGAAGACCATTTAGAACGGTCTGCACAAGTGAGCTATCTGGTATAACCTCATCAGCAGAAATCAACTGCTCCTTCAACTCTTTGATCTTTGTTAGGAAACTGTCCATAGAATCACCTTCATTCATGTGTTGACTCTCCAACTATTTTCGGAGGTAAGCAACACGAGCCTCATTCCTAGCTTGGTACAATGTGGTAAGTGTATCCCAAGCATCCTTAGCTATTCTGCAAGAGCGAATGTGAGGAATAATGGCACGTTTGACAGACAACACTATCAATGCATGTGCCTGGGCATCTCTGCCATCCCAACGAATCTGCTCTACAGTAGGTGTAGCAGAAACCGTAGCACGAACAGGAATATGCAGAATATCATCATCCTCGACACCTTCTGCATCAGCTTCAGCATCTGTAGTTGTAACAGTTGCAGGTGTGATAGGACATTTTTCGACACCCTGCACAATGTTCCACAATCCTCTTTCAACCAACACATGTAGCATCATATAAGCCCATAACGGGTAGTTGGTACCATCCAACTTATTCTCAGCAGCCAACATACGGAATACATCATTGCTTTCAGCCATGGCCGGTGACTTAGATTCCTTGATGCAAAAAATTGACTGTATCTCAAAAAGTTGAACAGAACTGCCCAGATAAATTCTGCTAGACCTGTAGCAGACTTCGAGACGCTTATACTGGGGAATAAAAACTGGTATATACCTTTGGCACAAAAAGGTGAAATAGCATGCACAAGCACTGCGATAGTGCATTTGGAGGCCAAAACGAGCTTAGATCGCGATTTTGGCACCATAGAGCGAAGCAGTTTTGATCTCGAAAACAGGCTGAGTATGCTCACCAAAATTTGTGCGATTCTGAGACTACAACCGGAGAAGTGTGAACGGCACCCTAGATGAAGCGACGACCTGCTCTAATACCAATTGTTGGAGTTAGACGTCTGCGGAAGCATGCGAACAACATCAAGGACAAAGAAGAAGCTTCGAGCACAACACACAATACTGAATGTCATTAGGGGAAAAAGTGAGCCCCCTTTGGGCCTTGTAAGGATTCCTAATTTTTAGGGATTAAAATGCTTAATCCTAGAGATTAAAGGCCACATGAAACCACTAGTGGTATTGTGAAATAAAATATTATTTGTAGATATGTGAACAACCAAGACCCTTGGATTTTGTAGATCGATGGTCCACATTCAAATTCGTGAGAGACTAGAGAGAGGGAGCCTTAAATGTGATGGCAAGTTGGAGAGTCTCTGCAAGAAACTCAGCCGTTGGATCATGCTGAATCGGAGGGCAACCTGCGAACAGGGTTGATCTTCTCTCCTCGGAGGTTGCAGAGGCATTGGATCTTCTCAAGATCTAATGGACCACGTTCAAATGCGCATTTCCGCCATGGGGAGGCCTTAGAACCGTTGGATAAGAGGCTAGATCTAGTGGAGGAGAGCGAAAGGCGCCAATCCATCAAGGGGGAGCGACCGTGACTGTTGGATTTAACCCCAATCTAAGGGAGGAGATGAAAAGGCGCTTTTTTTCAGCCAAGGTCATCAAGACCGTTGAGATTGAAGGTGATCCAAGGGCCAGAAATGAGGGCGCCTCACTTCCCACGAGTTGCATTCATATCCGTTAGATCTTCATAGAATCCAAGGGCCAAGGCTTAAGGATGCCTTGACTTTTGCACTTTGAGCTGAACCATTGGATCTTTGGGGCCATCTAAGGGCTCTAGTTCACTCGACTATGATCTCAAACCACTTATGGAAATGAAACCACCAAATGAAGGTAATTTTTGCATCGTTGACCAAAGAAAACCAAGGGAAGCCTATGCCTAGTCTAGTTGATTAAGGGACTAGATTGTGTCCACTGCTCTCTTCCTATTGGTGGATCAGTAATCACTCCTTAAGCCGAAAGGCCCAAGGAGGGTTCATTTTTTCCCCTAATGGTATTACTAGAGAATGTGCAAAGATAAGTAGCCCATTCGGGCAATAGGCGTATATACAAGCTGGGGGAAAAAACCTCCTAAAGAGGGAAAAAAGTGCCCCGGTGGTCCTAGAGTGTTCACACACATCACTACCTAAATATATCAACAAGGGGTTTACGTAAACTTGAGGAAAGCTTACTAGTAGTATTAAACAACTGTAATTACTTGTTTTATCTAGGAGTTCATATCTAAGGTGAAATATTTATCTTCACCATAAGGCTATGCTTATGAGAATCTATTTAACCAATATTTATATGATGGAGAGTATAGTGACTCACTAGTGATGCGGTCTTTGATAAGCTCTTCTACTTCTACGTCCTCTTCTTTTCCTATGTTAACAGCTATGTTTTGTGTGGGTTGGGTGGTGGTTTTAATAGGTGGTGGCAATAACACGTCTAAAACGAAAGTTGTTGAATTTGTATCATTGGTCACATACTCATTACATATAGATGCATTCCTAGATTCAATGCTCTTAGACTCATTTATAGGCTCTGTAGGCATCACAATAATGAATGATCAATTGATTTAAAAAAATAATTCTATATCTATTTCCAACTATGTTTTTTACTAAAGCTAATGAAGAAAATCTATTTCTCAAATACAAGTTTGAATGATGGGATAAAATTCCTAATACAATGTAAGCTAAAGGGTAATTTAAAGTGAAAGTAATGAAGTGTCTCCAATTCTTCAATCTCAGTTGCTTGTAAAGTATGCCATTGTTCTTCTTCAATATACGTCAATGTATGTCTGCAAAATCATTAGTGCTCATCTGTCTTCATTTAAGTTTGTCAATATTATCAGTACTTGTCAATTTTCATCACTACTTGTCAATCTTCATCTCTCCTTGTCAATCATCATCAATACTTATCAATCATGATCAATGTTCTACAAGAAACATTAGAAAAACTAAAGCACAACACACATATATATATACACAGAGAGTCTTGTGCATACCACTCTTTTAGTTTTTGGTTTATTCCGTCATCGACACTTTAACCCACTCTCACTCACCACACTTTTATTTTACTTTAATCATTTTAATTGCACAACTTACCCACATCACTCTTTCATTCACTTTCCACACATACCTCACACTTAAGTTTCACTTTAATCCACTGTAAGTGCATAAATTACTCACTTCACTCTTTGAATCACTTTAATTACACATCTTCTATGCACCACTCTTTAATTACTTACTCACACACACCACATATTATTTATCCATTTTAATTTAATTGGTTTTTAATTTAATAATTTATTAATACTTTTATTTTAAGTTTATGCTAAGATTTAATACCTTGATTGTTACATATAGACACATTATTAAAATAGATAATTAAAGAATGTTATAAAATTAATTAACTAATGTATAAAATATGAGAAATATTAATTATTTGCAATCATATAATGGCTAAATTAAATGTTCAAACATATCATTTTAATATTAATAACCACATACATACATATGCAAATACACATACATTGAAACCCTCCTATTTATCCACCTAGCACAAACATTCTTACACAAATAATTCATAAATTTATGTATTCATTTATGCTTATACCCATACCCCTATATATAAATGGCATTTTAGTTAAACCCTAATGTGGACACTATAAGCTTCATTAAATTGTACCTGTAGACACTTACAAAGAAAATAGTTCAAATCAAAGAGCTTATCAGCAATGATTGAGAGGGTTTTAGATATAACAAAATAAAGATTTTTTTATTTCCGTGAATGTCAACTTGAAGATAAAAATATTTCCGATATCGGATTCCGAATATACACCTGGTGCATTTGTCAACTTGATCGGCTTTCATTGTGTAGTCACCATCATTTTTGGCCAATTACATAGAGTCACAAGACTGCAAAGGAACAATACACAATGAAAACCTAGTCCTTTACTCTAAGTACACAATAAATTGTTTAATAATTTTTTCTTCCACTTAAATATGAAGACCCTTATATTCACTTTTGTTGGACTCAACTCCATGTACATAGTTAGTCTACCCTTAATCTGCAAGAGATCACTCATCATTCGATGAGAGCACAAGCTATCTCTCAAGCTTCCATCCGTCATTGCTCTTAACTCTACATGCACATTAGACACTTTTAATTTTCATAATGCATGCAATCAACTTCTTACATCTTTTTCCATGTAGGATTGCCTGTATTGTCGATGAATTTTTGTTAAATATTTTTTTCCCAAATTTTTAGTGCCTTATTTACATATTTTTAGAATTTTTGACACTGCTCTCCCACCCAGGTGGCCGTCAACTTCGATAAAGTTAGAGCTTGGACCCATTGATTGCGGCACCGAACACTTAACCAAGTAGTGTAGCTAATCTAAATGTGGTTGGGCCACTTCAGAGTGAATACAAAAAGGATTAGTCCACCATAACTTGAACTTACATGCTTTCTTTTTCATTTTGGAATCAAAAAATAGTATCAAATATTCAATTCAGAACACTAGGGTTTTAAGATGACAATCATGCCATTGCACCTATTGTTGCTAAACTTCATACATCAAAAGAAAACTTTGATACCTACTCTCCTCTAACTACTTCAAGGTATCAATTCGATTAGTGAAAGAGTCCTTCGATAATAGCCAATCTCACACAATGATCCTTAAGCCGGGGAGAAAAAATTCCATGGGCGTGATTGCTTCTAACTCATATGTGAATTTGAATGGAGTGAATCTAATCAGAACTTTGTTATAATTCCTATAAGCCCATAAAACCATTGGTAAGAAATGCCTCCCACTTAGTTGGGTAGTCTAGCAACATTCTATGTACCGTCATCAACAAGACTTTATTAGTGCTTTCTGCTAAGCCATTAGCACGAGGATAGTATGGATAGCTAAACTTATGTTCAATGTAGTAATAATCCATGATATTCTTGATGAGATGATTAAGGAAGTGGTGTCGTGATCTAAAACTAATTCCAAGGGAAGTTCAAATCAAGGGAACAATTTGGTCACCAAGATTTTAGCGAGACTACCCGCAATTGAATGCTTGAGGGCCCAAGCTTGTGTCCATCAAGTACAATTATTTGTACAAGTAAAAATAAAGGATTTTCTCAATAGAATTGGTATCGGCCAAATTCGACCAATAAAATCAAGACCGGATTTTTGAAGAATACTCTCCAAAAGTGGCTAGTAAACTTCCTTTCCCAATATGAAACAATGTCTATTGGAAAGTCATATAATTAGTATAGGTTCTCAATAAATAACCTATCCAAATCAAATTTCTTCATTGTACTATGTGTTGAAATAAACCTAGCCATTTTTCTTAACCTATCCATGATTACCCAGATTGAGTTATGCCCTCTCTATGTTGTAGTTAATTCTACTAAAAAATCCATGGAGATACTCTCCCACTTCCCATCGGGAATATCCAATGTGTGGAATAGATCTCCTATCTTCAATCTCTCAGCTTTATCAACCTAACATTTTGTGCATTTAAGAACATACTCTATGACATCCTTATGAAGTCTAGGCTAGAAAATGTTACCATTAGTGTCCATGTGAAAGGCCAAATAGGCACCAGACACTCTTGTATATGTTCTTTAATAAAACATATAGTGGCTTGGTTAGCCATAGATTGCAAGTTCAAACGCATTTGGGAAGTCTAAAAAATCTGTGTTAGTGCCCCCTTGTGCACTGTGTTTTCTATGTATTATGTAGCCTCTATGAAGAGTACTATGTGTGGTGTATGGAGCTTAATTTTCTACTTTGAGGGTATCATTGTGGAGCTCTCAAGAAGGAGCGTCCACTATGGTGCATTACCATTGAATTACTTCACTGTTATTAGATCATTTTGTGGCAAAATCTTTACTCCTTTTATGTGAGCAAAGTGAGCACCCGCTTGCCCACCCAAGGCTTATGACTAAGGAAGTGGCCAAGGCATAGAACTTGGCATATCTTTTCATCTGATTCATCGCAATCACCATTGGTGCCATTGGTTGTGCACGAGGGAGGACCTCACCAATCAAGGAAGACAAAAGTTTCTGGTACTTCCTGAGAGGCTACCCATCCCAATTTGTTCCCTCGGAGCTTGCTTAACTGACAATCTCTTGCCACTAAGATACACTCTTGTAGTGCTTAAGAAAAGGGAAACACTAAGGTTCACATTATCTTGAACATGTTTTGGGCTCTCAAAGCTTCATTCTGTTTCAAAGCCTGTTTTGAAGCAATTTTTGGGGTGATTTTTGGAGTCATTTTGGAGTGGCTAGGTCTACCATTTGATTGCAACTTGTAGATAATGTTTACTTTACAATATTGGACTATGAACGTGCAAAGGAGCTTTGGAAGAAGCTATCCAACACATATGAAAAAGAAACAGCATCAAATAAAGTGTATCTGATGAGAGGGTTATATGACCTTTTCATGAAGGAAACATATAGTTTTACTAATCATCTAAATGAGTTTGATGCTATATTATCTTAGTTACAAGCTCAAAAAATGGAGATGGATAATGAAATGAAAGCAATCTTGTTGCTATGCACATTGCCATCATCATGAGATATGTTCTGCACATCTATTAGCAATAGTGCACCTGGTGGTAAACTGGCCTATGATGACATATGTGGAGCAATTTTGAGTGAGAAGATTCCTAGGAGATGCATATAATGTTCATGATTCTTACCAAGGAAAGAATCAGCAATGTGGCAAGAGCAAGAACAAGGACAAGAATGGTCAATGGAATAAGAGTAGAATTAAATCAAGGAAGAGTGATATCGAATGCCATTATTGTCATAAGAAAGGACACATGAAGAAAGACTACAATGCATTAAATAATGTTAAAGGTAAAGGATAGAATGTTGATGGGCATGTTAAAAAACTACCTACACCATCTACTTCAATTGTGAAGATTGAAGAAATCAATGCTATTTTTGAAGATGTTGATGTGTTGACTTGACAATACTATGCCTACTAAGGCTCTTATGGCCCATTCTCTTTCCCATACATGGCTCCTAGATTGTGGTGCTTCTTTCCATGTGACACCACATAGAGAATGGTTCTCTACTTATGCAACAAATTCTCTTGGTATTGTGAGACTTGGTGAGTCTTACCAGTGTGACATTGTTGGGATTGGAGATGTGGTTGTGCAGTTCATTGATGGTTCAAAATTATTTACTATGCATAATGTACATCCTATACCTCCGTTATCACATAATTTGATGTAAGTTGGTCAAATTGATGAACTTGGTCTATGCTCAGACCTTTCGCATATTAGAGGGCAATATGGTTATTGCAAAAGGAATCAAAGTTGGCTCATGTTATCCTTTATTTGTATCATAGCAAGGACACTTGTTAGCTATTGTTGAATAACCTATGGCTTGTATTTGGCATGGCCGCTTGGGCCATACATCTCGTAGTGGAATGGAAAATTTTTCTCGTTCTAGCTACTTACCTGTGTTATCTTTATCTGATTTTTCATTTTGTGAGCATTGTCAATATGGAAAGCAAACAAGGAATGTGCATAAAACACACATTGACTCTTCAATTCAACCTTTTGATCTCGTTCATATAGATGTGTGTAGTGCTATTCCCACAAGGTCATTAGGTTTCTCTTTACTTCGTCACTATCATAGATGATGCTAATAGAAAAGTTTGGGTATATCCTATCAAATGGAAGGATGAGGTATTCCCTATTTTCAAAAAAAGTCTTGGTTTAGTTGAGACTAAAGATGGAACTAAGCTTAAGGCTTTATATTCAGATGATGGGGCTGAGTATACCTCACATGAATTCGACCAATCTTCTCTCTAGTGGTCAAGATGACTACCCTATGAATGTTTTTTGGAGTCATTACAATGGAGGACTTAGAGATAGTCAAAATGGATGTGAAAACTACTTTATTCCATGGAGATCTTACAAACAAGATATATATGGAAAAACCTGAGGGTTATGTAGTTCTTGGCAAAGAAAGTCTCATTTGTAAGCTGAAGAAGAGATTATATGGACTTAAACAGTCCCCTAGACAATGGTACCAAAATTTTGATGCTTTTATGAAGTCTCAAGGCTATTCAACGAGGATCATTGTCTCTACACAAAGAGATACTTTGATGGTAGTTTGATATGCTTGATACTTTATATCAATGATATGTTGATAGCTCGGAAGTCCTCTTATGACTTGTCAATTCTCAAAAAGAAGTTGAATGAGACATTTGATATGAAGGATTTGGGGATGCCAAACATGTTCTTTGCATGTGCATTACTCGTGATAGGAGTAAAAGATACATATACTTGTCTCAAAGTGAGTAGATATCCAAAATACTTCACATGTTCAATATGTAGGGTGGAAAGGCATTGAGTACACCTTTACCCACATTTGTGAAATTGAGCAAGGATGATTGCCCCAAATCAGATGAGGAAAAGGAATTTGTGACCAAAATTCCTTATCAATCTGCTATTGGTAGTCTCATGTATGCTATGGTAGCTACAAGACTAGCCATTGCATTTGTAGTGGGAGTTGTGAGCATATAAACGTCTTATCGTGGCAAGAGGCATCAAGAAGCAATCAAGATGACTTTGAGATATCTGAGTGCCACTAAGAACAAGTGCCTATGCTTGGGTAGAAAGATTATGATTATGTTGGTTGTGTAGACAATTGGAACTCTACATCAAGGTACATTTTTCATTTTTTTGGAGGTGTTATCCCTTGGATATATCATCTTCAAGAATGTACAACTATTTCCACCACAAAAGTAGAGTATGTTGCAGTAAGTGAGGCATGTAAGGAAGCATTGTGGCTTTCTTATCTTGCTTGTGATATGGGTCTACCTCATCATGTACCTTGTTTGCTGAGTGATAGTCAGAGTGCCATTGCTTTGGCTAAGAATTTGTTCTATCATGCAAAGACCACGCACATTGAGGTGAGGTATCACTTCATTAGAGATTGCTTAGCCATTGAGTGCATTATTCTTGAGAAGGTTCATACTCAAGATAATGTTTCCAATGCTTTGACTAAAGCCCTACCACAAGATAGCTCTCAACACTGTTGTCACTTGACGGGGGTTACTTGATTAATGATCTTACACAGTTACTTGTATACTATGTAACATGCCCATCAGATGGGAGGTATAGTTTGTATACTTACACTCAGGTATTCTTTATCATTCTTTATTTTTCTCCCATAGTCACTTTGGCCATATTGGCCTTTAGTGGGAGATGGTTACCATTAGTGTCCATGTGAAAGGACAAATGATCACCATACACTTTTGTATATGTTCTTTAATAAAGCATAAAGTGGCTCGGTCAAACATAGATTGTAAGATCGATCGCATTTGGCAAACCTAAGAAATTTGTGTTCATGCCCCTTGTGCACCATGCTTTTAGTGTATTATGTAGCCTCTATCGGAGTATTGTGTGTGGCATGTGGAGATCTATTTTCTACTTTGAGGGTATCGTCATGGAGCTCTTGAGAAGGAGATTCCATTGTGGTGCATTGCCATTGAATTAGGTTAGGAAAACTGCTTCTTAACAAGATCATAAGTCTTTTAACTCCTAGGTGTCCTGTAGTAGGTGTGTCATGAAACTCATGCAATATATGCTCTCTCATCTCAAAATCTTTAAGGACAAACAGACCTTAACTTTATATAGTAGATATCCATCATGGATACTATAGTTTGTCCACTTGAATCCTTCTTGAGTACTCCTCAATACTTCATCCTCATTTTGAAACCCGTGTCAGGATCCCCTTTCACTATGACTTCCCAAATCTCACAATATGCAAGATCAAGCGTACATTTACCTCTGATGGACTCAAGTAGATCACTAGTGGCTTGAGTAAGACTGACTCCATTGAGCATAGACATGCTCCTAAGCAAGCCAACTACCACATTATACTTTCCCTTCCTATACATAAGCTCATAATCTAACTCTCGAAGGGTCTTTTCCCAAAAATCTTTATGACCTTTAAGGTCTACTTGATTAGAGAGCACTTAATGCTCTCTTGGTCAAACACTATCATAACCCTGTCACCATATAAGTAATGACATCACTTCTTCAAGGCATGCAAAATTGCATACAACTCCTTCTCATAGATGGAGTAATTCTTCTCATATGATTTTAACTTTCTACTCTCAAAAGCCAGTAGTCGATGTTGAGAATATGAGAGTGCACCTCCCTTTTGTATCTTGGAGTCACTCTATTTCCATTCCATTTCCATGACATTTCCATTTTATATTATATCCTTTGTATTTGGGTACCTTGCCATTTGCTTCTACCATTGTATTCATTCTCCTTTGAGGGGAAGTATCCCATATGAGATGTACTTTGGAGAGCCCTTCTCAAATCTATATAAAGAGGGCCTCTCCCCCCATTTGTACTTGGTTAGAAACTTGAGGAGCCTACTCTGTGCTCTTGGCAAGCTCATTTCTAATCCATGTGAGTTTACCCATTTCTTGGTCTACTCACTTTGAGTCTCTCACACTATTTCTTTTGTGAGTACAATCTTCCTTTCATTTTGCTTCCGCACGTGTACTCTCTACATGGTATCAGAGCACTAGATGGAGGTCTTTGTGATGCATTGGTGGTTGTGTTGGTGGTGGTGCTAGTAGAGCTTAGTAGTGTGACTCTCCACGCGTTGGGAGAGGTCCTTTTGCCATCTTTTTGTGCTCACTTTGGGTAGTCTATTGCCCATTTTGTACCCTCCCACCCTTTCTCTCATCATTTTGCACCCCTTTAACCCTGTTTTGCCCTCCCAACCAGCCTCTTTGTGCCAAGAGCTCATGGTTTATTCCATCTATGTGGTCATGTTCATAGAATTAATGATGAATCTCTATTATTACAGTGTGTATTAACACTTTTGTGGAATTTAGAGGAGGTCCCTTCTTTTGTTGACATTTTGATTAATGAAGTGATTCATCTCAAATGGTTAAGAGTGTTAATCATCACTATTTTGATTGGTCATTCTAGCACATACTTTGTGTTTGCCTAATAAGTTTTCAATTTCAACTCTTTAAAGAGATTTTGGCATAGTGTGAGTACTATATGATCCACATATTTCAACTCAAAGGATTTTGTCTCCTATGTCACGAGGAAGGAGATAAGGAAGAGAGCTCACACACACACACTCTCACTCTCAAGGAGAAGCACACACATAGATTGAGGCAAGGAAGAATGATCTTCTTCTTCTTCTTCTATTACATAAAAAGGAATGTACAAGAATGACCTCAAACAATAATACAACAAGTGCAATATATAAAGACCAATACATAAGGAAAAACCTAATGTCCGCGAATGAGTGCGTTGGCAAGGAACAAATGTGCCATCAATCTCGATAGATAAATCTAATAAAGCTCAATGAAGTATCCCTGACATATATCGATGTGACCACTATACATGTCAGAGAAACAAAAATTGATAAGTGTCACCCTGGATCATCACATGTTGAGCTTGATATCTCAACACTCCCCCTCAAGCTCAATGTCATGTTCTGTAAACCAAGCATCTTCCGAAACTTCTTCAACTTCTCTACTACAAGTGCTTTAGTGAAAATATCAGCAACCTGCTCATCTGTTCTCACATAAACAAGATAAATATCACTTGCTAATACATTTTCTCTAATGAAGTGATAATGTACCTCGATATGCTTTGTTCTAGCATGAAAAACAGGGTTACGTGCAAATTGTATACTGCTAAGATTATCACAATAGATAGTGATAGGCTTTTGCACTTCCACACCTAAGCAAAGTAGCATCTCTAGCCATGATGCCTCACATGTTGCCATTGCAACACCTCTATACTCAGCCTCTGTACTCGACAAAGCAACAACGGGTTGCTTCTTGCTACTCCATGTAATAGTTGCACCTCCAAGTGAGAATAGAAAGCCACTAGTAGATCTTCTATCTGGAGTACTACCAGCCCAATCTGCATCGGTGCATCCATGAACCTGCAGATCGACACCAGCTTCATAAAACAAGGCATAAGCTAAAGTAGCACTCACATAACGTAGAGTGCACCTCAAAGCATCCAAATGTGGCTTCCTGGGAACCTGCATAAACTGACTTTCAAGTCCAACAGTGTAGCTAAGATCAAGCCTCGTAATTATGAGATATATCAAGCTTCCCACAGTTTTCCTATACATAGTAGCTATTTCCAATGGTTCACCTGATGTAGTATCTAACTTCAAATTCTGATCTAGTGGCATAGAAATCGGCTTACAATCAGCCATACCATACTTTTGTAAAATATTCAAGGCATATTGCCTTTGTGACATCCATATTCCTGTTTCTGTATGAATAAACTCAATGCCCAAGAAATAGCACAACACACCAAGATCTTTCATGTCGAATTCATGCATAAGAAGTTGCTTTACGATGCTTTCTTCATTATCACCACCTACAATCACGTCATCAACATAAATAGCCACAATCGTGATTCCATCATCAACCTTCCTTGCATATAGTGAATGATCTACATCACACATAGAAAACCCAATGCTGGTTAAGTAATCAGCAATCCTTGCATGCCATGCATGCGGAGCTTGCTTCAGCCCATACAAAGGCTTTTGCAACCTGCAAACATATTTTGGATGCTTTGAATCTTCATATCCTTGTGGATGGTCCATATATACTTCTTCCCGTAACTCACCATGTAGGAAAGCATTCTTCACATCCATCTGATGCAAATTCCATTCTTTTGTTGTAGCTAATGCAGCAAGTGTTCTGACGGTAGACATTTTACCCAGAAGGCTGAATGTTTCCTCATAATCAATGCCGTATGTTTGTGCATATCCTTTAGCTACCAATCGTGCTTTATACATGCTTATGCTACCATCAGTATTATGCTTTACGTTGTAAACCCATTTGCAGCCTATGGGTTTCTTTCCTTGTAGCAATGGAACCAACTTCCATGTATCATTCCCATAAAGTGAAACCATATCCTCATCCATAGCTTTTTCCCAATCTGCATTTCCAATTGCATCTTCAAAGCAAGAAGGTACAACATCTTGCATTACCTTTGTCATGTAGGCACAATGACGAGCCATGTAACTATCATATGTCAATCGTTGCACTGAATTCCGCATCCTCCCAAATCTTCTTGGTCCTGAGTCACTTCTCCTTGTATCATTTGCATATGCCTTTCTTACTCCTGGAGTCTTCATAGAGGGCAATCCAAGTTCCTCATCAAGACTCTTTTCTGAACCGCTTGAATCTCCATCAACGTCTTCAAAACCTGCACATGTTTTATGACCAACAGAAAGCTTTTCTTTACCTTTCTTGGATGTATTTGATGAATTTTTTGGACTGAAATTTCCATGTAATCTTCCACTCCATGGATTTGAGTTGGAACTATTGCTTGGTGATGCATCCGGTCCACTCAAAACCTGAGATTCTGCACTTGACTTTTTGGCATTTTCTTTGTCATTTGGTTCAAAACTCAATCCTTCTTTGGCATCTGCATAGAAGCTTGACATTTCATCAAATACCACATCTTTGCTCCCCTTCATCTGTCATGTGAGTGTGTTATAACATTTATATCCCTTTTGCTCAAGGGAGTATCCAATGAATAAACATTTTTCTGCTTTTGGATCAAGCTCCGTCCTCAACTCATCTGGAACATGTACATATGCAATACAACCAAAAACTTTCATATGTGATAAGTTTGGCTTTTTACATGTGATCTTCTCTTTAGGTGTAACTTGATGTACAACAACAGTTGGAGTTTTGTTCATGATGTATACAGCTGTATGCACAGCTTCTGCCCAATAACAATGAGGCATATTCTTTTCAGCCATCAAGGCTCTTGCTATTTCTGCAAAATGTCTATTTTTGCATTCAGCAACACCATTCTGTTGTGGTGTGTACTTGCATGAAAACTGACGTCGAATTTCATGACTTTTAAGAAAATTGTTGAACTCATTTGACATGTATTCACCTCCTCCATGAGATCTTAATGTCTAAATATAGTTCCCTGTCTACTTTACCACCATAGCTCTAAAATTCTCAAAGTGAGTGAATACCTCACTCTTCTCTTTCATGAAATATACCCACACTTTCCGTGTATGGTCATCAATGAAAGTAACATAAAACCTGCAACCGCCCATAGATGTGGTCTTTGCAGGACCTCAAACATATATATGTACTATTTCTAGCACATTCTCACTAACATGCTTGTCATGTGGAAATGATGATCTTGACTATTTACCAAATTGACATGCTACAGATACCTTTTGCATCTCGGAAACTTGAAATTTGGTAGTCCATGAACAATCTCCTTTGATTGCATCAGTTTCAACCTTTGTAGATTTGCATGTCCAATTCGTTTGTGCCAGATCCCTATATCAGCAATAACTCTTGCACCTTTTCCAAACATGGCTACATTCATTTCAGGAACTTTCACATTTAAGGTGAACATCCTACCCACTTTGTTTCCTTTGGTGATAAATCGTCCACCATGTTTGTATTCTTCTACATATAACCCATCAGCATTGAACCTGACTTGTAATCCCTAGTCAACCATGTTCAACAGAAACCAGTTTCTTTGTTATGTTTGGAACATGCAGCACATCAGCAAGATGTTTTACCTTCCCATCCTCCATAGACAATGCTATGTTTCTTGTATGCTCAATGGGATGCGATGTATCATCACCTGTTTCAACATATCCAGGAACTGGTAATTTTCTGCAAACTACTAAACCATTGTGCATGACTGGTCATGTGATTTGAAGCACCTGAATCAGCATACCATACATTATCATTTGATTTTGAGATACAAGTAGACATCATATTCATCATGTGATGTTGAACCATGAACAACTTCTTAGAATCATCTGCACTTGTGGATGCATAGTTGTTTTGCTACCTTATGTTATTTTGATTCTTCAACCTGCAATCATGTTCAAAGTGTCCAGGTTTACCAAAATTCCAACATCCTTTACTATCATTACCTGAATCATTTCTTTGAAAATTTCTACGACCTCTTTGTCTCCCCGTGCCTCGAAACTGTCCTCTTCCTTGTGCATGATTCTGTTGTTGACCTTGGTCTTGGTTACTGTTTCCTCTTCCACTTCTGAAACCCCTAGCTCTGCCTCTTCCTCTGCCAGAGTAGAATACCTGCTCAAAACTTGGCTTTCCTTGGGAGTTTGGATCCTCACCAAGATTCTTTTCTTTAATAATTAGCATGGATACCAAATCAGCAAAATTCGGAATATTTTCTCTGTTTTGTATAGACATTCTGAACTACTTATATGAAGCTCCAAAACCATGAAGGCACACTTCCACCTTATCATCGTCATCTACATTCATGCCAATAGATGCAAGTGACTCACATATGCTTTTGATTTTCTGAGTGTAGTCACTTACTGACATGCTCTTCTTTTCCAATGTATGCAGCTCATTCTTGAGTTGCAATTTCTGTGCCTTTGTATTAGTCTCATACAAAGTGACCAAACTCTTCCAACCCTCTTTCGAAGTCTTGGCATCCTGTATGTGCCCAATCATGCTATCCTGTATGCTAATAGATAGCCAATACATTACCTTTCATGCTCATTGATTCCATTCCTCATATGCTCTTAACTAGTCCGCAGTCTGATTCCTCTTTGGTAACTACGGAGCATTTTCATTCTCTCCTTTGATGTACTTCTAGTAGCCTTTTCCCATCAAGAAATTCGTCATTCTAAATCTCCAAGCATGGAAGTTGTTGTTGCCTAGCTTATCGGTCATAAGTTGACTCATTCCATCTATGTTTGCTATTTTTGTAGCAATTCACAACACTGCAAAACAGTACAAGCAGCACTTCTCCTTGAACATTGTCGCACTATGACGTGACAATTCGATCTCAGAAAAACACAGTTTTCATGTATCAACAGTACACTGGATCTTGAATATATGAGTGTTGCGAAACACAACGCAAGTTGAAGTTTTTGAAACTAACCTAGTTTTTCTATGGGCCCCACCTTGCGGGCTCGAAATGGAGGTCGAGATGGCTCTGAAACTTCTACCTTCACGTCGATTTTTGTAGCAAATGGAGGTCATTTGTGAATCGTGTTTTCTCCATGCCTTGCCACATAGTCTTCACCGTCGCCTTCTCTACAAGCTCTCTACAACCCCACTGGCTCTGATACCATGTCACGAGGAAGGAGAAAACGAAGAGAGCTCACACACACACCCTCACTCTCAAGGAGAAGCACACACACAGATTGAGGCAAGGAAGAATTATCTTCTTCCTCTTCTTCTTCTTCTATTACATAAAAAGGAATGTACAAGAATGACCTCAAACAAAAATACAACAAGTGCAATATATAAAGACCAGTACATAAGGAAAAACTTCATGTCTGCAAATGAGTGAGCTGGCAAGGAACAAATGTGCCATCACTCTCGATAGATAAATCTAATAAAGCTCAATGAAGTATCCCTGACATATACCAGTGTGACCACTATACATGTCAAAGAAACGAAAAACTGATACGTGTCACCCTGGATCATCACATGTTGAGCTTGATATCTCAACATCCTAGCATCATGGAATAGCAACTAGATACTCCACTTGCATGCAAATGTGTCACATATCGAACTCTGCATGGTTAAGGAGGTAGAAAGATCAGTACTGTTCTCTACACCTGCAAGAGAAACAAGTTCATGATAAAGCCACCTCCTTGTGGATCCCTGAGCATTACTCAATTGATAACACATGACCAGCTGACAAATGGAGCTCCTCTATGAACACCAAGAGTTCAACATCTCTCTATGCAAAGAACATCATTTTTCCCTTTTAGGTCTGGAGTAAACAACCTGAAGGTGCACTATTGCACTATTCATGGGGCTACAGGAACCACACTTGTTGTGTCAGGTCTCTACAGACACCCGAGCCAAGCTACTACAAACCATCTCTCCTCAGCGCAACAATCAACTCTCTCACAAAATCAACACACGCCTACTCAAGTCTTGAAGATCTTGTTGGAAGAGCATCCCCTGACGGCCACCAGTCACGAAGTTGACCCATAACCAAGCTATAAGTCTCTGAGCTTTGCAAAGAAGCTCTAAAAGAAGAGGAGTCGTTAGACCTGCATTTCCAAAGCTTGGGGCAGAAAAGCCATGACAAAAGAGGACGCATCCTGAACAGGATGAGAGAAGGTGAGTGAGTGAAGGGTGCCTAGTTGCATGACTACGCATCAAACCTCTCAACACAGAGAGTTAGAGAGAGAATGAGCAGAGGATGTGGCCTCTGAACAATACTTAAGCAGGATATTGCTGCAATAAAGTGAGAGCGAGAGAGAGAGAGGGAGAGCAAGGACACTTTGTGCAAGTTCTCATAATGTTAACTGTGCAAGGATTTACTCTTCTGCTCTTTCCATACTGAGAGAGAGATAGAGAAAGGGATAGAGACATCATTTGTTATAGTAGCTCTACAACTGAGTGCACCATAGAGCCAAGAGAGTGTACTTTGCCTCGCCCCTATCGACTATGAAGTCAGGGAAGGAGAACATAGCTATGTCTCTAGAGGGAAAGAGTGAGCAAGAAAGACAGTGACTAGTGCAAGACAAAGAGAAAGAAAGGGTGATTCTCATTGGACTTTCTATATAGAGCAAGTGGTACAAAAATACTACTTCCATTAGAGAAGCTTCCTCTCATTTCGCTTGACCTATTGACTATCTGGATTCAAACAAGGGGGACGATCATACTGCTCTGCCTGCACTCCAATCTTAAGTGTAAGCTATGACGTAGCTTGTTTTGTGACCTACATGACCACGACTATGTCATTCATTTGAGTCTAAAGATCAGATGGACTGTGTAGGGAGTTTCAAAGGCAATGCAGGAGTTGATGAGCTCTGGCTATGGCGCAGTGGAAACTAAAGTCACCATGGAGATGAGGTGCATAGAATGTAGATGAACTAATCTTGAGCAAGTGTCTTTGGTTGCCCCACAAAGAGTGAGTGGAAGGAATCCTGAACAATGCACATTCGATTTCTAGCAACTTATCATCCACTTGGCAATGATCAGTTTTGATCCACATTGACATCATCACTTATGTCAATGCGAGCACCGCATGCCTAATCAAGGGGTCCACATATGTATGGTAAGGTGGCTTGCAGAAGACTTTTCACTCACTAAAATTGAGCCTTCATAATTGTCCCATACATTCCACTAATATTTAAGGAGTTCAATGTTTCAATAGATCACTTTGGCTTCAATTTTTGATAAAAAAAAAATCTTTGTTTCACATGCAAAATCTTTAAGGGTTATCTTAATTACTTAGGCAAGAAATGTAAGGTCATGTAACACTCTAGATTCTAAGGCCTCATTATCTTTGGAGGACTCATTATTCGTGAGTAACTCAAGTTACTAGCACTTTGATCAAATATCTCTCCATCAACACTTAAATCTTCACACACTTTTTGAGGCCTCTCTTGGGTGCTCACCTTTAATTTTGAGCACATTTGTTGTCCTTCGTTGTACTCTCTTGCATTTCCTAAAGGTTTTTAACCCTCTCCCTCAAGGACACCATCTAGCACTAAGTGTCTCAACTTTGTAACATCAAAAATATAAGAGGAATATTCTGTGTGTGTGTGTGTCCTTGGGAGGCTACTCTAAGCCCCCAAGTGTGACTTTTCTCTGTGTGTAATGGGCTATTCTAAGCTCTCCCTCTCCAAAGTGTCTCTCTGGACAAAAGTATAGGGCTATTCTAAGCCCCCCTCTCTCCAAGGTCTTGCATTATCCAATGTAGGACTACTCTAAGCCCCCCTCCTCTTCAAGGTATCTACCTCATTTTTGTACAAATGTATGGCTACTCTAAGCCCCTCCACCCCTACCCAAATCAATTTTATGAATTATTTTTTTGCAAGTGTCGTAATTTCATTTCGACAACGACCGATTTCAAAATGCAACATCCTCAATTCAATTATATTTACCCTCCTTTATACCAATATTCATGTTGAAATATGAAAGGTTAAATGGCACAAATTACAACCTATGGAAGGACATGATTAGGGCCTATCTCTATACAAACCTATTGTGCGAGGTAGTTGAAGGCCCAGAATGAGACTAATAAGGAAATTGATCTAGGAGCTTGAAATATATGGAATGTAAAGGACAAGCAAGCATTAGGCCAACTTCTCCTTGCATGTGATGAATTGACAAAGGGTCACATCATTGCATGTAAGACTTCAAAAGAAGCTTGAGATACTCTAGCAAATCTCTATGAAGATAAACCACATTCTAAGATTTATACTCTAGAGGCCGAGTTTCACAATCTCACTATACATCCACAAGACACCATTACAAAAGTGATAGCCCAATTTGAAGATTATCAATGCAAGTTAGCACTTTGTGAATGACAAATTTCAAGTGAAGACATGGCCATTAGGTTACTCAACAAGCTTTCTCAGTCTTATGAGGCTTCTGTGACCACTCTATAAAATAGAGGTCAAGCACTCACTTAGGAAGAAGTTAGAAGATTGTTGCTTCTCCATGACTCTAGACAAAAGACCCAAGCTACCCAAGAAATAGCTATTAAGGCCAAATCTACCTTCCACAAGACTAAAGGACAAAAATGTGATCAAGAATCAAAGGACAAAGGCAAAAAGAAGTTCACTTGCAATTTTTATGGCAAGCCTGGACACATCAAAAAATATTGCTTCAAGAAGAAGAACAAGGATAAGTCTAAGACCACTCCAAAGACTGAACATCAATCTCATTACACAAGTGAATATCTCTTTCTCACAACTGAACACAAGGCACTTGTCACATCCACTCCAAGTAAAGAATGGATTTTTGACAGTGCGGCTTCATCACACATGTGCCATGAAAAAGATGATTTTCATGAGTTTGAAGAGCACAAAGGTCCAATTTATCTTGGAGATAACAAGTGTATTAGGATCTAAGGAAGAGGCAAAGTTCATTTCACTAACTCAGAAGGAGAGACCAAGTCACTCAAAGATGTTCTTTATGTACCAAGCCTTTGTAATAACCTTCTCTCAGTGAAGGCCATTACAAAGTGCAACATGATGGTTCAATTCGATCACAACAAAGTTCAAGTGATCAATTGTGAATCCAATGAAGTGATAGCTCAAGGCTTTGAAGACAAAGGTCTCTACTAGATTTCAAGTTTTATGACCAAAGATTCAAGTTTTAGCTTGTGGCATTGCAAATTTGGACGTACCTCTTGCTTACCTAAGATCTCTTCCAATCATCTTGTCAAGTGTTTACCCAAGATCACACAAGTGGAATTGAATTGCCAAGCATGTGCCAAGCAGACAATTGCCCCTTTGCCTATAGAAACATCCATTTCTACATCTAAGCCCTTAACATTAGTCCATGCTGATGTATTCACTCAAGCACAAAGAGGATGCCCTTTCCAAGTTCAAGGAGTAGACACAATCAGTTCAAGAAGACTTTCCAAGTTCTTTGAAGGTCATCCAATCTGATGGAGACAATAGCTTTGTCAATCACAACTTCTCCAAGTACTTGAAGCAACATGGAATCAAGTATCAAGCAAGAGACCAAGGTTGAGAGCAAGGATTCAAGATTCCAAGGTTGTGAACAAGGTTTAGGAAAGAGTGTAAGGTCAATTCAAGGGTACCTAGGGAGTTCAAGGAGCTGATCACCGAGGCTAGAGGGATACAAGAGTAGATAATTGAGGACAATGATTGACCAAGGAGGAAGAATGTAATAAAGTGATAGATAGGAGATGGTTGATTTACAGCCTAAGAGAGAGGATTAGGAAGTAATCCTCAACCATGGCTTTTGGGGCAAGTGATTAGCCCATCACATTCCTAACCAAGAAGTTGTGAGTTCAACTCCTTACATTGGTATCAGAGCCCATGACGTCCAGATTTGCTAGAGATTAACTATCAATGGTGCCAAAACTGCATTTGAGATGCATATGCAAAAAATTACATAACCTTGATGCCTGGGACTGAAGATCGTTTGCAAACTTCCAAAATAGGATGTCTATCCATTTTAACCAACATAGAGATTGGAAGGATTGCAAACCTTTCCAAGCAATTATAGAAACTTGGAGACACCTTTTGAATATCTCGTAAGCCACATCTGTTCCCTTTTGTTTTGGCAAGGGAGTTCTGTCTAGAGTGAATATTTTTCCTCAATCTCTTTAAGCATTCAACGGAGTACATAGGAAACTTGGGATATTTATCAAACGTGAATGGGAGATTCTTTGCCAAGGACATGTTCAGAGATTCATGAAGCTCATGAGGATGGAGAATGGCTCTTCCCGAGGATCGATGGAGAGATGTAGCTTATTTGGGAGCTAATTACTTTACAAGTTGATGTTTTCATTTCAATATTTGCTTTGCTCTATGCTTTCATATAGAATGCATTGCTATTATCATTGAAGTAGGGAAGAAATCTTCAATTTTGAAAGCATTGTATGCAATTTAATGAAAGCAAAAAAGGAAAGCATTGAAGTATGGAAACAATTATCAGGCATAGGCATGTATCTATGAAAGAATGTTAGTGCATCTCTCCTTTTCAAAGAATGTTTTCATGCACAAAACTTGTTGCTTGAAAAAGATAGTTAATGCTCAAGTTTATGCACATGAACGATTATATCTTTTTAAAAAGCTAGCAAGTAGAATGTTTGTGCATGGATGATGGGGAACATGCATTTTCAAGCTCAAGAATTGCTTGATTTAAGTTTGGTGCATAAAAGGAGAATGCCAACATGTGCATGCACTCACATGCATTTGCATGCAAGAACATACATTTGCATGTGCATGATTGTTTGTTAAGTAGTTGAATACTTATATTTTTGTTACCTCCTTTTTCTAACTCCACTTAGATAGCTAGGGAAAATAGCAAACTAGGTAGTCGCAAGGCTCTTGGATGTCATGCAACTCAAGTAGCCAGTTTGTTTTTTCCCAAATGTGATACTTAAGCATCACAAATTAGGAGTTTTGATTAGGAAAAGTAGACCCTTTGAAAGTCAACTGTTCAATTTTCTTGCTCATTGGAATGGCAAGAAAATAGAGCTACTTGAAAATTTCCTTAATGACTCTAAGTTTAGGAGAAAACTTAGAGAATCCTAATGACAAGCCTAGATGTAGTCATTAGCTTGGATTTCGGAAATCATGCATTCATGTAGGTTGATGAAGTTTCCTTTGGAAGTTTTATCTGATTCTATCCCAAGGCATGATAAGAAGCAAATAAAATTAAATGGAACTAAAATCAATTGAAATTTTAAGTTCAAAGGATAGTTGATATGTTCCAAATTTGTAAAAACCATAGAGCTTTTGAAGTTTTCACTTTGAATTCTATCTCAAGGAGTGATGGAAATCAAAGGTCCAACGCTAGCATCAATTGGACTTTGAGGTTCAATAGGTGGATGATAGGTTCCATGATTGCATCTCGAGCAATTGTGCAACTTGCTAAGCAAACTTGGAAAACTTTAAGAACTCTTCCTTTTAGAAGGATTAGAGTGTTAATGTTTGGTTTCATTTAAGCTAATTGAAACTTCAAAAGAAAACCAAAGCAAGTGATCTTTAGGAAATGAGATAAGTTCCTAAAGACATGAATCGATTTGTGAACTTTTCATTTAGGAATACAAACTTCCAAGATATGGATCTCCAATCCATGAACTTTTCCTAAACAAGCTATAAAGTTCAAAGTTATGTGTTCATAGTAGCATTACTATTGGATCAATCATCAAAATATGAGCTTTAAACATAATTTTGATTGTCGAAATATGTTTAAAGTACTCTATAGTAAAATCTAAGGATTGACCAATAATAATAAATCTTGTATCAAACTCAAGAATAGGAATCAATATCACATAAATGCAAGTTCAAGTCAAACTTTCATAGTGGAATGGGAAACCATATCTTGAAGGTGATATTTATCCTTTAATTCAGAACAGTCTACAAAAGTGAAGTCCTTCCTGACAGTTCACTTGTGCAGATTGTTCTGAATGGCCTTCTCAACTCATATCAGACTTTTGCTTCTACTCTTCATTTGATGATGAAAGGCATTCCAAATTCCTTAACATTTGAAGAGTTAGTTTCTGTTTTGATGCAGGAAGACTAGTCTAGGTAGAACAGGTCTATTATGCGTGTTGTAGATCAAGCTTTCTTGGATAGTCAGAAGGGCAAAGGAAAAAGGAGCTCTTCTACTAGTAAGAAGAAATCTGCAAATGCTAGACATTCGAAGAAGGAAGACAAAGATGAGAATAAATCAGAAAAGCAAAAATTGTCTTGCAAATATTATAAAGCAAATGATCATTTCATTAAGAGTTGTCCAAACCTGGCTACTAAAGAGGCCAAGAAGAAAGAGGTTGGAATGGTTGTTGCCGAGATCTCTACACCAAAAATAGAGTCTGCTAATCTTGTGCAGGATGAAGAATGGGCGTTTACTACTGTGTGTAGTTTTGACCCATCTTCTCATGAGCATTGCATGTCTACAGTAGACTCAGATGTTTGGTACTTTGATAGTGGGGCGACCAAACATATTACCTAGCAGCACAGTTTCTTCTCTTCACTCAAGCCTTCCCCTACAGGGAATACTGTTACATGTGCCAACAACTCCTCTTATCCTATTATGGGAGTTGGTAAGATCATTTTGACTACTACTTATGGTAGTTCTTTCACTTTGTCAGATGCTTTGTTTGTGATAGGGATCAAGAAAAATCTGTTATCAGTTTTTGCATTAGCTAAGATTGGCTTGGTTATGAAATTTGTTGATGACAGATGTACAATTCATGATCTGTCAAATGGCGACATCATTATTGCTTCTGGCATTTTATGTCATGGATTATATAAGCTCATAGGCTATGAAAGATCTGTAAATGATTCGGCATGTGCAGTACGTGATTCTCAGGCTATGTAAGATGCAAAGCTTTGACATGCATGCTTTGGTCATCTGAATTTTGCTGGTTTGCTATGCTTGCAGAAATCTGAAATGGTATCCTCTTTGAACAAACTTGAGGCACCTGGAAAACATGTTTGTGAAGGCTGTACTTTGGGCAAAATGCAGCGTTCCTCCTTTCCAAAAGATAGTTTAGTTTGGGCTATTCAGACATTGCAACTTCTACATAGTGATGTCTATGGTCCTATGCAGACACCTTCTTTGGGGAACTATCTTTACTTTGTGACTTTTATCGATGATTTTTTTAGACATGCATGGGTATATCCATTGAAGGCAAAGTCTGAATTGTTTATGTGCTTCAAACAGTTTGTCATTTTGACAAAAAACCTGTCAGCATGTAAAATGGGCACCCTCTGTTCTCATCGAGGGGGGAATATATGTCTTCTGACTTTAATGCATTTCTGGCTAAATGTGGGATAAAACATCAGTGTACATTGCCGTATACACCTCAATAGAATGGATTTGTTGAACGGAAGAACAAGTCACTCATGGAGATGGCGAGGTGTATGGTCAAGAGTCAAGCTTTACCACATAGTTTCTCGCTTGAGGCTGTCAAGTGTGAAGCATATGTACTTAACAGGTGTCCCACTAAAGCACTGCAGTCTATCACTCCATATAGGCTTGGCATGGTTGCAAGCCATCTGTTGCTCATCTATATGCTTTTGGTTGTTTGGCATATGCATTAGTGCCTGAACAACATCACAAAAAGTTGGATGATAAAGCAATAAAATGTATTTTTGTTGGGTACAGTTCTAAAAGCAAAGGTTATCGTCTGTATCATCCATAGAGTAAATGCATTCTAGTTAGCCGTTATGTTGTTTTTGTGGAAGATGCTATTTAGCCCTTACTTTCATGTACTAAGGAACCATCTGTTAGCTCCAAAGTCATGTATGATACTTTGCTACCTCTTTTTACAAGTGGATAGTCTAGTGTTGGTCCTAATGAGGCAACTTCTCAGCCTTTGCATGTTTCATGTGATGATGCAGATCATTCTATTTTTTATGTAGATTTACATGATGCACTTGTTGATGAGAGAGACGATATTGAGTAAGCAAAAACTATGCCAAAATGGCTGGTGCAGACTTTGCGTGATGGCAAATTAGATGCACCTCTGTCATATCATACTCGTTCAAGCTCTCATAGTACCTCTTTTGGATTAGATTGCTATGCTATGTCTGCCTCAAGTCTCTATGATGAGACTGAGCTTGTTTTGTTTGATGAAGCACAAAATTCTGAACATTGGATGGCTGCAATGCATTTTGAATATGATGCTATCATGAAAAATGGTACCTGGTCTTTATGTGGCTTGCCTCTTGGCAAGAAGGCCATTGGCACTGTGGGTATACAAGTTGAAGTGTAAATTTGATGGAACAGTTGACAGGTATAAGGCTATACTTGTTGCAAAGGCTTATGCACAGGAAAGAGGCATTGATTTTGATGAGACCTTTGCTCCTACTTGTCAAATGACTATTGTTCATAGCATCTGTGCACTTGCAGCTCATCATGGTTGGAATGTACATAAGTTGGACATTAAAATAGCATTTCTGAATGGTGACTTGCATGAAGGAGTGTATGTTTTTCAGCCCCATGGCTTTGTGTAGAAAGGGCATGAAAACCAGGCGTGCAAGTTAAAGAAGGCATTATATGGTTTAAAGCAAGCACCACGTGCTTGGTATGAAAAGATACATGCCTATCTGATTGCACATGGTTTTGAGAACAGTCCAACGAAAACACCTTATATGTTAAGCGTGCTAATGATGTGCTTCTGATCATTTTGGTGTATGTTGATGACGTGCTACTTAGTGATCCTCATGACACGCATATTGTTGATTTTAAGGCTGATTTGCATGCCTCATTTGAGATGTCTGATTTGGGGCATTTGAGTCACTATTCGGGCATTCAGTTTATGCAAGTTGGTGGTGGAATGGCTTTGTGTCAAACGAAATGTTTTGACACATTATTGTAGTGTTTTGGCCTTGAAGACTATAAGCCTATTGCCACTCCTATGGAGACAGGTTTACGATTGAGTCTTCATGATGCTCGAGATGCATTTGATGCTATTCTCTAGCAACGGGTTGTTGGATGCTTGATTTACTTATGCATTTCTTGACGAGATATTCAATTTGTTGTCTCACAGATGAGCAGGTTTATTCATTGTCCAGGTGTCAAGCATTGGCAGGCAGTCAAGTGCATCTTTTGCTACTTGAGTGGTACCCAACTACTTGGATTGTTTTATCCAAAGGGGGATCACTACCGCTAGATTTGCATTCTTTTTCTGATAGTGATTGGGCTGGTTGCTATGGCACTCGTGTGTCCACCAGTGGTTTTTGCTTCATGATTGGTAGCTCATGTATATCTTGGCTGAGCAAGAAGTAGCCTACTGTGCTCACTTCCAATTGTAAGGCTGAGTATAGGGCAGCTTTCACAACAACTGTTGAGTGTGTGTGGCTCAGATGCCTTATGGCTAATTTGGGTGTTGGTTAGTCTTCTGCCACCACCATCTTCACTGACAGTCAGAGCGCATTGGCAGTTGCGAGGAACCTTGTGTTCCATGCTTGCACTAAGCCCATTGAGGTGCATTATCATTATGTCAAGGAGAGGTTCTCTAATGGGGAGATTAGCTTGGCATATGTGCCCATGTAGGAGAGCATTGCATACCTTTTTATGAAGGCTCTGCCCAGGGAGAAATTTGAAGCTTTCCAAAAGCTTTGGGATTACTTCCTTTTGTGGATTGATTCCACATAGCTTGGCATTTCCTTATACATGAGTGCGAGCTCCTTGTTCACCGCATCACTCCCAGGGGGGATTTGTTGATATATTTAGGTAGTGATGTGTGTGAACACTCTAGGACCATGGGGGCACTTTTTTCCCTCTTTAGGAGGTTCTTTCCCCACGGCTTGTATATACGCCTATTGCCCTAAGGGGATACTTATCTTTGTACATTCTAGTGGTAATTCATTCAGTATTGTGTGTTGTGCTCCAAACTTCTTCTTCTTCCTTGTGTTGTTCGGAAGGCATGCTTCCATAGACATCTAACTCCAATAGGGACATGAACACAAATGAATGAGTAAAGCTTCTATATATTCTTTGAAAGTCTAAGAATTTCTTTCAAATATTCTTTTAGCATTGAAAAAGATTCCAAGGTGAATCATTTGCCTAGGTTGTTATTTGATTCCCTAGAAGGAATCTCAAAGTCTCTGAAGAATAACATTCTCCCAAGTAATGAGAATGAAATTCTTCTTTAGACAAAAAGTAGTCCCCCATAATTCCCAAACCACCAAAAGTGGTACTTAAAGTCCAATAGTTGATATGATCTGGAAGTGTACCAAAGATTCGTAGCTTTAGAATCTCAAAAGGCATTAGTACATGCTTGGACTTGAGTTGGGGATAGATCTCTAAAATCCCATGGGTAAGTAAGCAAAGAAGCTTTTGAGATCTTAAAGATAAAGAGAAAGTCTTTATTTTTATCGTAAGGCCAACCACACTTGATCAAGCTTGGCAAGGATTGTCCAAAAAATTGCGATTGGAACTACTGTAAAATTTACCCAAGTATTGGCAATTAGATTCTGTTTGCAAAATTTTCACTGAAGTTCCATTAATCCAATGGAAAACTTTGAAAAGAGTAAGCTATTCCCAATCTGAAAAGAGTTAAAATATTCCACGTATGTAGTCTACGATTGTGTTGATGATAATTAAGTCTGTGGAAGGTACAACATAATGTTGACCTATCCTTAAAGGGATTTTGGTATAATCCAAAAAAGCATGAGCGGATGCTTAGACTTAAGCAGTAGAGAGATTCCTATAAAGTCCCTAGGGTAGCTACTTAAAGCTTTATTAAAAAAGGAATCTAAAGACAAGAAGTGAAAAGCTCTTGTCGCTACAAATTGGTCAAGTATAACCAATTAGACTTGAATTTGATAAATTCAAGAACTTGGAATAATAATTGGTTTGTCTTTTGAAAACCCTAGCAAAGAAGAATAGATATTCTATCAATTGCATTCCTAGTAAGGGGTCCTAAAGATTGAATATACACATGAATTTAGTCTCAAGTGAATTATTGTTTGAGTAAAAATGCATCAATAGAACCTCAGTGGGTCGACACACTGACTCAAAGCAATGCACAAGAATTGCATTCCTAGTAAGGGGTCATAAAGATTGAATATACACATGAATTTAGTCTCAAGTGAATTATTATTTGAGTAAAAATGCATCAATAGAACCTCAGTGGGTCGACACACTGATTTTGGATACCACACTAGTATCTTGTGGTTGGATGATGTTTAGATTTACTCTATGTATCTTTTTGAGAATTCAGTTTATTTCTCTTAAAGATAGTAAAAAATGCTTCAATACCTTGTTGAAATAGATTGTTAAGAAGTTAAAAGTCTTGGCTCATCAAGCACTTGACTCATAACAAGTTTATAGCTTAGAAGTTGAATTAGTTATACAAAGTTTTAGTTCTTTCCTTCTACTTTCCAAATCTTTTGGAATTGACTCAGATATGGTATCTGATTCCTTTCGCAAAAGTCAAGGTTAGCTGAACTAGATAACTAAATTAAATATCCCAGATAGATGTTCTATATAAGAACTTATTCAATTTTCAAAAGATGACAAGTCCAAGATTGACTTATTCATTTGGGTTTGCTTCCAGTTACTAGCATAACCCTCATGACTTTCTAGAGTTAAGTACTCTCTAGAACAATTAAGTTAGGAATTCCTCATAAGATTGACAATTCCCAAGAACTTTCAGCTAAAGTCTTTGAGAAAAGTGTCCTAAGTTGGATGATGTTCATTTTGAATTTGACTTGTTCATGATATAGTAAGGTTGATCCATAGTAAATTGGAAACTTTCTCCTATAGTTTACATAGGATTTTCAAGCCTATTAGGACCGAGTAGTTCTCAAGTCGGGTGAAGAAATCAAGTAACTATTGGATGGGAGTTAACAATTGTACAAACATCCAAGTCAGATGTTTGGATCAACCAAACCTCAAGTTTTCCAAATCAAATTCAAGTGAATCAAGAGTTCTCAAAGTCTTGCAAGGGATAAGAATCCCACCATTAGTACGTATATGCATCAATTATGCCCAAAAATGGACTAGTAATCGACCATCCATTTCATGCTGGAATGCAAATTCTAAGGTATGTTGTAGGAACCTTGGATTTTGGTATTTTTTATACCACAGGTGATACACTTCAAGGATATTGTGATTCAGATTGGGCTGGAGATTGTGATTCTAGAAAATTAGTTTCTGGATATTGTTTCTCACTTGGTTCAGGAATATGTTCTTGGGTAAGTAGGAAGCAACCAACTCTCGCACTCTCCTCCACTGAAGCAGAGTACAAAGCAGCTTGTTTTGCTTCTTGTGAGGCACTCTGGTTAAGGAGAATTCTTGCAGATCTAGGCTTTCCATCAAATATGGCGACTGTACTCAAGTGTGATAATCAAAGTTGTATGGCTATTGCAAAGAACCCAGTATTTCATGCTCGCACCAAGCACATAGAAGTACAGTACCATTACATTCGTGAGCTAATTGAAGATGAAATTGTGGAGCTAGAATATTGCCCAACAGAGGAAAATTGTGCTGACATATTCACTAAAGCACTTGGAACAGAGCACCTCAACTGGCATCTTCAACAGATGGGCATAGGACCTAGACCTACTTGATTTATTATCGGTAAACATTGAGGGGGTGTGTTAGTATATGATCAATGTCTACCCCTCATGAATGTATGCACATTTTCTAAGGCCCCCATTATGAGGAGAAGCCAAGCGTGCATTACCCAATTGATGGGAATCCCAACTTGCATGTTGGATGAAGGTCATATTGGACCATGTAAGGTATTGTAAGGAAAGGGAGTTACCAAGGTCCCCAATTGTGGGGTCAGGGGCAGCGGTGAGAAGCCCCGGCTCGGGGGTCCAAGGGGGCCAGCGAGCCCCCTGACTGGGGGGTCCAAGGGGGCCAGCAAGCCCCCTGGCTAGGGGGTCCCAAGGGGCCATTGGGCCCCCTGGTGCGGGTCCAGGGGAAGTGCCCCCGGCGCAACGATAAAGGGAATATTCCATGGATTATTCCCTATCAGAGTCAGAAATCATTTATATTTGTTAGGTCCGTTCAATCGGTCTAAGCCGTGTATGGCAAATACGCGGGCTGTGGCCGCCCACGCTCTATCACCCATGTACAACCATCCATAGAAGGCCACCCATGATCCTATATATACATGACTTCTGCACTATCGGAGACATCGAATTGAGCCAGCATACCTCTACCTTGTATCTCCCTATCTAGAGTTGTCTAGATCACCATTTAAGCTCTACCTTGAGAGCACATGGGTGGACAATGCCATCATCTTTGTACTTGCTACTAGTAGAAAATTGTTGAGATTCTCCTATATCTGTTATCTTCTCTCCTATTGCTCCTGTGTTATATTGTGTAGCTATTGTTTTACAAAGGGTTCTACTCCTCATGTCACTATACAATAGAGGGGCTAGAGTACAACCTTGGTGAATGGATCTAATGGGGAACTATTGGAAAACCAAACCATTTATAGAATTTTTTGTATTCTCATACAATAACTACAAACAAGTAATTAATAAACTAGCAAGATCAATCCATTCTCTAATCTCCTGAAGGGGAGAGAGATGCACATATCGAGCCAACCAACTCCACCCATATATATATACCTCTAGGCAAAAGGTGTGCATATCTTAGGACACTTCCAAGTGCCCCTCCAAGTGTCCCTCATGGGTGTACATGTCCCAAGACACTTCCAAGTGTCCCCCCAAGTGTTCCTCACATGGGCACTTTCCTAAATTCCTTCACATGGCATCACATGGATTGTTAATAAAACGAGGCTTCTCCTTTCATGTCTCCCTAAGGTGACATTTGGAATTTTTTTTTCTCAAGATTAAGGTCCCCAAGCCTTAGGATAAATTAGTCCTAATATTTAAATGGGACCTCATATAATCAAAATAACTAAAATTTTCAAAGCATACACCTGGAGATAACTTCTCAAAGGTTTATCGATAAATTATAAGGTTGATCCAAAGGAATTTGGACTCTTTAACCCATGTCTTTTTCTAGTTGGACCTAAACTTATACAACATTCTTGCCCCCTTAAAATGTTATCGTCCTAAAGAGGCATTCCTTGAATTTTGGGAATGCTTCATGTTTTGTGTTGAGGAAAAATACCCAAATAAATCTTATAGCTTTCACAGATAACAAGTTCATGTTGATATTTGACACAAACATTACATTGTTAAGTGCCATTGATCCTCCCTTGTGGTTAGTGATACTAATTTTTCCTTTCCTTTCAATAGGTAAACTATTATTGTTTCCTAGGTAGAATTCATCTATGTGTTCCTTGAGTTCTTAAAATGAGTCATGATTTTTGCACATATGGAATGTTGCACCATTATCAAAGATCCATTCTTGTGAAGAACTTGAGGTTACTAAGGCATTTTCTTGTGTAAAAGAATAATTATTTACTTGAGAAATCAGTTTGATGAGAGGACTAAGTTCTTGTCTCTTGTCTTGGATTGAGATGCCTACGGACTATTGGATTTTTATAGCAAAACTTTTCTATGTGGCCATATTTTCCACAAAAGTTATAGGTAAACTTCTTGTTTGTTGTATGTATCAAAGCTAATTGCTTTGGATTATTGCTAGGAGCTTTAGACCTATGAAAGGGTCCATTGGCCTTCATAATAGATTCTTGAGTATGCGAATGCTTAGTCCTAGATTCATGTAGGAGGAAGAGCCATCAAACTTTTTCTCATGTTAATTCTTGACCATGATTGTAGAGAGTTGTGACAAACATCTTATATGTCGTTTGGAGCTTGTTGAAAAATCAATTAGCCATGTCTTCACTTGAAATATGGTGTTGACAAAAAGGTGGCTTACATTGATATCCTTCAAATTGAGTGATCACTTTGGTGATGGGGTCATTTGGATATATGGCTAAATTATAGAATTTAGCTTCTAATGCATATATTTTGGAAGGGATTTTATCTTCAAACAAATAATGGAGAAATTTTCCAAGATTCATTCAAATTTTTGCATGAGATATTGTGGTCTTTGTTTGGTCATCAAAGGTTAAGAGTAGCTGCCCTAAGGTGCAGTTCTCCTTCACATTCCAATGTGTCGGGCATCAAGGACACTCGTTCTATAAGCAGTGGGTTTAGAGCTTTCGACCCCCTCATACAGAAGGTTTGTGTATAAATAGGCAGGTTTGTGTATAAATAGGCCTTTATGATGTCTTTTCAAAGATTCTAGTTTGTGCCAATGACTCATTTGTCTTTTGGAACGAACATAGGAGTAAAAGAGGGGGGGTGCAAGAAAGTTGGTGAGGAAGCATTTGAATCGATAGAAAGCTTGTAACCCACATGTGAAAAACATGAGCTTCATGATTGTAGGACATTTGCAAATGAGTGAGTCAAGATTCAAGACAAGACAATAACCACACTCAAGACAATAGGGCTTAGATTAGTCCTTGCACCAAGATGGATAGAGACGAGACAGAAGGATTGATCCTCATTGATCCATGAGCAAAGATGTAAGGCAATATGATTAGCAAGGGCCTTTGTGAAGATTTTATAGGTAGTTTAAAACATAGTCATTGGCTGTTAGTTTTCAATTTCATTCTTTTTCTTTTTTTTGTGAATCGATTTGATCATACCTTCGTTGAGAAAGTTGGGCAAAGTGCCGGAGTGTAGGACTTCCTTCTAGACCATACACAAAGGGTTCACCAAGACACTCTTGAATATCTTGAAGAAATAATTGGTGAAGCCGTTTAGATCATAGTTTTTACCATTGGGTAGAGAATCAATACCTTCAACAATCTCTGTGTCATTAATGGGGCATAAAAAAGATGCACCATATTTTATGGATTTTTTTTGTTTCTAACTATAGAGATGATCACCATGTAATCATGCCGTTGAGAAGAGAGTGGAGTGGGCACGCCTAGACGTGGAGTGAAATGGTTAAAAATAAGTTGAATAATCTCTTCACAAGATGACATTTTCTCTCACTATCACGTCCATGAGTATTAAGAATACATTATCCATGAGTATTAATAATCCATGAGTATTAACAATACATCAAATGAGGAAGTACTTTTATGCCAGCCATTCAAGAGACATGGATGAAAAGTGAGTACAGCCATTCAAGAGACATGGATGAAAAGTGAGTACTATTTGATTACCATGCTTGGAAGTCACATACAGACTTTCAAGCATATATGTCCATATCGTTTTTCAAATCTTAGCCTAAAATTTCTAACATACTTCAAGCCTAACGCATTTATCCCTTCTAATTTTCTCTGTCCCTCTTCCACACACACACACACACGCACACACACGCGCGCGCGCGCGCGCACACACACACACACACATATATATATATATATATATATATATATATATATATATATATATATATATATATATTCCCTCTTTCACACACACACACACACATATATATATATATATATATATATATATATATATATATATATATATATATATATATATATTCTCTTTTCTAAAGTACTAAAGATTTGATTCCAAAGCTTAGGACGTTCAATTTTAAAGACCATATGTGCACTTCATAACATGAAATCTTAAGATTTATAATCTTTGGCACTTAACCATTGTGAATAAGAAATAGATGTTATCATGGACCATCAATGATAAGATTATTTGGACTAATGAAATAATTGTCAAGCTTATATTCCATCCTCTATGGTACAAAAGACGCATTCATTATGCAACATTCTAAAGTATTGTGAAGTGGATTCCCCACCAAGTCATGACATATACCCTTTGGTAAAAGTGAATATACTCACAAGGACAATCATAGGGAGCGCATACAACAACTTGAGTGTGTAATATGTGACTTGAAGAAGATATAGTTTAGGGCTTTGCACTCTTAATCTCTTGAGGCATATGCAAGATTGGGGGGACATGTAAGACTGCTTCTTGATGATTGCATTTGAAGCCATATGCTATTTACATCCTTCCAAGTATCAGCTTCATTGCATCATGTGAAAGAATGTAGAAAACATGCTAAATATTAAATTGTTTAAAAAGAAAGTGTAGACTAGACCACTTTATTTATAAACATTTAATCACACAAATGGAGAAATTAGTATCTTTGTTGAGTGGGGATACTCTAATGGTAAACACACTTGATTCCCTAACACACATGGTCGAGTGTAAAAGTCCTAATGACTTGCTTTATGTGACCCCTTTTTTTTTGTAGGAAGTTCGACTTGCAGTTTAATCTCCTAGGATTTGTTTTAATTAATTTGAAAGTACAATTGAAGTTGGGTTTAATACCCATGGGACTTTCCGTATCTCATAGAGCAAGGGTTAGATGTTTGATACGATCAAGATTAAGGCTAAGATTACAGAGCTCGAAGGCCCATCAGAGTTGAACTTGAGAAGAGATGGCCCTAAGGCGAGACAAGAATAAATGGGTTTTTTTTGGCAGACTCAAAAGCCAAATACAACATGCTCGGAGGCTATGCAAAATGCACTCGAAAGCTAAAGTCAAAACTCCCCAAAGGCAATACAATAGGCTTGAAGTTCATAACCATCCTAGTTCAAGATTGGGGAGTTTCCCTTGCACCTCAACGGGGTTGAACCCCCCCCAAAGTGACAACCCCAAGTGACAATCCTCACTGCACTCGCTATCACACGGGGACTTATGTGAACCCTTTTATGTGAAGGATAGAAGGGTCTCTTGAGTGTGTTTCTTTTCTTTCTTGTATGTGAAGGATAGAAGGGTCTCTTGAATGTGTGTCTTTTCTTTCTTGTATGTGAAGGATAGAAGGGTCTCTTGAATGTGTTTCTTTTCTTTCATACCTATATAAAAGAGAGTAGAGAGTAAGATGGAACTCCTTCAAAAAATAAAAGAGAGAGAAATAAGTGTCTTCGACTGCGATGCACGTGTGAGAATATATCACACACAGTCCGGATAACCATAAAAAAGAAAAAGGTGAAAGCAGCTAATTAGAGAGACATAGAGAGAAAAAAACAGAGAGGTAGAACTCATAGTTATTTTCCAGAGATAGACAGAGAACTCATAGTTATTTGCAGAACAGGGTTCATCTATTGACACACACATGAACAGCATCTGCCTCGTGGTTGAGGAATGTGCGCTTTCCGCCATGAAAACAACAGTCTTTTTACTGGATGGAATTCCACACGAACAGATTGACGTCCACATCGATCTCTCTAACCCTCCGGATAATTGGTTTCCAAATACGCGGAGTGCATCTCTTACAACCTACACGCGGTTCATAAGCTTTATCTCCCTTGGGGCCTGGAGGACCGAGGTTTTCTACCTTCCGACTATTCCATGTTCCTGCTTTCCTAGAATTCTGCCTGGTGGTGTGCATTGTACAAGCACTGACAAACGTATGGTAGCAGCACAACTAGGCGCCATTGTTCACCCGCTTCCAATGGCAGTCAGATAAGGGCGATCGCCCGCAGAACAGAGGTCCTTCCCTTGGAGATGTGATCTTCACGGCCCAAGGTGAGGATGACGTTCCGCCGTGTCGTTTATAAGTTTATGGACTATGTATCATCTGCTTGACCCGTTTCATTTTTTGGGCCTCCGCGCTCTTTTTGTCATCCTTTCTGCACCTGAACAAAACAATTCACCGCCATTTCCATTGCCCGCGTTCCTTCAGCCGCTTCTTTCGGTTCATTTTCTGCAAACGGACGCTCCTGTTTGTTCGTTCCTGCACTTCATTTATACGATAGTCTTCAATTTCTCCTATTCTTCTTGGAATTGTGTCTGTTTTGACTTCCAAGGAACGTAATTTTTTCAGTGATTGATGTGATGCCATCGGATATTTGCGCACCCTTTCAAATGTCTCCTTGTTTCCTGTCTGTCATCAGGGCTCCGATTTCCAGCCTGCGGGGTCGCGTTTACTAATTTTGCATGAAAAGTATGCTGCGAGGTGCTTCTTACATTGTTCCCCCATGTGCTCTTGTTGCGATTTTCTGATGATGTCGCATGTTTGCTTCATTAATTTTGATGAACTTTGCTAGCGTAATGATTTCGAATCGCCCAAGTTCTGTTCTTCACCATAACCAAACTTCGTATTTTTGAGAGCTAAGCCAAGTGGAAACCTATTTGTCTTGTAGGTTTTATAATGAGGGTGAAATAGTGAGATCCATATCTCGGACATCAAGTGGATGGAGCGGCAAACAAGCATACACAAGAGCAAGAAAGACAACCACACAATACATGGACATCCTATATTGAGCTCTTTATTTTCAATATAAGGAGAAGACGTTCCTGAATGCTGGTTGCAGCCATGGAAGGAAGGGACAACAGGGATATCCTTAATTCTGTGCTATGTGATGAGCTCTTGGCTGAGATCCTGTGCAAAGTACAGGATCCTGTGGACAGCGAGAGTGTCTCCCTTGCTTGTAAAAGATGGCAAAGGGTTCAGAGAATGGCCAAATCCAAGCTTGGTCTGTTAATACCAAGCGACATTACCTGCGCAGCTATTTTTGCAGCTTCTGCACCTTCCCTTCTGGAACAGCATCGGTACATCACCTCTCTTTCCATCAAGTCAAAATGCCCCATGCCATCGGGGAAGTTTGTTTTACGTGTAGTCTCTGCTATTGCATCCTCTTGCAGATGCTTGACACAGATTCACTTCACTGCAGGACCATTAAGTAACAGTTCCTTGGAAGAGCTTGCAAGAGGATGCCCCTATCTAAAGTCTCTTGATCTTCTGTATCCTCTATCAGTCAAGTTTCCCCCTAGATTACACAAATTTGCAGAACTGCGAGAGCTAACTTTTAGGGGCCACAATGAAGACTCCATATATTCAAGTGAAAGTGAGGATTATGCAGAAAATAGCAAGGATATTCATAACCCATCAGAGGTTTTGAAGTTGGTTAAGGTTTCACTTGTGAATATGAGGTCTTGTACATCATTTAACTTAAGATGGCTGTGGATCAGCAGCAGCCAGATTCAGAAACTTAAGCTCTCCAATTGTGACACAGTGGGTGATACAGGCGATATGTCCTCATTTGCTTATGCTATCTCTCATCTCAAAGAGTTAAAGCTTTTGAGGTGC
>CM035442.1:112737776-112917776 GCA_020310875.1 Ceratopteris richardii | reverse complement strand
AAGGAGCATGATTATTGTCTTGAGAAGGCTCATCATTATCTAGTCATGTTAAGAAATCAGTAATTGCATGTTAGGATCTCGGTTGATGGATGATATTAAAGTCAAACTCCTATAATAGTAAGACCCATCTGGCCAATTGACTACCAAGAGTTTGTTTCTTCACCAGGTAGGTCAAATCCGAATGGTCAACATGGAAGGTAAATTTTCACCCTAATTAATATTGCCATTATAGAGTAGGCAAGCACTAGGCATTCTCATCCAATCACAAAGTAATTACGCTTGGATAGTGCCAATCGGTGGCTAGCATAGTAGACATGTTGATACTATTTGCCCTTGTACTGCATCAAAACAATACCGATTGCAATATCGAAGGCATCAACGGAAATGTGGAATGGAAATTCCTAATTTGATAACTGCAAAATGGGAGCTTGAGTCAAAAGTGCTTTGAGACAATTAAAACCACGTTGGCATTCCTCCCTCCAGCCAAAATCATGGGGAGAGATCTTGGTTAGTCGATTCAAGGGACGGCTGGTGCGGGCAAGCCATCGTAAATGGTGATCGTGCCACCAAATTTGGTCTAAAAAGTGGAGGACTTCCTTCGGAGTGTGGGGAGGTGGATCTTGTAACAAGGATTTAACCTTTTTGGAGTCTACTTGAATTCCTTCAGTTGAAATGATGTAGCCCAACAATTTTCCATATGATATCGCAAACATAGATTTATGAAAATTTTGACAAAGATTATATTCTCGACATTTAAAAAAAATAGAGTCTAAGATGGTGTAGGTGCTCCCTTGCTTGTCTAAAAACAAAAAAAATCATCTAAGAAGACTTTCATAAAGCTGGTTAAATAGGGGGAGAAGATATCTTGGATGCAGTACTAGAAGGTGCTAGGTGCACTTCTTAATCCAAACCACATGACTGTACAAGCATACACTCTCTAATTGGTAATGAAGGATTTTTTTGGTATGTCTCGCTTGGCCATCTCTACTTGATTATAACCACTGTAGCCATCTAGGAAAGAATACATTTCTTTTCCTCCCACATCATCTAACGTGCTATCTAAAAAAGGTAAAGGAAACGGGTCTAGAATAGTGGTTTCATTCAATTTTTGTTAGTCCACACAGATTTGTAACTCCTTATTCTTCTTAAGGACCATAACAATTGGGGATATCCATTTTGCATGCTCAATTGGGACAATAAATCTTACGTTTAATAACCATTCTATTTTGGCCTTCATGAATTTGGCATAATGGGGAGTTCTCAGACGAAAGTCTTCTATTGTGTCCACTTCCTTAGAATCCGAAATTATGTGAGATAGTTGCCCGACAAGTTGCACTCCCTTTCCAATAGGTACCAAATTCCATTGCTAAACCAATTCTAGTTCACTAGTGAGAGGTATCTTTCTGTTACTCTAGAAATTCAGGAAATATGCTCCAATTCGTCCTTCAATCGGTGTCCTCCAAGCTTTGCTAGTATATTTTGGAAGAGGTCCTTCCAAAGTTTTGGAAATTCTATGGTAGCTGTATGGTCAGTCCCTCTCAACAACATCGAGATCCATACTACCATAACAAAAGTCATGCAACAATTTCATCTCCCCACCGAAGGTGTCACCACGGTCAAGCTGCTAATGTGCTAGGTGATTAAGCAACTCTTTCCTTGCCACAACGTGAATGAATATGCTATCCACTAGTACCCAAAACCTAGATAATCAATTCTCCAATTCTTGGTGGTAGCACTCAACCTGTAGCATGGAGCTTATAATATTTCTTGGTAGTTTTATTCTTTGGTATTGCCTACTACCTAAACACTAGTGAATTGGGCCGGTGGGCTCTTTCCTTGGATTCATGGGGAATGTGAAGACTATTTTTCAGCTGCAGCGAACCGGTACCACTTCTTCCCACTTACTCTACATTTTCTCTGTGCTCTACCTCTCTGAGTTTCCTATTAAGAAACATGTTCCACTGATTCTCCACGAGCTCACATCATTTTTCCCAGCTTCTCCAACCACCAACGATGAAGAAAGCATCGGTCTCATCTTCGGACGATCTAAGAGAACTCATGAAGCACCCGATTTCTCTGAAGACAAACAAACTGCAGATAATTTGGCTAATACTGCTTTTGCTCCAACATATTGTTGAGCCCATCAACAAACCTTCATCCCCAATACATATTCCTTCTGAGTCCTCCAAACAAGAGCTCCATTCCACATTATCTTCGATGCAACTGTTGGAATAGACGTCTGTGGAAGCACGCAAACAGCACAAGGAAGAAGAAGAAGCTTGGAGCACAACACACAATACTGATTGTATTACTAGAGAATGTACAAAGATAAGTAGCCCATTAGGGCATTAGGCGTATATACAAGCCGGGGAAAAAAACCTCCTAAAGAGGGAAAAAAGTGCCCCGACGGTCCAAGTGTGTTCACACACATCACTACCTAAATATATCAACAAATCCCCCTTGGGAGTGATGCGGTGAACAAGGAGCTGGCACTCATGTATATGGAAGTGCCAAGCTATGTGGAAATCACTCCACAAAAGGAAGTAAGCCCAAAGCTTTCCAGAAAGCTTCAAACTTCTCCCTAGACAGAGCCTTCGTGAAAAGGTCTGCAATGTTCTCCTGCGTGGGCACATATGCCAAGCTGATCTCCCTAGGAGAGAACCTCTCCTTGACATAGTGATAATGCACCTCAATGTGCTTAGTGCGAGCATGGAACAGAGGGTTCCTCGCAACTGCCAATGCGCTCTGACTGTCAGTGAAGATGGTGGTGGCAGAAGTCTGACCAACACCCAAATCAGCCATAAGGCATCTGAGCCACACACACTCAACAGTCGCTGTGAAAGCTGCCCTATACTGAGCCTCACAATTGGAAGTGGCCATAGTAGGCTGCTTCTTGCTCAACCAAGATATACATGAGCTACCAAGCATGAAGCAAAAGCCACTAGTGGACACACGAGTGTCATAGCAACCAACCCAATCAGAGTCAGAAAAAACATGCAAATCTGGCGGTAGTGATCCCCCCTTGGGATAAAACAACCCAAGTAGCCGAGTACCACTCAAGTAGTGAGAGATACGCTTAACCGCCTGCCAATGCTTCACTCTTGGGCAATGCATAAACCTGCTCATCTGTGAGACAACAAACTGAATATCTCGCCGAGTAATGCATAAGTAAATCAAGCATCCAACAGCCTGTTGATAGAGAACAACATCAAATGCATCTCCAACATTATGAAGACTCAATCGTAAACCTGTCTCCATAAGAGTGGCAATAGGCTTACAGTCTTCAAGGCCAAAACATTGCAATAATGTCTCAATATATTTCGTTTGACACAAAGCCATCCCACCATCAACTTGCATAAATTGAATGCCCAAATAGTGATGCAAATGCCCCAAATCGAACATCTCAAATGAGGCATGCAAATCAGCCTTAAAATCAGCAATATGTTTCTCAATAGGACCAGTGAGCAGCATGTCGTCAACATAGATAACCATGATACGAAGCACATCATTAGCACGCTTAACATATAAGGTGCTTTCAGTTGGACTGTTCTCAAAACCTTGTGCAATCAAATAGGCATGTATCTTCTCATACCAAGCATGTGGTGCTTGCTTTAAACCATATAATGCCTTCTTTAACTTGCACACTTGGTTTTCATGCCCTTTCTGCACAAAGCCACGGGACTGAAAAACATACACTTCTTCATGCAAGTCACCATTCAGAAATGCTGTTTTAATGTCCAACTGATGTACATTCCAACCATGATGGGCTGCAAGTGCACAAATGCTCCGAACAGTAGTCATACGACATGTAGGTGCAAAGGTCTCATCAAAATCAATGCCTCTTTTCTGCGCATAACCCTTTGCAACAAGCCTAGCCTTATACCTATCAACTGTACCATCAGGTTTATGCTTCAGCTTGTATACCCACTTAGTGCCAGTGGCTTCTTTCCAGGAGGCAAGTCACATAAAGACCAAGTACCATTCTTCATTATAGCATCATATTCAGATTGCATAGCAGCCATCCAATTTTTTGAATTTTGTGCTTCATCAAACAAAACAGGCTCATTCTCATCAAAGAGACTAGATGCAGCCATAGCATAGAAATCTGATGCAAAAGAGGCACTATGAGAGCCTGAATGAGTACAATATGACATAGGTGCATCTAATTTGCTGTCATGCAAGGTTTGCACCAGCCATTTTGGCATAGTTCTTGCCTGCTCAATATCAGCTCTCTCATCAATAAGTGCATCATATATATCTGCATCAGAAATGGAATTATCTGCATCATCACATGAAACCTACAAAGGTTGAAAAGTTGCCTCATTGGCACTAGCACTAGACTGTCCACCTGTAAAAAGAGGCAGCAAAGTATCATACATGTCTTTGGAGCTGACAGATGTCTCCTTAGTACATGAAAGCAATGGCTGAATAACATCTTCCACAAAAACAACATCACGGCTAACGAGAATGCGTTTAGTGTGTGGATGATACAGACGATAGCCTTTACTTTCAGAACTATATCCAACAAAAGTACATTTTACTGCTTTATCATCCAATTTTCTGCGATGTTGTTTAGGCACTAATGCATATGCCAAACAACCAAAAACACGCAAATGAGCAACAGATGGCTTGCGGTCATGCCAAGCCTCATATGGAGTGATAGACTGCAGCGCTTTAGTGGTACACCTGTTTAGTACATATGCTACACACATGACAACCTCAAGCCAGAAACTATGTGGTAAAGCCTGACTCGACCATACACCTCGCCATCTCAATGAGTGACCTGTTCTTTGGTTCAACAACTCCATTCTGTTGAGGTGTATACGGCACTGTACACTGGTGTTTTATCCCACGTTCAGCCAGAAATGCATTAAAATCAGAAGACATACTCCCCCCCTCGATCAGAATGGAGAGTGCCCATTTTACATGCTGATAGATTTTCAGCCAAAACCAAAAACTGTTTGAAGCACATGAACACTTCGGACTTTGCCTTCAATGGATATACCCATGCATGCCTGGAAAATTCATTGATGAAAGTCACGAAGTAAAGATAATTTCCAAAAGAAGGTGTCTGCATAGGACCATATACATCACTATTTACAAGCTTCAATTTTTGAGTAGCCCGAACTGAACAATCTTTTGGAAAGGACGAACGCTGCATTTTTCCCAAAATACAGCCTTCACAAACATGTTTTCCAGGTGCCTCAAGTTTGGGCAAAGAGGACACCATTTCAGATTTCTGCAGGCGTAGCAAACTAGCAAAATTCAGATGACCAAAGCGTGCATGCCAAAGCTTTGCATCTGACATAGCCTGAGAATCATTTACTGCACATGCCAAATCATTTACAGATCTTTCATAGTCTATGAGCTTATACAGCCCACGACATAAAATGCCAGAAGCAATAATCACATTGCCATTTGACAGATCATGAACTATACACCTGTCATCAACAAATTTCATAACCAAGCCAATCTTGGCTAATGCAGAAACTGATAACAGGTTCTTCTCGATCCCTGGCACAAATAAAGCATTTGACAAAGTGAAAGAACTACCATCAGCAGTAGTCAAAATGATCTTACCAACTCCCATAACAGGATAAGAGGAGTTATTGGAACATGTAACAGTATTCCCTGTAGGAGCAGGCTCAAGTGAAGAGAAGAAACTGTGCTGCGAGGTAATATGTTTGGTCGCCCCATTGTCAAAATACCAAACATCTGAGTCTACTGCAGACATGCACTGCTCATGAGATGGGTCAAAACTGCAGACAGTAGTAAACACCCATTCTTCTTCCTGCACAAGATTAGCAGACTCTATTTTTGGTGTAGAGGCCTCTGCAACAACCATTCCAGCCTCTTTCTTCTTTGTCTCTTTAGCAGCTAGTTTTGGACAGTTCTTTCTGATATGATCATTCCCTTTACAGTACTTACAAAACAATTTTTGCTTTTCTGATTTCTTCTCATCTTTATCTTCCTTCTTTGAATATGCAGAATTAGCAGATTTCTGCTTACTAGTTGAAGAGCTCCATTTTCCTTTCCCCTTCTGACTAGCCAAGAAAGCTTGATCTACAACTCGCATAATGGACCTGTTCTGCCTGGACTGATCTTCCTGCAATAGAACAAAGACTAACTCAAATGATAAGGCATTTGGATTGCCTTTCATCATCAATCGAAGAGTAGAAGCAAAACGCCGATATGAATCAGGAAGACCATTCAGAACGGTCTGCACAAGTGAGCTATCTGGTATAACCTCATCAGCAGAAATCAATTGTTCCTTCAAGTCTTTGATCTTCTTTAGGAAACTGTCCATAGAATCACCTTCTTTCATGTGCTCACTCTCCAGCTGTTTTCGGAGGTAAGAAACACGAGCCTCATTCCTAGCTTGGTACAATGTGGTAAGTATATCCCAAGCATCCTTAGCTGTTCTGCAATAGCGAATGTGAGGAATAATGGCACGTTTGACAGACAAAGTTATCAATGCATGTGCTTGGGCATCTCTGCCATCCCAACGAATCTGTTCTGCAGTAGGTGCAGCAGAAACTGCAACACGAATAGGAATATGCAGAATATCATCATCTTCGATACCTTTTGCATCAGCTTTAGTACCTACAATTATAACAATTGCAGGTGTGATATGACGTTTTTCGACACCCTGTACAATGTTACAGTCCTTTTGCAACCAACACATGTTGCATCATATAAGCCCATAACGGGGAGTTGGTACCATCCAACATATCCTCAACAACCAACATACAGAATACATCAGTGCTTTCAGCCATGGCCGGTGACTAAAATAGCTTGATGCAGAAAATTGACTGTATCTCAAAAAGTTGAACAGGACTGCCCAGACGAATTCCGTTAGACCTGTAGCAGACTTCGAGACGCTTATACTGGCGAATAGAAACTGGTATATACCTTTGGCACAAAAAGACGAAATATCCTGCACAAGCACTGCGATAGTGCATTCGGAGGCCACCAAAATTCGTGCGATTCTGAGACTACAAACGGAGGAGTGTCGACGGTGCCCTAGATGAAGCAACGGCCTGCTCTAATACCAATTGCTGGAGTTAGACGTCTACGAAAGCACGCGAATAGCACAAGGAAGAAGAAGAAGCTTGGATCACAACACACAATACTGATTGTATTACTAGAGAATGTACAAAGATAAGTAGCCCATTAGGGCAATAGGCATATATACAAGCCGGGGGAAAAAAACCTCCTAAAGAGGGAAAAAAGTACCCCGGCGGTCCTAGTGTGTTCACACACATCACTACCTAAATATATCAACAATTTCTTTGAAGATAAACAGATTACAGATAATCTGGCTAATAATGCTTTTGCTCCAACATATTGTTGAGCCCATCAGCAAACCTTCATCCCCAATACATATTCCTTCCAAGTCCCCCAAACAATATCTTCGATGCAACAACCATCCATTTCCACCACCAAGGTGGCCAGTACTTTACGTCTTCTAGACACTAATCATTCCATGCCTAATGCACCCTTGAACACTCCTCCAACATCACCTATCCACTATCTAGTGTATCCAAAATTTCCACCCCTCCTACTCATCCTTCTCAAGAGACATCTCCCTTGTTATCTCCTGATTAATCTCCTTTGAGATCTCACTCTCCACAGAGTCTGACATGGTGCCCAACATCACCACCCTATCAACCCTAGGGAGTACCAAAATACTAGAACTTCCATCCCTAACGGAGTCGCACGAGACACATTGGCACTTCGGTGTTAATGAGTTCTATAACTTCGTTGAATTTTCTTGCCTTAGTTATCTACAAGAACAAATCCACTGAGCTATGATTGCCACTTCCCAAGACTACGATAACTAGATGCAGACCAATTCCTTGTTGCAAAAACATATTCAAGAGCTTACTGTCAAACTCACCGGTAGCAGAGTGTCCAATGACAATCTGGTAGACTTGTACCATAGAGAGTTGAAATAGGCACAATACTTTAAAGTATTCTATGAAGAAGACATCTAGGAAAGAGATCAAGCATCCAAGCAAGCCAAAAACCTTCATGAGGCCAATGAATTTCACTTAGCCACCATCTTAGACTTAGTCCATAGGAACATGATTATACAAGAGACCCTCCACAAAATGCAGTACCACCTCCAACAATCACAATAGGAAAAAGAGTTACTCCATCAAACCGCATCCACACCATAGGAGACCAATTTTGATCTCTCCACCAAAGTCATCTCCCTCACTATTGATGCAACTATCCTTAAGGCCAAAGTCACTCACCTTTAGTCCCTCCCACAACAGAGTGAGTGAAAGAAGTTGGAGATGTTTGGAGAATCTTGGAAGTAGGCTTGGTGAAGATTGCCTAGCAAACTAGCATAAGAACTTTCCTATCTCTTTGGATATGTGAAATAGACCTTGTACGCTTGTGGTTAGTGCAATAAAACCCAATAGGTACTTTGGAACATCAACAAGAACAAGTTGTTGTAAAACAAATAACTTGCACCTTGACTAGCTCACAAAAACCTTCTAAATATGAATGGAAGTTATGGCTTCAAACACTCAGAGTAGCTAAAAAAGTTCTAATAGGAAAAATTCCTCTTAAGGGAGTATCATAAATATTCTTGGCTTTGTATAATGAATAAAATCTCTAATTTATAACAAGCAATGAAGAAGCAATAACCTTAACAGTGATTGGATGTCATCCTGATTTTTTAGGGATGTGCAAAAGATGACCCCAAGACTATAAAATTAAGATTTCTCTAAATCTACTTATTTAAATGACTTGAAAATGTATACAAAAATTAGATAATAGTACCTTTTGAATTAATTCTTAATCATGTGATTTGAAGCTCTGTAGAGAGATCACCATCCTCTGCTAGAAGACTAAGTTTGAGGAAGAAGGAGCACATAAATGAAGGAGCAAGACAATGATGGCCAAAAGTATATGTGTATTGCTTCCATGTATTTACCAAGTGATTAGGAGTCTTTATATAGAAACTTTAAGATCTATTCTATGCATTTTCTTCTTGAATTTGAATTCTAATATAGGTGGGCTTAGTAGTTTAAGTTGATTGGAATCTTTTCCTATAATCTAGGGAAAGAGAAAGTTGGAGCTACAACTATCTTTTGACTGATTGATTGAGAATCAATCTCAACCACTCCAAAATCTTGGATTTTGGGCCTTTTACTCTTCCCCCTTAACAAAGATAAATACCTTGAACCTTACAAGAAAAAATGATCATAACTGATCAATCAAATAATACAATAAAAGGTGTGCACATAAATGCTATTTTCAAGTACATGTAAAAACTATCCATAAGATAGTTGGAATGGGAAATTTTTCTTCAAGCATAGTGAAAACTTGGTGCTCCAACACCAAGACCAGTAACAATGAAGCCCTGCAAAAGGCCCCCATCAAGAAGAAAAGGTGCAAAAATATTGTAGAATAGGATTTTTATTTGTAGGAAGAATTCGGTGTTCAGTTGGAAAAAGCTTGAAGTAAAGCAGTTCTTTCCACAGTAGCCACTAGCAGCCAATAGTCCACTAAAGAAATACTAATGAACCCTTATCAAGTCCAAAAACTATTGAAGGAACTTTCTAAGAAGATTTAGGTAACCTTTCAGAAATCCAAGGATGTTGTAGTTTGAGGTCTGTGGAAGCATGCAAATATCATAAAGAAGAAGAAGAAGAAGCTTAGGGCAAAACACACAATAATGAATGTATTACCAAGAGAATGTACAAAGATAAGCGACCCTTTAGGGTTATAGGCATATGTCACTCTAGCACAATGGGAATTACCAATGTGAGCTTCACCTCGTAATTGTCAATCCACGGAGAGGTTAGGCCGATATGAAGATCAAGAGCGAATGATGTGTATGAAGAATATGGTGAGAAATGCAAGAGCATACACACATGCACACACACACAGAAGGAAAGTCGCGATGGAGATGAATGGAAGGAAAGAAAAGAACTCTTAATCATATTCATCATCAGCTAGTTACAATAGCTCTTCTAGCTCTAGCTCATAGGTTCAATCATAAACTAACTACCTCAAAATGAGCTCTCTAGCTCTATTTATAGTTTTTGCATAGTTTTGACCGGTTTCACATCTAGTGATCGACATAGTTAAAAAATAGGTTGTACCTCTAATTTGAACTCTCTAACGACTTCCAAAAATTACAAAAATTGGTGTGAGATTTCTACTTAGACTCCTCAAGCTCGAGAACTCCCTGGCGTGCACAAAATGGAGTCGCATTCACGATAATTGGATGTATATACATATAATACATTGGTTTAGTGATAAAAATCACTGTTGTCATGATGAAGTCTTCTGAGTAGCTTTAAGTGCTTCTTCTTCTTCTATGATGAGAACCAGTACTTGAACCTTTGCCTTGAACACTCCCCTCCTCCTCATTCCTATCATCCCTGACAAAACCTGATTTAGCATGAGTAATGTAGTTTGTGAGTAGGTCTGTTGCCAAGGTGTGTTCGGTGACGTGAAGTCCCCCGATAAGATCACGTTCAAGTTTCTCCCAATCAATGGGCTGGGGTTCATCTGGAGGTGGGCGCATATAATGTTATAAATACATGATTCGTTCACAAGAAAAGAGGTGTAGCAAATGCGTTGGACGATTGATAAACACTTCTGATTGATATTCCTAGAAGCCGGTGACAAACATTTCTTCAAACGTCTGCTTGTAGCAGGCAGCCATGTACTTCATTCTGCAGTGCCAAGCATAACATACCTTGAGAGAAGGTGTTGTGCTCATGTCATAAACTACATCAAAGTAGGCTTTTTGTCTCTTCTTAGCAGCATAAATCCTTGCTGCCGCTCGCAATCTTGTCTCTCCGAAACGTTCTAAGTAAAGTATTCTTGAGGAAAGCTCATGACCTATCCATTCGTACTCGTGAGCGATCTTGAGTGTGGGTATCAAAAAAATCTAAAGGCAACATGACATTCTGGCCAAACACCATTTGGCATGGTGTAGTGTTAAGCACTATTTTATAGGCTACACGATGAGCCCACAAAGCATGGTGTAATTGTTGGTCCCAATTCGAACGTTGATTATTCACTATTTTGGTGAAAATGTTGCACACAATTTTATTAGTACTCTCAGCCTGTCCATTAGCTTGTGGATGGTATGGGGCTGATTTCTTATGTACAACCATAAAGTCCTGTAATAGATATTCAATAATCTCATTTAAGAAATGAGTACCTTTATCACTTACAAGCTCGATAGGAAGTCCATATCTTGTGAAGACATTCACGAACAAGAACTTAGCAGTGGTTCATGCATCGTTTTTCTTGGTGGCCTTAGCTTCTACCCACTTCATACGGTAGTCAATGGCAACTGTGATGTAGTCAGAATGGGAATTCCTTACACGGGGATTAATAGGTCGCATGAAATCTATTCCCCATTTTGAGAATATGCGCTCTCCCATCATGGGCTATAGGGGCATCTAATCCTTGCATACGGGCTAATGAGTCCTTTGAAATACATCACATTGTTTGACATAGGTGTGGGCATCCATATGTAGAGTGGGCCACCATAATCGTGAAAATAATATGGCTTTTATAACCCGATCAGGTCCAAAATGGCCTCTTGCTGCATCCTCGTGTGCAGCTTCTAATAGTTTAAGATATTCGCTTTCATGCACATATATCCTCAGATAACTATCTCGTCCTCGCTTATACAAGCTATCACCAATGAGCTTTTATTCTAAGGCCTCTTGTTCTAAGCTGCGTCTATGGGCTACAGTCATGTCCTCTGGAAAGATCTGTTGGGGGTCTATTACCGCACTTAGGACATTCATCACACAGTGGTCAGACATCTTTTTCCATTGATGGCCAATACACACCTAATCTTTTTAAATTTGATAGCATCGCTTGCCTAGAATGGTGTTGCTCCAATGCACCTACATGTGCTAATTGCAACGAATTGTTGTACTCCTGTTCTTCTACACAACAGGCAAGGATATTGTGGTGGTCTTGCCTATAGATACTTCTGCGAGAAGTTGATATCTCTGTGCTTTCACAACCTCTTTCTCTTGGGTTTTTACTAGAGGGTTCTTAGGTCCATATTTCAGTGCTGGAACTAATGACTTGGCCCATTCAGGGACAATCTCAACATTGAAGAGATATGCATTTGGTAGCTCATCTGCTACCCCCGTAGCCACTCCTCTGGAAGTTATACTAGAGAGGTGGTCTGCTCTTAAGTGTGTTTTTCCCTTTTTGACTACAACTTCAAAATCATACTCCTTCAAGAGTAAAAATCAACATACCAATCTACCAGTGTTGCATGGTTTGTTGACCAAATACAAGAGGGCTTGGTGATCAGTAAAGAATTTAAACTTATTTGCCAATAAATAATGGTAAAAATAGACCATTCCTAGTCCTTCTCTCTTAGTGGTGATGTAGTTTCTCTTTGCAGCGTTCAACTGCCTGCTGGCGTATGCAATTGGTAAATCTATATTTCCCTCCTCTATGGGTTGTGCCAAAACACATCCTATGGCATGATTAGAGGCATCTACGTGTATATGAAAATGTTTTTTCCAATCAGGCACCAGTGGAATAGGTGCAGAACACAATCGTCGTTTAAGCTCGCTAAGGGAACTCTCACATTCTTCTGTCCACTCAAAATCGGTTAGCAGGTTGTAGAGTGGTTTAGCAATGATTGCATACATATGTATGAATCATCGGTAATAACCACAATGGCCCATAAATGCTTGTACTTCTTTGATGTTCTTTGGCCTGGGTAATTCATTGATTACTCGCACCTTATCTTCATTCGTGGAGATTCCATTTTTGAGGCTATATGGCCGAGTATCTTGCTTTGTCTGACCATAAAGACACACTTCTTTGGGATTAAACAGACTTGATATTCCCTACACTTTTCAAAGATGCGTTTGAGCTTAGGGATATGCTGTGGTCTAAGTACTGAGTGGGCATAAAGGTCATCCACATACACTTCTAGGTTCTTTCTTAAAAATTCTTTGAACACATGGCACATCAACCTTTGGAAAGTTGCAGGTGCGCGTTCGTTAGCCCAAAAGGCAATACACGAAACACAAAGATACCCCACTATGTGGCAAATGCCTTGTGTTGGTCCTCAAGGGCAATGGCAACTTGGTTATAGCATAAGAATCCTTCAAGGAAGCTGTGCACTTCCTTGCCTGCAACTCTTTCCAACACGTGTTCTATAATGGGTAGAGGATAACTATCCCTAATTGTGGCAGCATTAACCTTCTTTAAATTAATGCACACTCTTAGCTTAGCATTCTTCTTAGGCACAACTATGATGGCTGAAACCCATTTGGTGTGTTCTATTTCGTAAATGAATCCAACTTCTATGAGCCTATCTATTTCTTCCTTGATTTTCAATGCATACTTGTCATTATACGTATAGGGATTTTGCTTAGTGGGCCTTGCCTCGGTGGTCATGGGTGTCCTATGGGAACATATGTCAGGATCTACCCCTTTCAAATCTTTGTAACTCCAAGCAAACACATCCCTATACCTCTTCAATAGAGCGATCAAATTTTCTTCCTCTTCGTCAGTTAAATCATGTCCTATGTACGTGCATCATTCTTCTCCTTCCTCGATTGCCACTATGACTTTCTTCATGGTCTCCTTATTGTCATAGGCTTCTCCCGAATTTTTGTTTCTTTTGGGCATTCAGATCATGATTTTTCGGTCTTCCACTATGTATTTCCTAAAATTTTCTCGCACTTATATCAAGGGTTCTTCCTCCTCAATTTCTCTTGTTCTTCCTCAACTTTTGATCTCATTGATTAGATCTTGAACTTTCCTTTTCCTTCCTAGGGGTGGTGAGTTCTGGGGACATGGCTTCTACCCAGCCCATGAATTCCTCTTCTGATGAACATTGAGGTATGTCTGAATCTACTCCCCATTCCATGTTGTTCACTTGCGTACAACAATCTGAAATTTCTTCTTTAGGATTATCCTCTTCTCTTTTCTCTCTTACTAGGCTTACCGTGAAGAAGGATATATCATACCATCTTTGTCACAATGGGGGGTCCATTGTTCTTCGTTAATTGCAATATCCATGGTTGCTAAGATCTCTGCCTAGCCATGGGGTTTGAATTCCTCGTCTAGAAATACTACTGGGATATATGCTGGATCCTCAATGGGTCTAGATGGGTGTCCTACTCCTGACGCTCTTGCTGTAGCACGCTCCTCTTCCTTGGCTACAATTTTACATATCCATAGGTGTGTATCCTCGTGTAACCAAGATGGATATGATGTTAAGGAATGTACCGATTACTTCTCCTCTTTGTTTCTATGTACCGTGTTCCATTGCAAAGGTGGTACGTCCCTATGTGAATAGTCTGTGAGGTTCACTTTCGTGGTTACTCCTAGGTGTTGTAGGTACAACAATTTGGTTCCCCAATCTTGTACAACTTGCAATTGTCACATAAAGGGTCTACCTAAGAGCATCTTGTATGCTTGGTTCTTTTATAAATCGCATATTGCAAAGGTGTGATCAAATTCTACTCCGCAAGTGGATAGAGTAATTCCTTCCAACAATCCTAAGGGTCTTTCTATGTGTCCGTCTACCATCTGCAACTTCATCCTGGTATGTCTAAGAGCTGGTTTTCCCCAACGTTTCCACAATGAAGTGGTTGCGATGGCTACTCCTGCACCCGTATCTAGAATGGCTTTGGTAGTGTGACCCTTGTACATAATGGGAAAATAAGCATTACCTTCCTCTCCTTCACTCGCATTGCCGACTTTATTGCATTGCCCACTTTACCTTGCACACTTGGTTTAGCAGAGGTTGTGGCTATTTCTGGGAACTGGTTTGCTACATGTTTCCATAGTTCAGGTTTGATCTTCAACAGCTCATCCAAAGTTAAATGGCATTGAATTTTAGTGTTCCTAATAGCTTCTGTATTCCTAGGAAGAACTGAGTTCTCTCCCCTTTCTCGAATAGTGGGGGCTTTCACTTGAACTGAATAGTCTTCCCAAGGGCCCGTAAAGTGAGGTAACTATTACAAAGAGTTAGATTCAAAACTCGTGTGGTCACTTGGCCAGTCATCCACTTGATCTCCATAGATTGTTGGGATATCTACAGGGAACTGTTCCCCTGAGTCATCAATCTCGAGTATGGGTGGTCAAGATTCTTGTTCCTGTCTCCATCTTTCTTCTTGAATCCCTTTCAAGATGACGTGTGAATCCCTATACCCTGTTTGATAATTTTCTAAATCTGACCTAGCCTATTCCAATAGGGTGGTCTTCAAGGGTTCCGTTGGGCTAGTTTGTGTGCTAGAACTAACTTTCGTAGGGTTAGATACGACTTGCCCTAGTTTCTCTAGGACTCCTTGAAATGTAGCTCATGCTTGGCCATAATTTCCCAATTGAAGTATTGTGAGGCTTCAAACATTGCCTGGGCTAATTCCACCATTTTCATGCACAGTTTGGTTCTCTCGATTTCTAAGTCAGCTCGGGGGTAATTCTTGCTAGATTCTCCTACTTGGGGTCCTTCTTGTATTCTTTCTTGATAGGCCTTGAACATCATATCAAGGTTTTCTGGGGTGGGTCTGCTAGTACTGATCTTGGTTTAGAGGTGATTATTTGTGGTTCAACCTCTTGTGATGTCATTTCTAAGATTTTGGTTCTAGTTTCCCTTAGGCTTTCCTCTAACTCACTGATCTTTTTACCCATTTCCTCTTGTGTCACTCTTGTGACTCTTTCCATGTTCTAGTTTTCTTTCCTGTTGATTCTCCTACCTCACTAGCTTCAACTTATTTTCCTGGGTTTTCTGGTTGTGTTTGCCTTTGTGCTTGAGCTCTAATAACTGCTTGGATGAGTATGTACTGAGGTATGGAACCTTTGAAATTCTTCACTATGCCTATCATGTTGATGGGCATCACTTTCGTAGAAGTTTTTGCAGGGTTCTTGGGGCAATCTCTTATGAAGTGATCATTTTTGCATTCAGGGCAAAAACCTTGAATATTAAAATATTGCGATTGCACTACTGTTGCTACATGTGGACAATCTCCTATAAAATGGTATCCTTGGCACTTAAAACATGGTCCTTTGGGTGCTTGTGGTCTTAGTTGTCTAGATGCTGTCTCAGGTTGGGCATAATCTGGTTCCCAATTTTGTTCATATATACGGTTCTCATAGTAAGGGTCTGAGTTTTCTAGTGACTCTATGTAATACACTGGTGGGCTATTCACATGAGTGGAGTCAAAATTGTTTGCATTAGGGTCATTATCCATGATTAATGGGATTGTAGGTACTAATGCCATGTTGGAATTCTCCTCTGGTGTAGCATACTTTATCGAAACTAGATTAGCAAGGGGTGGGGGTTGTTGTCCTAGGATAGGTTGCAGTCTTGGCTATGCTTGATATGGAGCCTGATACTAAGGGGAGCTCGATAATATTGCTGTGGTTGGTACCACCCTTGGTATCTACGTGGCTGATATTGCTGAGGGTAGGTCTGCCTAACCACTTGTTTGTTATATGGACAATCCTGAGCAATGTGATTTGTGTACCTTTGCTCTATAGTAAAATACACTCTGTTGGAGTTCCCTATGGGTTGTAATGCATGTGGACACATGTTCGTCATATGGTCGCCTCCATAGGTATAACACCTTCGAGGGGAGGCTAATTTGATGCCTGGTTTACTAGACACTCCCAATCGTTGGCCACTTGTTCCGCTAAGTCCTCAATTGAATTGGAATGCATGGATAAAGTTTTTGTGGTGCTATCCGAGTCTCTACAGACCTTAGGAAGTTCTAGCTCATCTCCTAAGTTACCTTCTATGTCTACACACATCTGTAAACATTGATCCAAGGTTCTTGGCTCCTTCAAGAAGATGTATGATCTCAACTTAGCACTGAGAAGGCCGTCTATGAACAAAGCTATCAATTTAGCTTGAGTGAGAACTTCCAATGGGGGACATCTTTCTACGTACCATCTAAATCTTCAACCGGCCATCCTCACTGTCTCCTGAGGGGTTTGTTTGAATGTGTGTATCAAAGAAGACATGTTGTGTCTGATTGCACTCTTGGAAAAGTCCGTAATGAAGGAATTCGTCATGTGGTGAATGTCTCTAAACTGATGTTGGCGCAATGGTCCAAACCAATCAAACGCATCACCCTTTAGAGTAAGTCCAAAGGCATTAAATTGTGTAAACATGTCTTCAACTTGTTCGGCCTATAGCACCTGCTTGAATTCTACTACGTGCTCATAAGGATCTCCCGATCTGTCAAAATATTTCTTCATAGACTTCACTAATTGAGTAGGCCTCAAGGTTCTAGGGTGGTCTCTTGGTCTAGGTAGGGGAAGTCTGTCCCCACCCCTATGCGTCCTATGATCCCTGAGAGGTTCTTGTTCAAATCTTCCGCTTTCGGTAGGGGCCCTCTCCCTTCCTGCATGATGAATGAAACTACTCTTTTCTCCTTCCTTGTTCTTCTCTCTATGTCCCTGAGATATGCCTTCACCCAAACTATCCTTAGGTGCTTGTGATTTTGCTAGAGGAAAAACTAATTCTCCTCCCCATGTATACACATGTCTTCCATGTTATGTGGCCTTATACATTGCTTTTGAGGTGTCATCTAAGTATACTACCTTTCTTGGAATCACTGGGTCTTTTAGTTCATAAATCGTGTTCGATTCTGCCACAGTAGGATGATCTGGCCTATATCTCCAAAAGGCTTTGTCAGTCTCCTTATTCCAAAACAATTCTATACTCCTATTGTCTGGGGCATCCACTTAGGAGTTATCACCCTTGGTCTAGGTTCCGCAATCTGTTTACCATGCCCTTCCGCATCCATGTCTGCATTCTCTACCATCTCTCCTAGGTCATTGGTTGAGTTCGCCCTAATTGTGACGATATACATGGTTCCTTCCTTGTCTATGTAAACTTTGTCTTCAAACTTAACGGCTCGATGTTCCAATCCCCTAGGTTGATCTGGATTATGTAGCTGAATCATTGACCTGTGAAGGCCGTCCTCATATACTCGGGCACCCAATCTATTTGTGCAAATATACTCCAACTGAGTTTTGTAGGGTCCCTCCGTCTTTTCTAGGTGGGCTACATTAAACGATACCCCTGGACTACTCATGTTAAAAGACATATCCGAGTCACTTGTATTTGAACTAACCTCGTATGGATAGCTGCCTAGCTATTGTGCCCACGATTATGCTGTAGTTCTTATGCTAGCCCCGGAAGATCAAACACTCTGTTTATCAAAATTTCCTAAGTATTTTCTAGACCTCAGGTTCATTAATCCTAATCTCACCTTACCATGCTCACCCCTTTACTTTGGTCAATCACTTAGTTCTTTTATAAATTTTCTTTAGAGTTTCTTGTCTTGTTTTCATTTGTCACAAGGAATTGTTTTAATGTGTTCTGATGTTAATTCATTTGAGTGTTGCACATTCAATTCACAAAAATGCCTTTAGGCTTGGTCCCCTTACCCACTTATGTCTTCTCTCATCGGCTACTTACCACTCAATGAGCTACGATGATACTTGGCTACACTAGGAGTCCTAAGATGCTCTGTTGATCACAAGATAACTATACTCAAAGAAATCATCAACAATTCAAGAAATAGAAATTCCACTTACAGAGTTCCCTTAGGCTTAAAAAGTGGTTGTTTTGAATTTTTCCGAGAACTCGACGTACTTGTCCATTCCTTTGCTCTATGCCACACACAAGAGTTCTCAATTACTGTCCCAAGAATTGGCCCAAAAAATTTGAAAATTTGTGCAAAAAACCTAATTTTGCATTTTGTCTAACAGTTGTGATGGCCAGACACAGTCGTGATGATCAATCATAGTCGCGATGGTGTGACAGCCACGATGGCCAGAAGTCACGATGGTCAAGCCTTATGATGGTCAATCACAGTTGGGACTATCAAGTCACGATGATCACTCAAGATCGCGATGATCAAGTCACGAAGATCAACCCCCGATGATGAGTGAGGATTGTGATGGTCAACACACGATGATCAATCGACAATGGTCAGAGTCATGACAATCTGGCACAATCAGGACAATCAAGCCACGATGGCCAGTCAAGACCACGATTGTCAAGCACCATCACGATGGTGAGTCATCATCGTGATGGTGAGACGGGATCACGATGGCATGAGCCAATCGCCATGACGGTCAGTGACCGTCGCGATGGTCAAACACAGTTGCAATGATGTGTCATCATCGGGATGGTCAGAAAATCATGCAATTTCACAAAATCAAGCACAGATGTGTGCAAGTGCTTACCTAAGCTCCTCCTTCATGCAAAAAGTTTGCACAAATTCATACCTTTCTTGACAGTCGCAATGGTCAGCTTAAACAACAATTTTCGGAGAAAAATGGAGTTTTCACCTATGTTTCCAGCAAATCCATGGTGTCCAAAGGCTGCCCTACAAGATTAGTGCACCAAAACATACACCTACAAAAGCTCTCTCTCACTCTCACACACACACAAATGAGGGAAAGAGAAGAGAAAGGGGGAATATGACTGATTTTTGTGATTATTTAGAGTTTGAGATAATGATGGGAAGTGATACTAGAAGAATAGAGGAGTAAAAGTGTGTAAAAACTAACTACAAACAACCAAAAAACAAAGAAATTTTACCTTCCAATGATTTTCTCCAATACACTTACCATCACACACTCAACCTAGAGCTCATCCCCAACAACGGTGCCAAATTTGGTGTCACTCTAGCACAATGGGAAGTACCAACGTGAGGAGCTTCACCTCGTAATTGTCAATCCGCAGAGAGGTTAGGCCAATATGAAGATCAAGAATTAATGATGTGTATGAAGAAGATGGTGAGAAATGCAAGAGCATACACACATGCATACACACACACACAAGGAAAGTCACGATCGAGATCAATGGAAGGCAAGAAAAGAACTGTTAATCATATTCATCATCATCTAGTTACAATAACTCTTCTAGCTCTAGCTGATAGGTTCAATCATAAATTAACAACAACCTCAAAATGAGCTCTCTAGCTCTATCTATAGTTTTTGCCTAGTTTTGACCGGTTTCACATCTAGTGACTGGCATAGTTAAAAAATAGGTTCTACCTCTAATTTGAACTCTCTAACGACTTCCAAAATTTACAAAAACTGGTGAGAGGTTTGTACTTAGATTCCTCAAGCTTGGGGACTCCTCAGCTTGCAAAAAATGTAGTCGCATTCATGATGATTGGATGTATATACATATAATACATTGGTTTAGTGATAGAAATCACTGTTGTCACGATGAAGTCTTATGAGTAGCTTTAAGTGCTTCCTCTTCTTCTATGATGATAACTAGTACTCAAACCTTTGCCTTGAATAATGTATATACAAGCCAGGGGAGAAAACCTCCTAAAGAGGGAAAAAAGTGCCTCGATGGTCCTAGTGTGTTCACACACATCACTACCTAAATATATCAACAAATCCCCCCTGGGAGTGATGTGGTGAACAAGGAGCTGGCACTAATGTATAAGGAAGTGCCAAGCTATGTGGAATCAATCCACAAAGGAAAGTAAGCCCAAAGCTTTGTGGAAAGCTTCAAAATTCTTCCTATGTGGGCATATATGCCAAACTGATCTCTCAAGTAGAGAAATTCTCCCTGACATAATGATAGTGCACCTCAATGTGCTTAGTGTGAGCATGGAACACATGGTTCCTCACAACTACCAATGTGCTCTGACTATCAGTGAAGATGGTGGTGGCAAAAGATTTACCAACACCCAAATAAGCCATAAGGTGTTTGAGATACACACACTCAACACTCACTGTGAAAGCTACCCTATACTTTGCCTCACAACTAGAAGTGGCCACAATAGGTTGCTTCTTGCTCAAGATATGCATGAGCTACCAACCATGAAGCAAAAACCACCGGTAGACACATGAGTGTCATAGCAACCACCCCAGTGAGAGGCAGAAAAAACATGTAAATCTGGCGATAGTGATCCCCCCTTGGGATCACTACTACTCAAGTAGCCGGGTACCACTCAAGTATCCAGTTACCACTCAAGTAGTGAATAATGCGCTTAAATACTTGTCAATGTTGGACACCTGAGCAATGCATAAACCTGCTCATCTATGAGAAAGCAAAAGATCCAACTAGCCAGGTACCCGGCTACAATCCAAGTAGACGGGTACCACTCAAGTAGCGAAAAATGCGCCTAACCACCTGCCAATGTTGGACACCTGGGCAATGCATAAACCTACTCATCTATGAAAAAGCAAACTGAATATCTGACTGAGTAATGCATAAGTGAATCAAGCATCCAATAGACTGTTGATAAAGAACAACATCAAATGCATCTCTAGCATCATGAAGACTAAATTGTAAACCTGTCTCCATAGGAGTGGCAATAGGTTTGCAATCTTCAAGGCCAAAATGATGCAATAATGTGTCGATATTTTGTTTGACACAAAGCTGTTCTACCATCAACTTGCATAAATTAAATGCCCAAATAATCATGCAAATGCATCAAATATGACATCTCAAATGAGGCATGCAAATCAGCCTTAAAATCAATAGTATGCTTCTCATGAAGATCAATGAGGAGCATGTCATCAACATAGGCAACAATGATCACAACCACATCATTTGCACGCTTAACATATAAGGTGCTCTCAATTGGAATATTCTCAAAACCATGTGCAATTAGGTAGGCATGTACCTTTTCATATCAACCATGTGGTGGTTGCTTCAAACTATATAATGCCTTTTTCAACCTGCACACTTTTTTTTCATGCCCTTTCTACACAAACCTACAGGGCTAAAAGACATACACTTCCTCATGCAAGTCACCATTGAGAAATGCAGTTTTAATGTGCAATGGATGTATGTTCCAACGATGATGAGCTACAAGTGAACAAATGCAATGAACAGTAGTCATTCGGCATGTAGGAGCAAAGGTCTCATAAAAATCAAGGCCTCTTTCTTGAGCATAACCCTTTGTAATAAGCATAGCCTTATACCTATCAATTGTTCCATCAGGCTTATGCTTAAGCTTCTATACCCACTAAAGACCAGGCACCGTTTTTCATAATAGCATCATATTGTGATTGCCTAGTAACCATAAAACTTTCAAAATTTTGTGCTTATCAAACGAAACAAGACCATTCTCATCACAAAGACTAGATGTAGCCATAGCATAGCAATCTAATGTAAAAGAAGCACTATGAGAGCTTGAACAAGTACGATATGACAAAGGTGCATCTAATTTGCTATCTCGCAAAGTTTGCACCAACCATTTAGGCATAGCTTTTGCCTCCCCTATATTAGTTCTCTCATCAATAAGTGCATCATGTAAATCTGCATAGAAAATAGAATGATCTGCATCATCATGTGTAACCTATAAAGGCTAAAAAGTTTGCCTCATTTGGACCAGCACTAGACTGTCCATTTGTAAAAAGAGGTAGCAAAGTATCATACACATCTTTGGAGCTAACTAATGTCTCCTTAGTACATGAAAGTAATGGCTGAATAGCATCTTCCACAAAATCAGCATCACGACTAACCAAAATGCATTTAGTTTGTGGATGATATAGACTATAGCCTTTGCTTTCAAAACTATACCCAACAAAAATACATTTCATTGCTTTATCATCCAATTTCTTGTGTTGTTGTTCGTGCACTAATGCATATGCCAAACAACCAAAGACACATAGATGAGCAACAGACTGCGACCATGCCAAGCCTCATATGGAGTGATAGACTGCAATGCTTTAGTGGGACACCTGTTAAGTACATATGTTGCACACGTAAGAGCCTCAAGCCAGAAACTATGTGGTAAAGCCTAACTCTTGACCATATAACTCACTATCTCCATGAGTGACCTATTCTTCCTTTCAGCAAATCCATTCTATGGAGGTGTATACAAAACTGTGCACCGATGTTTTAACCCACATTTAGCCATAAATTCATTGAAATTAGAAGACATATATTCGCTCCTTGATGAGAATGGAGGGTGCCCATTTTACATGATGATAGATTTTTAGCCAAAACTAGAAACTCTTTGAAGCAAATAAACACTTCAAACTTTGGTTTCAATGGATATACTCATGCATGCTTGGAAAAATCATCAATGAAACCCACGAAGTAAAGATAGTTCCCAAAAGAAGGTGTTTGCATTAGATCACAAACATCACTGTGTACAAGCTACAATTTATGAGTACCGCGTACTGAACCATCTTTTGGGAAGGAGGAATGCTGCATTTTGCCCAAAATATAGCTTTCACAGACGTGCTTACGGGGTGCCTCAAGTTTGGGCAGAGAGGACATCATTTCAGATTTCTGTAGGCATAGCAAACAAGCAAAATTCTGATGATCAAAGTGTGCATGCCAAAGCTTTGCATCTGACATAGCATGAGAATCTTGAACTACACATGCTAAATCATTCACACATTTTGTATAATGAGTTTATATGGCCCATTATATAAAATGCCAGAAGCAATAATGACATCACCATTTGATAGATCATGAACTGTACATCTATCATCACCAAATTTCACAACCAAATTGATCTTGGCTTATGCCGAAGTTGATAATAGATTTTTCTTGATCCATAACACAAATAAAGCATTTGATAGTGTAAAAGAACTAACATAAACAATAATGAGAATGATCTTACCAGCTCCCATGATAGGATAAGAGGAGTTGTTGGCACATGTGACATGATTTCATGTAGGTGCATGCTCATGTGAAGTGAAGAAATTGTGTTGCAAGGTAATATGTTTAGTTTCCCCACTATCAAAGTTCCAAACATCCAAGTCCACTACAGACATACATTGTTTACGAGAAGATGAGTCATAATTTCCATTAGTAGTAAATGCCCATTCTGTGCACTAGATTAGTAGACTCTATTTTGGGTGTAGAGGCCTCTGCCATAACCATTCCAAACTCTTTCTTCTTTGCCTCTTTTGCAACTATTTTTAGACAACTCTTTATGACATGATCATTTCCTTTATAGTATTTGCAAAACAATTTTTGCTTTTCTATTTTCTTCTCCTCTTTGCCATCCTTCTTTGATTGTGTAGAATTAGCAAATTTTTTCTTACTAATAGATGAGCTCCATTTACCTTTGCCTTTCTGACTAACCAGGAAAGCTTGATCTGCAACATGCATAATGCCCATTAGACTGAGTATGCCAAAATTGCTAGTGCAGACTTTGCCTGATAGCAAATTAGATGATTCGTTCTGGTTCTCATAGTGCTTCTTTTGCATCAGATTGCTATGCTATGGTTGCCTCTAGCCTCTCTGATGAGAATGAGCCTATTTCGTTTGATGAAGCATAAAATTCAAAAAAATGGATGGCTGCTATGCAATCTGAATATGATGCTATAATGAAGAATGGTACCTAGTCTTTATGCGACTTATGTCCTGGAAAGAAGACCATTAGCACTAAGTGGGTATACAAGCTAAAGTGTAAGCCTGATGGAAGATTTGAAAGGTATAAGGCTAGGCGTGTTGCAAAGGGTTGCACTCAAGAAAGAGGCATTGATTTTGATGAGACCTTTTCTCCTACATGTTGAATGACTATTGTTCATAGCATCTGTGCACTTGCAACTCATCATGGTTGAATTGTGCATCAATTGGCAATAAAACTACATTTTTGAATGGTGGTTTGCATGAAAAAGTGTATGTTATTCAGCCCCATGGCTTTGTGTAGAAAGGGCATGAAAACCAAGCATGCAAGTTGAAAAAGGCATTATATGGTTTGAAGCAAGCACCTTGTGCTTGGTATGAAAAGATACATGCCTAGCTAATTGCACATGGTTTTGAGAATATTCCAATAGAGAGCACCTTATATGTTAAGCATGCTAATGATGTGCTTCTGATCATTGTTGTGTATGTTGATGACATGGTGCTCACTAGTCCTCATGAGAAGCATATTGCTGATTTTAAGGCTGATTTGCATGGCTCGTTTGAGATGTCAAATTTGGGTTATTTGCATCATTATTTGGGCATTCAATTCATGCAAGTTGATACCCAAATAGCTTTTTGTCAATAAAAATATATTGACACATTATTGTAGCATTTTGGCCTTCAAGACTGCAAACCTATTGCCACTTCTATGGAGATAGGTTTACGATTGAGTCTTCATGATGCTGGAGATACATTTCATGCTATTCTCTATAAGCACACTGTTGGATGCTTGATTTACTTATGCATTACTCGACCAGATATTTAGTTTGCAGTCTCACAGATGAGAAGGTTTATGCATTGGCCAGGTATCAAGCATTGGCACGCAATTAAGTGCATCTTTCGCTACTTGACTGGTACACGGCTACTTTGATTGTTTTATCCCAAGGGGGGATCACTACCACAAGATTTACATGCTTTTTTTGACTCTGATTGGGCTAGTTGCTATGAAACTTGTATGTCCCCTAGAGGCTTTTCCTTCATGCTTGGTAGCTCATGTATATCTTAGTCGAGAAAGAAGCAACCTACTGTGGCCACTTCCAATTGTGAGACTTAGTATAGGGAAGCTTTCACAACAACTGTTGAGTGTGTGTGGCTCAGACGCCTTATGGCTATTTTGGGTGTTGGTTAGTCTTCTGCCACCACCATCTTCAGTGACAATCAGAGTGCATTGGCAGTTGTGAGGAACCCTGTGTTCCACACTCGCACTAAGCACATTGAGGTGCACTATCATTATGTCAGGGAGAGGTTCTTTGCTAGAGAGACTAGTTTGGCATATGTGCCTACACAGGAGAACATTGCAAACCTTTTCACAAAGTCTCTACCTAGGAAGAAATTTGAAGCTTTCCGTAAAGTTTTGGGCTTACTTGCTTTTGCAGATTGATTCCACATAGCTTGGCACTTCCTTATACATGTGTGCCTGCTCCGTGTTCACCGCATCACTCCCAAGGGGGATTTATTGATACATTTAGGTAGTGATGTGTGTGAACACACTAGGATCAGTGGGGTACATTTTTCCCTCATTAGGAGGTTTTTTTCCCCTGGCTTGTATATATGCCTATAACCCTAACGGGTCACTTACCTTTGTACATTCTAGTGGTAATACATTTAGTATCTATATGTTGTGCTCCAAGCTTCTTCTTCTTCCTTGTGCTATTTGTGTGCTTTTGCAGACCTCAAACTCCAACATCTATATAGTCCTATTTTCTTGGAGAGGGTGCAAAAAAGGATCTCCAAGAACTATTCAAGAGGAGAAGAGTTCATATCAAGAACTACAAATCTCATACCCCTTTTAGAAAGAGTGTTTAGTAGACACTACCTAGATCTCGTGTTCATTTCTCTCTGTGTTGATATCCATTTAATGCATATGATATCTTGTTGGAAATCTTATGTCTTGAGCTTATGTGTTCCAAATATCTTTGCTAAATTCTTCTTTGGTATATAAGAGAATGATACTCAACTTAAAATGATAGAGGGCATTGTTGTGGCTAGAATCATTGTTTGCTAGCTATCTCAAACACAACGACATTTCTCCATGGCGTTCAATGTCTAAAAGCATTGTTATGGTTGTATGAGGGGTTCGAAAATAGGCTAAATGGGGGGCTCAAGATGTCCATACTTCATCTTTTGTCGATACACATATCCATGGCTTGCTTGCACATAGGATTTAAAATCAATGAAGATGAATGCTTGGTGCTCCATGTGAATTTCTTGTGAGAAAATCTTCTAAATTGGCAAGAGAATGTAAAATAGAATTTGGTCATACAAACATGTAGATACATCATAAAATAGTACAAAGACGTCCTTAGTTCTTATACATGTAGAAATTACCTTGAATGAAAAATGGAGAGTAGCTAACTATCCCACGTCTAGTCTCTCCATAAGATCATCGATTCAAGTAGGCTTCCAAAGAGATTTAACGGTAAGTTTTCTTGCCCTATAGAAAGCATGACGCTATGTTCGATTCCTATCACACTTAGATTTATCTAAAAATATTCTCTTGAAAGACTTTTAATGTTCTCTTTTGTAATTAAATAAATGCATGCCTTTTCCTGTGTAGGAGACTCAATAGGATCCTAGCATGATATAGGATTTGCACGAATCTTTTATGATTGGAGGATGAATAACTTTCATCATGCAAACATGCCTTATTTTTTTATGTTCCCTGTTTGAGGCCAAATATATTTGCTTAAAAGAAAAATCCAGCTTTCGTTTGAGTATTTTAAGTTCTTGGGCTTGAGCGTCTTTAAATTTTTTGAGTGTTATGTAGGTATCAAGAATTCGAATCCATATGTGAATTTCCTATAGGTAATGAGGCTACAAAAGAGGCAAAGAAACTGGCTACAAAAGAGGCAAAGAAAAAGGAGGCTGGAATGGTTGTTGCAGAAGCCTCTACACCAAAAACAGAGTCAGCTAATCTTGTGCAGGAAGAAGAATGGGCGTTTACTACTGTTTGCAGTTTTGACCCATCTTCTCATGAGCAGTGCATGTGTGCATTGGACTCAGATGTTTGGTACTTTGACAGTGGGGCAACCAAACATATTACCTCGCAGCGCAGTTTCTTCTCTTCACTCGAGCTTGCTCCTACAGGGAATACTGTCACATCCGCCAACAACTCCTCTTATCCTGTTATGGGAGTTGGTAAGATCATTCAGACTACTGCTGATGGTAGTTCTTTCACCTTGTTAGATGCTTTATTTGTGCCAGGGATCAAGAAGAATCTGTTATCAGTTTCTGCATTAGCCAAGATTGGCTTGGTTGTGAAATTTGTTGATGACAAATGTACAGTTCATGATCTGTCAAATGGTGATGTTATTATTGCTTCTGGCATTTTATGTCGTGGGCTGTATAAGCTCATAGACTATGAAAGATCTGTGAATGATTCGGCATGTGCAGTTCATGATTCTCAGGCTATCTCAGATGCAAAGCTTTGGCATGCACGCTTTCGTCATCTGAATTTTGCTAGTTTGCTACGCTTGAAGAAATCTGATATGGTGTCTTCTTTGCCCAAGCTTGAGGCACCTGGAAAACATGTATGTGAAGGCTGTATTTTGGGCAAAATGCAGCGTTCCTCCTTTCCAAAAGATGGTTCAGTTCGGGCTACGTAGAAATTGCAGCTTGTACATAGTGATGTCTGTGGTCCTATGCACACATCTTCTTTTGGAAACTATCTTTACTTCGTGACTTTCGTTGATGATTTTTCCAGGCATGCATGGGTATATCCATTGAAGGCAAAGTCCGAAGTGTTTTTGTGCTTCAAATAGTTTTTGGTTTTAGCTTAAAATCTATCAGCATGTAAAATGGGCACCCTCCGTTCTGATCAAGGGGGGGAATATATGTCTCTGATTTTAATGCATTTCTGGTTGAACGTGGGATAAAACACCAATGTACAGTGCCGTATACACCTCAACAAAATGGAGTTGCTGAACGGAAGAACAGGTCACTCATGGAGATGGCGAGGTGTATGGTCAAGAGTCAGGCTTTACCACATAGTTTCTGGCTTGAGGCTGTCATGTGTGCAGCATATGTACTTAATAGGTATCCCACTAAAGCGCTACAGTCTATCACTCCATATGAGGCTTGGCATTATCGCAAGCCATCTGTTGCTCATTTGCAGGTTTTTGGTTGTTTGGAATATGCACTAGTGCCTGAACAACATCGCAAAAAATTGGATGATAAGGGAGTAAAATGTATTTTTGTTTGGTACAGTTCTAAAAGTAAAGGCTATCGTCTATATCATCCACAGACTAAATGCATTCTGGTTAGCCGTGATGTTGTTTTTGTGGAAGATGCTATTCAGCCATTGCTTTCATGTACTAAGAAGACATCTGTTAGCTCCAAAGACATGTATGATACTTTGATGCCTCTTTTTACAGGTGGACAGTCTACTGCTGGTCCTAATGAGGCAACTTCTCAGCCTTTGTAGGTTTCATATGATGATGCAGATCATCCCATTTCTGATGCAGATTTACATGATGCACTTGTTGAAGAGAGAGCTCATATTGAGGAGGCAAAAGCTATGCCAAAATGGCTGGTGCAGACTTTGCGTGATAGCAAATTAGATGCACCTTTGTCATATCGTACTCGTTCAGGCTCTCATAGTGCCTCCTTTGCATCAAATTGCTATGCTATGGCTGCGTCTAGTCTCTGTGATGAGAATGAGCCTGTTTCTTTTGATGAAGCACAAAATTCAGAAAATTGGATGGCTGCTATGTAATCTGAATATGATGCTATAATGAAGAATGGTACTTGGTCTTTATGTGACTTCCTCCTGGCAAGAAAGCCATTGGTACTAAGTGGGTATACAAGATGAAGCGTAAACCTGATGGTATAGTTGACAGGTATAAGGCTAGGCTTGTTGGAAAGGGTTATGCACAGGAAAGAGGCATTGATTTTGATGAGACCTTTGCACCCACATGTCATATGACTACTATTCGGAGCATCTGTGCTCTTGCAGCCCATCATGGTTGGAATGTACATCAGTTGGACATTAAAACTGCATTTCTGAATGGTGACTTGCATGAAGAAGTGTATGTTTTTCAGCCCCGTGGTTTTGTGCAGAAGGGCATGAGAACAAGGTGTACAGGTTAAAGAAGGCATTATATGGTTTAAAGCAAGCACCACATGCTTGGTATGACAAGATACATGCCTATCTGATTGCACATGGTTTTGTGAACAGTCCAACTGAGAGCACCTTATATGTTAAGCATGCTAATGATGTGCTTCTGATCATTGTTGTCTATGTTGATGACATGCTGCTCACTGGTCCTATTGAGAAGCATATTTCTGATTTTAAGGCTGATTTGCATGCCTCATTTGAGATGTCTGATTTGGGGCATTTGCATCACTATTTGGGCATTCAGTTTATGCAAGTTGATGGTGAATTGGCTTTGTGTCAAACGAAATATATTGACACATTATTGCAGCGTTTTGGCCTTGAAGACTGTAAGCCTATTGCCACTCCTATGGAGACAGGTTTACGATTGAGTCTTCATGATGCTGGAGATGCATTTGATGCTGTTCTCTATCAGTAGGCTGTTGGATGCTTGATTTACTTATGCATTACTCGGCCAGATATTCAGTTTGCTGTCTCACAGATGAGCAAGTTTATGCATTGCCCAGGAGTCATGCATTGGAAGGCGGTTAAGCACATCTTTCGCTACTTGAGTGATACTCGGCTACTTGGGTTGTTTTATCCCAAGGGGGTATCACTACCGCTAGATTTGCATGCTTTTTTTGACTCTGATTGGGCTAGTTGCTATGACACTCGTGTGTCCACTAGTGGCTTTTGCTTCATGCTTGGTAGCTCATGTATATCTTGGTTGAGCAAGAAGAAGCCTACTGTGGCCACTTCCAGTTGTGAAGCTGAGTATAGGGAAGCTTTCACAGCTACTGTTGAGTGTGTGTGGCTCAGATGCCTTATGGTTGATTTGGGTGTTGGTCAGTCTTCTGCCACCACCATTTTCACTGATAGTCAGAGCGCATTGGCAGTTGCGAGGAACCTTGTGTTCCATGCTCGCACTAAGCACATTGAGGTGCATTATCATTCTGTTAGGGAGAGGTTCTCTATTGGGAGATGAGCTTGGCATATGTGCCCACATAGGAGAACATTGCAGACCTTTTCACGAAGGCTCTGACTAGGGAGAAGTTTGAAGCTTTCCGCAAAGCTTTGGGCTTACTTCCTTTTTTGGAGTGATTTCCAGATAGCTTGGCACTTCCTTATACATGAGTGCCAACTACTTGTTCACCGCATCACTCGCAGGGGGGATTTGTTGATATAATTAGGTAGTGATGTGTGTGAACACTCTAGGACCGCCGGGGCACTTTTTTCCCTCTTTAGGAGGTTTTTTTCCCCCGGCTTGTATATACGCCTATTGCCCTAATGGGCTACTTATCTTTGCACATTCTCTAGTAATACGCTCAGTCTTGTGTGTTGTGCTCCAAGCTTCTTCTTCTTCCTTGTGCTATTTGCGTGCTTCCTCAGACGTCTAACTCCAACAACTCAATCTCTACAATCTATTTACTTCCAACTCACAAGTAGACACTGTGAGAGGTTGATGACTTTACCTCCATGGTGAAGAGTCTCTCTTGCTTCTTTTTTTTTGCTACGAACTTTTGGTCCTACTTGGGGTTATAAAGAAAACACCCTTTATCCTTGAAACTCACTTCATAGCCTCTTTCAACCATTTGATCCATGAAAACTAAGTTCTTTGTGATAAACACACATACAACACATCATTCAACACCTTTGAGCTTTGAACTCTATTCAAAGAAACATCTCCCATATGTCTAATATTTCATTCAGTGTCATCTCTTGTTATTAGATTTCCTTGAGTGCTGGGAGAGTGTAAATTAAAGAAAACATCTTTACTGCAACTCATATGGTTGCTAAAACCACTATCTATGTACCATGTAAAATATTAGTCGACTCTTTCACTTGATCCATATGATAAACAACTTCTCATTTTCTGAATTTGCTGAAGTACTAGCATAATTATCCCAGTTCCTTTTGTATTCCTGATTGCCTCCTTCATTGGACCAACAACCTCTTGCATAATGGCCCAATTTTCCATAATTTAAGCTCCATTGGATGCTTCTCTTCCTTATGATATTCCTCTACTCCTTCCTCTTCCTCTTGATCCATATTTGATTGGAGCTTTCTTGGTTCCTTGAACTAGACTTTGACCTTCTTGTCCCCTTGCCTTGGGATTTTTGTCCACCTATATTGCCTCTGCTTCTTCCTAGATAGAATACTTGGTTCCTTGAGCTAGAGTTTGACCTTCTTGTCCCCTTGCCTTGGGATTTTTGTCCACCTATATTGCCTCTGCCTCTTCCTACATAGAATACTTGGGCTTGGTTGGCCTTTGATTGTGAACCTCCTTGGTGCATCTCCTTAGTCACCATCAATTTGACTCATTAATATGTTAGATATACTCAATACTCCACCCACACATGACCACAAATGATCCATGGTACTCTAACTTGTACGACCCCCATTATGAGGAGAAGCCATTATGAGAGTCTGGACATTTGTGATGAGGTCTACATGAGGCCAGTGAAGGTACTAGATGTTCTAGTATGTGAGTCTCATCAGTAGGCTAGGCAGGGCATATACTTCATCCACACTAGAATTCCGGAGGTATGGTAGTTCGATAGTCAACCAATCCAAAATTACGGTGACTAGACAGTCCGATACACGACCATTTTGGTGGTCCAGTAGCCAGGTGATTCAATCCGATGGTGTATCCAATCCCATAGTTAGGTAATTTAGTATGTTATGAATTACAAATGACTCTGATGGTTATGATAGCATCATGCGAACCTAGTGATCATGCATAAATCATGGCATTAGGCACCCCAGTAATTGTGGTGAAATCACGGTTGTACGCACTATAAAGCCCTTCGTCTAGACTCTATCCATAATGCCATTGAAGCTCCACAGTGGGAGCGTATGGGTGGACAGTATCATTGTTGTATATACATTACTGTTGGCAATTCGAGAATCTGAGTTCTCTATCTCTCTTTGTGTGCATATTTTTGTTATTGTGTTTTACTTCTCACTACTCTACCTACCAATCGTATTCCGTTGCATCAATATTCTTGGTTATTTTCTTACATGATATCGTAGCGTAGGAGGTTTTGAGTGTTGTAGAAGAAAAAATGCAGAAGTCCCAAAAGTCTTTGAACGACTTAAAAGAGAAGATGTCAAGGAATGTGTCATCATCTACTATTGAGAATCAAGGTGATTCATCAGCAGGAATATGTGGAACACACCGAAGGAGTAATGATATCAGTTGTGTAAACATTGCGAATACGACCATCAGCCTGTAAATTCGGTGGTACTATTACGAAACGTGAGTACGTAAATGTATTATCTTTTCCATTGAGAGAGAGTAGCCTTTTTGAAAGTTCGGAAGGGCTTTTTCTGTTTGAGTAAGCCTGGAGAGTTGATAAAGGTTGCTGTATACGTTGTCTGCTGACATGACGATGTTAAACAATCGCAGCTTTTCTTCGCAAGGATACATTTTCTGAATATACGAAAGTCTGTTGCTCGGAACGTTACACGTTAGTTGAAACCGCAGGCACAAGCGAATTTCGCAGGCTTTAACTTCAAAACCAAGGAGACAAAGATTATGCAGTACATTTCTGAAATTCAATATTCCTGACATACTGACATGCTCGTATATGGACGTAAAACTTTGAGTCCGACTTGGCACAATGTGGCATTTCTTCGTCGTCGATCGCTGTGTTTCTTCAGAAGCGTAGCATCATGTCCAGGGCCTTACGGAGTGTCGGATCCGTTCTTGTCTTCGCAATTCTTGTGCCAGTTACCACACTAGAGGTAAGCGTTTTCTGCGTTTCGCTGCATGATCTTTCAGATTTTATGGTCGCGTAGAGCACATCTATACAGAGAGAGAGAGAGAGAGAGAGAGAGAGAGAGAGAGAGAGAGAGAGAGAGAGAGAGAGAGAGAGAGAGAGAGAGAGAGAGAGAGACGCTACAGCCTACAGGTAGTTCGAGCAGCCTGCTTTGGTGCCTTCTCGCAGACATGTTGGAACGCGTCTTTGAACACATCCTCAGGTGTGTTTACTGCATATTGCCTTGATGAGAATGATTCCTCCACGCAGTCGACTGTGAACTTGAATGATCATGTCGCTAACATCGACGGCGCGCTGGATTGCAACCGCAATGGCGGAGACTTTCTGTTAACCTGCACAGCGGTATCCCTCCTTACTGCCAATCGTCTGATGGCCACTTGCCTTGATGCCTTGGGAGACTTTGCAGCCCCCTCTTCCCTTGACCTCAATCCATGCATCTCCAATTCAAATGGTTTCCTCAAATGGTCTTGCCTTGATTCCGTTTGATATGTTAGACCTTTCTGGTCTTTCTATCATGTAAGTTCAATGTGTGCTGGTACGTCTGCACATACGTGTGTAAATATTCGATATAAATGAAACTGTGTATAGTATCAGTCTGCAGGAGATACAAGAGGGTAAATTGAAAGGTATCCGTCTCTTAAACGGCCCTTGTGTCTCCTACGATCTCTTGTTCTATTTAAATTTTATCTATTAATGTTTTGTTGGCCTGACGGTATGTTTTCTTTTCTTTTCGTGCATCCGCATTCTATAAGCCCTGTTTTGATGGCTATCAACGTCCATCTTCACTTTTATCTCCCTATTATCTGTTCAAGAAAGCCTTTCAAGTAAGTCTAAATAGGGCTGGATGTTACAGTTCTTGAGCCCTGTAATAAAGTTTCTGTTAAAACTCTAAAACTGCAAGAATTTATCAATTTCCATTTATTCCAAGCCCCTTTTGCTAACAAGACGCCGTTTATGTTGACCTAATTTACATTGCGCTTACTGCCTTATATTTCTCTCCCGAGCCATTTGATTATATTCATTATTGCATAATTCTTGTTTTCCGTCTGTAGTGAGGAGCATAACAAGAATAGGAAATTTGTATTCCACCTTCTCCTATCTCGTGAGTGTCCCAAAATCTGTCAATAACAGCAAGGAATCAATAATGGCATCGAGGTTATAGTTGCGTATAGATCTTGGAACTTGTATTATCATTTCTGGCCCTCTTCCAAATGAAACCTTCTTCTTTCACTGGTGGATGAACACTTAAATCCTCTCTCTTACAAAAAGCCATTTGATTTCTATGAAGTATCGAAATCTCATAGTGTATTTCAATCGCGTAAAACGTTATCCAGACCCGATATATGTTTTCCTCCCAGCAAAGACTTTAAATTAGAAACGAGAAGATATCAGAGAATTCTAGGTAGATGCTAACAAATCCCAATAGCTTTTAACCCCTTCATGAGGGCTATTTTTTCTTTTTTGCTTGTCCCCTTAAATAAATATTACTATTTTGTGCCTAAAGGGCAATCTACTCATGTGATATTCTATTCTTCTGCCTATGAGATCTAAGAAGTTCTCAATCCACCACTGTTCATGTGAACTTCTAGAGTTGTGGGTGCATCTTTCCTTTAAAATCTTCCATAGAGCCCCAACTTTGGTAACAATCAAGACAATGTTTGAGAAGCCTATCGCCTAACCCAGAAGATCCTACTTCCAATTGATCAGTTGTAACATCCCAAGAATGATTTGAAGTGTCTTTCACACTTCAATGCAAGAGCATGAGAAAAATAGATGGCCACTGTCCTCCTACACTCAAAGGCATCCCTTAGACCATAATTGGGCATTGCAAATATTATGGGATTTCACTTTGCTTCAAATCTCGTGGTGGAGGATTTTCAATAGAAGGAAAGATTTCTTCCCTTCTAATCATAGATGCCATAATTTCTAGAAACTTATCCATCATCTTATCTAAGCCCAAGAGATGCACCATTTTTGGTTGAGCCGCCAGTGGAAGGACACATAGGTATTATCCTTGGGATGACTTCAACTGTTTTCATGTTATACCATCCCATGCCTTTTGAGTATGGATCATGAGTAATTTGTAAGAAGGGCATGTCCTTTCTTTTGGAGGTCCTCATAAGCATAAGCAACAAGCAACAACCTCCATAACCAATTTTGATGCTCACATTGATTTATGTACTTTCTTTTGGAGGTCCTCATAAGCATAAGCAACAAGCAATAACCTCCATAACCAATTTTGATGCTCACATTGATTTGTAAGAAGTGCATGTCCTTTCTTTTGGAGGTCCTCATAAACATAAGCAACAAGAAACAACCTCCATTTTGATGCTCACATTGATTTATCTTGTTTAATCCACCTTCTTCTATTGTTTTTCTAGTGATGCTTCCAATTGTATAACCCCTTGTTCTAGAATTTATTTTCTCTTTGGGAAGAATACCTCTTGATTGCCCTAATTCCTAAGTTAAAATAACCAAATTGGTCAATTTTCCTTTTCCTTGTATCCCATTTCTAGTTAGGGTGAAGACAATGGTGGGACTTCATGTTGTTTTGAGGTTTCCAAAGGGAAGAACTAGCCTTGAACATTTGGTGATTATCCAAGCTGATGAAAAGAATATTTTAATGAGATCATGATCTTTTTGTGTTGGGACATCCACAAGATATACCAAGATATAAGTTTTTGAATATAAATTTCACCCATAATGGGGACTTGTTATACCAGGCCTTGATCATCAACTTGCTTGCCAGTTTCTTAGGCAAACCCAAAAAGCACACCCATCCCACCAAGATCCTTGGTTCAAGTACAATTTATTCACTTAAACTTTGGAATGCCTCTCTACTTGGATCATCCATCCAAGGGAAATTCTCAATCTAATCTTCATCTTTAGTAACTCTTTGATGTTTGGTCTCTAACATGTAAGAAAATGAATGAAAGAGAATGTCCAAAAAGTGTTGATCATCATCCCTTTTCCTACCACATTTAGTTGCATGGGATTCTATTTTGCAGCTAGGTTAACCATTTTCTAAGCACCAAAAATCCCACCATTGTTTCGTCAAAACATCAAAGCACAAGGGTTTGAATAATAAACATAAGTTTTGATGAGAATGAATCTCAGAAGAACCTTGATCCTTCAGGAACTGGGAGGGAAAGGGGAGGGATACAATGACAAGGAACATCAAAATGCCTAGGTAGTACAATTAGACATTGAAGAGGATCAACTATGTAAAGAGAGAACCACACCATTCCATTTGATCAAAACCACATTTTCATCACTATGATTTTATCAAAACCCTATCTTGTAAATATTAGATTCATTTTGTCCAAGCTTAGAAGTTCTTGAGCTTTGGGAGCTTAGCTAGAATGTGTGTATCCAATTTCATATGTTTTGGATCTCGTTTGGGCCACAAAATTATCTTAGGAACCTATTTTTTAACTATGGCAGATACTAGATGTGAAACCATAAAAAATAGTATAAAAACTATGAATAGAGCATGTACGATCATTTTGAGAGGTTGATTAAATTTACTTAGTTGGATATTGTGAAGAGATGAGAACCTTTATTGTAGCTTTTATGTTTATGAATACATAGACTCCATTGTTCCTCTCTATCTTCTCTTCCTCATGTGCATGTGTGTATGCATGTGCATTCTTGTGCTTTGTAGCTACAAATTTGTAAGGAGGTTATGGTATAGTGCAAGGATAAGCATGTCTTTGAAAAAACCTACCCTTGACCATCCTAATTCTTTCCTTGACATTCTTGCAAACTCGTTTTGCTACCAAATGATGCATAGACATTACCATAATAGTTTGGAGCATTGATCTCAAGAGTTTGAGTCAAGACAAACTAATTATAGATTTTTTTCTTGAGTAGGAACCTTGTATTTATGGAAGAAGGCTCTCTAATAGCTCACTACTTAGATCCTGCTACGAATTGAACAAAATGCTTTTTCATATACTCAAATAGGAAGGTACGTGAGATGAAACAAGTTATCTTACACATTTACAATGAATATAGAGTGAGCAATATGTTTACAAAGTCATAGGTGCGATCTTGACTTTTCAAGGAGTAGACAATGCATGCATAGAGTCATAGAAATAGATTCATATCTTCGCAACCACAACTCCAATGCATGAAATATTTCATACACACTCACAAGGTGTTTGTGAACCAAACATTAGATAAGATAATGAAGCCATGTCTTCACTTCAATAACTCTATGACATTTACACACTTGAGCTATGCAGAACAACAATGAACAATAGATAAAGATGATGATACAAACTTCAAGTATATGTATCAAAATGTAAAGTACAAAGCATTGAATTATTGGAGGACTTGAAGAACTACGACATGAATGAAATCAACACTCTAAAAATGAGTGAGAAATCTATCTCTATCTATGAGTATTCCATTGAAGTATATATACCCTTTTTTCATTGATTCTAGAAGATGATTGTTGATTGATTGCACTTGAAGATTCATCTCACTTTTAGGGGAATACTTAATTTGAATTCAAATATGATTCATGGTTTTTGGATCCCTTTAAACATACTTTAATCCTTGAATATTTATCTCACGAGGACGTTTACAATAGATAGAAATGTAGAAGCCTTTATACTTATGAATTAACTAAGAGTTTCTATATTTATATTCTTCACAATCATAGTCCAATGTAATCCTATGTTATATTCAGGCACTTAGGCATGCCATGTGTACCAAAAAATCCCCCTCAAACCTAAGATGCTAGACACTTTAGTCCTTTGCATTGATTTGAACCTATTAGGCTTCACTCCATCCAAAGTTTTAGTCATCATATGTGCACATTATTGTTGACTTGAGATGTATGAAATCTCAATCTCATTGCTTGTAATCATTTCCCTAACATAATGATAATACACCTCAATATTTCTGGTCCTTGCTTGATAAATACTATTTGTTGCAAGATGCAAAGAACTCATGTTATCACCAAATATGTGAGGTGTAGATGAATTTATTCCCAAATAAGGGTATAGTGTCTTGATCCACATTGAGTCATGAGTAGCCAATCCTCTGTATTCAACCTTTGTAGATGAGAGATCAATAGTAGGTTGTTTCTTTTATGACCAAGAAATTAGCTTAGAACTTGCAAATGAGACATAACGAGAGGTACATCTCTCATCATCTCTCGATCTTGCTCAATCCGCGTGCACACACACACACACACACACACACACACACACACACACACATATATATATATATATATATATATATATGAGGATCCTTTTGGCTACCTCCACATGTGGCTTCCTAGGTGTGTGCATCAATTGACTTAGAACACTCAAATTATAGCTTATGTCTACTCTTTTGAGAGTAGCATATTTGAGCCTCCCTACTATCACATCTTGAATAACCTCTCCTTCATGAGCGCTTGACTTTGAACTCACTTCCATAGGTGTACATGCAACCTTAGCATCTTCCATCTTGAAATTTGTAATTATATCTTTGATTTATTTCTTCTAAGTAAGGTACATACCATGCTTTGTATATAAGACCTCCAATCTTAGAAAGTATTTGAGCTACCTTTGATCACTTATATTTGATGTTTGATTCTTCTAATGCCTTCATAACCATCAAATGTTACTATAATATCATCCACATATAGACATAGATATATTACTTATCCATGCGATCTTTTAATGATCTTCAAACCAAGAATTATTTTCATCAAATACTAAACCATGACTCACTATGAATCCCTTAGTGCTAGGATTATACAACCTACAACCCTTTTGATTGAGTTCACAACCTATTGAAGACACATTTCTCAACCGTACGATCAAGTTTTCTTTTGATTCACAATGCTATGTGAGCATATGCAATGCACCCAAATATTTGGAATTGTCTAAGCTTGGTCTTCTTCCATTCCAAGGTTTATAAGGATTCATTCCTTCCAATGACTTTGAGGGTAAAATATTGTTAAGATAGGTGGAAGTAGAAACTATATATTCCCATATATAGTTGGGAAACTTCTTTTCATTAATCATTGGCCTAACTGCTTCCATAGTGGTCCTATTTCTTCTTTTTGCTATCCCACTTTGCCTAGGTTTATATATGGTTATGATTTTTGTTTTGATTTCTCTTTCTTGCAAGAAGGAATCAAAATAGTGGGAGAAATACTCTTTTCCTCCATTAGATTGTAGTCTCTTCAATGTTTTACCTATTGATTCTCTACTAGTGGTAGATACTTTTTGAAATAGGAAAACACTTCATCTTTAAGCTTCATAACATAAAGTATAGTCCATTTTCTAGAATCATCAATGAAAGGCACATGATACCTTGAACATGAGATAGATGGTTACTTGCTTGGTCCCCAAACATTAGTGTACAAACTCCAAGATGTCTCCATGTATGGATCTCTTCATGGTGAACTGTTTCCTATAGATTAGCCAAATTTGCATGCACTACATTTGTAAATCATATGTTTCTTTGAAATATTAGGTACTTTAGTTACACTTTGGTCTTTGTTAATCTGTTTTAAGATCCTCTCTCCAATGTGAGCGAAGCCTTTGTACAAACCTATAACTTTGATAGGGTTTGAGTGTCATAGTTGAACAATGCTATGTTTTCTGTGTCTTGCAGTTCAAAGATAAACAACCTACATGTATTTTCCCCTTTGTCTATCTTCTTCAATCCTTGGTATGGGTCCTCTACATAAGATTCATACATTGTGAACCTCACTGCAATCCCTTGTCTACTGTTTTTCCTTGACTCATCAAATTCTTATTGATCCTAGGTACATATCACTCTGCTTCATATTACCTTTTGATGTCTTACCATTTCCAATTTTCTCTAGAGAGTTCATTTGTGTCATCACCTGTTCACACTTCATGCTTATTCTTGGGGTATTCCAAATATGAGAGTAGTGTTACATTCCATGCTACAAGATTTTAACATCTCCAGTCAACATAGAATACATGGCCATTTGATTTACATCCTTTGATTGTCATGTCCATGACTAGAAGTGAGCCTTCTTGTGGTTGATCATTACTATAGTTTTTGTAATCTCCTCTTCCTTTATGGCCACCTTGATAATCATTATTTTAGTTGTTGTTGTTATTGTAGCCATACTTTTTGTTCTATCTACCTTCTAGGAGCTCCATGTCCTCCTTTGTTATATCCTGTTCCTCTATGGTTCCTTGGGTTCTTGAAGAAATGGTCCGTGATATGATTGTTATATGCTCTTCTTCTATGGTTCCTTGGGTTCTTGAAGCAATGCTCAGTGATATGATTCATTAATCCACATATGGCATAAGGTGTGGAGCTTTGAGATCCCCCCTACCTTGTCTACCACCCCTACCTCTTCCTCTTCCTCTTGAACTTCTCCCTCTCATTGCAAAGTTAGCTTGGGAGGTACTTGTTTCTTAATCAGAGTTCTCACCTTTACCTTTGACATCTTTACTTCCACTTTTATCTATGTAAAGAGTAGGTGGTTGATTACCTTTTTGTGTGTCTCCATTCTTTATAAGATTGGCTTTACGAGTGAATAGTTTTCTCATGAGTGTGTTGAAATTCAGATCTCGCATGTCCATGTATAAGTCCATGGTAGTGGAAAATGTTTCCTACTTATCACCCATTTTGATTCCATTGATGACTTGTCTGACTTTTTCCTCTTCATTGTTGACTTCTAAATTGCTTCCTAATTGATCAGCTATGTCCTTGATCTTTATGAAAAAGTTAGTGACATTTTTTTTTGGGTTGTCTCTTAAGAGATGAGAACTCCAACCATAATTGATTACTCCTAACCTTGTTTCTTGAAGAGAAGAATGCTTCCAATGCATTCCAAGTTGCTTGTGAAATGTTAGAACTCCTAATGTGTGAGAGAAAAGAAAAATAAAAAAATAGAGTTAAAAATGTATGAGATTTTCAAAGCATCCTTTGAACACCATGTGTGGAACCTTTCTTGCTCCTATTTTGTCTGTTGTCTTTTGTCCTTAGCATAGACATTAGCTCATGTCCAAAGATGCTTCCATCCATAGAAACCATGCTGAGTAGTTTTGCAGATGCAAGTTGTGGATTGAAGAAGGAAAACCATCACCCATAATGTGTATACTATTATGATGCTTTGATACCACTATGAGGAGGTGATGGAAGAGTAGAGATATGAAAGGATCTTTGCAAAAAGCTACTCTAAACCAGCCTAATTGTTTCTTGTAACTAATGCTTCCATTGTGTCCAAAACTTGCCAAAACCCTAAGATCAACTCTTTACTTACTTGATTCTGATATCTAGAGGTCATGTTTGAGACTGATGAAATCATCAATGACCTCATCAATTCATAACCGTGATTGAAGAACCACCCTTGAAAACCAATATAAGGAGGGGGTGGACACATACATATTCAGTCTTACCAATGCCAGCCTTGGGAGCTCAAGGAGTCATGATCACTAAGTAAGTACTCTCAAGTTCCAATTCAAGTTCTAGTGTTGTACCTTGATCTAGTCTTGTCTAGTCTTGTATCTTGAACATCCTCTCTTGTCCTATTGTAATCTCCTAGTAGGAGATCCTTCCTAGTTATTCCTTGTATCTAGTTCATCTCCTTAAAGGGAGTTCCTGTAATCCAGAGATCTTGCTTCATACCTATGGCCCCAGGTTGTTGGATCTTTTGTATCATCTCTAGTTGAGTTATCTATACCTATCAGTCTCGGGTTGTGGGACTTGTTGTATTAATTATATATTCTTGTCTTATTTCTCGTGGGTGATCTTGTAATCAAAAGTGTAATTACAAAATCTTGTCTAGTTCAATCAGAGGGCACAATTGAGTGATCCCCTAAAATTTTGGCAAGACTAGCATGCTCTATGGCCAAGCATTATCATCGTTTGCCCCGATCTTGAAGAAGAACATGGCAACACTTAAGGACTATGAGCGTTTCTTCGAGAACTCACCGCCACATTTAGAGATGTAGACATGAGTCGAGTGGCAAAAGAAAAAAAACTCTGGAAGTTACATCAAGGTAACTGCCTTGCCTCTACTATGCATCAAAATTTAGGCAGTTGATATGTGATCTCACTTGGCACAAACATTATTTCATAAGCCGATTCAGATGGGGTTTAAGAGATGATGTGAACGACCCTCTCCTAACGATGCCAGAGGTCCAGACATCAAATGAATACATCACCCAAGCTATTCAATGTGATAATCATCTTTTTGAAAGGAAACAATAGAAACAAGTAGAAGGAAGACTTTGCCAATGGAAACCCTTCCGACCCACTCCTAGAGATGAGTCTATGCCTTAACCTATGCACATAGATATAACTAGGTTTCAAAATCTATCACCACAAGACAAATAGAGAAGGAGAGATAACAAGTTATGTCTCTATTGTGGAAACATTGGCCATATTGCAATTAGTTCTCCGAATAAGAGAACAAACTCCAAAGTTGTAATTACCCTTGTACAACAGGGAAACAGGAAGTCCAATCATAAAAGAGACCATACAATAAGACCATGATATAAGAAAGAGTCTCATAATTCCAACTACACCCATAGAAATATGTCTTGCCCTTGTCTTGCCTCTTATAGCCCTACTAGATTCAAGAGCCTCCTCATGTTTCATCGATGAAGGACTGGTTAAGAAACATAGAATTCCGATACTTCAAAAGAACAAAATAGTAGTAGCTCAAGTAGTAGATGGACAAACTCTAGCATCTCGGGATATTACCATGGAAAGCACACCATTCAGAGTACACCCTAATGGCCATGATTCCCACATATGTTTCAATGTAATATCAAGTCCAGTAAATCTAGTTATCATTGGAATGCCCTGGCAATGAAACATAATCCAGACATTAATTGGTAACAGAATAAAGTCACCCCTCAAGATATCGAGAAGAACCCAATGTATGTCAGAGCCTTCATACATGCAATAAGGAAGGAACTGACATATATGATCTATGCCATACTAACTCAAGACTCTAAGAAAGATGATTCAGTGAAGGTACCCAACCAGTACTAAGCTTTTGAAGATGTTTTGAAAAGAAGAATGCAGATATCCTCCCAGAGCATAGACCTGATTGTGCCATAGAACTTCAAGAGGGAGCACAACACCCCTCAGACCAATCTATAGAGTATTCCCCAAAGGAACTTACAAAATGATGTAAGAATATTGATGAGAATCTAGCCAAGGGGTTTATTAGACACTCAAAGTCTCCTACAGGAGCCCCTATCCTATTTGTAAAGAAGTAGGATGGGACTCTCCAAATGTGTGTAGATTATCATGGGTTGAATAAATTCACAATAAAGAATAGATACCCTCTACCACTTATATCAAATCTCTTGGAATGCCTTGGAAAAGCAAAGTTATTCATGAAGATTGACCTTCAAGGAGCTTATAATCTTGTCAGGATCAAAGAATGAGATGAATGGAAAATAGCATTTGGAACAAGGTATGTAAATTTTGAATATGTAATTGTGCGATTTGGTCTCACAAATTCTCTAGTCATCTTTCAAAATATGATGAATGATATCTTTTGAGACTATTTGGATGATTTTGTGGTAATATGTCTCGATTATATATTAATATTCAAAAATCTAGAGGATCATGAATCCCATGTAAAGATAGTCCTAGAGAAACTAAGAGAAAAAAGGTTTATGTGCAAAATGGGAGAATGGCTCCTCGCATTAGACAGAAGTGGAGTTTTTAAGGTACATTGTATCAAAGAAAGGAATCTTTATGAACCCTAAGAAGATTGAGACAATCCTTGATTGGAAACCATCTTCATGTGGTCGAGATGTATCTAGGATTTGCCAATTTTTATAGGATATTCATCAGATATTACTCTAAGATAGTGACACCTCTCAACGAGCTTACACAAAATGCAAAATTCTCATGGATCAAAGAAGCAAAAAAAGCCTTTTAGATCTTGAAATGAGCATTCATGACTCCTCTGATTCTAGTTCATCTTGATTCTAGCAAGCCCTTCTTCCTAGACACAGATGCGTCAAAATTCAACCTAGGATCCATTCTATCACAATTTAGATTATGGACACCTACATTCCATTGCATATCATTTAAGGAAATTTTCCCATCCAAAGATTAATTATGAAATCAATGATAAATAAATTATTGTCATAGAGGATACATTTGATACTTGGCATCACCATCTAGAATGAGAAGATCATAAAGTTATTGTGTATACTGATCACAAGAAGTTAGAGTATTTTATGACATGCTACATTCATTGAGTTGCTTCATTGAGTTGTAATATTCATTGAGTTTCTTTTGAATCTATTGGAAACATTCTAAGTCTCTAAGATTTTGTGATTTCTTATTAGTAAATTCTTGTTATTTTCTCATCATTCTATTCTAAATTCAAAAATTATCTTCATGCACAAAGGCATGTTACAAGGTAAACTTCCCTAAGGAAGCACTACCCTTGAGTAGGAGTAGTGGGAATTGTTTCTAAAAAGCTGGTTCCAAATCTCACTTCTAGAAGTTAGGATGCTTGCTCAGACACTTCCATGCAATGTTTGAGGTATCTATTGAAGTAATCATTTATTCTATGTGTTGTTTTTCTTTTATTTTCATGTCTTGTTACACCACCTAAATTTGGGTGATTTGTTACATGGCCCATACCCAAGCAGATAGGGAATCTCTTCTTGTACATAAGAGCACCAAAAAGTCAAGTCAAGCTTCTATTTGTCAACCAAACAGCCTTGTATATTTAAATATTTCCATTCATTTAGCACCTAAAACTCTTTCAAAAGAGAGTCCTAAAAGAACCCTTGTGTTTCGGTCTCACACCTAAGAAAATCCCACATATAGGGCAGATATCTTGATAGATAGTTTTAGGATGCTCAATCAATGTGAACATCATTTGACCATTCCAATTGATGTGCATACGAAGCTAATTTCTCACTTTCTTTTGGGGCCATTTTCTTGTAATTATCCTTGGTATTGATAAATTGTGGGGTACCTTGTTGTTGTTGCTGCTAAGTGATGCACTAACCACCACCACTTGTTTTCGGGGCCTTGGGGCCACACAATGGGTGACCCCTCACCCTTGGGTCACCCGTCGCCATACATGCAAGTGAGGGCCAACCTTGGGAGACCCCTTTCCCTATGAGCGTGGGGGGGTCTCCCTAGGGCAACCCCTAGCCCTCACGAGTGAGGAAGATTGGCACGTATGGCATGATAACTGACAATAATCAACAAAGCATGTAGTCTAAGCAATGCCACATGGTGGAAGGCATCAAGACCTCAAGCGTGGGAAAAGAGGTATAAGGAAAAGCTTCAAGCCCAAGGTTCATAAAAAATCACACAAGAACATAAGCAAAGCTCAAAGACCACAATATGTACTCTATTTGAAGTATTGGTATTGAAGGAGTGGTATATAAGAATGGCTACTCTATTATGCATATGAAGTCTATTCACCCCAAGAAGCCATTCTAGGCAAGGCCACCACTCCTCCCATCCACCCGAAGATGATAGGGCTAGCACTCCTCCCATCAACCCATGTAGGTGAGCATTTCACCTACACATAACTTAGTATTTGGATCTAGAGGTTATGTGAGTGCCTTACATCCACTTAAAGCATACTTATAAAGTGTATCTGGCAAGTATTTACATTGAGCTAGGTAAACACCATTTTCTACATAAGTAATTTTAAGTCCAAGAAAATATTTGAGCACTTCAAAATCTGAAAACTTGAATTTGTTCCCAAGATAGTCTTTGATCCATTTAATACTTGGATCATCACTTCGTGTTATGATCAAGTCATGTAGATATGTGCATATGTAAACAACTATTCCTCCCTTCGTTTCACAATATAGGAAGGGATGTGCATCATTTGCCTTGTATTCACACCTATAGAGTACTCCAAAAGCCTTTGATTCTATGCCCTACAAGATTGCTTTAAAGCATACAATGCTTTTCTAAGTTTACAAACAAAATCTCAATGTTTAGGGTTTTCAAACCTTAATGGATGAGTGATATAAACTATCTCTTGTAAATCACCATTAAGAAAAGCATTCTTTACATCTAATTGATATATTTGCCACCTCCTAGTTGTGGCAACCCCAATGATTTCCCTAATTGTGGAAATCCTTACATATGACCTGAAATTCTCTTCATAGTGAATCCCATAGGATTGAGAAAATTGCTTTGCCATAGGCCTTTCTTTGTACCTATCAATTAAACCATCTGAATTTCTCTTTACTTTCTAGACCCACTTGTTGCCAAGTACCTTCATCCCTTCTTGTCTTGGAACTAGACTCCATGTGTTTTTGTCTTCAAGGGTTGTGTACTCTTATTCCATAGCTTCTTGCAACTCCTTTGTGTCTGTGGCCTATTCATATGCACAAGGCTTATGGAATTTGATAACCCTAGACATGAAAGTATAATGCTTAGCAATATGACTATCATAGAAAAGCCTTGGGATTGAATGTACTACCCTAGTTGACCTTCTTTGTTCTTCTTTTGGTGGAATAAACCTTATCTGCCTTGGTGTCTAGATGTTTGCTTTGTAGCTCCCCATATAACATAGGTTCTTCAAACTCTTAAACATTATTTCCATGTTCATCATGCTTTACCAATCTTTCCTTTCCTTTATTCACTAATTGATGGGTTGAATCCATGCTTGAACTTCTTTGTTTACTTGGAAAATTTGTTTCCAAGCTATCTTGAAACCTAGCTTCATATCTCCTCTCTATCTCTTCACTATCTTGACCCTGTAATGGAACTTCACAAGCATAACATGTTTTGAGTTCATTAAACACTACATCTCTAGATACCTTCAACTCTATTGTATTAGGTTTATAGCACCTATAACTTTATTGCAACATAGCATGCCCCATAAACATATATCTTTCAGCCCTTGCATCCATCTTACCTCTCAATTCTAGTGGAACATTTGTGTAACATGCACACCCAAAGATTCCAATGAGTGAAAAATCTGGTTTCTGTTTGCTCCAGTTGCATTTCATCGAAAACTAATGTGGGACACCCATTCATCAGGTACACATGTACCAAATATTTTTGGAAGAGATGGATGGATACCTCAAGGAAGTTTGGTGGTACTGCCAAAACCTGCTTCTTACCTACCCTATTTCACTTCAAGGTTATTTAGTGGGCCCTCTTAGCTTGCAAATTACACCAAATAAGCACCTATGTACTTTGGAGTTGATGCTTCAAATAGTTACAATAGGTAACTTCACAACTAGCTAGTGACCAAAAACGTGCTGATTTGGTCTTGACACCTACTAGATATTTTGCTCAGTGCTCATAATACAGTAGCAATTGATAAAAATCCTTTTGAGGGTATCTAGTGAGCTTAGATAGCTAATGATTACAAGTCAAATCACCTAAAATAATAAACCATACACTAAGCAATCAACTTAGCAATTGGATGCTTACTCCCAACTTTTTAGGGATTGTACAAAGAATGACCAGAGAGCACTTAGACGAGGATTTCTCCACATTGATTGAGGAAAATGCCTTGAAAGTTTTGCAGCATGAAGTAGACTTTGCGCTCATTCCAACAAGCTATAGAACATGACAAATAGTGAAGAAGTCACTGAGATATGGTCATACCAAGTACATTGTGTTGAGTAGACATAGCAGAGAAGTCAATAGATGTGATCAATAATGTATATGTAATATAGCATATGCGTTTACAAGATCATTTGCACTATAATAATGCCAAATGATAGTGAGATGAGTAGGCTATGGTGTGGGCCACTCAAACTCAATAGATGATCAAAGGAAGAGCTCTACAAGAGGCATGCATACTGAGAATTTTTACAAGTCATTTATATAAGTGTTTGATTCTAAATTTGAATTTCAAGATTCAAACTTGGCTCCATTTGAAAAGTGATTCCTATGATTTTGGAGATATTCTCTCATAAAGAATTTTTAGCCAATATGCTCTCTACCTCCACGAGACTCTAGCATTTACAAGATTCTCTCATGAACTTATCTTTTATGATTGGTACCTAATCAAAAGAGTTACAAGCCATGGTTCATATGATCCATCACGATCTTCTTCAATGCCTAGCCAAATGTGAAGGCTTTCCATTTGCACCAATAGCTCCCCCTCAAGCCAAACATCTTGGCTTGTACTTATTAATGAGTCTTCTTGAATGTCCTGCAATCCAATCATAGATTTAAACCTGCAAAGTTTAGTACCATCAAGTGCTTTGGTTAACAAATCTGCACATTGCATGTAGATACATATGCCAATTGAATCTCCTTGCTCAATAGCTTCTCTCTAACATAGTGATAGTGTACTTCTATATGCTTGGTTCTTGCATGATAGATGGGATTGGCTGCAAGATGCAAAGAACTTGTATTGTCACCAAAGATCATAGGTGAGTGAGTGTGAAGTCCCAAATCTAAATATAGCAATCTACTCCATATGGCTTCTTGTGTAGCATTTACTAGTCCCCTGTATTCAACCTCTATTGAAGACAGAGCAACAATAGGTTGATTCTTGGAAGACCATGAAATGGGCTTATCACCTGCAAAGGAAAGATAACCATATCCTTAAAACCTGCCCAATCTACATCTAAGTAAAGCTTAATGTCCAAATCTGATGTATATGGAAAGTAAGGACCTTTGATTTTGAGTACCCTTGAGATAATTCAAAATCCTTTTGGCAGCTTCCAAGTGAGGTAATCTAGGTTTATGCATGAATTGACTTAAAACACTTACTCCATAAGCTATGTCAATCCTTGTCAATGTTGCATAGTTTAGACTTCCAACTATGATTTGATATCGTCCAATGTCTTCAAGCAAATCACCTTCATGAGCACTCAATTTACGATTCACCTCCATAGGGGTGCTAGCTATCTTTGCATTCTCCAAGTGGAACTTCTTCAACATGTCCTTCACATATTTTCTTTGAGTAATGTGAATTCTAGAATTCGGGTAGACCAATTCAAGTCCAAGAAAATACTTGAGAAACCCTAGGTCACTAACTTTGAACTCCTACATCATTAGGGTCTTCATTTGTTTGATACCATTGGTAGCACTACCTCTAAGTATGATGTCATCAACATACACACATAAATATATCATCTTTGAATTACTTTTCTTGACAAACAGAGAAGAATCTGCCTTGCTCCTTATGAATCCTTGATCCTCAAGGTATGTAGTTAACCTATCGTTCTATGCCCTAAGTGCTTGCTTCAAACCATAAAGAGCCTTGTTCAATTTCCTAACATAATTTACCTTACTTTGGTCTTCATAGCTAGGAGGTTTAGCCATGTAAAACTCCTCTGAAATACAGCCATTTAGAAAAGCATTCTTCTTGTCCAATTGATATATATTCCAATTCCTTGATGCAACCACACTTACCAATACTCTGATGGTTGGCATTTTAGCCACAGACGAGAAAGTCTCTTCATAGCCAACTTCTTGGGTTTGTGCAAAACCCTTAGCCACAAGTCTAGCTTTATACCTGTTTATGGATCCGTCTGAGTTTCTCTCGATTTTGTAAATCCATCTAGAACCAACTACCTTCATTGATGCCTTCTTGGGTACTAGCTCCCAAGTATCATTCTCTTGTAGTGCTCTATTTCCTCCTCCATAGCCTCCTTCCATTTTGCCTTGGTACTTTATTCTTCATATGAAGAAGGTTCTTCAAGTGATGAATCCTTAGCAAGATAAATGGAATGCATAGTAACTATTGAAGTATCATACCCATATCTGATTGGCCTCTTACTCTCGCTTTGTGATCTGCTTAGAGCTTGGTTGGATAATTCAGGTAAGTCTTCCAACCTCTTCATCTTGGCATTGATCTTTGATTTCCATGCTTTGAATTCTTTGAAGTTGATGGTATCCTCATCTTCTGATTTGATGTTTTCAATTTGGATTGGCTCCTCCTTGGTGAGGCTTGGAAATTCCTCTTCCAAGTCATATGGCAATTTCACCTTCCCACATTCACTTTCAAATCAAGAATCATTCTCATCAAACACATCTCTACTGACCATAAATCCTTCATTGGATGGATTATAGCACCTGTATCCTTTCTGATTTAAATCATAACCTATGAAGATGCACTTCTCTGCCTTAGGGTCTAGCTTACCTCTGATTTGAGATGGAACATGCACATAAGCAACACATCCAAAAATTCTACAATGATCAAGTGATGGCCTTCTACCATGCAAGCTTCATATGGGGTCATCCCATCAAGTGATTTGGATGGCAACTTGTTAATAAGATAAGTGGCAATAGATACACTTTCTATAACCCGTAAATAATTAGGCACTTTCTTTTCATCAAGCATTGATCTAGCTGCTTCCACAATCAACCTATTTCTCCTCTCTGCTACCCCATTCTGCTCAGGGATATACCTTGTAGTGATCTCCCTTTTGATACCTCTACCCTGCAAAAATGCATCAAATTCATTGAAGAAGTACTCATCTCCTCCATTTGACCTTAATCTCTTTAGAATTCTTCCTGTTTGATTTTCCACAAGTGCAAGATACTTCTTAAAGCAGCTCAACACTTCATCTTTATGCTTCATAAAGTACAAGATAGTCCACCTACTGAAATCATCAATGAGTTACACATAGTACCTTGAGCTTGAAATTGAAGGGTCCTTGCTTGGTCCCCATACATCTATGTGGACAAGTTCCAAATAATCCTCATGCATGTAGCCTTTCTTTGTAAAGGGTAACCTGTGTGATTTACCAAACTGACAAGCACCCCATTTATAGATCATGTGTTTCTTGGATACATTAGGTATCCCAAGCACACATTGATCTCTACATATTTGCTTCAAGTTTCTCTCACCAATATGCCCTAGTCTTTTTTGCCAAATCTCAAGCTCAGACAATGTTTAATCCTTGTAATTATAAAGTGCAATTTTCCTAGTGTCTTCAAGCTCAAATGTAAATAGTCTACCTGTTTTTTCTCCCTTGGCAATTCTCTTGAATCCATGTTGGGGGTCCTCCACAAAAGCTCCATATTTGTTGAATCTAACCTGCAAACCTTTTCCCACTATGTGTCCAACCCTGATAAGATTCTTGGTGATAGTAGGTACATAAAGAACCGTGCTCAACAGATTTCTATTCCCATAAGAGGTTTTGACATGTCCTACCTTGATGATTGAATGCTTGGTGTCATCACTTGTTTGCACTTGGTGCTTGAGTTGAAAGGTCTACCCCTCCCTTGCTTACCTCCTCTACCCCTTCCTCTTGAATTCCTACCTCTCCCTGCATAGTTAGCTTGAGAAGTAGTACCTTCGTCCTCTACTTTCTTGCTTTTCCCTTTATCTTTAGTCTTTCCTTTATCTATGTATAGGGGAGAATATTTTTTACCTCTTGATGGTTCTCCATTTTTGTTGAGCTTGGCTTCATGGGTAAAGAGTTGTCCCATGAGTGTGGTAAGGTTTGGAATCTGCATGTCTATGTAAAGGTGCATAGTAGTTGTGAAATCTTCCCACTTATCATTTGCCTTGATGCCATTGATTATTTGACTCACTATTTGCTCCTCTTCAATCTCCTCTCCTATGCTTGCGAATTGATCACCCACATCTTTGAATTTGGTCACAAAGTCTAAAACATTTTGCTTGGGTTGCTTCCTGCTGAGAATAGGGGAGCAACAACCCTAACCGCCTCACATGGAAGTGAGAGGTTTCTCCAAGTTGGGGCAAAGAATGAGAGGAGAGGTTCACCCACACTCATGGAGCAATGGCAACAATGGCCAACGTCACAAGGAGCAAAGGGGAACATCCTCCCAACCATGCACACACACATGCAAATCCATACACCAAGACCAACGCCATTGCACACAAGGAGGCAAGAGAGTAACAAATGACACCTTCTTCCATTACCAAAATGGAGGCCAAGGCCATGGCCAAGGGACCTCCTTTTACAAAATGAGCTCCTCCTTATATAAGAGAGGAGGAGTGGCCAAAGGCTTCATTAACTAAGGATGTTCTAAAAAAAGGTAGGTAGTTGGTAAAATCAAAAAGAGAATCTTCCTAGAGAGAGAGAGGGAGCGCATGGATTTCTACGTGGGTTTTTTGTGTTTGTTCAAAAAAGGAGTGTTCAAAAAGGAGTTTTTAAAGGAAAGGCTTCAATACCTTAGACTTAGGGGAATTATCAAAAAGTGGTTTTAGGAGATTGTTCACATGGACATCTCCTATTTTACAAAAAAGAAGGTATTTTCATGAAGGGAAAAGGATGCCATAGCATGAGGAAAATTTATGGACCACTCTTAGCGCAACACTCCTCCCCCTCCTAGACTTTGTCGTCCTCGACAAAGCTAAGAGAAGAGCACACATAACTGAGCAGACCCAAGGTAGAGTCTTTCAAGTCTGAAAATCTTTAAGTCTTCAAAATCTGCAATTCTTCAGTCGGCAAGGCAGCAAGTCTTCAGTCTTTACTCAAGCTGCAAACCTTCAATCTTTAGAGCTGAGCGACACAATCCCCCCTGGGGGGGGGCAGTCAGCCCAGCATGCATCCCTTTTGTGTAGTCCCATGTTGGACCAATAGAGCCTCATCCAAGATCCTGAAATAAAACATACAAAACACGAGTAGACTGGTTCTGAAGAGAGGTAAAATATAACATTTAGTTTAATTGGTAGTTTTCACTTCAAGGATCATCAGGTCCTATAGGACTGACACTTCAAGTCCTTATGAGCTTTTCCTTGCATGTCAAAGAGATACAAAACATGAAACCAGGTGCACATCAATCCTTACAAAACATAGAAAGTGGAAATGAGGGCCACAATCCTCGGACATGTTCAGTTAGAGTTAACCCTGTAAGGCTCATTCTAATCTCTGAATCATAGAAGCATTTAGCAAATGGGTCAACAGTTATCCCTGAAATTTAGGAGCCACAATGATCCTCCTCGTTGATCTGTACCACTCCAAACAATTTCTCAGCAAATGAATAAATGAGACCTATTTGAATATTGTGAAACCATTGAGTGAATTCCCTGGCAAAAAACAATTACTCCAACTTCTATGACTTCATGCTTAATTAAGTGCAGAATCAGTCAATTAAGTTAAACATATTGCCTTTGGAGGGTGCAAGAGTAGAAGCATACTAACCAAGCATACAGTAAACATTTGATCTTATACTTCATTAAATTAAACGGTGTCCCAATATAGGTGGGATCCCTGTCACATTGATCCACTCTCAAGCCACCCTAATTGTGAAGATCCAATCATGGGAGTAATCACTTCAGATCGGGTCTAAATTCTTGCAACTCTCTATGAGCATCAAAAGGTTTAGTCGAGATTTAGTCCGAGGGACACTCATAACTCTAGACTTGTCTTATCCTCCTAGAGGCAGAACGATAGATATTCTGAAATATAGCAATCTACAGAAACTTTTCACTCTTTCCTTGAAGCCATATATGGCTTAATATGAACAGAGGGAGTGCACAAGCTAGCTCATTCGTTTTTCATAAAAAGATGACAAGGACTCAAAACCTGCAGCAGATCTTGAGGCATGGTCAGGACAAACTTAGACCTACGTGACTTTCACACTTAATTAGCACAGAACATGTTTGAGGCCACTGTTTCCATCTATAAAGACGTTCATCTCCTTGATAGAACCTTTCAATACCCTGTAGTTGTCAATATCTCCATTGAGAAGCACTTCTTCATGACATCATCTTCCCAAAGAGGAGTGCCACATGAGCCATAGCTTGTCGCATGGCACATCCCGAGTGTGAAGAGCTACACAAGAGCCCACCTCTCAGGAGGTTACGCGAAACCCTCCTATTAGTGCATTCCAGGAAATTACATCTCTCTGTGTAAGCTGATCAAATGCCTCCAATGCTTTCATAAACCATCCACAATTTATATATATTGCCACAAAGGTGCTAACAACAAAGAGATTCCTTCCAAGTCCAAATCTAGCAATCTCAACATGCAGCTCCTCCCCTCTCTGTGCATCCTATAAATTTAATCAAGCTCTCAAAAGTGCTACAAAAGTAAATCCACTAAGGTTCACAGAATTCTCGCACATTTTTTGGTACAGTATGAGAGCTTAATGAGATGCGTGCATACAGATTTCTTAGAAGGACATTGGTTCAAAATAATTGTTCAAATGTTCAAATGCTCAAGAACCTTATGAATCAATAGTATCGGACAATAATCAATATTTGGGAGGTTTAGGAGTATTGTGCCAATTTGTGAGCATTACACTTCCCTACAAGTAGTACTAAACTTGATTTGAGAAAGTGGTAAAAATGTCTCTTATCCTCCCACAAGGCAAGCAAATGTTCCTTTATACAGTTATTTCATGATCATGGAAGTGAGGGAAATCACTGATCGTCATGCCTAGGTCTACCCACTGTATGTTTGCAAAAGGTAAAAGTGCACTACTGCGGGTACACTTCTATGCAACTATCAACAGTCATAATTATGAGGCCCATGGACCCACTGTAACTTAATCGCTTTAAGCTCGGACTGCTTGATCAGAAGAAATAGAAAAAGTATTGTTCCTTGAGTGGTTTTTATGACAACTGCTTACAAAGTTAATCAGAGGGCAGAGAAGATTGGCCTTCCTGCTTAAAACTGTCATACTAAAAAGGAAGGTGGTCATCAAGATACGAACACAGCCAGCCAATCTTGTTCTGAGACATACACCAGACGCTGTTATCATCCTAGCACATGATTTGAGCATTCCATAACTTAGTTGTGCACGTGTCACTGGTGATTCTATCACGGGTGAACCTACAAGATACTTGAAAACAAAATAGAGCGAGGGAAACATATTTATCCGCAATGCTTTGCAAGGTGAGGCAGATATAAGAGTTATCCCTTAAAGCCATAGGTATAAGAATCGTAGACACAAGTTCCGTTGTCCGCATAATCACCAAGAGACTCACAGGGAAACCTATCAAAGCATGCAACAGTGTATGGAGAGACATTCCTGTCTTGAGCATTGAGAGATGCCCGAATGAAAAGCAAGGGCATACATACCTGAGTACTCCCAATTCCCAACTAACTAATCCAAGAATGTAGGGAAATTGCCTTGACACCTGAGGACAAGTCAATCACCCAAAGCTTTTATATTCTATCAAGCTATCTGATGGAGGCCATCGTGTGATCCTTGAGCATAGTAATGACAAGGGTTAATGACACACAAAGCCTCCAGACAACACACGTTTCGATAGTCACATCTTTAGTCACTTGTGTTTGCACCTAGTAGGTCTACATACATTGCACCTGCGCCCACGGATGCCTAGACTTTGAACCACAAATTATCACTTCCTGCAAGTGAACAGAAAAGGAAATCGAGGTGTGTGCATTAAGAAAAGAGTCCTAGCATCCACATAGAAAATCAAAGACATCCTTAAAGAAAATGGTTCTCTTAAGGTGAGAATCTTGTTCACAAGGTTCATATCCTATGACAAAGATCAAGAAGGTTTGTAACTGCAGAAACAGAGAGGTTCATCCCCTTCGTTGAGAAGAAATTGGCATGGCAGAAATATAAGAATAATAATGTGTAATTTCTAGCATTATCAACTATAAGACAACGGATGGCTTTCTTGCTAGTCAAATCAGCATGCCTAAGATGACCCTCTGACCAACAGTGAATGTCTGGTTAAAAATAGCACGGCTTTCACACAAAATTTCAAATCTCACCAACATGATACTCAAAGGACAGCTCAACAAACCAAACTTTAGAAGTGCCAAACATACAGCTAACATACTCCAATGCTTCTCCTCATTTCTTCCAATTTAACTCACTTCCTATGAAAACATGCATGACATGGCAAGACAACGGTCTCATGGAGAGCGATCCCGAGCTGAGAGGCACGTAAGAAAAAACTCAGACCGTATGTTCTTAGACGTGGGTGCATAAAAGAAACATTGATACCACCAATTACAGATAGTTCTGTCAGTCAAACACTCTATTTTCCACCTGATATCCCCTAAACAACATAATAGAGATTATAACCATTTGTCGACAAGCAAACATATCGATCTTCTGCAGGCACAGATAGATAAATTTCCTTGTCATCATGCCTCCCGTACTTGCCAAAAGTCCACACACCATTATATAGTTGAAGAAAATACATGAGAATGAGTCAATACCAAAGCACATATCCTACATGATGATCCGAGTTCCCAGCCTGCAATCTCACAAAAATTCCCTGTCTGGCTTCGCCTCCAATGGTGAGCATAGAAGCAAAACCCGGATCCAAGCAGCATGATGCTTCATGCATAGGGGTTGTATTGTGAGATCACTATCTCACTCCACAGAAACCCGTAGCACAAGGGCCGCCTGCCCTCCATAACTACAAGCAACCGAACCTGCATGAAAGAGAAGACGTACGCAAAGTGTGTGGATGGAGGAGAAGCCTAATTCGAAGTTACACACATTACAGAGAGGAACCAATGTGATGAATCCTCAATAGTGCGAATGAATAAGCCCAATATTTGCCCAGCTCCGATAATGGCAGAAGAGAAAGGCGTGATGTTATGACAAATCGGCAATCATGTAGATGAGCATGACCCGCGCAGCGACCTTCCAGGCGACAACCCTCAACAGTTCATCAAAAGAGAAGCACAGAGCTGCGATGCCCACTAGACGAAGGAAGGGAACAGAAACTTCGCACGCCACACCACGAGTGTTGGGGGCAGAAGGTCCTTAACCCAAGAAGTGCCTCCAGTCGTGCTCATCCGAGAGGGAGGGTCTACGAGCAGGGAGAGAGCATGGTGAAGCTCGGTCCCTGACAACGCCCAGGAAGAGGGCTCGCAGGAGCGCTCAACCTTTAGCCCTAATTGAGAAGAGGGAGCCAAACGAGCACGAGCCAGTCAAGAGATTGGGAGGGAAGGAGGGAACCTCCTCCCACCTACCTGCATTCAAGCGATCGACACCTCTTTTCAATGCCAGAGAGCAATACCTCCACGTTCTTCACTTCGCACGCTTGTGAGATAAATGCGAGAGGCCATGAACGTAATCGGTTTGTCCTTCAAAGACTAGGTCATTCGAGAGTTTATCGGTATGGTGTTTTCTAGGAATGAGAGAGAGGGAGGGATAACAGAGAATGTACTACCCAACCTCCCACCCAAAGCAGACACTGAATTCAAGAAAAATGAAAGAGATGGGGGGAGGGTGATGCCAGAGTGTGTGTATGTGGAAGTGAATAGAAAGACGAGGGGGTTATAGGGGGTGTTTTTTTTTTTTATGCAACAAACAAAAACAAAGAACTAAACTACTCAAAAATTAAAAGAAAGAGAGGTACCCAGGGCCAACCGAAGGCCACACGTATTCATCCTCCTCCAAGTGTCAAGGTGCATCTCACGAAGTATGGACACGCAAACTTGGAAAAACCAACGGCTAAAGGCCGACGTCCCCGGCAACGGCGCCAAATTGTTGAGAATAGGGGAGCAACAACCCTAACCGCCTCACATGGAAGTGAGAGGTTTCTCCAAGTTGGGGCAAAGAATGAGAGGAGAGGTTCACCCACACTCATGGAGCAATGGCAACAATGGCCAACGTCACAAGGAGCAAAGGGGAACATCCTCCCAACCATGCACACACACATGCAAATCCATACACCAAGACCAACGCCATTGCACACAAGGAGGCAAGAGAGTAACAAATGACACCTTCTTCCATTACCAAAATGGAGGCCAAGGCCATGGCCAAGGGACCTCCTTTTACAAAATGAGCTCCTCCTTATATAAGAGAGGAGGAGTGGCCAAAGGCTTCATTAACTAAGGATGTTCTAAAAAAAGGTAGGTAGTTGGTAAAATCAAAAAGAGAATCTTCCTAGAGAGAGAGAGGGAGCGCATGGATTTCTACGTGGGTTTTTTGTGTTTGTTCAAAAAAGGAGTTGTTCAAAAAGGAGTTTTTAAAGGAAAGGCTTCAATACCTTAGACTTAGGGGAATTATCAAAAAGTGGTTTTAGGAGATTGTTCACATGGACATCTCCTATTTTACAAAAAAGAAGGTATTTTCATGAAGGGAAAAGGATGCCATAGCATGAGGAAAATTTATGGACCACTCTTAGCGCAACACTTCCTATGAGTAGTAAACTCAATCCACAATTGATTTTTTCTAGCTCTTGTATTGGAAGAAAAGTATGAAAACAATGTATCCCAAGTCTCTTGGGAGGTTTTACAATTCCTAATGTGTGGAAGGAGGTCAGAGATAGAGTTAAGTAGATATGACCTTGCTAAAGCATCTTTGTCACACCATGAGTTGAGTCTTTCAAGTTCTTCTCTTGTAGGTTGTCCTTTCCTTCTGAAAATGGGCACCTCCTCATCTCCTGATATGTATCCATAGAGACTCCTTCCTTGTAAATATATCTTCATCCTCAAGGACCATGCTTGATAGTTATTCCTGTCCAAATTATCAATAAAAGAAGGGAAATGATATCCCATTTTACCTCAACTTGCTCTCATACCACTGTTGGAAGAGATGGATGGATACCTTAAGGAAGTGAGGTGGTACTCCCAAACCCTGCTTAGTACTTGACCTATTTCACTTCAGGGTTATGTAGTAGGCCCTCTTAGCTTGAAAATGACACAAAATAAGCACCTATGTACTTTGGATTTGATGATTCAAATAGTTAGATCAAAACAGATAACTTCACAACTAGCTAGTGACCAAAAACTTGCTATTTTGGTCTTGATACCTGCTGGATCTTCTGCTCAGTGTTCAAAGTATAGTAGCAATTGATAAAAATACTTTTGAGGGTATCTAATTAGCTTAGATAGCTAATGATTACAAGTGGAATCACCTAAAATGATAAACCATACACTGAGCAATCAACTTAGCATTTGGATGCTTACCCCGACTTTTTAGGGATTGTACAGAGAATATCTAGAGAGCATTTTGACACGGATTTCTCCAAATTGACTAAAGAAAATGCCTTCAAAAGTTGACAGGATGCAGTAGACTTAGAGTTGGTTCCAACAAGCTATAGAACATGAAAAATGGTGAAGAAAGCAATGAGATATTGTCATACCAAGTACACTGTTCTAAGTAGACATAGTAGAGAAGTCAACAGATGTGATGAATAATGTATATGTATTATAGCACATGCTTTTACAAGATCATTTGCACTATAATGATGCCAAATGATAGTGAGATGAGTAGGATATGGTGTAGGCCACTCAAACTCAATAGATGATGAAAGGAAGAGCTCTACAAGAGGCATGCATACCGTGAATTTTTACAAGTCATTTATATAAATGTGATTCTAAATTTGAATTTTGAAATTCGAAATTGGCTCCATTTGAAAAGTGATTCCTATGATTTTGGAGATATTCTCTCATAAATAATTCTTAGCTAATATGCTCTCTACCTCCACGAGATTCTAGCATTTAGAAGATTCTCTCATGAACTTATCTTTTACAATTGGTAACTAATCAAAAGTTACAAGCCATGGTTCATATGATCCATCAAAATCTTCTTCAATGCCTAGCCAAATGTGAAGGCTTGACATTTGCACCAACAAATATGTTAAAGGCACATTCATTCATTTAACATGATCCTAGCAATTTCAGACATATATCTATCTTCATGTTTGGCACTCCATTTTCTTGGGGAGTATACCTACACATGATTTGCCTCTTTATACCTAGGTCCTGGAAGAAATCACAAACATCATGGGAGAAGTATTCTCCCCCTCCAGCTGAACTTATGGTTTTGATGTAGCAACTTGTCTCCTTCTCAACTTATGCCTTAAATCTTTTGAACACATCAAACACATTTAATTTTTTCTTTATACAATACAACGAGATATTTCTTGACTAGTCGTCAATGACGGTTACAAAGTACCTATTACATAAATGAGAGGGATCTTTGGTTGGACCCCACCCATCTATGCGCACAAATTTTAATACACCATGTGCTAAATATCCACTCTTCTTGAAGCCTAATAGAATTGCCTAGTTGACAAGCATCACAAATCTCATGCAACATTTTTAATGAAAATGTGGTAAAAATCTCACCGATTGCCCCTTCTCCATGTCTTTCAACCTTACCTTTTCTACCACAAATCCAAGTCTTCAATCGTCTTCTCTCCATAGGTGATAAACATTGCCTTGTTGCTTTGTCCTTTGCCAATTTCAAGAGTGAACATGCTTCCTTCAATCTTTCCTTTTGCTATTAGCTCATAGCCATTCCTTGGGTCTTAAATAAAGAATTCTATTTTGTTTGACTTTACTTGGTATCACCTTTCAACCATTTATCGAATAGAGATAAAGTTCTTTGTAACAATAGTAACATTCAATACCTGAGATAATCCTCTTTCCTTGTGGTTGCCTCCAAGCTTCACATCTCCCATTTTTTTTTCATCTCATGCACTCTGTTCTCTATTGTATCCACAAAGACCTTTTTCTTGGGTGTCATAAGATTTCTCAAGCACTCCTTTTTACCAGGCATATGGTTACTAAAACCACTATCTATATACCACACCTTATCATTCTTGAAGGAGATGGTGGATAATGACAAGAGATAAGTTGGTGTATCTAAATCCTGATTCACACCTGCTACAAGTGATGGAGATAGGTAGGCATATGATTCAATGCACAAAACTCGCTATTTTGGTTGAGACACCTGTTGAGTGTTTTACTCAATTCTCTCAATACAACATCAATTAGTAAAATTCCTTTTGGGCAACTTGAATTAGCTTAAAAAGCTACCATTCATGAGTGGATCCACCTAAAATGATAAACTATATGCAGAGAATTATGTTACGCAAGTTAAGCAACACTCTGCACTTTTAGGGGCTTAGAGAGTCACAAATGAGTGAGCATTAATCAAATGATATCTAATGATTACGAGAATCAAATTCAATGAAACTTTGTAGGATCAGAGTAGACAATAGGCTAAAGACATCATGCTTTGAATCATGCAAAATGATGCACTACACAGTGAGAACCAGCTCAGATAAAGTTACTATTCTGATAGAGTATGAGAGAGATATGAGAGTAGGAAGTAATGAACATGTATTGACTAAATCATGTAAAATTACAACGTCATTGGCAAGAAGGCATTGGTCAATGAGTGTAGGATGAGAGAGCTATGAGGTGAGCTCCTCTTCTCAATGAAAGCACATGGAAATGATCTCAGAACCTTGAGATACACGCGAGATTGTTTTCTCAACTTTTATAGCTTTGTGTTGGAGCCAAGCATTTGAATTCAAATTCAAATTCTCACCTAAAAGTAATCCTAAAGTATATGATTGATTCTCTCTTGACTTTAACTACAAAATGATATGAGATGCCAAGCTTCCTAACTCCTTATAGGTCTACATCACTTCTACAATGAGTAATTAGACTCAAAGTTACAAGAGGTTGTACATATGAAGCTTCTCAAGCGATATGCTAATACATAAATCTTATGTGTATTCATCAAGTATGTAGGCTTGTGTGTAATTGCACCAATAGCTCCCCCTCAAGCCTAACATGCTTGATCTTCATTGCTCCTTGATCTCTTGCAGCCCAATCATCAATTTGAACCTATTCACCTTTGTTCCATCCAATGCTTTGGTAAGTAAATCTGCACATTGCAAATGAGTTGATACATATGCTAACTCAATATCCTTGCTTAGAATTTTCTCTCTAACATAATGATAATGCACTTCAATGTGTTTAGTCTTGGCATGGTACACAAATTAGCAGCCAAATGAAGTGAACTACTATTATCCCCAAAGAAAATTGGAGTGTAGGAATGTATCTCCAAATCTACATACAATTGCTTAAGCCACATAGCTTCCTAAGTTGCATAAGCCAAGCCTCTATACTCTACCTCTGTGGAAGATAAGGCCACAGTTGGCTGGTTCTTGGATGACCATGATATAAGTTTACAAAAGATAGGTATCCTAAAGTGCTCCTCCTATCATCCTTGGAGCCAGCCCGATCTGCATCATAATATAACTTTATATCAATGTCAGAAGTGAAGGGATAGAATAATGCCTCATTCATTGTACCCTTTAGGTACTTAAGCACCCTCTTTGCAGCTTCCATGGGTGGCTTCCTTGGTACATGCATGAATTGACTCAATTTACTCATAGCATATGCAATATCCACTCTTGTTAAAGTAGCATAATTAAGAGTACCCACAAGTTGTTGATACCCTGTAATATCTTCAAGTAGTTCACCTTCATGTGAAATTAGCTTATGATTGATCTCCATGGGAATACTTGCATCTTTAGTGTTCTGCATCTTAAACTTTATCAACATATCCTTTATGTACTTTCTTTGTGTGATGAATATACCTGAATTTGTATAGACAAGTTCCAAGCCACAAAAATAGGTTAACAACCCTAGATCACTCATTTTGAATTCCTTCATCAGTTGAGCCTTAACATGCTTGATATCATCATAATCATTACCTATAATAATGATATCATCTATAGAGACACACAAGTAGATGACCTCTGATTTATCGTTCTTCACAAATAAAGAAGAATCTACCTTGCTTGCTACAAAGCCTTCATCCTGCAAATAGGTAACAAGTCTATGGTTGTAAGCTCTAGGAGCTTGCTTGAGACCATATAGTGCTTTTCTAAGCTTGCATACATATCTTGCTTTCTCTTCATCTTCAAAACGTGGTGGTTGTGCCATATATACTTCTTTTGATATCCAACCATTTAAAAATGCATTCTTGACATCTTACTGATATAAATTCCAATTTTTTGATACAGCAAGGCTTACCAATACCTTGATTGTTGGCATCTTTGCCATAGATGAAAATATTTCGTCTACCATCAGAGTTCTTTTTAACTGTATATATCCACCTTGAACCAATTACCTTTATATCTGGTTTCTTGGGAACTAGGTCCCAAGTGTGGTTTTCTTACAATGCTTCCACTTCCTCCTCCATGGCTTCTATGCACTCTTTCTTCTTCTTAGCCTGTTCAAATGAAGAACGCTCCTCTGCCATTGAATCTTTAGTGATGTATACAGAGTGCTTTGTGACTAAGCATGTATCACATCCATACCTTATGGGCTTCTTACTTTCTCTTTGTGATCTCCTTAAAGCTTGATTGGAAGACTCGGGTAGATCCTCTAGTTGCTTGTGTTTGCACTTGCCTCTTGACTTCCAAGATTTGAAGTCAACGTGCTCCTGATCTTTTGAGTTGATGTCCTCTGCTTGGTGTTGGTATTCTTGAGTTAGGGTTGGAAAATCACTTTCTAAATCATATGGTAATTTTACTTTCTTGCAATCATCTTCAAACCAAGAACTATTCTCATCAAATACTACATCCCTACTAACTATGAATGCCTTGTTAGTGGGATTGTAAATTCTATATCCCTTTTGATTTTGATCATACCCAATGAATATGCATTTCTCATCCTTAGGGTCAAGTTTCCCTCTTATTTGTGATGGGATGTGTGCATAGTCAATGCACCCAAATATCTTGCAATGATCCAATGAGGGTCTCCTGCCATTCCAAGCTTCATATGCTCTCATGTCATCCAACGACTTGGATGGAAGCCTTTTAACCAAATAGGTGGCTATAGAAACAACCTCCACACATAAATAATTAGGTAAATTTTTCACATTTAACATAGACCTAGCTACCTCAACAATTAACTTGTTCCTTCTCTCTCCCACTCCATTCAATTCTAGAGAATTGTCCACCTACTGTAATCATCAATAAAAGACACATAGTACCTTGAACTTGAGATGGATGGATCTTTGCTAGGACCCCACACATCAGTGTGTACAAGCTCCAAATAATCTTCATAGATGTACCCTTACCTGTTGAATTCTTGCCTATGAGCTTTGCCAAATTGGCAAGCTCCACATTTGTAAATCATATGTTGCTTGGTCACATTAGGAATCCCAAGCACACTTTGATCCCTACAAATTTTCTTTAGAGTTCTCTCTTCTATGTGTCCTAGCTTGTTGTGCCATATTTCCAACTCAGTTAAGGTTTGGGCTCTATAAATGAATAGTGCTATGTTCCTTATGTCTTCAATTTCAAAAGTAAACAACCTACCTGAGTTCTCACCTTTGGCTATCCTTTTGAATACTTGTTGGGGGTCTTCCACATATGCTCCATCCTTGGTGAACCTGACCTATAGACCCTTCTCCACTATCTACCCAACAATAATTAGATTTTTGGTTATGGTAGGCACATACAAAACTTTGCTCAAAAGATTCATACTACCATCTGATGTCTTGACATTTCCAATTTGCTTGACTGAATGCTTGGTGTCATCACCTATTTGTACCTCATGATTTCCCTTTGGTTCTTCAAGATCAGACAGTAGTGCTACATTCCCTGCCAAATGATTTGAACAATCTGAGTCAATGTAAAAGAGATGCTCATCATCTTTACCTTGCTTGGATGTCATGTTCATAATGAGACCTCCCTCTTGTTTGTCCATAGCTTCGTCTATGGAGGCCTCTTCCCCTTTGGTTCCTTGTATTTTTGTAGCATTCTTTAGTAGCATAGTTGTTGAGACCACATATGTTGCATGGTGAAGTATTGTAGGGTCTCCCCCTACCTTGCTTACCTCCTCTGCCCCTACCTCTAGCACCTCTTCCTCTTCCTACATAATTGGCTTGAGAGGTACTAGCCTCTTCATCTTGTTTCTTACTTTTACCTTTATCCTTAGCTTTATTCTTATCTCTATAAAGGGTAGAAGATTGGTTACCTCTTGAGTTGTCACCATTTCTATTGAGCTTTGCTTCATGGGTGAAGAGTTGTCCCATCAAAGTGTTGAGATCAGCTATCTGCATATCCATGTAGAGATCCATTGCAGTTGTGAAGGATTCCCACTTGTGATCAGTTTTAATCCCATTGATGATCTAGCTTAATATGTTCTCTTCCTCTATCTCTTCTCCAATGCTTGCAAGTTGGTCTGCAACATCGTTCATTTTGGTTACCTAGTCAGCCACTCCTTGCTTTGATTGCTTCTTGAGAGCTGCAAATGCCATCCACAACTGATTCTTCCTAGCTCTTGTGTTGGAGGAAAAGTATGATGAAAGCACTTCCAAAGTCTCTTGGGAGGTTTTATAGTTTCTAACATGAGGTAACAAGAAATCAGAGATTGAGTTTAGTAAATATGGCCTTGCAGGAGCATCCTTTGCACACCATGTCGTTAGCTTCTCTCGCTCTTCCCTTCTTGGTTGATTCTTGCCCTTGAAGATCGGCATGTCTTCATCTCTTGAGATGTATCCATATAGGCTTCTCCCTTGAAGGTATGCTTGCATCCTTAGGGGCCATGCTGAGTAATTGTTCCTGTCCAATTTGTCAATGAAGGATGGAAAACCATCTCCCATCTTGATTGTGCTTGCTCTAATACTTCTGTTGGAGGAGTTGGTGGATAATTACAAGAGATCAGTTGGTGTAGCTGAATCCTACTTCACACTGACTACAAGTGATGGTTGGAGAGTGTTGTGGGCCTCCTTAACTAGCTAATAAGCATAAATGATCATATATGTTTCTTGGAAGATGATACACAAATGCTAGGATCAAAACAGATAGGTAGGCATATGATTCAATGCATAAAACTTGCTATTTGGGTTGAGACACTTGTTCATTGTTTTACTCAATTATCTGAGTATGATAGCAATTAGTAAAAATCCTTTTGGGGAGCTTCAATTAGCTTAACAAGATACCATTCATGAGTGGAATCACCTAAAATGATAACTATGTTTAGCAAGTTAAGCAACACTCCCAATGTTTACGGGCTTAGATAGTCACAGACCAGTGAGCATTAATCGAAGGATATCTAACGATAGAGAGAACCAAATTCAATGAAACTTTGTAGGATCAAAATAGACAATATGCTGAAGATGGCACACTTTGAATCATGCAAAATGATGCACTACATAGTGAGATCAACTCAAACAAAGTCACAGTTTTGCTAGATTCTGATAGAGATATGAGAGTAGGGAGTAATGAACATGTATTGACTAAATCATGTAAAATTACAAAGTCATTGACAATACGGCATTGCTCAATGAGTGTAGGATGAGAGAGCTATGAGGTGAGCTCCTCTTCTCAATGAAATTAAATGGAAATGATCTCAAAACCTCAAGATACACGCGGGATTTTCCTCTTAACTTTTATAGCTTTGTATTGGAGCCAAGAATTTGAATTCAAATAAAAACCTCACCTAAAAGTAATCCTTAAGTATATGATTGATTCTCTCTTGACTTTAACTACCAAATGATACGAGATTCCAAGCTTCGTAACTCCTGGTAGGTCTACATCACTTTTACAATGGAGTAATTAGACTCAAAGTTACAAGAGGTTGTACATATGAAGCTTCTCAAGTGATATGCTAATACATCAAGCTTATGTGTATTCATCAAGTATGTAGCCTTGTGCTTAATTGAACCAATAATCATGTGGCTGACCTTCACTACTATGTTTCATAGCTAACAAATGCTCATTTTCTAAATTGGTTGAGGAGTTAGCATAATTACCTTGACCTTTGTATTTTTCCCACCTTGCTTTTGCCAACAATCTTTTGACATAGTGTCCTTGCTTCCCACAATTAAAGCATCCATTTGCGTTGGGGTGTCCTCTATCTCCATATCTTCCTCCTTCACCTCTTGCTCTTCCTCTTGATGATTGAAATTCATCTTCCCTTGATTGACTCCCTTGATAGCTATGGGTGCCTTGTTGGTAGTTTCTTCTACCTCTTCCTCTTAAACCACCTTTGTTGGCTTTCCCTCTTCCTCCTTTGCCTCCATAGAAGAGTTGTTCTTGGCTTCCCCTTGACTTGTTTCCTCCATGGTTGACCTCCTTAGTGACCATAAGAGAAGTTGCTCAAAATTGTATACTGAATGCCCTACATACAAAGAGGTTGTGAATGCCTTGTATTTATCAACTTCTCTAAGTCCATTAAGTGTGCTCACAACTAGGTATTCATCATCTATGACACTTTCTATTGAACCAAGTGCATTGAAGATCTCTTTCACTTTAAATATGAAGTTTTTGATAATAGGATTTGATGACTTCTTGAAAATTTTTAGCTCATTCTTGAGCTGATTTTTCTAGACCTTGTAGAGGTAGAGTACAACCTTTATAAACACTCCCAAACCTTCTTGGATGTATCTAGGTCTTGAATAGGATATATCATGGAGTTGATTATGTGTTGATATGGAATGAAGATCACTCTCCTATCCCTTTCTTCCCACTCTCTAATGGCTCTCCTTTGATTATGAGTAGGTGTATGTGGATATATGTATGGCTTCACCTCAGTACCACTAACCCACCCCAAAAGACCCTTTCCCATGAGGAAGTTAGATATTATAAACTTCCAAGTTTGGTAGTTGCTCTTTTCACGATTTTAAATTGGAGTATTATACTTTTCCATTGTGTGTGAGATTATAAATTAGAACCTAATCCCTCCTTGGACTCTGATAGATGTGACAAAGGATGATATGTTACATTTGCACAAGAGCCTCCAATTTTCTTGAAGCTTTGATGATGAAAGAAGAATGCCTTTGCTTTAAATGCTTCTTGAAATCTTCTTGGTCTTTGCTTAAATCCTTGGCCCTCAAGATACTTCAAGACATCCAGTTGATGTCCAACAATGCTTAGTGTTGAGCTTTGATATTAGTGATGGAGTATATCCACTCCTAGTTGTAGCAGAGGAATGATAGGCCATTCCTAGGATGAAATTCTTCACTACCACAATCCACCAAAATTTGAATTTCTCTGTGGGACACATAATTGAACCTATGAAATTTTTCACACTCGCAATAGGCTCTCTATGGTTCCCAAAAAGCCATAGATCACTAAATTTGGACAATGTTACATATGTCAACAACCTTGCATAAGAGAGAGAAGATTCTGCCCAAAATAATAGCTTATAGCTATGTGTACTTCCTCACACACATATATTGTGGAATATGTAGAGATAGACCAGAAAGCTTTCAAGCTCAATGTAAAAGAGGATAAGGAATACTTGAGACTAAGGTTATATTCAAATAACGCTAATATACAAGAGATTCAAGACGATCTATTTTGCGCATGAAACATACAACTACACAAAGAGATATGGATGATCAAAATCCCGATGTTTCTCCATCAAGTTAGATGGAATCTTGAGGTGAAAAATTTGTGGAAAAATGGTTGTAGACTTTAACAAAAAATTAAAAAAATTCATGCTTGAATTAAGCTTTGGTTCACACACACTTGAGCTTGTAAATTTCTAATAAAGGTGCCAACCACTACAAATGGACATTGAGTTGCAAGAGGAGGTGTCACCGAATAGATAGGTCACCTAATGAGAGAAAGAGGTGGTAAGTTCCACTTGTTGAGTTAGACATGCTAGCATATGACTCATACCATATGGCTTTTTCAAATTTTTGATGGGCACGTGCTTACACAAGTTGGCCTTTTAGTAGCTTCTAACTTGCCCAAGCGAAGGTATCCATCCATATCCTAATTATTTTACTTAAAGCATCCCTCTTTGCCAAAAAGCAAGTTGATATTGCCCAAGTGGACTCCCAAATCTCAGTAGGAAAAAGGACCTTCTAGCTTGCCTCAAGCAAGTGCACATTGCGCAAGGGCAATCCTAGTCTCCTAAGGGAGGAGGCCTTCGAGGAGCCACTCACCAAAGCAAGGCCATGATCCCTTATAGTGCTTCCCATGTTGCCTTTCAAGAGCCACTCATCCGTAATGCCTTCGTGGTTGCCCATGAGCACACATGCCCAAATGGTTTCATCCTATCCCAAACACATTAATGTCCCCCATCCAAACTTGACCAATGGTCACTTTTTCAAGTATATATGTAGTCGATTTTTTTACATATATAGTAGCCTTCTTCATGGTCTCGCTTTCTTCATGTATGGTTTCCTCTTTTATGTAGACTCGTCTTCTCCATGGTCCCCTTTCTTCATGTATGCTCATATTTTGTACATATATAGTTTTCTTCTTCATGATTGTGCTTTCTTCATGTAGGGTTGTCTTGTTCATGTATGGTCGTCTTTTGCATGGTTGCCCGTTCTTCATCTATGGTCCCCCTTCATACATGTATGTTTTCTTAAAAATCATACATATTGTGTACTATAGTCTCATCACTAGAATTCTACCTATGGACATTAATATACCTTTAATAAATCATAAATCTCAAAAAGGAAGATAGAAAGAAAAAATGTACAAAAGAATGGTCCTAGCACCCATGGGACCCCTGAATCCCACAAATCAGGGGTTGCTCAAAAACCCTACTAGAATGAAATAGCATTACAAAGAAGTTTAATAAATCTTTCGTCCCCCTCATGGGCGCCTAGTTGAATTTAATCTTGTTGCTCACGATAAAGAACACTCTATGATGTCTAAATGGTAGGGATTTGTTACAATTGGAAATTATTTATCCTAGATATTTTTTGATCCACCATTCTTTAGGAGGCTTGCCAAATTTGGAATCGCACCTCTATTTCTAGATCTTGATGGCCTCGCCTCTTACAGAATTCCACACTACTGACAAATAATATGTAGCTTCACACAAACTTTATTGCTTCTAGGTTATCTAACCCTATAGCTAGAGGATTCTCCTATGGGCCCACGAGATTCACATAGAATTGGGGGGCAAAAAGAAGAGGTTTCCCAAGTCTTAATTGCCATCTATGCAATGTTTATACCATGGAGGAGCACCTCAACTTTTGTTATCTTTTGCATTGTTCCATATTGCCTAGTGGAGGATTTGCCACATATGAAACACTTTTTTTTTATCTCAATGAGGGGATGCGAGAAGGATTGGAATTTAAAATCCCACCTTAAATTGGACCAATTCATACACCAACTCCCATTGTTTGTGAATCCTATGCATTGAAGTTTCTCCACAATGGACACCAATATTCATATGCCACTCTCCTAGCCGAGTCAATGTCCTCAAATTTGAGCCTTTGGATTGTGTCTTGGTCTAGAGGTAATTCCATGAATGGAACCCTTTTTTCCAAAGATTCCTAGATTTTTGGAGGCTCCATGAATAAACCACACTAATGCCTTTGATAGGGAATGAATTTGAATCACTTTGTCTAATATAAGCTACCCATTTCTAGTCTTCATTGATCTTGATATAGTGATTCATCTAGTTTGACCTATTTCATAGAGTATAAACTAAGCTTGAGCCTCTTCGATGTTAGAATTTTAGCAATCTCAAGTGTGATAACTCATGCTAAGTTGAAGTGCCACATCAATCACACTTTTTGGTAGGATATACAACCACTTTTCCACAAGTTTCCTCAGCTCTTTACTCACCTAATTGATGGAGAAAAGTCGGGATCATTTGCAGGGCATTTTTGAATTCAAATCTACAACTACCTTTTTGAGCATTATATAAGCAAACACATGGAGCAAAGATGTGGCCATCATCCTCTACCATTTGAGCACTTGTAGGCTCTCATTAGGAGTGTTTACTTCAGGTCTAAGCTATCCCCTAGCTAAGCAAATCCCTTGCTTGCTGGAGTTTTCTCATAGGAAGTGATCTTTGATCACCAATATCTCTTTGTGTAGTAGTCATATTCATTTGCAAGATGGCTCATTTTGTTCCTATGATTGTAAGCTTTCTTTTGGATGTAATCTTAGTATCAAGTTTTCATTACTCTTGAGTATATTGAGCTTGAAAGCTCTCTAGTCTGATCTCTACATATTTCCAAATATATGTGTGTTGGAAGGTACACATAGGTGCAAGCTACTAGTTTGGGCAGATTTTGTCTTGTGCAAGGAGTTTGGCATAGCTCACATTATCCAAATTGAGTGACATATGGCTTTTTGGAAAGCCTAGAGAGTCTATTTGTACTGTGAAAAATTGCATAGGTTCAATCTTTAGTTCCATAGAGCAATTCAATTTTTGGTGGACTGTGGTAGTGAACTGTTTGGTCCTAGGAAGGGCCTATCATTCTTTTCCTGCAACTTGGAGTGGATATACTCCATCGGTGGTATCAGAGCTCATCATTGAGCATTGAAGACATCAAGAGGAGGCCTTGAAGTTTCTTGAGAGCCAAGGATTGAAGCAAAGTCCAACAAGATTTGAAGAAGGATTTGAAGCCAAGGAGAGCTTCTATCATCATCGAAAGTTGACAACAAGTGGAGAATCTTATGGGATGGTAACATATAATTCTTTCTCACATAAGAGGATTAGGATCTACATATAGTCGCATACACAATGGGAGAACATAATACTCTGATTGAGAAGCTTGAGAAGCTCAATTACCAACCTTGGAAGTTTAGAATCTCTAACTTGCTCATGGGAAAGGGTCTTTGGGGGTTGGTTAGTGGTACTGAGGTGAAGCCATACATAGAATCCACATAAACGTACTGAAAATCAAAGGAGAGCCATTAGAGAATGGGAAGAAAGGGATATGACAGTGATCTTCATTCTTTCTCAACACATAAGCAACTCCATGGTAGGTCATATCCAAGACCTAGATACATCTAAGGAAGTTTGGGAGTGTTTGGAAAGGTTGTACTCTACCTCTACAAAGGTTAGAAAAATTCAGCTCAAGAATGAGCTCAACAACCTTAGGAAGTCATCAAATCAGAGCATTAATGACTTCATACTCAAAGTAAAACAGATCTCGAATGCACTTGGTTCAATAGGATGCATTGTAGATGATGATGACCTAGTTGCCCACACACTTAATCGGCTTAGAGAAGATGATAAATGGAAGGCATTCACAACCTCTCTGTATGTAAGGGATTCATTACCAGATTTTAAGCAACTTACTTCTCTTATGGTGACTGAGGAGCTCAACCATGGAGGCAAAAAGTCAAAGGGGAGCCAAGACCAACTCTTCTATGCCGGCAAAGGAGAAAGAGGCAAAGGCAATAGAGGTGCTTCAAGGGGAAGAGGTAGAAGCAACTACTAACAAGGCAGTCAAAATTATCAAGGGAGTCAATCAAGCCAAGATGAAGGTCAATCATCAAGAGGAAGAGCAAGAGGACAAGGTAGAGGAGGAAGATATGGAGGTCGAGGCTACTCCAACTCAAATGGATGCTTCAATTGTGGGAAGCAAGGACACTATGCCAACGATTGTTGGCAAAAGCAAGGTGGAAACAATTACAAAGGGCAAGGTAATTATGCTAACTCCTCACCAAATTAAAAAAATGAGCATTTTTTAGCTATGAAGCATGTGAAGAGATGGATAGGTATGTGCTTGAAGATGAAGAGGTGTTGCAAAATCCTTGATCTACACCAGCCAAATGAACTCCAAGATTATATGGTGGGCCCTTTTATATTTCCAATGGATGTATTAGACACCCTATGTACCTTGAAATATCACTCTCAAAAAGATAGATCAAAACAGATAAGTTGGAGTTAGCTCAGAGGTGAAGAACTTGCTATTTTGGTTCATACACCTATCCGCTGTTTTGCATAATTCTCTGAGAACAGCATCAATTAGCTTAATTCCTCTTAGGGAAGTCTAGTCAACTTAAAGAGCTAACTTTCAAGAGTAATCTCATCAAAAATAATAAACCACACACTGAGAATGAGTTTTAACAAGTGATGACATCATCCCGATTTTCACGGGCTGCTATAGTTTGAGACCAGTGAGCAGAAAAATGAACATAACTCAAAATGTAGGAATCCAATGATTATGAAAATTTGTATGGTTATACTAGAAAGATGAATCAAACAAGCTTTAAATAATTGAATTTGGATGAGTAACCACTGAGAAATGGCTCTGACAAGATGAGTGAAAAAGTCGGGTACCTGACAGAGAAGTGAAGATGAACAGACACTGTTGACTTCAATTGAACATAACTGAAGATTGCAACATCCAAATGACATGAAAATTTGTGAGCATATAGTACTTACAGAGCTAACTTTAACAAGTTAAATCACTGAAAATGATGCACCAAGCGTAGAGAAACCATCTCTGCAATCTGACTGAGAAAACTGAGAGTAATGGGAGTGAGTAGTATACTTCACAAGAACATGGAAATATGAACTCAAATAATCATGAAAATGAAAGTATATTGCTTGTACAATACAATGACTTACTAATACATATGTGTGCCTTGTAATCACACCTTGATATGACATAAAGCTCAGCTCTTGGAGGTCTTCACATAGGTCTCTCTAACCACGACTAAAACTGCCATCTATTTATAGTTGAGTTTGGGAGGCTAACTTCCCTCAATCACTCTCCAATCAATCAATGATTGATTTGATTCTCTACCTACCACAAATCACGAATTCGTGGCTCCTCTTTCCATTTTTGATCAAGTGGACTCAACCACTTAAGATTCTTTCACTTTTACATTAAGTAAACTCTTCAAAAGTTACAAGAGGTAGTTCACAAGTGAACTTTGCATAGTCTTCATTTTAAAGCTTCTTCTATGACTTTGTGGGACTCAAGCCAATACTTAGGCTTGTCATAGACTTGCTCCAATAGCTCCCCCTCAAGCCAAGTATGCTTTAGGTCTTCAATCTTCCAAGATTACCTGCAAACCAATCATAGCCTTGAATTTGCAAAGCTTTGTACCATCCAATGCTTTGGTTAGAATATGTGCACATTGTTGATGAGTGGACACATATGATATTTGAATCTCTTTGCTTAGAACCTTCTCTCCTTGCATGAAAAATAGGATTAGCAGCTAAGTGAATAGAACTCATATTGTCACCAAAAATAGTTGGAGTTCCAAACTCCAATACAAGATCTTTGAATAATGTCTTCATCCACATAGTTTCCTGAGTAGCTATGGCAAGACCTCTATATTGAGCTTCAGTAGAAGAGAGAGCAACTGTGGGTTGCTTCTTGGATGACCATGAAATAAGCTTTGAACCTGCAAAGGTAAGATAACCTGAAGTGCTCCTTCTATCTTCCTTGGAGCCAGCCCAATCTGCATTAGAAAATAGCTTCAAACCTAAATCAGATACATAAGGATAATAAAGTCCTTCATTTATGGTTCCTTTGAGATATTTGAGTATCCTTTTGGCAGCATCCATATGTGGTTTCCTTGGTGTGTGCATAAATTGACTTAGCACACTCACACTGTAACATATATCTACTCTTGTCAATGTGGCATAGTTGAGACTACCCACTAGACTTTGATATGATGTGATCTCCTCTATGAGTTCACCTTCATGTGAGCTCAATTTGTGATTGACCTCCATTGGAGTACCTGCAATCTTACAATCTTGCATCTTGAATTTTGCCAACATGTCCTTAATGTACTTTCTTTGAGTGAGAAACAAACCATGATCTTTGTAGACAACTTCCAAACCTAGGAGGTAGGTAAGTGAACCCAAATCACTTATCTTGAACTCTTCTCTCATCTGATCTTTGATCTTCTTCATACCATCTGCATCATTTCCTATCAATATAATATCATCTACATATACACATAAGTAGATGACCTGAGAGTTACTCTTTTTGATAAAGAGTGAAGGATCTGCCTTGCTTGGTTGAAAGCCTTTGTCCTGCAAGAATGAAACAAGCCTGAAATTCCAAGCTCTTGAGGCTTGCTTGAGACCATACAATGCTTTTTTAAGTTTACACACATAATCAGGATAAACTTGATTCTCAAAACCAGGTGGTTGTGCCATATATACCTCTTCTGTTATCCAACCATTCAAGAATGCATTCTTTACATCTAGTTGAAGTATCTTCCAATTCTTGGAAGAGGCAATACTAAGCAAAACCCTAATAGTAGGCATCTTTGCCACAGGAGAGAAGGTCTCCTCATAATCAATTCCCTGAGTTTGTGCAAAGCCTTTTGCTACAAGGCTTGCCTTATACCTGTTAATGGAACCATCAGAATTCTTCTTAAGTTTATAGACCCATCTTGATCCTATTACCTTCATAGATGAAGTCTTGGGCACCAAATCCCAAGTGTTGTTTTCCTCAAGTGCTTCAATCTCTTCCTTCGTTGCATGCTTCCATTCTGTTTTTGCTTTGGCCTCTTCAAATGATGATGGCTCCTCTTGGTTTATGTCCTGTGCTATGTAGATAGAATGTTTAGTTACTAATGAGGTGTCAAACCCATACCTTTATGGTTTTTTCTTTTCCCTCATAGATCTTCTTAGGCCATGATGTAATGATTCTGCCTCATGTCCAAGTTCTTGCAATTTTGCTTTACCTTTAGACTTCCATGCTTTGATCTTTTCCATCTGAGATTCTTCATCATCCTCTGAGGTGTCTTGTTCTTCAATCTTTGGTTGTTCTCTACCAAGCTTTGGAAAATCTTCTTCAAGATTGTATGGTAAATTGACCTTCCTACATGAATCTTCATACCATGAATTGTTTTCATCAAAAACTACATCTCTGCTTACCAAGAATCCTTTGTTGGTAGGGTTGTATGATCTGTAGCCCTTTTGATTGTTTTCATATCCAATAAATACACACCTTTCTGCCTTTGGATCCATTTTGCCTCTAACCTGTGAAGGAACATGAGCAAAAGCAATACATCCAAAAATTTTACAATGATCTAAACTTGGTCTTCTTCCATTCCAAGCCTCATATGGAGTCATCCCATCAAGGGATTTTGAAGGCAACCTGTTAATCAAGTAAGTGGCTGTAGATACAGCCTCAGCCCATAAGTAATTAGGTAAATGCTTTTCATTTAACATAGACCTTGCAGCTTCAACAATTGTCCTATTCCTCCTTTCTGCCACTCCATTTTGCTCAGGAGTGTACTTTGTAGTTACCTCTCTTTTGGTTCCTCTTTCTTGAAGAAAAGAATCAAACTCATGGGAGAAGTATTCTCCCCCTCCATCTGACCTTAGCCTTTTTAGTGATTTACCTGTTTGATTCTCCACAAGAGCCAAATATCTTTTGAAACATGAAAAAACTTCATCTTTGTGTTTCATAAAGAATAGGATAGTCCATCTGCTGCAATCATCAATAAAGGAGACATAATACCTTGATCCAGATATTGAAGCTTCCTTGCTAGGTCCCCATACATCTGTATGAACCAACTCCAAGAGATCTCCATGCATATAACCTTTCTTCATGAATGGTAACCTGTGAGACTTTCCAATTTGACATGCACTACACTTATAAATCATATGTTGTTTTGACAAATTAGGGAGTCCAAGTACACTTTGGTCCCTGCAAATTTGCTTTAATGACCTTTCACCAATATGTGCTAACATTTTGTGCCATACTTCCAATTTTGTGAGTGTCTGACTACCATAATTAAAGAGAGCAATGTTTCTAGTGTCCTGTAATTCAAATGTGAACAATCTACCTGTCTTTTCACCTTTTGCAAATTTTTTGAATCCTTGACTTGGATCTTCAACAAATGCTCCTGCCTTTGTGAACCTGACTTGCAACCCTTGCTCTACTATCTGCCCAACACTTATCAAATTCTTTGTAATGGTAGGGACATAGAGTACCTTACTGAGTAGGTTGATGTTTCCATCAGGTGCTTTGACATTGCCTATTTTCTCCACAGGATGTTTTGTATCATCTCCTGTTTGTTCCTCATGCTTATTCCTTGGATCTTCTAAATCTGATAGGAGTGCCACATTTCCTGCCACATGATTTGAACAACCTGAATCTATGTAGAAAACATGCTCATCAGATTTACCTTGTGGCATAGCCATGTTCATGATCAATAATGAATCCTCTTTGTTTGAGTCTTCTGTGTAGTTATTGTAGTCTCTCCTTCCTTTGTAGCCTCCTTGATAGTTTGAATGATTGTAGTTGTTGTAGTTGCCATTATAATTGTTGAACCTTCCTCTTGAGTAGCCATAACTTCCTCTATTGTATCCTCTGCCTCTTTGATTCCTGGAATTCCTAAAGCAACTTTTAGTTGTATGATTAGTTAATCCACAAATAGAACATGAGTTGGAGTCTTGGGATCTCCCCCTGCCTTGCCTACCTCCTCTTCCTCTACCTCTGCCATGTCTTCCTCTACCTGCATAGTTAGCTTGATATGTACCTGCTTCATCATCCACTTTCTTTGCCTTTCCTTTGTTATCTTTGGAATTGCTTTTATCAATGTATAACGCTGAAGATTGATTACCTTTATAGGTTTCTCCATTTTTGATAAGCTTTTCCTCTTGAGTAAGTAGTTGTCCAATGAGTGTATTGAAATCAGGTACATGCATGTCCATGTACAAATCCATAGCTGTGGTGAATGCTTCCCACTTGTCATCTGCCTTCAAGCCATTGATGACCTGCCTTACAATTTGCTCTTCATCTATTACCTCTCCAATGCTTCCCAACTGATCCGCTATATCCTTGAGCTTTGTGACAAAATCAGTCACATTTTGTTTGGGAGCCTTCTTGAGAGTTGTGAAATCCAGCCATAGTTGATGCTTCCTAGCTTTGATACTTGAAGAAAAGAAAGCTTCAAGTGCATCCCACACTTCTTGAGATGTCTTACAACTTCTAATGTGAGGCAACAAAAAATCTGAGATAGAGTTGAGGAGATAAGACCTTGCAAGTGCATCCTTGGAGCACCATGTGCTCAATCTTTCTTGCTCTTCTTATGTTGGTTGACTTTTGTTCCTGAAACTTGGCATAACTTCATCTCCAACCACATAACCATATAAACTTCTACCTTGGAGATAAGATTCCATTCTTAATGACCAAGCTGAGTAGTTACCTCTGTCCAATTTGTCAATTGATGAAGGAAATCCATCTTCCATGTTGTCCAACCTTGCTCTGATACCACTGTGAAGAGATGGATAGGTATGTGCTTGAAGATGAAGAGGTGTTGCAAAATCCTTGGTCTACACCAGCCAAATGAACTCCAAGATTATATGTGGGCCCTTTTAGCTTGCCAATGGATGTATTAGACACCCTATGTACCTTGAAAGATCACTCTCAAAAAGATAGATCAAAACGGATAAGTTGGAGTTAGCTCAGAGGTGAAGAACTTGCTATTTTGGTTCATACACCTGTCCACTGTTTTGCATAATTCTCTGAGCACAACAGTAATTAGCTTAATTCCTCGTGGGGAAGTCTAGTCAACTTAAAGAGCTAACTTTCAAGAGTAATCTCATCAAAAATAAAAAACCACACACTGAGAATGAGTTTTAACAAGTGATGACATCATCCCGATTTTCACGGGCTGCTACAGTTTGAGACCAGTGAGCCAAAAAATAAACATAACTCAAAATGTAGGAATCTAATGATTATGAAAATTTGTATGGTAATACTAGACAGTAATATGAATCCAATAAGCTTTAAATCATTGCATTTGAATAAGTAACCACTGAGAAATGGCTCTGACAAGATGAGTGAAAAAGTCGGGTACCTGACAGAGAAGTGAAGATGAACAGACACTGTTGACTTCAATTGAGCATAACTGAAGATTGCAACATTCAAATGACATGAAAATTTGTGAGCACATAGTAGACTTACAGGGCTAACTTTACCAAGTTAAATCACTGAAAAGGATGCACCAAGCACAGAGAAACCATCTCTGCAATCTGACTGAGAAAACTGAGAGTAATGGGAGTGAGTAGTATACTTCACAAGAACATGGAAATATGAACTCAAATAATCATGAAAATGAAAGTATATTGCTTGTACAATACAATGACTTACTGATACATATGTGTGCCTTGTAATCACACCTTGATATGGCATAAAGCTCAGCTCTTGGAGGTCTTCACATAGGTCTCTCTAACCACGACTAAAATTGCCATCTATTTATAGTTGAGTTTGGGAGGCTAACTTCCCTCAATCACTCTCCAATCAATCAATGATTGATTTGATTCTCTACCTACCACAAATCACGAATTCGTGGCTCCTCTTTCCCTTTTTGATCAAGTGGACTCAACCACTTAAGATTCTTTCACTTTTACATTAAGTAAACTCTTCAAAAGTTACAAGAGGTAGTTCACAAGTGAACTTTGCATAGTCTTCATTTTAAAGCTTCTTCTATGACTTTGTGGGACTCAAGCCAATACTTAGGCTTGTCATAGACTTGCTCCAACAAAGCATAAAAGTGAAGGTCAACCACATGATGAGGCGTGGTATATAGATAGGGCTTGTAGTAACCACATGTCAGATAAAGAGGACTACTTCAACAATCTTCAAGCACCCAAGCAAAGAGGCTTTGTGGAGTCAGGATACAACACAGAGCATGAGATACAACAAATGGGAGTCTGTTGGAAAGATGGTTGAAAAGGGATACCAAGTCAAGTTCAACCACAAAGGATGCTTTATTGAAGACCCAAGGAATGGCTATGAGCTGATATCCAAAGGAAAGAACGAAGGAAGGATGTTCACTCTTGACATTGGCAAAGGACAAAGCAACAAGGGAATGTTCATCAACTATGGAGACAAGAAGATTCGAGATTTGGATTTGTGGCATAAAAGGTGTGGTCACATCAACATTCAAAGGTTGAAACACATGGAGAAGAGGCAATTGGTAAGAGTTTTACCACATTTTTCATTACAAATGTTGCATGAGATGTGTGAAGCTTGTCAACTAGGCAAGTCTACTAGGCAACCCTTCAAGAAGAGTGGATATGTAGCACATGGTGTGTTAGACCTTGTGCACACAGATGTGTGGGGGCCAACCAAAGAGCCCTCTCTTGCAGGGAATAGGTACTTGGTAACCTTCATAGATGACTACTCAAGAAAAGTATGGTTGTATTGTATAAATCAAAAATCATATGTGTTTGATGTATTCAAATGATTCAAGGCACAAGTTGAAAAGGAGACAGGTTGCTATATCAAAACTCTAAGGTCCAATGGAGGGGGATAATACTTCTCCCATGCTTTTTGTGATTTCTTGTAGGACCAAGGTATAAAGAGGCAAATCACTTGCAGGTATACTCCCCAACAAAATGGGATGGCAGAGAGGAAGAATAGGTATATTGCTGAAATTGTTAGGAGTATGTTAAATGAAATGATTGGGCAGATGCTCTATCTACTACTGTTTCCTTGATGAATAGGTGTCCCACATCAGGGGTACATGACATGACACATGAGGAGCCATGGAGTGGAAGGAACCCATACCTTTCACACATTAAAATATTTGGTTGTGTATGCTACACACATGTGCCACAAGTCTTGAGAGGTAAGATGGATGCAAGGGCTGAAATATGTATGTTTCTTGGTTATGCTATGGAGCAAAAAGGGTACAGGTTCTACAATCTTAATACAAAGGAGTTAAAGGTATCTAGAGATGTAGTCTTTGATGAACTCAAACCATGGTATGCTTCCAAAGTTCCATTGCAAGATGAACATATTGAAGAGGCAAAGAGAAGATATGAAGCTAGGTTTCAAGATAGCTTGGAAATGAGTGGTCCAAGCATACAAAGGAGTTCAAGCATGGATTCAGCCCATCAATCACTGAATAAAGGAAAGGCAAGATTGGTAGAGCTTGATGAAGATGGACATGAAGTTGAAGACTTTGAAGAACCTATGTAAGAAGGGGGAGCTACATCAAAAGCAGAAATCAAGGCACCAAGGCAAAGAAGGTTCATTCCACCGAAAGGAGAAGAAAGGAGGTCAACAAGGGTAAAACATCCAATCTCAAGGTTTTTTTTATGATAGTTATATTCCTAGGCATTATGCTTTCATGACTAAGGTTATCAATGATCATGAACCTTCTACCTATGAAGAGGCCAAAGACACAAAGGAGTGGCAAGAAGCTATGGAAGAAGAGTACAAAGCCCTTGAAGACAACAACACATGGAGTCTTGTTACAGGACAAGGAGGGATGAAGGTACTTGGCAAAAAATGGGTCTATAAAGTCAAGAGAAATTCTGATGGTTCAATTGCTAGGTACAAAGCAAGGCTTGTGGCAAAAGGATTTGCTCAATCCTATGGATCATGTGGAGGGCATTTTTGAATTCAAATATACAACTACCTTTTTGAGCATTATATAAGCAAACACATGGAGAAAAGTCATGGCCATCCTTCTCTACCATTTGGGCACTTGTAGGCTCTCATTAGGAGTGCTTACTCTAGGTCTAAGCTAGCCCCTAGCTAAGCAAGCCCCTTGCTTGCTGGAGTTTTCTCAAAGGAAGTGATGTTTGATCACCCATATCTCTTTGTGTAGTAGTCCGATTCATTTCCAAGATAGCTCATTTTGTTCCTATGATTGTAAGATTTCTTTTGGATGTAATCCTAGTATCAAATTTTCATTACTATTGAGTATATTGAGCTTGAAAGCTATCTGGTCTGATCTCTACATATTCCCAAATATATGTGTGTTGGAAGGTACGCATAGGTGCAAGCTACCAGCTTGGGTAGATTTTGGTCTGTCTTGTGCAAGGAGTTTGACATAGCTCACATTCTCCAAATTGAGTGTCCATGGCTTGTTGGAAATCTTAGAGAGGCTATTTGTACTATGCAAAATTTCATAGGTTCAGTCGTCAGGTCCAAAGAGCAATTCAATTTTTGGTGGACTGTAGTAGTGAACTGTTTGGTCCTAGGAAGGGCCTATCATTCTTCTGCTACAACTAGGAGGGGATATACTCCATCACTTGAGTCACCAGATAGAGGGAGAATAGAAGATTAATAAGACCACTCCATGTTGGTAGGCCTAGTAGGCTAAGAGAGCTCTTCTTTTTGAAAATAAGTTTGGCCCAAGAGGCTTCCCTATTGCTCCAGGCTTTAATTAGCTAAATGGTGGCCAACATATTGGCCATTTTATCAATGTCAGGAAGGCCCAAAACCATTTTTTTTGTTTTCGGATTATACAAGTAGTCCATTTCACTTTTGGAACACCTCTCCTATTAGGGTCGCCCATCAAGAGAAACCTCATCCCAATTCTTTCTAGTTTAGAAATCTCTTGGTCCTTTCCTCTCCAAGAGGATAAGATGTATATAATCAAAGAAAGAAGGAATATGTTAACCAGCATAGCTTGCCTAAAAATTTGATCTCCATACCTTTCTAGTGTGGCAACATTTTATCAAGTTTTGAAACAACCTAGTTCCATCACTAACCCATCAAAACTTCGAAACCCATTGTAATACCTAACAAGTAAACAATTTGACATCAAGGGGTCAATTCATAAACATGGTCAATCACGATTTGAGGTGGATTCCTAATAATAGACTTAAAAGGGTTTTAGAGTGGATAATTTTGAAGCCTAATTCCTCACAAAAAATTATCAATGCAACACCAAAAGGTATCAATGCTCCTTGGATAATTATGTACAAAATCATTCATGTCATTGCAAGAGAATCTCATGATTATCTAGTCTTGATTGAGGGGAAGAACAAGGCATTGAATAATACCTAAGCATGCATGATGTTTAGTTAGGAAGCTTAGAGCATCTGTAGCAATTGCAAAAAGAAGAGGAGCCAAGGGGCATCCTTGTATGTGAGAAACTAATTTTGTCTAGATTTCGTATATTTTAGAAGATGAAAAGAAATTTTTTGGTGATTATGTTGCTTTTCAAAGTGCCCAATTGCCAACTAGATATTTTGAATTCATTTTCAGGATTCACAAGGATTAGGAACAGTGGCTATGAGCCTAGAGGATCAATTAAAATTTGCTTCCAAAGCTTTGAAGAACATTAGGGAAGTGTATTGGAGTCATTTCTTTCACTTTAAATACTTGATTTTCTTTTTTCAGTTTCTTATTCATAAAGTATTTGCTTGCATGTGATGTTTCTAATCAAATTTTCATCATGGTTAGAAGAGAAGAGGAACCTATGCAGACTACACTTCTTCGCACTCTAAAGGATAATTATCTTAGGGATACACCTTCGCTTAAAGACTTGAGGTGATATATATTCATAGGGGATGATACAAATCTAAACAAGGATGCAATGTACACTTTTCTTTAAAAGTATATTGACTTTCATAAGTTAAAAGGAACCTGACCTTAGTATCAAGTTCTTGAAGGGAATCTTTTTCTTGGACCATGCACAAAGAAATGGTGGACGAGTTTTAGAGAATCTCAAGCTCTTCCCATAGATACGACTCAATTTGAAGATCTTTTCTTGAAAGAGTTTTTACCTCAGAATGAGGAAGAGTGTAGTTGGGATGTGTGGGATAGAGTGATGCAAAGAGGTAGACCTTTATCTGTTTACCTTTCCCATTATGCAGAGATTGTGCTTAAACTAAAGGATATATATGACTTCCAAAAAGTATGAGGGTTTGTAAGAGGGCCTGACAAAGCCACTAATCTTGAGGTCTACCATAATGCTCTTAAAACTTAAAAAAAGACGCTAACAAGTATGCTAATTTGTATGAAGACAATATTCATGCAACAATGGATGTACAACAAACATTGATACCCATGCAAGTGACCAAGTTCAAGAAAATGCTAGTCCCAAGAGAAAAAAAGAAAATCATAATGAGGGAACAAAGACGGCCTAGACTTACCACTAATGAGTTTGAGAAGGCCAAAAAGGATAACTTATGTTATAGGTGTCATTATCTATGATGCCAAGGGAAGATAAAAGAATATGCGATACTATGGTATCCAATTTGGAAATCAAGATGCAGAGATTTATCAATCACTTGGATTTCCAAATCATGAATATAGAAAGAGCATACACAATATTGGGTACATAATGGCTTTGGGGATTAGGGGTTAGACAAAAATAAAGTTATCAAAACAATACTTCAGAATGTTTTAAAGATAGAAGTACTTTTTAAATTCAAGGTGTAAGAGATGTACCTAGTAACCTATTATTTCATGCATCCAATTAGATACTTATTTTTATTTACATGATGTAAAAGATCTTTATGCTTTATTTGCTTTACATGTTCATCAGTTTGATGATGATCATGACATTTCATATGTATATATTTTTTATCATAATGTATAATTATAAAATTATATATATATATATATATATATATATATATATATATATATATATATATATATATATATATATATATATATATATATATATATATATATATATATATATATATAATCATAATTTAACTAGGGACAAGACTTTTTATTTATCTTTTTTTTTTCATGAAAATATGGGTAAAAGTTTTAAGAAAATAATATTTGAATATAAGGATGTATTTCCAATTTGATCTACCCAAAGGATTGCCACCTGCTCGGGGAGAAATTGATCATGACATTGACTTATTTGGTAACACTAAACCTGTCTGTAAGCCTCCTTACAAAATTTGTTTAGCATATCATTAAATAGTACAAAGTCAAATATAGTATGATTTGGCTAAAGGATTTATTAGATGTAATTATTCTCCATGGGCATTGGCAACACTTCTAGCAAAGATAGAATATGCCTCTACAAGACTTTGTATAGTGTATAGTGCATTAAATAAGGCAAATATTAAGAATAGGTTTCCAATGACTAGATTGGATGATTTATTGGACCTGTGACATGAAACTCAGTACTTTACTAAGCTTTTTTACGATCTCCATATCATGAGTTTAAAACAAAATTAGAAAATGTAATTAAGACTCCTTTTATGACTAGGTATGGGCATTATGAGTTCTTCCTAATGCTATTTGGTCTTACTAAGTCTCCTGTTAGTGTCATGAACAATGTTTTTCAGCCTTACCTAAGAAATTTTGTAGTTGTGTTACACAGGAAGGTCGTGTGGATTGGGAAGTCTAGTAGCATGATGAACATGAAAATCAAGTTATCAAGAATGTTTTTTCTTAACTAATTAGAAAATTGTTGACAGTTGTATTGACATTCATGGGGTGTGCACATGTGTTGCATGTATGAGCATGAGAATATGTAGGTACTTGTGCATGTGCGTCTAAGAGTACAAGAATGGATATGTGTGCAGATTACGATGTGTGGAATCTTGAAGTTGTTTTGCGATAGTCACATATATGTGGATAGGGATTCCATAGTGTTGGTGCGTGTGCATGCACTCCAAAATAAAGGTGTAAAATATAGCACGATGGCATACATAAGGTGATTGTGTGGATATACGCATGTGGTGTGGCGTAAATACATGAATGCATGTTGTCATTTGCTGAGGTTGCCATCGAAAGGAAGTTGTCTATCGGGCACATTTTTTATTATAGTTGTTGACTACGATTGGCCAATGTCATCTCGTACGTTCTCAACCGCTTAGTTCTGTACAACGATTTTGTCCATCAGCAGATATGGAGTTTTGTGGTGACGTTTGTGTTTAGTTTGAGTATACATCTTCTATGTAAAACTGTTGATCCTTGGTGTTGAGGTTTCAAGTGGTAAACCAGGCCCCGCATCTTGAAGGTGAGGGTTGAGGATGAAACGGTTTTGTACAAACTTGGAAAATAAAAAGTTATTCCAATTATTATTATTATTATTATTATTATTAGTTTATTATTATTATTATTATTTTTATTTTTATTTCTTTGGCCCTTGATAAGTGTGTCATTTTGGAGGAGAGAGATAGGATGCATGTCTCATTAAATGAATACGTTGAATCTGGTGATATTGTATTAGGAGACATTTTTTGGGCCTGTCGGCCTCTTGGTCGGCCTCCTCCCTGCATGCAATTGAGGGGGTTGCTCTCTCCCTCTGTTCCTCTGACCAGCCATGGAGGAGGAGTGGAGCGCTTGGCGGTGGTGCCAGGTGGGCACTGGGCAGGCTAACGACGATGATGATGATGGTGTAGCTAGCAAGATGTGCATGATCTTCGCTAGGAGGTTTCCAACTCCCACTTGCTCATTGAATGATCTGGCGTGTCTGCTGTGTGTGGACTCGTCAGCTCAGGGAACGAAGGAAAGGAATAGCTAGAAAAAAAAACATACCGACAACAACTCATACAAATCTCTTGATATATTGTCTGCCTCTCTGTATTATATTCCACGTTGCCCGCTGATCTGCAATGCAAGGCGCTCGAAGTTTGCATCCCCCCCCCCCCCCCCCCCCCCCCCGAATCTTCCAAACGCCAATCAAAGCTTCCTTGACGACTCACAAGTGAACCCACTCCCCTAGCTCAGTCCGGCAATTTAATGATTTGACTGCTTCTCTTTCCTTTTTATGCGTGATTTTGTGCACTTCTAGTGCGACCATGTAAACTATTTGTAGTTTCTTTTTGTGCATTTCTATGGCTCCGATCGTTGCATCTCTGTGCCCGTGCCTATGCTCCATCTGACTTGCGTATGTGAAGATTATAAGGATGGAAGGTATGGGGGAAGGTTATGAAGCATTTTTAGAGCGCCTGCAATCAGATTTTTCCGCTTCGAAAGGCCCCGCACAGAACAAAAACCCTTCAACAGGTACGGTTTTGAACCATGGTGCTGGGCCCAGTCCCTCTTCTGGCTTGAAGGGAAGCTCAAAGGTGAATCGTAGTCCGTTCCCCACTCATATGCTACCTTTACACATGCCTCATCCAAAGTACATCAGTTACCCATCACTTGCAAATGCATTTACTGTGAAGAAGGATTCATCATCATCATCTCCTACAATTGGTCGTCTTGATGTTGATGCAAGCAAGGATGACTTATCTTCTTCAGTGGGCTTTTCAGGAGTATCAAGGAATATGAGCTCTGATCTGAATGATGTCCCCGATGCACCCTGTAGGTGGACTACCCCAGGAGTGCCTCCTGTATTCGATGAAGATGTCAAGGATGATGATTTTATTTCAGACAAGAGGAGTGTGCGTCTTCAGAATAATAATTGCAATGAGGAGGTTCTTGAATCAAGCAGTGATTCAAACTGTCATCTGGTACAGTTTATCAAGTCGAAGGAACTGGCGCAGTTGTGCACCTTAATTCTGCAGTGGGATTGGTGCACTTTTTCTATTCTCAGCTTCCCAGTGACCGGTACTCTATTCTGAGACCATAATTCCGATTATGCATGCATGAGAAAGAGAATGGATGCGTGGAGTATTCTTGTGAATTACAGCTTCCTTGTAATGCTCCTTGTGAAAGAATAGAAGGTCCATCCGGTGTATCTATTCATCTTGCACAACAGTATGTTTGCCTTGACGCATACAAGAAGCTGCATGAAATGGGGGCCATCACGGACTATCTTTTACCTGATATGGGAGGCACAGAGGAAGGCGAAAACAATGAGAGCACTGATGAAGGAGAGCCTGTCCCTGGAACAGCACGGCATAGAGAATTTTATCCTGAAGGCATAGCTGAGTCACTTCAGAGTGACTGGATCTTGATGCAAAAGGATTCCGGAGATGCAAATGTAGTTCTGTACATGTATAAGATCAAGAGTGAAAACGTAGGATACACAAAGGACAACCTTTTAATGCATCCTGTGAATTTTGCTGTAATGTTTGGAACAGAGATGGATTCAGAGATCTTGTCGATGACCATGGAACTAGTTGTTACTCGGACTATGACCACCAAAGCCTCTTTGGAGTTATGTAATCCTAGGACACTCAAAAGAAGCAGTTGGATATGGTCAAGAATTTTCATGTACACCTGCTGAGCATTGTGCTTGATGTGGATGTGGACCCTGCAACAACAGCTTGGGATTCCTCCAAGGCGTATCTGTTTGTTCCTTTAATAATGGGGACTTTAGACATTGACTGGTATCTGATTGAGAATGTTGCGTATAATATTTCTTGGAATAATCCTCTCCAGCGTGCTCGCCCAGATGTATATTTAGGAACAGAGGAGTGGGCTCTTGGTGGTGAACGTAGAGAATATGCCTTTGTTAAACTTCGGGCCAGCATGACTTCTCATAATAAAATCTGCCATCCTATATATGGGAATAGGGAAGCAGCTTTTTTCTGCTGTAGGGATCCTGAAATCAAGAACTAGGACCAGGGACACAAGAAGAGTGATTGAAAAACTAGAGAATGTGATCTCTTACAATGATTCTCATATAGCTTTATCCACAAGTGCAGATACATGAGTTCTTCCACCTAGTCTTGAGCACATTACAGTTCTTGGAGGAGCTTCCGATGATGAAAGAAAAATGGATGAGTTGAAGCAGCTTTATCGAGTTTATGTGACAAGAAGCATTTAGCACTAGTCAAGTTGAGGATGAAGATCTCAGTTATTCTTTATATGCCATATTAGTCCATTCTAGTTGCTCAATTAATTCTGGACACTACTATTGTTTTGTGCAAACAGCGAAAGATACATGGCATGTCATGGAGTGCATTAATTGCTGTGTTTGCCCAACATTGACATGATGAAGAAGCCATTAACATTTTCTGTGAGATGGTTGAGAATTGTGTTAGACCTGACATTATCACCTATGTCAGGGTACTTTCAGCATGTAGTCATGCAGGTTTGTTGCTGAAGGTTGCAAGCATTTTAATTCAATGGAAGAGGATCATAGACTCACTGCTACCGAGGACCATTATCTTTGCATGATAGATCTTTTCGGACGCATGGGAAGGCTTGATGAAGCTGAAAAGTATTTGCTGAAGATTTCGGGTAAACCTGGGATTGTCGCTTGGATGACTTTGCTGAGTGCAAGCAGGCAGCATAACGACCTTGAGAGGGGCTGTTATGCTGCAAAAAAGGTAAGTGGGATGAGGCAGCAAAATTACGGAAGATCATGATTCAGAGGGGTATTAAAAAATCTCAGGGATGGAGGATCATACACAGACAGAATCTTTAAGGAAGCGGTATCGATATCTTACTCACCTACCATTGACGACAAATTTGTGGTTTTGTGAGGTGGATCTGAGAGGAATTCTACCAAGTTCAGCATTCATACCTTCCAACGAATAAATACGCAGTCGAGAAGCTCGAAGGCGCAGACACCAAAACGGGAGCAGACAGATCGATTAAGGGAGAAACGGATGCTAACGACTTACAACAGGAACTCATCAACTTCGATATCATTGCCTGTCATTGACTATACTGAAGACATGCTAGCCTTAGTTTCAAAACCTGCTAAAGTCATGGCTGAGCTGATTAGGTCAATGGAGATGCCTACTGATCAGCGAAAATTATTCTCCAATGTGACACGGCTAGGGTTTGCCTCAGCTCATGATGCTCCTGGCCTGACGCATTACTATGGCGGGGAACCATCTTTTTCAATGCAAGATCGGGGTAGTAGTTCATCTGTTCATAGTGAAGCTGGTGGAAAATCATCAACAATATCATTTGCAGACATCATACAAGCTCAACCATTGCAGTCAGCAGCATTGGCTGTTAAAAATGGAGTTGATGCCCCCAATAATTCGGTCTCCATAAAGAAGAAAAAATCATCAAAAGTTATGTTGTCAACAGCTGGGGCGACTTCTGCTGGATCTTGGTAGTGCAGCATTTGCACATTGGGGGGAGCCGCCACCAGTGGCCCAAAGCATCAATACCCCTGGAGCCGGGGGGTTCTTACTCAAAATAGTGAAATCTCCTCTCACAAGCTGGGCATATCCTAAATTTTAGGAAGTTCTCCCACTCACCCTTGTCAAACTCCTCCCACTTCTCTTTCTAACTTTTGTCATAATTTGTACCAGCCACTCTCCTTCCCCCCACTCCTCTGCCATTGTCCCCCACTCCTCTGCCCACTCCTCCCCCCACTCTCCCTCTACCCTGACACCCACTCCTGCAATCCCCAAACCCCCACGTGCACTTCTAAGATCTGCCACCCACGTGTGGTCAAAGGAGTTCTGACCCCTCCCTATCCCACTCTATAAAAGTAACACCTCCCCTCCTGAGTAGGAGCTTCTCGATTATTGAAGAATAGAGTTAGTTAGTTTGGCTGATCGATTATTCTGAAGAAGGAGAGAGCACTAGGGTGAGTGAGAGGAACCTGCAGGTTGAGGTAGAGAGGGACCAACAGGGTTTGATTGTGGAATAGAGAGTCACCCTCCTGAGGTAAAGAGAGAGAGAGTTGTTCTGTAATTGAGAGAATGAAGACACACTAAGGCTTCTGCTGTGGAAAAGAGGTCAGCAGGGAATTGTCATTGCTGCACATTGGGAGGCCAGTGAGCTGCAGAGGAAGGACTTCTTGTCGGGCTGCACATTCAAATATTGTTATCAGGTTAAAATTTTCTTGATATAGGAGCAAGGGAGGGACTTAAATCTTTCATAAATCTAGGAGCTCATTGCACTGATATGTATTGAAAGCTGTCAGATGTTTTGTGTACATCTTGAAGTCATCCCTTATCTTCGTTTATTGTATACTGTACCCAGAATGTACATGTTCACATGGAGTAAATAAGGACCTTATGACTTATAACTATTGAAAGCATGTAAATATCTTGCTTTGTTCTGTTTCAAAAGTTATATGGGACATCAGAGGTGCGTCTGTTTTGCGTATTCTAAGTTTATCTGCATCAAATCCCTAAAGGGCTATGTATGTAAGTATTGCATTGGTTAGGAATGCATCAGCATGCACCAACTGACAGATAACTGAGCTTCAATTCACTGTGATTTTGATATCCACACATGTATAATCACTTCATGGTGCACTTGATGGTTAATAGGTGAATGTGAGTATGTGAATATCTGGATATGTGAGCCTATGACTGAATGAGTGGTGTGTTTGATTTGTGTGTTAATGAGTGAGAGTGCATGAAGGCTGAGAGTGAAAATGACAGTGCGCAGCTATGTGAGAGTGTGTTAGTGTGTGAAGATTTGAATGCCTGAGTTTTGAATGTTTGGAAATGAATGTGTGAGCAAAGTTGCGGCTAAGTGTTAGTGTGGAAGGGTTTGTGTTTAAAGGTGCGTTATTGTGTGAGTGAGTATGTCCAAATTGAATGTGTTTGACTCATTGGCTGTATGGTTGTAGGTGTGGTTGTGCTGGTGTTCATCTGTGTACACTGAAGTGTGAACGTGCGTGTATGTTGGTTTATATTTGGCTAAGGAGTGTGCGTGTGTGGACTGAATGTGAGAGTGAGGGCCTAAGGGTCTGAGTGAATGGAGAAAAAAGGATGATTGTTGGAAAGGGTTTGGGAACGAGAGGGATATGTGAGGAAGTGTGTAGGCTACTGGGAATGAGCGAGTGCAAGGAATAGAAGTTGTAAGAGTGGAAGCCCAGCGGGTTAGTAAAAGAGTGAGAGGGGCTCATCATCTGCCTTCTTGAATTAGCATGCCTAAGATTTGCTCGTTCTGGATTCTTGAGAGTTTGCATGTTGTGTTTGAGAAAGTACGTCTCCGGGAAGTACGTTTATGAGAGGAGATGGTTGGGTGAATGTGCGTGTACTAATGAGTTGATGCCATCGTGTGAAGAGTGTGTTCACCTGAGGGTGTGAGAGTAAGTGTTTGGGGTAAGTTTTCCACGAAGTGTTTCTGTGAGTGAGTGAGATTAGGAGTGTATTTGAGTGAGTGTGTCTCTGAATAAGGGAAAAAGGGAGGGGGGCCTGAAGGAGAGAAAACAGAGCAAGGCTGGGAGTGAGAGTGATAATATGTAGCTATGTGAGAAGGCATTAATAACTAGGTGAGTATGAGTTAGTGTGTGAATGATTGTGAGTGTGAGCGCTTGGCTATTAGGTGGGTGCGAGAAGAGGAGTAAGAGTGAAGGAGTGAGAGAGTGCATCATATCGAGAGGGAAAAAAGGAAATAGAGAGAGAATGTGTGCTAGTTAGAGGAAGAGGAAAGGCATGTACTAGAGAGTGCATGGTTTGGTGAGATTAGGTGAGCTTGTGAGGAGGTGAGCGTGAGATTGTAAGGGGAAGTACACAAGGAGGTGTGTGAAAGAAGGGAAAAGAGGAGTGTAGGTGAAGGCGTAGGAAGTAGTAAGAGAAGTTAGAGATAAGGGGAGGATAAAAGAGAGAGAAGTAGAAGGTGAGGAATAAGCACAAAAGACCAATGCATATGGGACCATAAACAGAACTGTCCATTCAAAGAAAACAATAGGACCGAGATCAAAGTTGGGAAAGGACCAAGGAGTAAGCTAACAAGATCGGAATTGTGAACCAACTTAGGCACATTTGTAGCTTGAGGGAGAAATAAATTGGGTAAGTTGCGAGAGATAACTACATATAGGTGTAGTTATTTGCACATTCTATGCGCGCAAGACCTTATCCATAATTGGCGATCCTACTGGGGATGAGCTTGGTACGTCTCAACAAGAGAGTGCCGTAGGTTCACCTAGCACCACAAGTTGGCTGAGCTCTCTGACCCAGTGACCAGTACATGAGCGAAGAAAGTTCTTCCTCAAGAAGAACTAGAACCGAGAGAGAAGAGCCGGTCGCTCGAAGGGCTGAAGCTCGAGAAAGGCGTAGGCAGAAATCATACGAGACATCTTCGAGTAGTCGGAAAGAATTAGAAGAAAGAACATATTATGGGAGAAGAGTAGCTGCTCAGGTAAGGAGATTCGAGGGAGTCTTGAAACCAAGGGCTCTGAACTTCTGGGAAAGAAGTGACAATGATATCACCCCTTTGTTTGAAATGGCTTACCGTATGCCGGTACATCTAGGAGACTTCCCAAGATTCTGAGGCCTCTCGGATGAGGACCCAGACAATTTCATTCAGCTTTTTGAAGTGACTTGCGAGGCAAATGAAGTCATAGACCAAGGGCAGAGATTAAGAATTTTTCCAGCAACTCTTCGAGATGAGGCAGCAAACTGGTATGGGAATTTGACACCTTAGGAGAGAGGGACGTACCAAATGCTAAAAGATGCCTGTTTGGCAAAATTTCGAAGACAGGGGTTTCAAGATCGCCTTGCCCAACAAATGGACTACCTGCGGCAAGGGGTAAATGAAAGCATAGACCATTATATCCAGAGAATGGAGACATTGGTAAGGAAGATGGGCGTAAATGCCCCAAATGATGAAACATTAAAGAGGAGGTTTATAGCGAGATTGAGGGATCCCACTGCACAGCAACATATAAGCCTTATGCGGCCCGCCAATTTGATAGCTGCCAAAGAGCAGGCTAGGGTATGGGAGGAAGTGCAATTGGGTCAGCAAAGGAGGATAGAGCTCCTATACGAGCCAACAGAAGGACCAGGGAGCGCACCAGTAAGAAATCCTGGCCAGGGAGGCCCTACATTGACCACTCCAGCCTTTGTGGCTGCGACCAATACGCCATGCGAGGTTAAACCCACATTGACAGAGGAGCGAATATTAGAGTTGTTCACTCAAGCAGTAAAAGCTTCCACGCTCATCCAAGAAACATACACTGTGAAACATGAGACAACCTCGGACCCTAATCAGGGCGTGTTTAGGTCCAACACATGGTGTGGGAAGTGCCATGGCTATGGTCATCTGGCTTCAGAGTGCCCCAGAGTTTCAAGAGTGTTCGTGGATAGACCACCACCTAGACGGTTTTGCACCTTCTGCAGTAGGCCGAACCATACAGAGGACCAATGTTATCATAAAAGAGCTTATGAAGAACGGACCCTACAATCGGAAAACACCCAAAGGCGTCCTTACACAGGACTGCCGGCTCAAAGCATCCCACCCATACCTCGTTGGGAAACCAGACAGACTTATGGGCATGGTGCTCAAGGTCAGGTGGGTGGTTATCCTGGAAGGGCAGCACAGGCCCAGGGAAGGGGAACTGGTCCAATTCAATGTTGCAGATGCCATGGTTTTGGACATACTCAAACTAGATATCCAAATTAAAAGAAACCCATTGATTACACTCCAACGTGCAGGTACTGCAGTGGAGAGGGCCACTTTGACGAAGACTGTCCAAAAAAGAAAGCCGATAGTGGCAAGGGAAAAGGGCCAGTAGAATGCTCGAACTATGTTGAGACCCAAGCACATCCCACTCCTAGAGTACAAGAACAAATTCCTACAATAGGAGTGGTGTTTAGGACACCCGATTCCCGAGAAGGACCCAGTTCTTCCATGCACTTTGTAGAAGCTGACCCAGGCAAGAGTGCACGGAAAGATCCTATTGTGGCAGTGGTCACGAGGACTCAAGAATATATGAAGAGGGATGCGGAAAAAAATAGTGAAAATGCTGATAAAGAAAAGGCACCCAAGCATAGGGAGGAAGAAGAGCAAGTGGAGGGACTTGTTGAGCAACGAGAATTTGAAGATGGAGATGAAATCGAAATACTTCCACCGGTGACAAAGAAGTTCATGCCAGGCATTGCCCCATTCCCAGAGAGATTGAAAACCACAAAATGTCGTAAGGAAAGGAAAAGCACAGAGGAAATTGACATTGTGCAAATGTTGGCTGAAACAGAAGTTACTTTGGACATTGGCACCTTGCTAAGATGTTCCCCGACATATAGGAAGCAATTTTATAATGAATATATCAAGAAACCGAGGAAAGCTCGAGATAAGAAGAGACAGGAAAAAGATGTCCAAGGATTTATTCAGAGCATCACAACCCAGATTGATTCAAACGCTCCTTCTGTGGTCGTTGAAATTAAGGGATATGCAGTCCCAGGTGCTCAATTGGATAGCGGGGCAGCAGTCAACTTAATGACAGAATATATGATGAAGGCCCTCGGCCTAACCCACATGGAGGAGACTCCAATGTCCCTAAGGATGGCGGACCAAACTCAAGTGAAACCGGCTGGTCTTTTGAAGAATGTGAGCATAGTGGTTGGAGGATTAGAATTTAGTGTCGATTACCTGATAGTCAGACCGAGAACGTCAGAAGCGACCTTCTCAATCCTTGTGCAAGCCAAATGTGTGCATGACTCGCACACTGGGTTCATTACAATCGGGCCAAAGTCTGATCGCGTGCAAATCCAAGTTTCCTCAAACTCAAGTGACAAGAGGCCAACAACAGAGGAGGAATTGGAGAAAAAAACAAAGGAGAAAGCGAAGCAAGAAAAAGCACGCGTAAAGTTTGCCCTGAATGCTGAGCCCTACAAGGATCTGCTTCAGGATGGGTTCAATTTGCAATTGTTTAAATTCCAAAGCACAAAAATGGGAGAGTATAAGGACCCATTAACTTACAAGGATGATTCGGACCAAGAATTGCTTGAATGGTTGACACGCACAAGTCAACTTGACTGTTACATGATGAACATAGACTCAAGGGAAGGCAAAGCTACCAATTCCTTGGAAATAGGGACTTCAGAAAAGGAATCAAGTTCCACAGTAGTTTCATCTATGGAGGTAAGGCGATTAAGAGAACAAGTTAGGGTTTTGGAAAAAGAGCTCCAAAAGAGACGTCAAGAGACAGAGGTAGTGACAGAAGGAGAACCCAAGGCGCAAGAAGGGATCGCAAAAGCGGAACTAAGGAAATTGAGTCCAATTGGAAAAGAACAAACGAATGATTTATTGGCAAATCATACACGTATGATCGGGGAGAATCTTTCGATCAAAGCAATATCAAGAGATGAGGGATACTTGAGAGAAGATAATGTGGAAAAATGGGAAGTTTTTGCAGAAAAGTTCTTAAGCATCGGATCGGAGTTACCAAATGATGTGCGGGAAAGAATCAAATTAATACTGAGGAATTACAGTATGGCCTTTGCATGGTCATACAGTGATCTGAGAGGAATCGATCCCCGAATTTGCCAGCATTATATAGACTTGGAAGAAGGCGCCAGACCAATATGTCAACGACTTAGGTGGACAAATCCAGTCTATTCGGAAGTGATCAAGCTAGAATTGATGAAGTTGTTGGAAGCGGGATTCATATATCCCATCGCATCTAGCGAATGGGTATCACCAATTGTAGTTGTTCCGAAAAAAATAAAAAAATTCGCATTTGCATAGATTATCGAAAGTTGAACGAGCGCACAAAAAAGGATCACTTCCCTTTGCCGTTTATTGATCAAATCTTGGATAGAGTAGCTGGCCATAAATTGTACTCATTTTTAGATGGTTTCAGTGGATATAACCAGATCCAAATCCATGAAGAGGATCAATCAAAAACAACTTTCACCACGGAATGGGGTACGTACGCATATCGTGTTATGCCATTTGGATTATGCAATGCACCAGCCACATTCCAGAGGGCAATGATAGCTGCATATCAAGACTATTTGCAGGATTGGATGGAGATATTCCTCGATGACTTTGCGATCAGAGGCGACGATGAAAACATGATGGAGAGGATCGAAGCTATTTTAAAAAGAAGCATTGAAAAAGGCATCGTATTAAACCCTGAAAAGTGCACGTTTGGAGTACGAAGAGGATTGCTCTTGGGACATGTTATTTTCAAAAAAGGGATCTCGATTGATAAGGATAAAGTGGAAAAAATTGGGCGACTCCCACCCCCTCAAAACCTACGACAACTAAGGAAAGATCAGCAGTATCAATGGACCGGAGAATGTCAAGTGGCATTTAACTCTATTAAAGAGAAGTTGGTAAATGCCCCAATTTTGGTAGCACCTGATTGGACAAAAGAGTTTCATGTGCATACGGATGCATCCCATACCGCGGTCGGGGCAGTGCTTTGTCAAGCCGATGAAAAGAAGTTGAATCATCCAATTTATTATGCAAGTCGAAAACTGAACAGTGCCAAGAGGAACTACACAACTACAGAAAAGGAATGTCTATCAATGATCTTTGCAGTAAACAAGTATCGGCACTATTTGATGGGCAAGCACTTCACATTCTATGTGGATCACGAAGCCTTAAAGTATATCATTAACAAACCCGAGTTATCAGGACGATTGATGAGATGGATGTTACTTTTGCAAGAGTTTCAATTTACGGTGGTAACTAAACCAGGGAAATCGCACATGCTCGCAGATCATTTATCTCGCGTTGTTAATAAAGAATCAATCTCTGGTGTGCCCGACAACCTTCCTGATGTTCACCTGTTCAGGTTGATGTTAAAGTACCTTGGTATGCTGACTTAGTAAACTTCTTATGCACAACCAAGTATCCATCGGAAGCGAGCAAGAGAGATAAGAAGAAATTATTAGCACTTGCAAAACACCATAGCATCATTGGGGGACATCTCTATCGATATTTTGTTCATTAGAGCATTTATCGAAGGTGTTTAGAGGAAGAAGAAGCAGCCATAGTTCTAAGGGCGTTACATGATGGACCTTGCGGTGGACATTTTGCGGGTGAACTCATGGCCAGGAAAGTCTTATTGGCTGGATACTGGTGGCCGACGTTGTTCAAAGATTGTCACACCTATTGCAAGAAATGTGACAAATGCCAAAGGATGGGTAAACCGACAATGGTGCATGCAGCTCCTCTTACCCCAGTGCTAGCTCTTAAGCCTTTCGAGAAATGGGGAATTGACTTTGTGGGACCCATTGACCCTCCCTCCAGACATAGGTCTAATAGATATATCTTGGTTTGCACAGATTACATCACCAAGTGGGTAGAAGCAAAGGCTTTGAAGACCGATCGAGCTATCGATGTAGCCAAGTTCCTGTATGAACAGATTATCACATGATTCGGATGTCCCCTGGAGATAGTGAGTAATAGAGGAACACATTTTGCTAATGAATTGATCGAGGAATTGATGGAGCTATATAAGATCAAACACCGAAAGAGCACTCCATACTATCCGAGAGCAAATGGACAAGTGGAGGTCACCAACAAGATTCTGGAACAGATTTTGACAAAGATGATGGCGGCTCATAGATGAGATTGGGATGATCGACTTTTAGAGGCCTTGTGGGCGTATTGAACGTCCTATCGAGTGACGACAAAGAGCACTCCATTCTCACTAGTATATGGCGAGGAGGCCATTTTTCCCATTGAAAAAGAAATCCCAACACTGAGGGTAGCCATCGAGGTCAGGCTGGGAGAGGAAGAATCGTTGAAGGAAAGATACATCCAATTGGTCAAATTAGAGGAAAAGAGATTGCTTGCACAACAAAGCTTAGAGGCCATTCAGAGAAGACGAAAAGACAAGCATGATAAGAAGCTCAGAACCTATGCAATTCAAGAAGGTGACCTGGTGTTAGTTTACAATAGTAAGTACTACAAGTTTCCTGGGAAATTGCAAACAAGATGGGTTGGACCATTCAAAGTGGTGGAAGTAAATTCAAACGGTTCAATACAAATACAGGACGTAGACGGGGAATGCGCTCCAGTAAAAATCAATCTACTCCGTGTCAAACCATACTTCAGTTAACAGATGAGGTTATTTAAAAAAAAAAAGAGAGAGAGAAAGAGAAGAAGAGGAAGACGAAGAGAAGGTCAGGGGTAGAAAAGAAGGGAAAAGCCAAGGAAATAAGAAGGAGAATGAGGAAGATGGGAAAGAAGAAATGGACGGAGGAGAAGATGAGGATGAGGGGTAATGATAAGAGAGAGGAATGAAGAGAATGAGGAGACAAGAAGAAGAAGAAGAAGAAGAAGAAGAAGAAGAAGAGTGATAGGCAGAAAATGAAGAAATAGCATGCAAGTGGGGGGATCTGCACCTATATGCATATTAGTCTTGTTTTTTTCTTTTCTTTTAAATTAAGCATTATTTCTTTCTATTTCACTAAAAGAAAAAATTGTTGACGATCAGGGATATTAGAAACAAGGTGACAGATGGCATATCACATAACCCAGATGTATTTGTACAGCCTCGTGGTATATTTTTTGGATCAGGCTCTAGCCAGTATGGACATAGATGTCGAGAACTTGGAAACGGAGTATGATGTAGAAGAAGCTCATTGGTTGGTATGTTTTCTAAATCAAGACATAGATGTTATCTTTCACATTCCATGGTTCTCGACGTTATTTCTGATGCTTTTGAGTGACATTCACGAGAATGTCACCATAGTAGCATCGCTTATGCAATTAGAAATGCATCATCCCATATGTGATGGAATTTTGATTGCTGATGCGATCTAGTTGGGCATTGATGTTACATGAATTGCATGACCACATACACAATGCTTCTACATCACTTATGTGACGATAAAGTCTGATAAAAGTTAAAAAAAATATTGGGTCACTCTTCGATCGTTATTCTATGTGCAATTGATCGAAGAGATCTCCAATGTTCCAATTTATGTTGTGCTTACGAGCTCCAACAATCTCTTTCTGAAACTCTCTCTCATATTCTCTCTCTCTCTCTCTACCTCCTTTCTACCTCTTTCTCTTTCAATGTCTACCTCTCTCTCTATCTTTTCTCTCTCTTTTGATCTCTCTCTATCTCTTTCTATCTCTTTCTATCTTTCTCTATCTCTTCCTCTCTATCTCTCTCTCTCTTTCTCTCTTTCTCTTTATTGTAAGTTATTCAAGAAGTTCACAATGCATAAAATATGGCTAATTATTGTAAGTACAATTTTCATTTTTTTATATCATTTAAAGTATTGTATTTTCAGTAATTAACATACTCAACTTACTCATTCATATGCACATATACACATATACACATATACATGAACATGCAAGCTCACACTTATACACACACATACATATGTACATACACACACACATACACATGCACATGTGCATACACACACATACATGCACATACGCTTTTACATACACGTACACATACACATACACACACATACACGCACGCATAGACGTATGGATATGCACAAACATATCTAGATTACATATACAAAGATGCATGCATTATTGCATATACACATACACACATTAGCACATACTAATTATACACATGCATATGCACATTCACATGCATGCACATACACATGGATGAAAATGGAGATGCGTGCACATGCACATGCATGCTCATACATATACACATGCATATACATACACATGCACATACATACACATGCACACACATACACATGCACATACATATGCATGCGCATACATACACATACACACGTACACTTACACATACATATGCACATACATACATATACACACACATATGCACATACACACATACACTTACATATACACATGCACATACATACATTTACATACACATACACATTCACATTCACATGCACATACACATACACATACACATACACATACACATACACATACACATTCACATACACTTACACATACACATGCACATACACATGCACATATATACATATAGACACTCACATACATATGCATACACACATATACACATGCATATATACCTACATATACACAATACACATGCATACATGATACACTTATACACATATAGATGCACATACGCACATACACTTACATATACACATGCACATACATACATATACACACACATACACATACACATACACATGCACATACACACACATACACATTCACATACACTTACACATACACATGCACATATATACATATAGAAACTCATATACATATGCATACACACATATGCACATGCATATATACCTACACATAAACAATACACATGCATACATGATACACTTATACACATGCACATACACAGATATACACACACATACACATACATATGCACACACACATACACACATACACTTACAACATATACATTCACATACACATACACACATGTATACGCATATTCACATATATACAGACACAGATAGACACATATACATGCATATAGACACACCTACATAAACATAGATATATACCTAGATGTGCATACATACATTTTATACACACACAACTACATGCACATACATACATATATATACGCAAACACGTATATAATATGAATGAATTATATAATTAAAGTAGTAAATCACATGTTAAATATAAACAACAATAAAAATCATTAAAACAAGACATTTCATTAATTAGTACCATAGACACAATTCAAAACATAAACGAAATGAGAAAATATATACATATAAAAAAAGTAACTATATCAATGTAAAATATATATCCAATGTAATATATCAGTCATCATGATCATGCTCATCCACATCATCTTGTAAGTCCTCATCATCATGATCATCCTCATCATCATGATCATCCACATGATCTTATGTATCTATAGTGGCATCATGGGTAGAGGTATGAGCACTCTGTGATGATCAAGATCATGTCACCTGTGTGTGTCTCTCCACCTCATCCATATCTACCTCTCCATAATACTCTTGTATTACATATAATAAGAAAATTAAATAAAACATATAAAACATCAAGAAAAATAAAATAATTATATGAAATTTACTAAAACTCACAAAAGCATTTGGATGAGCTTGCATGTACTCATTGAGATGTCGATATCCACAATGTGTGGTAAAATTTATTTCCTTTTCCATACGATATCAAACATAATCCTTTTGATGCATTGAAACAAATAAAAAAGATTAATGATTAGTGTTATAACTAAAATAAAAAATATAGTTTCAATAATACATATACTTACAAATGTAGCTACAAAACCATGATGGCCCATTTGACCTAAGTGTGATGTATGACTAAACTCAACTCTCTTCTTTGTAACTGCCTACATTTATTTAATGAAACAAAACACATCTATTAAATATAAAACATATGAGAATTATGAGTCATTGTAATATAAACTATTAATTTGTATACCTTCTCTTGAGGAAATGACTCCTAAAGGCATAACTGTCTACAAAAATACTACCACCTTTCAGGTGGTATGTTAGGTCTTCTCTTATTTTGTTCTACCACACAATATCTCCTCTTATTTAAATCTCAAATAAAAAAAAGAATCAGAATATAAAAAAAATTTAAATTTAAAAACGTGCATATGGAGACACACACACATACATGTACACACACATACATAGTAAATACATATCCACACACATACATATATACATACACATATACATGCATACACATACACATATACATACACTTACGTATATATACATACACTTACATATGCATACATTTGCACACATACATGCATACACATACACATATGCATACACTTACACATGCATGCATACCCACACAACATAAACTTACACATATATACATACACTTACATAAACATACACACACATGCATGCATCACATACACATATGCATACACTTACACATACATACATACCAACACATACACATATACACACACATACATGCATACACATACACATATACATACGTATACATACATACACATACATACACATACATAGTAAATACATACCCACACACATACATATGTACACACACATACATCCATACAAATACACATATACATACACTTACACATACATACATACACAAAAATATACATACACACACATGCATACACATACACATGCATACACTTACACATACATACCCACACATACACACACATACCTGTATACACATACACATATACATACACATATACATACACACATACATACACATACATAGTAAATACATACCCACACACATACATATATATACACACACATACATGCATACACATACACATATACATTCACTTATAGTTTTTAACTTTTGGGGTAATCGCTATATGATTGCTGCCTCCACTATTACTAGTGTTGATCGTGGTCTCTTTATTGTAGAAGATTTGTATGTGACTCCGAACTCTATAGTCACTCTTATGTCATTTTGTGGTCCTATATATGGATGGGGAGATTGGCATTGACTTACACGTTATGTTGAAAGCATGTCTACTTATGGATAATGCCTGAATGCAGCTTCTCTTGCTACAAGAGGGATTACACATGCCAAAAAAGAAAGATTATATATTGATGGAAGACCTTACATGCATGGAAATATAGCAGGTGAAATAAAGAGTAGTTGATGATATAATCGTTTGTTGACTAATTGCACATTTAACGAGCATGAAAATAGTCACAAACCACATACATAAGTAGAAATGTAGCAAGATACATAGTTGTCAATGCTAGTACTTTGTTACATGTTGGTGATGAATTATTAGTGAATTATGGATGGAGTAGACCTCCAAGAGCACCTTTTAGCTAGAGAGCAATAAAAACTTTCTAATTTATCAAAACTCTTCTTAAATTAACTTACATATTTAAATTTATGTTTAAAGTTTACTTTTCATTAATTTATGGAATACTAAGTATTTTTATTCATGTGTGTAGATTCCTATGTATGACATTGATGATCTTTCACCACATCATTTAGAGTTGCTAGTAAGACCTCATTTATTAGAAGCTTCTATGAAGAGGCTATGCAAAAGTAATCATGTTGAATATACAAGATTGAAAGACCTATATTTAAAAGAACGTAAAGTACAAGAACTTTGCGATAATGATGAAGGTGATGGCAATGCAAGTTTTATTGAGGATTGGTATCAAAATGATAGTGAAAGCAATGATATTTCTAAAAATGATAAATATCTTCAAGAACAATGTCTAAAGCATGTATATAAAGGAAGTTGCTTGACACAACTAAGTGCAAGCTTACTTATCCTCATTCATTAAAATTGTTTTGGATGAATTAACTTATATGTTTCAGAACTATTAAGGTATAATTTTTAATTTTCTATCTATCTATTTGTTTATTTATTTTCATTCATATCATCTTTTTCAATAAGCTTACAGATTACTATTTGAAAAGTTTTTACCAAGAAGGAATATTCTTCCTACATCACATGATGAAATGAAGAAGATAATCAACAATATTGGTATAGATTATCAGTGTATATATGCATGTGCTAACAATTGTCTTTTATATAGAGGTGAATATGTAGATTCTTTGACATGTCCAAAATGCCAATCTCTCTCATATAATCCTAGTAGGAGATGGTTGAACTACGCCTTAAGAGAGAGGATTAGGAAGTAATCCTCAACCATGGCTTTTGGGGCAAGTGGTTAGCCCATCACACTCGTATCTGGGAGGTTGTGAGTTTGATTCCCAACATTCGTATCACAGGCTAGTTGAGAATTGGGCAAGATGGAGGTTCACACCTCATTCGTGGGCACTTGGAAAAAGCACTTATCCGTGATGAGTGTGAAACTGGCCTTAGATGAAGGTGCATGGGCATTTGGGCACCCACAAAGGGTGAGATAGGTCCAAATTTGGTCCATGTGATGGAGTTTGAGGTTGGTGGAAGCACTCACGCATGGAAAGTGGGTCCAAGAGAGTGAGAAGGATCGACAAGTGAGCATTGAGGGCAATTCTCAATCTAAGGGGAAAGGAATGTCACATAACTCTAGTAGGAGATGGTTGAACCATGCCTTAAGAGAGAGGATTAGGAAGTGATCCTCAACCATGGCTTTTGGGGCAAGTGGTTAGCCCATCACAATCCTAACCGAGAGGTTGTGAGTTTGATTCCCAACATTGGTATCAGATCCTAGTTGAGAAATTGGGCAAGATGGAGGTTCACGCCTCATTCATTGGCACTTGGAAAAAAGCGCTTATCCATGGTTAGTGTGAAAGTGGCCTTAGATGAAGGCGCATCGGCATTTGGACACCCATAGAGGGTGGGATAGGTCCAAATTTGGTCCATGTGCTAGAGTTTGAGGTTGGTGAAAGCACTCATGCATGGAAAGTGGATCCAAGAGAGTTAGAAGGGTCCACAAGTGAGCATTGAGGGCAATGTTTAATCTAAGGGGAAAGGAATGTCACATAATCCTAGTAGGAGATGGTTGAACCATGCCTTAAGAGAGAGGATTAGGAAGTAATCCTCAACCATGGCTTTTGGGGCAAGTGGTCAACCCATCACACTCACTATCGGGAGGTTGTGAGTTTGATTCCCAACAATCACAAAGAGGGTAAAATCCCAAAAAAGGTATTGAGATATTTCCCATTGACTCCATGATTTAAACAATTGTTTCAAAAAGCCGTGAACTATCAAAGCCTTTGAGATGGGCATTTGATCATAAAGTATTGATGGAGTAATGAGAATTCTAACAGATAGTGCAGCTTTTCAACATATTGATTATAGATGGCCTGATTTTGCATGAGCCATGCAATCTAAAGTTAGGAGTTGCATTAGATGGGGTTAATCCGTCTTTGATGAAATCTTGTAAATGGTCAACATGGCCTATGGTAGTCATTAACTACAATCTCTAGCCATAACTTATCATTAAAAAGGAAAATTTAATGCTTTCACTTTTAATCCTCAGAAAAAGACAAGTTAAAGACATGAATATATATCTTGCTCCTCTCATTAACGATCTCCAAGAGTTATGGAGAGGTATTAATATCATTGATGTACTGAAAAGCATTAATTAGAGATACATTATGGTTTGCGGAGTTGTGGCTTGGACTATACATAATTTTCCAAGACATGGTTTCTGTTCAAGTAATGATGTAATTTTTTTTAATTTAATATGTATACAGTTGTATGTGAGTCAATCTAATTATATTTTTATGGTTGTCATGATGCAGGAATATCTACTAAGGGATATAAGGCTTGCCCTTATTGTGGTGATTGGTTGAGATAAGTTTATAGTAAGGATCTCAATAAATATATTTATCTTCGACATCAATGGTTCTTGCCTAATGATCATCCATTAAGATGCAAAAGAGAAGCATTACATTTCAATGGAAAGATTGGAACAAGTCAATGTCCAAAACCAATGAAACCTATGGATTGGTATCCAAAATGGATAGATGGGCTTCTTATAGATCCAAAATCTGAGATCTTCAGTGATGATGAAGATGATAAGAATGTAAAGACTAGAGGTAAAGGAAAATTGATGCTAGCAAAGGATATATTGATATGGTATTCTTTGGAGTATTGGCGAGAGAGTTAAAGGCTTGTCATCTTTTGATCCTATGCATCTATTCAAGAATATTGGTTATTAATTATGGAAACATCTTCTTGGATTAAAAGACACAATAGCATCAAGAAATGATGTAAAGAAGCATAACTCAAAACTAAATTTATGACCAATTTTTTATAGAAATTGACAAGAAACAACTTATGCACATGCTCCTTGGATACTTACAACAAAAGAGATACAAAGTATCAACAATAGGATTCATAAATTCAAACACCTACATGATATGGAGCATCTTTCCAAAACATGTTTACTATGGATGATAGGAGCTTATCTAGGTTAAAGATACATGATTCACATAATTTTTTGAAGCATATTCTACCTCTCGTTATCGATGGATGCACAACAAAAGGAGTACAAGACATGATCTATCATCTTGGATCATTTATGAGGGAATTATCATAGTTTTATATTTAATATATAAGACTATTTTTTATCTTTTATTTATGAAATAATTTCTTTATAATTTGATTTATGATAATAATATGTGGATTGCATAAAAAGAGATTGACAAGACTCGATCCCACAAAAGAAACTCAAAGGTAGGGAGCTACTATGTTTGATGTAGAAAGAGCTTCCAACATCATTTTTTAATATTCAAGTTGATTTATTAGTCCATCTTGTGGATGAAATAGAGATTGTAGGTGTTGTACACACTTGATGGATGTTTTAGTGCATGTACTATTTTACCTTGAAAGAGTTCATGAAGAAGCTCCACGTGCATGGACCAACGAGTTTTCTTAAAAACTAATAGATGAGGTATTATCAGGTAAGGGAGTTCCATTCCAATTTACATTACAAAAAAAAAGTGATGTTTCTAATTTTGTAGCATATAATAGTGAATGCATGCAAAACTTCATAAGGGACTATGAAGATGGACTTCAAAATCTCCGAAGTAAAATATGAAGAAACAAAAGATATAGATGTAATCTTGATGGTAATGAGCACAAAAATATATCTTATTTCATGGATTGGCTATATAATCGTATGCAACGAGCCAATGCAAATAATTAAAAAAATTTAGGTGAAGAAATGGAGCTAATGATAGGTTTTGAAAGAAAGGTAATTTAATTTTAATAATATTCTATTTGTTCATATATATGTATATTAGTTTCTCCTAACCATATGCTTTGATTTTTATTGCACGCTCGAATGTTCACAAATATGTGGGCTTTTGGAATAGTTGCTTCTCTCAAGCAACTATCCCATGCTAGCTGAAAAGATATGAACCTTATAGATAGCAAACTTAGCTATGTATCAATCGTTTTTGGTATCTACAGAATAGCATTTTGTATGTTCAAATAGGTAATTTTTTTTAATGATATAGTTTATTATTTTTTAAGCACATTATAATGAGTTTTTGTTTTTTAATATTTTGATAAGTTATTTTTTAAGATTGATTGGTTTTGAGCAGAGTACAAAGTAGTAGTTCCACATTGAGAAGGCAATTATCTAGGTTTTGGGCAATTGATTCTTCAAAAATAATGCGATTAACTAGAGAACCATATATTCTTCCAAGGCATATTGAAGAATCACTTTTTTATAAAAACCTTGATGCTCATCCTTGGTGGCAAGTCATTCATGCTCAACCTAGGGGTCGAACATTGTTTAAAGACTTTATTGTTACAAAGATCTAAGAAATTCATGTTGATGATTCATCATTGAATATTGATATAGCGACATCTCAAAGAGAAATTAGAGTCTCGTACATCATAATGATAATAATCTACTTGATGAAGTTGATAAAACTTTACATGTTGATTCTACTAAGGATGAAGAAGAATTACCAGAAATCAATATTAGTCCATCAATAGATGATGTCATTTATGAGAGCACACAATTAGCAATAGAAGAATTAATAATAGAAATCAATAAGGATAATGAAGATGAGACTATATTGATGTCTTACAAAAATAATGGTAATAATGAAAACACATGAGTAGATTAGATAGTACATCCTAGTCTAGTTATCGATCGTTCACTTGTTCCATTTGAATGGGCATCAGACAAAAGGTTCTCCTTCATTCAACTAGAATATAGGTGAATCCCACCATAGAGATGAGAACATGCTCTTTGAAGTTAGAACATGAAGCTCGAGGAAATGCCTAAAATTTTGTATATAGCTTTATTTTCGAGGATGAAATTTCTCTCATGTATGTATGCATATGTGTGTGTATATGTGTGTGTATTCATGTGTCTTATATGTATACATATGTTAGTATGCACATATGTGTGTTTCATGTGTATATATGTGTGTGCATGTGTATGATATATGCATGCATATGTTAGCATGCACACGTGTATGTATGCATGTACATTTCTGTGATAAATGCAAGTGTGTTTATAATTGTGTATGCATGTATATGTATGCGTGCATGTACGCATGTACGTGTAATGTATATGTATCTACATGTGTGTTTTATATATATGTATGTGTATATACATGATGTGTATATACATGATGTGTATATATCTTTATATGTATTAGGGTCCTCATTGATTCAAATAGCTATATATAGAGGTATAAGGTTGGGAGGACAGACATGTGTCTAGTATGTGGTGGGATGACTAGATGCAATGTATATATACACTTCAACCATATGGTAAACACATACGGGTACGGAAGTATGAAAAACATATAGCTGAAAATATCATATATATATGTATATTTATACGTGTGTGCAGGGTTGGTTTTTGACCCTACAGGAACTTGCTTTCTTGACTTTGCTTACTTGTATCTGACTGCCACATCAAATAAGGTGTATATATATATGTGTGTATATAAATATATGCATATATATGTACACACACACACACACACACACACACACACATATATATATATATATATGTGTGTGTGTGTGTATGTATGTATGATTGTATATGTATGTGTGTGAGTATATATATATATATATATATATATATATATATATATATATATATATATATATATATATATATATATATATATATATATATATATATATATATATATATATATATATACATAAATATATGTATATATATGTATATATATATATATATGTATATATATATATATAGTAGAGGAGCTACTGGGGTACCCACTTGTAACAATATCAAACTATATGCACTTCCAGTACTCTATCTACTCAAAAGAGGTTCTCCTTAGGGAAGTATACCTTGCGACATTTCTGTGTGTAGGTACATGTGGTTTGACACCCCTCACTCTACTGTACATTATCAAATTCCTTATCCATATAACATGCTCTAGCCATCAATAGGCTCACTTTTGGGTTCCACATTAATAAGCACTTTGGAACCTCCCATAGGAGAATTGATGATCATATCTATGAAACTCATCTAACATGCCCATGGTAGGTGCAAATAGTTCCGCTATTACATTTCAAGTATCTGCCAAGCATGCGTAGTGGTAGCAATGATTAGATGGTGATGAGCTTGTAAAGTAGCTTGGCAATGGAGACACACAATGGACCGTTGTCATTGCTTGAGGATTGGCGCAACATAAGTGTTTGATTACACTTGGTAGTATACTTTTTAGAGGAGTGCTCATATCTTCATCATCATATACATTACGCATTGCTACAAGAACATCCAGGGTCCAACGTATGCAAGGCAAGGTAGTAATGCACCATGATACGCAACACAAGCAAGCCCCAACAATGCGATATTTTGGAACATAACTTTAGTTATGGTAGAAATATGCACAACTGATGGCATAATTAGCATTTGATCTACTAATCTTCCTCGCAGTGGAGGGGATCTGACTATCCCATGCTACTTGAGTTAGTAAGATTATAGCTCTAGAAATCTTCTCAGAGTACATGGCTGAGTCAAGCTAATCTAAAGCAATGACCTAAGCAACTCAATCCATCCGTGCACTGTTCTTACCACTAAACCATCCCATAAGTGTCAAGGCAAAAGTGACGTCTTTACACCATCCCATCTATGCCCTCCTTCTGAACAATAAGCATGGGGCTCTACAGGGCCAGGGGCCAATGGTGTAGAGGGAGGAAGCTGTGGCAAAAAGTGGGACCCATGGGTTGTGGGAGATCCGCGGAGATGTAGTGTGTGGAGCTTGTAGGATGACCGGTGGAGTGCATGGCGAAGGTTGTAGGAGGGTGCAAAAAAGGAAGATGGCATGCTACGGATGACTATAATTGGCAGTATGGAGAGAGAGAGAGAGGGAGAGAGAGAGAGAGAGAGAGAGAGAGAGAGAGAGAGAGAGAGAGAGAGAGAGAGAGAGAGAGAGAGAGAGAGAGAGAGAGAGAGAGAGAGAGAGAGAGAGAGAGAGAGAGAGATGAAATAGAGGGGGGAGAGAGAGAGAGAGAGAGAGAGAGAGAGAGAGAGAGAGAGAGAGAGAGAGAGAGAGAGAGAGAGAGAGAGAGAGAGAGAGAGAGAGAGAGAGAGAGAGAGAGAGAGAGAGAGAGAGAGAGAGAGAGAGAGAGAGAGAGAGAGAGAGAGAGAGAGAGAGAGAGAGAGAGAGAGAGAGAGAGAGAGAGAGAGAGAGAGAGAGAGAGAGAGAGAGAGAGAGAGAGAGAGAGAGAGAGAGAGAGAGAGAGAGAGAGAGAGAGAGAGAGAGAGAGAGAGAGAGAGAGAGAGAGAGAGAGAGAGAGAGAGAGAGAGAGAGAGAGAGAGAGAGAGAGAGAGAGAGAGAGAGAGAGAGAGAGAGAGAGAGAGAGAGAGAGAGAGAGAGAGAGAGAGAGAGAGAGAGAGAGAGAGAGAGAGAGAGAGAGAGAGAGAGAGAGAGAGAGAGAGAGAGAGAGAGAGAGAGAGAGAGAGAGAGAGAGAGAGAGAGAGAGAGAGAGAGAGAGAGAGAGAGAGAGAGAGAGAGAGAGAGAGAGAGAGAGAGAGAGAGAGAGAGAGAGAGAGAGAGATGTTGGGGGGTGGTAGATGTGTGTGTGGGTGGTGGGGAGGGAGGAGGAGAGAGGGGTAGAGAGAGAGAGCGCAACATAGGGGTGTAGGTTGATGTGCATGCAAGTAGTTGGTGGAAAAGAGAGAGAGGAGAGAGAGAGAGAGAGAGAGAGAGAGAGAGAGAGAGAGAGAGAGAGAGAGAGAGAGAGAGAGAGAGAGAGAGAGAGAGAGAGAGAGAGAGAGAGAGAGAGAGAGAGAGAGAGAGAGAGAGAGAGAGAGAGAGAGAGATGATGGAATGCATGGTGGATGGTGCTCTTTAGTGCACACATGGTCTATGTATTTTTGAAATGATGTGAGAATTGATTGATTCAAAAGAGACTACTTCCACGTTCAAGAATCAATGAAAACCTTCTATTTCTGTTCACACACTTGTTGCTTGTTAAGCTCAGTGCTTCCAGTACAGTAGGAATTAGAAAAATTCCTTTTGGAGATATCAAATTAGCTTAATAAGCTAATGATTCCAAGTGGAATCACTTAAAATGATGTACTATACATAGAGCAATCAATTTAGCAATCAAATCATTACCCCCGATTTTTTAGGACCTCTGCAGAGTTTGACCAGTGGGTATTTCAACGCACTTTTCTCCAAATTATTTGAGTGGATTATCTTCAACATTTTTGAGCATGTAGGGGACTTACAACTGATTCCAACAAGCTATAGAGCATTGAAATGGTGAGAGAATGTCTGCGATATGAGCAATACAAAATGACTGTTCTGAGTAGCTATGAGAAAGAGACCGATTAAAGTAGTGATCTATTGTATTAAAAGACAATGTTGTACATGATCATTGTCATGATAATCAATGCCTAATGATAATGGGTAGTGTAGGCTATAAAGTGAGCCTCACTCGCTTACAATGTAACCAACAAGAACTCGGAATTGGAGTGATCATGCCACAAGTTTTTACACCCATCTTTTACAGCTAATTCATTTGAATTTTGAATTTGAATTTATCATTGGCTCTCACTAAGAAGTAATCCTCTAATCTAGGAGATATTCTCTCAAAATAAAGTTGTGGCTTTTCCATCTAACAAACTCCATAGGTTTAGTGGTAGCTACAAATATTCTTTCAAGTCAAATAGACTTTTACATTTGGTAGAAGGTAGAGACTTCATAGCAATGGTTCCCATAGTACTTCACAAGATCTTCTCATGTCTTGCCAAGTGTGTAGGATTGGCACTTGAACCAACAAAGAGAATGTCCATTCAGATGAGTCTGCATATGTTCCTGTTTAGCAACCATTGAGACGTTCCGCACATGTCTCACATCCACCTGATAGATATGTTCCAGGTTTAGATTTTGTTATGCTAACAAATGCCAATGAGCCTTCTTGCTACAAAGAGGCTATGCAGACAGAGGATCATGTCAAGTGGGAGCGTGCCATGAAGAGTGAGTTGGATTCTATTCACAAGAATGGTACTTGGGTGTTATGAAGGGAGTCCATATAGAAGAGATGGTGTGAACCATCTCTTGGGCTCCATTAGAAGGGCACACACATGAGTGCCATGTGGCACTCATGTGAGATGCCACAGTACTCACTCCAATTAAGGAGTATTAACTCAAGAAGGGGGTACGCGGCTGGGCGGCGATTATGATCGAATAACTCCGTGTGTCTGAGTTCGAACGGCTTCTGGCATTGAATGGTGCGCAGAGGAAGACGACAAAATTGGGGGTTTCATTGGAGTTGACAGTGGTATCAGAGCGGTAACGGTCAATTAGTTAATGCAGACACGTGCGTGTGACGACGACAGGGTGAAGAGCTGGACCGGTAGCGTTACAGGACAACCGACCAAACCACCCACGCAGGCACCCGCCTGCCAGCCCACGAAGGCTGAAGGAGTTTTCCTCCTCTTCCCCCACTCTAGGATGAAAGAGTCCCTCTCAAACTCTTGTATATATAGAAAATTTTCGGACTGCTGCGCCCACATGTGGGATAAAACTCTCCTTTATCGAGAGTCCAAGTGTTTTTTCATCTTGACAGTGAATTCGAATTGAGCAGGGAGGTAACATTTCGAAATTTTTTGGAATTTCGGAGTGGAAAAGGAATGCTATGAGCCAGGTTTTTTGGAAAATCATGATGTACATATGTATGATGGGCTGGAGATGGGGTATGGGTCTTGAGTTGATTCAAAAAAGCTTCAGTCACTCAGTTTTGAGCTTCTCAAAGTCATCCATCCATGAAAATGGTTTTTTCACTTCCTATTGGTGACATACCCAACTTCTCCACACCATAGCTTCCTCATACGATATCGGATTTCAAGAATCTTGGTCACGATTCAAAGCTACACTCTTAAGCTTCGCTAAAAAACCTTTGATGTTGGATTTGGACGAGATTTGCCCCACCAAAATCGCAGTGCAGCACTTCAGTAGCAACTAGGCACCCTCTCCCGGGCCTAGTTTTTTGTCATCCGGACTCCAAATCTACTTTTTTCACTTGGGATAGTCTCAAATTCTTGAAGTACAGGTGTTGGGTAGCAATTTGTGGACTGGTGAGGATTGTTGCATCTCTGAAATTGCTCAGTTTCACTCAGTTTGCCCTATTGGGGCTTTTCCCACGTGCTTTGGGTATTGTTTTTGATGGTTTATGGTGTTTAGAATCTCCCCGGATCAAGCGGACATTTCCAATTTTCTTTTGGGCCTGGCGAGGATTCAAAATCAGCGGCCTAAAGCTTCAAGGACTACTTGGATTATGCTACCGCAGCTCTACTTTGTAACAGGGAAGTGCTCTTGTGATATATTTCTCTTCTTCTTGCATATTTGAACTTTACTTCCATTCATTTTCATACACTCTAGTTAGAAAACGGGGGAAGGGAACTTAAACATGGAAACTAAAGGCAAAAGTAGTTGAGACCACTTCTCCACCTAAAGAGCAACTAGAGGACCTTGATTCTAGAATGGAAGAAGTAGAATTAGGGCAAGAAATAGAAGAGAACTTAGAAGAGAAAGAGCCTTCACAGGAAGAATACACTTATGAAGAACTTTTAGATGAATTTGTCACTCGTGACCAATTCATAGGCTTGAAAGAACAAACCCTTAAATTAGAGAAAGATTTGGGTAGCATCACATCTCTTATAGAGTAGCTTAAGTCTCAAATGATCTCACTTGAGACTAATGCCACCTCTTTCCTAGCTAGGAATGAAAGAGAGACCCCTCCTATTCCTCTAGAGATTACTAGGAAAGAGACTTCTCTTCCTAGTAAACACAAAGGAGAGAGCTCTAGGGAAGCTCCCCTCCTGAAAGACTTGAAGCCACCTACCTTTACAGGGGATGACCGAGACAGGAATAAGGATGCAATCTACACTTTTTTACAAAAGTGGCATGATTTGCATCAATTGAAGGGCACCCCACCTGAGTATCGTGTGCTAGAGGTGAGTCTCTCCCTCATATTCTGGATGCTTTGAATCTTCATATCCTTGTGGTTGGTCCATAGGAAAGCATTCTTCACATCCATCTGATGCAAAGTCCATCCTGTTGCTGTAGCTAATGCAACAAGTGTTCTGACAGTAGACATTTTAGCTACAAGACTGAATGTTTCCTCATAATCAATGTCATATGTCTGTGCATATCCTTTAGCTACCAATCGTGCTTTATACCTGCTTATGCTACCATCAGCATTATGCTTTACCTTGTAAACATATTTGTAGCCTATGGGTTTCTTTCCTTGTGGCAATGGAACCAGCTTCCATGTATCATTTCCATAAAGTGCAGCCATCTCCTCATCCATAGCTTTTTCCCAATTTGCATTACCGATTGCATCTTCAAAACAAGAAGGTTTGGCATCTTGTATTACCTTTGTCATGTAGGCACAATGACGAGCCATATATTTGTCATACGTCAATCGTTGCACTAAATTCCGCATCCTCCGAGATCTTCTTGGTCCTGGGTCACTTCTCCTTGTATCATCTGCATGTGCCCTTCTTACTCCTGGAGTCTTCACAGAGGGCAATCCAAGTTCCTCATCAAGACTATTTTCTGAACCGCTTGAATCTCCATTAACGTCTTCAAAACCTGCACATGTTTTACTACCAGCAGAAAGCTTTTCTTTACCTTTTTTGGATGTATTTGATGAATTTGCTGGACTGAAATTTCCACGTAATCGTCCACTCCATGGATTTGAATTAGAACTATTGCTTGGTGATGCATCCGGTCCACCCAAGACTTGAAATTCTGCGCTTGATTTTTCAGCATTTTCATTGTCATTTGGTTCAAGATTTAGTCCTTCTTTGGCATCTACATAGAAGCTTGACATTTCATCAAATACCATATCTTTGCTCACCTTTATCTGTCGTGTGGGTGGGTTATAACATTTATATCCCTTTTGCTCAAGGGAGTATCCAATGAAGAGACACTTTTCTGCTTTTGGATCAAGCTTCATCCTCAATTCATCTGGGACATGTACATATGCAATATAGCCAAAAACTTTTAGATGTGATAAGTTTGGCTTTTTACTTGTAAACTTCTCTTTAGGTGTAACTTGATGTACAGAAGCAGTCAGAGTTCTGTTCATGATGTATACAACAGTATGCATAGCTTCTGCCCAATAACAATGAGGCATAATCTTCTCAGCCATCAAGGCTCTTGCTATTTCTGCAATATGTCTATTTTTTCATTCAACAACACCATTCTGTTGTGGTGTGTACCTGCATGAAAACTGATGCCGAATTCCATGATTTTTTAGAAAATTGTTGAACTCATTTGACATGTATTCACCTCCTCCATCAGATCTTAATGTCTGAATGTACTTCCCTGTCTGCTTTTCCACCATAATTTTAAAATTCTAGAAGTGAGTGAACACCTCATTGTTCTCTTTCATGAAATATACCCATACTTTGCATGTATGGTCATCAATGAAAGTAACATAAACCCTGCAACCGCCCATAGATGTGGTCTTTGCTAGACCCCAAACATCTGTACGTACTACTTCTAGTACATTCTCACTAACATGCTTATCATGTGGAAATGATGCTCTTGACCCTTTACCAAATTGACATGTTGCACATATCTTTTGCATTTCTGCAACTTTGAAATTTGGTAGTCCATGGACAATCTCCTTTGACTGCATCAGTTTCAGCCTTTGCAGATTTGTGTGTCCAATTCGTTTGTGCCAGATCTCTATATCAGCAATTACTCCTACACCTTTTGCAAACATGGCTGCATTCATTTCAGGAATCTTCACATTTACGGTGAACATCCTACCCACTTTGTTTCCTTTGGCAACCAATCGTCCATCCTGCTTGTACTCCTCTACATACTCTCTCTCTCTCTCTCTCTCCCCTCCTTGCCATCCCTTCCCCCCACCCCATGGCCCCACTTCCCTCACCTTCATGAACCCCCCATCTCTCTCTCTGTCTCTCTCTCTCTGTCTTTCTCTATCTTTGTCTCTCTCTCTCTCTCTCTCTCTGTCTCTCTCTCTCTCTCTGTCTCTCTCTCTCTCTCTCTCTCTCCCCCCCCCCCCCCACCTTGCCATCCCTCCCCCCCATGGCCCCACTTCCCTCACCTTCATGAACCCCCCATCTCTCTCTCTCTCTCTCTCTCTCTCTCTCTCTCTCTCTCTTTCTCGCACCCCGCCATCCCTTCCCTTAGCCATGCTTACCTCACCTTAGTGAAGCCCCCACCTTTCTCTCTCTCTCTTTGTGTGTGTGTCTTGTGCTTGTCCTGAAGAAAGGTCTTCATCCTTGCATCATGTCTTGTGTAATTACTACTCTTGGTATTAATTCTTTCTAGTTTCTATAATGGCATTCTAGCTCCCTATATTACTCATTTGGAGCTTTTTTATTTTTGTAATCATTTAAGAGCAAATAAGTGAAGTTGGTGTTCTCTCTCATATATGCACTTGCCATTTTCTTTCCTCTATGATTGTACAATTTCTCTTTTTTCATTGAGTGTACCTGCACACAAAAATGTTACAGGGTATACATCCCTAAGGAAGAACCTCCCTTGAGTAGAAGAGGTACTTGAAGTGCAAGTGCTTGTTTTCCCTTTTAATTTTGGAACTGGAAAAAGATGGATACCATAGTACCTCCTCTATAGTTTAGAAGTTGAAGAAAACACTCTATGGTCTCAACCAAGCCACACGCTCAAGGTTTAGCAAGCTTTGGGACTATTTGATGAGTTGTGGATACAAACAAAGCAAGGTTGATCCCAAGAAAAAAGAGGCTGAAGAATCTTTTTACTTATGTGTGTATGTCTATGACTTTATCATTACCAAAATTCATGAAGAAGGAATCAAAAACATCAACAAAGACTTCAGGAAGTGTTTAAGTTTTTAGACCTGGGATATGAGAGGGGTTTTGTAGGTATTAAAGTACTCTACAATGACAATGACAATGGAAGTTAATAAAGAATTTACTTCAATTAAATGCGATGTAGTTTGAGGTGGAGTCTTATACACATCTATAGTCAGCACTTTCAATTATACAGATCTATAGTCAGCACTTATACAGATCTTTAGTCAGCACTTTCAATTATACCACTATTAGAAGACCCCACCTATGATATACATTTGATGTGCTTTGTTAATTCATGCACATACTTTTCCCACTCACAAGCACCTAAGAGAGTGCTTATATATCTCAAGGGAATTTTGAAATGAAGGTATTTTCTATATTTTTTTAGGATTATTTGAACGTGACAAGATATAATAAAGTTGATTAGGCTGGATGCAAAGAATATAGGAGAAGTTCCAAGTGGATATAAAATGATGTTAGGGAAAAATCGTATCTCATGGATGTCAAAGAAGCAACCAATATTTTCTATATCCCCCAAAGAAGTTGAATACAAAGCATTTAATTATATAACTTGTAATCTCATGTGGCTCAAGTAGCTTGTGATTTATTTGAATTTGCACGTTCATTATTTCCTATTCATTCTAGATACCATGAGTAGTGTGTACCTATCACTGAATCCCATGTTCCTTGCAATTTATTTGAATTTGCACGTTCATTATTTCCCATTCATTCTAGATACCATGAGTAGTGTGTACCTATCACTGAATCCCATGTTCTTGGGGTTAATCTACAACTACATGAAAGAAAATATAGCTAAGGAAATGCGCGTCTAAAAACTAAGTACCGAAGATCAAGGTGCAAACATGTTCACAAAACAATAGGACTCCAACAAGATGCATAGATTCAAAAAGGTTATTGAAACGATGGATCTTTGATGAAGACTCGGACGTTGAAGTTTGAGGGGAAGTGTGAGAAATGAACCTTGAACTTTAGGAGCTTATGAAGCATTATTGCAATCACAATTGGAGTATTTAGAGTGAAGGATCAAAGTTTTAGAACTTGAGGTCTTTGAAATGACACAAACAACACAAAGAAGAAGAAAAACTTTGGAGCACAATAGATCACTAAGAAAATTATCAAGAGAATGTACAAAGATAAGTAACCCCTTATTGATATAGGCATATATACAAGACCAGGGGGGGGCTCCTAAAGAGGGAGGGCTCCTAAAGAGGGAAAAAGTGCCTAATTGTCCTATGTGTGCTCACATACATCCCTAGAAAATTATATCAACAAGTCCCCCCTAGGAGTGATGCAGTGAACAAGGAGTTGGCACTCATGTATAAGGAAGTTCCAAGCTATGCGGAAAGAGATCAATTCAGAAAAGAAAGTAAGCCCAAAGCTTTATGGAAAGCATCAAACATAACCCTTGATAAAGCCTTTATGAAAAGGTTTGCAACATTATATTGTGTGGGCATATATGCCAAAGCAACCTCTCTAGTAGAGAGCCTCTCCTTGACATAATGATAGTACACTTCAATGTGCTTACCATGAGCATAGAACATAGGGATCCTTCCATTAATCTATGCACTCTGATTCTTAGTGAAAATGGTGGTGGAAAAAAGAGTGACCAACACCCAAATCATCCAAAAGGCATCTAAGCCACACAAACACTCAATGGCCAATGTGAAATGTATGCTGGTGAAAATGGTGGTGGAAAAAAGAGTGACCAACACCCAAATCATCCAAAAGGCATCTAAGCCACACAAACACTCAATGGCCAATGTGAAATGTATGCTATCGTCAGCCTCACAACTAGAAGTGACCACTCTAGGATGTTTCTTGCTCAAGTAAGATATGCATGAGCTACCAATCATGAAGCAAAAACCATTGGTGGACACACGAGTGTCATAAAGCTAATAGCAAATACCCCCTTTTGATAAAACAATCCAAATTGTAAGGTACCACTCAATTAGCAAAAGATGCACTTAACTGCTTCACAATGCTTCACACGTGGGTGATGCGTCAAGAAATTGTTTAATTCAACTTTTGATTCACTAGTTTATGAAAAGAGAATTAAAATTGTTCTTGCAATTAACAAAGATCATACTTGCAACCTGCAAGCTGAGCGGATCATCTAGGTACCATCTCCTGTTAAGGGCGACTAGGATGATCAACGGTATGAAATTGGATAAGGCAATGTGGTTCAAGAAGCTGCGAAAAGATTAGGAGGGGTAGGTATTAGCCATTTATTATCATTGGGGTGCAGATCTGATCATGAAAGATGAAAGTAATGAACATTAACGATTTGACTAGTACGATTAAATGAATTGGTAAGCTATATTATTGCACTTAGAACATTAGAGCACATGCCGCGCAGTTTCATGCCTATAAGAGCACGAGTCGCGTAATGAAATCACCAGCGCGAGGTGGGCGATCCTCCGATTGTGGAAAAGAATTCCACTTCTTCTTTGCGAGTCCGCTACTCGAGGAAAAGGAATGCATATCCATGATGGGAAGGTCGGAATCACGACAATATAGCCGCCATATTAAATACATCCGCATGCAATGCCCCACTCCTTTGTCAAATGTTTTATGGAGAGTCCATGGTTCTGATCATCTGTTCTGTGAACTATAAAAGCGCTTTTGGGTATCATGCTTCTCCATCGTCGAGATGTTCCTGTATTGTTTCATGCTGCTTCAGGCGGCCAAAAATTTTCCAAGAATGCTTCGCCAGTAAAGCAACTGACGTACGAAGCCCTTGGAATTATGTATTGATGGTCATATGTAGAAACTTCTGGCTGCAGTAGACTTCTAAAATGATTATAAGTTCGCATTCCAATCTCTTAAAACTCTCAATCATCTATTATAAGCTCGAATTCCAATCTCTTAAAAGTCTCAATCATCTAGGCGTAATCTTCTTCATGCCATAACTTTCGTTACTTTTCTGAGTACTTCACTACAGCTACAGCCAACCTTCAGTATGTTCAAATACATATCCATCTCAATTAATTGCTCGCATCATGGAGCATCCTCGCAACTCCTCTGCCTATTTCATCTCTCCGTTAACTTCTAGGAGCAAGAAGTATCACACTATCTCAATTATTCACCTTGAAGGACTCTAACTTTACTATTTTTTTTAATCATCGGTTATACTTTAGCTCCTTATAAGGCATATCCTCTCGGTCTCCAAAGGAAATAAACGCAACAATCTATTTACCCGTAAGTTTACCCGGAGGTTGAATTCGAAATCTATTAGTAAAATCGAGTTTATTCTGAGTGCAACGGAGCGTCGTCTGACTTGTGCGACGGAGTTTGTTCTGGCCGTCACGGCGGTGCCTGAGCTTCGACACACGTGCCTGAGACACGTGCCTATAGGCGATTCTCTGCTTTGTGTTCTACTTGCAATGGCTTTGAGGCGTCGCGATGGTCTACTTATAGGGCATCACAGCGACTCTGCTAGGCACGTGGCTTGCACTACTTCTTTTTCAAAACTCCCGTCCCTGGGGTTGCCTGAACTCAAATTTGGTACTGCTCATTTCTAAGGATAGTGACACTGGACATCATCAAGCATGACCATTACGACTACATGAAGTTCATCTTTGTGACGATAGGGTCCTTGTGAAGAAAGAAAGGGGGAGAAGTAGAGAAAAGGAAGCAAAAATTAAAAAGAAAAAAGAAAGAAAGAGAGAGAAAGAAAAGAAGAAACTAACGGAGCCTAATGCTTTGGGGGCATCTCGATGGACCGAGTGCATTGGGCACATCAAGACGGCCTGAAGCAATGGAAACATCACGATGGATTAAAGCTTTGGGAATAGCACATTTATGATGTGGCATTGATGGCTGGGGAGTTGCTCGAGTTACTAAAGGTTGCCAAAGGGTTTCGGGCTTTTCCTTCGCATCTTCGTTTGCTTGCTCGATCATCGTGATCAGGTGCTCTCTTCCCCTCTTGTGATCAGTTGTGCGTGGATGGGGGGAGTTGTGGCCTCACCCTCATGGGTGGATGAGAGGAGTGGTGGCCTTGTCTAGAATGGCTTATTGGGCTGAATATACTTCACACGCATAAAAGAGTACCCATTCTTTAATACCAATCCTTCAAATAGAGTACTTATTAAGGTCTTGATGTCTTCCACCATGTGGGATTGCTTAGCTTATGTGCTGTGTTGAATATTATCAGTTACCATGCCATAGGTCCCAATCTTCCTCACTTCCAAGGGCTGGCCGTCGCTAGCCCGTAGGTCAAGGGGTGATCCACTCATGCCTCAAGGGCAAGGGGTCACCCAATGGCTGGCCCTAAGGCCGAAAACATAGGGGATGGTAGCCAGTGCATCATTTAGCAGCCACGACAGCAAGGTGCCCCATAAATTATCAATACCAATGATAATTAGAAGAAAATGGCCGAAAAGAAAGTGAGAAATCAGCTTCCTATGCTCATCAATTGGAGTGGTCAAATGATTTGTATATGAATTAAGGATGGTGAAACCATCTATCAAGATATCTGCTCTACACGTGGGATTTTTTTTAGGTGTTAGATGCAAATGCAAGGGTTCTTCTAGGATTCTCTTCAGAAAGCGGTGTACATGTTAAATAAATGGAAATAATTAATTATACAAGGTACTTGGTTGATAAGAAGAAGGTTGACTTGACTTTTTGGTGCTCTTATGTACATAAAGAGACTCCCTATCCCTCGGGCATGGGTCATATAACCAATTACCCAAGTTCAGGTGAAGTGTAAGAAGACACATAAATAAAAGAAAAGCAACATATAAAATAAATGCTTACTTCAACAGATACCTCAAACATTGCATGCAAGTGTCTGATCGAGCATGCCCACTTCTAGAAGTGAGATTTGGGACCAGCTTTTAGAAACAATTTCCACTACTCACACTCAAGGGGGGTGCCTCCTTTGGAAAGTATACCCTGTAACATGCCTATGTGCATGAAGATAGTTTTTGCACTTAGAATACAATGCTTAGAAACTAACAAGGATACACTAATGAGAAAATTGCAAAATCTTAGCAACTTAGAAGGTTTCTAATAGATTCAAAAGGACCTCCATAAATATTACAAAACAGGGCGATAGCGATTAAAAAAAGCTATTGAGCTCGTGAAAACCACAATAAAAGTTTTTAGAACAAAATATGTTCTCTGATAATAAGATATAGATAGCCTAAGAGCTCTTATATACACAGACATGCTATCCTGCACTCAACGAAATTGTTGAGAATCTATATAATCTACAGAGATTTGCCACAATGCACAATAAACACAAAAAGAGAGTGTGTACGAGACCATAAGAGTATGAACGCATGAGATAGAGTGATAGGATACCAATAGTTTGGAACATTAGATGGGTCAAAACTATGCCAGACTAATGTTTTTATAAGCCACTGAGAGGGAAGTTGATTGGCCTTGTTGATTTCGATCATTAATTATTGCACGCTTCACATACATGAGTTAGTTTTGGCGCTAGTCACCAAACCACTTTTAGGCTTTCCACTGAGAGTGTGTGATATACGAATGGCCTTATGTTAGCTTCTCCAACTATTGCTAAGCCTTTTACCTCTTAATAGCAAGTCTTTTATCCCCTACCATTTCAAATGCCTAGACTTGGGTGCGCTCCTTGCATTGAAAAGGATTTGAGCTTTAGATATGTGTAAGCCCAAGTATCTCAAGAAGTCTCCCATGTGGAGGAGTTGCCCATGGAGGTTGGAGTGCTAAATCGAGATGCTTCGGTTGCACTTTTAGATGTAGTATCTGACTTAGATGGTTGTATTTAATGAAGTCGATGCAATAACTTCCATGTGCAAAAATCGATCACCATTATTTTCCCCAATCAAAATCAAAGGGTTTCCATAGATCCCAAGCATTAGGTCAACCTTCTTTCATCTCCTAGGGCATGGTGTCCCCCTTTGTGACAATGGAGTTCAAGGTGCCAAAAATGGATTCCACAACTATAAGAATCACCCTACTCACCTTAGAATGGTTGCTCGGATTGCCCCCATTATGTGCTTGCCCTAAGATTTGTATCTTATGGGTATGATATTGTGTCGAAACAGAAAGGAAAAACATGCCAAGTCGCTTAGGACATGATGGGGGAGAAGGACAGTTCCAAGGTACTTTGCTTAGACTAGGATCCCTTCAATTATTCTCATTCGCTACACTACAACATATCGAGGGTATACCGAGGCTGTTACCGAGGAAAATGAGCGGGCACAATTTCTCTGTGATGTCGGTGTCGCAGTCAGTATGCGTGTCGAAAACATAGCGTCAGTATAGGCGCCAGTATAGGCATCGATATAGGCGTCGGTATACTCATCGATATAAATGTCAGTAATACCAACGCTTGTATTGACACCCATACCAACGACTCTACTGGGTGTACCGACGCCCATATGGACAACTCTGCTGGGTGTATCGATGCTTATATCGGCGACCATATCTGCAAAAATGTTTTTGGGCAGAGTGTGTTGTCTTTTGCTATAGCATGATGTTGTTTAGCAAAAGACAATACACTCTTCCCAACCCGAAACTGAGTACATCTAATATGTACTCTAATGAGAACCAACACATGATTTTATATGAGCAAAAATGAACCATGAATCATGTACAAAAAGTTGGTAATTCCATAAATGAAGGATGTACAAGAGTGTGGCAAAACACTTCCATATAGGAATCGAATACAAAATGTGACAAAGCACTTCAATATAGGAATCGAGTACAAAATTATGGTACATCATTGCCACATAGGAGTGTAATACAAAATTATGGTAATGTGACAAAGCACTTCCATATAGGAATCGAATACAAAATTGTGGTACATCATTGCCACATAGGAGTGTAATAAAAAAATGTGGCAAAGCACTACCATACATATGCGCAAGGGGATCAAAACATTTACACCTACAATCCTGCAACAAAGCATATGTGTAAAATGAGACAAATGACATGACATTTAGAAACAACAACTAAAAATACGAAGAGAAAGTATATACAGGATATGTTAAAGAAGTTTCATTTGTAGGATGCCAAAGTAGCAAGCACTCCAATAGAGGTAAAACAAAAGTTAAGTGCTCATGAAGGTGATGTGCTTGAGAATATTGCAAGTTACCAAAGCATAGTGGGAAGCTTGAACTATGCTACATTGACAAGGATTGATATTGCTTATGGAGTAAGTTTCTTGAGCCAATTTATGCACAAACCTAGAGCACCTCATTTGGAAGCTGCCAAGAGGATTTTAAAGTACCTTAAGGGCACTCAAAATCAAGGATTATACTTTTTGTATACCTCAGATTTGGATATCAAGATATATTCAGATGCAGATTGGGTAGGTTGCAAAGATGATAGAAGGAGTACCTCATGTTACCTATCTTTTGTAGGTAACAAACCTATATCATGGTCTTCAAAGAAGCAACCCACTATTGTTTTATCTTCTATAGAGGCAGAGTATAGAGGATTGGCCAATGCTACTCAAGAGGCCATATGGATCAGATTGTTATATATAGATTTAGGTTTGCATACTAGAGTCTCCAACGATTTTTGGAGATAATACAAGCTCACTAGATCTTGCAACAAATCCTATTTATCATGCTTGGACCAAGCATATATAGGTCCACTATCATTATGTGAGAGAGAAGTTATTGAGAAAGTAAATTCAGTTGGCATATGTATCAACCAATATGCAATGTGCAGACTTATTGACTAAAGCATTAGATGGTACAAAACTTTGCAGGTTTAAGTCTATGATTGGATTGTAGGACATTCAAAAAGATCGAAGAAGAAGGCCAAGCCAAGATGTTTGGCTTGAGGGGGAGCTGTTGGTGCAAGTGCCAAGCCTACACACTTGGAAAGACATGAGAAGATCTTATGAAGTACTATAGGAACCATTGCTATGAAGTCTTTACCTTTTACGAAATGTAAAAGTCTATTTGACTTGAAGGAATATTTGTAGCTACCACTAAACTCATGGAGTTTGTTAGATGGAAAAGCCACGACTATATTTGGAGAGGATATCTCCTAGATTAGAGGATCACTTTTTAGTGAGAGCCAATGATAAATTCAAATTCAAAATTCAAATGAACCATCTATAAAAGATGGGTGTAAAAACTCGTGGCATGATCACTCCAATTCCAAGTTCTTGTTGGTTAAATTTTAAGAGAGTGCGGCTCACTTCATAGCCTATACTACTCATTATCATTAGCCATTGATTATCATGCCGATGATCATGTAAAAGATTGTCTTTTAATACAATAGATCAATACTTTCATCTATGGTCTCTCTGTCATAGCTACTTAGAACAGTCATTTCCTATTGCTCATATCTCAGTCATTCCTTCACCATTTGCAATGCTCTATAGCTTGTTGGAATCAGTTCTAAGTCCCCTACATGATCACAAATTGTGAAGATAATCCATTCAACTGATTAGGAGAAAAGCACATCGAAGTACCCACTGGTCAAAATCTATAGAGATCCTAAAAAATCGAGGCTAATGATTTGATTGCTAAATTGATTGCTCTGTATATAGTACATCATTTTAACTGATTCCACTTGGAATCATTATCTTATTAAGCTAATTTGATATCTCCAAAGGGAATTTTTATAATTCCTACTGTACTTGAAGCACTAAGCTTAACAAGCAGCAAGTGTGTGAACAAAAATAGAAGGATTTCATTGATTCTTGAACTTGGAAGTAGTCTGTTTTGAATCAATCAATTCGCACATCATTTCCAAAATACATAGAAACTTGTTTAGTGTCATTGGAAAGCTAAGTGAGCCTATAACTCAACTCTGACGCAAAAGAGGGCTAGTACAAAGCACAAATTGGCAATACCTACTCATTTCGTGGAGTGTCCATCCATCTTTCCCAACACTCTTGAACATCCCTATGTGTAGCATTTTTATGCATGCTAATTGAAAGACTAGTATCCTCAAACACCACTCTTTTGACTTCAACCTCCTTAATGGGGTATTTATGCATCTTAGACTCATTAAAATTAGTTCACTACTTCTGATCAGTGACAGTGTTTCAGAATCCCATAAGCGATATCAAAATTGTCCTTCTCGACCATATCCAAGAAAAATGCATTTCTTTGTCTTATGGTCCAACTTTTGTCTAAGATTCTTCGGTATATGAACATATTCTTCACACCCAAAAACTCAAAGATGATCATAATATGGTGGCTTCCCTGTCCATAACTCTTGTGCCAGTTTTGGGCCTTTGGCAATACTAGGTGAAATGTGAATCACATGAACTGCAGTCAATACCACTTCTGCCCAGAAACCTTGTGTGAGGTTTCCATGATGCAACATAGAGAATACTCTATCTTGAATAGTTCTATTCATCCTCTCAGCTACACCATTTTGTACTAGTGTATAAGGAGCTTTAAACTCTCTATGAATCCCTCTAGGCTGACAAAAAAGACTGAATTCATGTGAGGTATACTCACCCCCATTATCTGAACATAAAGCCTTAAGCTTAGTTCCTTTTTCAGTCTCAACTGAAGCAAGCCATTTTTTGAAAGTAGGGAATACCTCATCCTTCGATTTGATAGGATATACCCAGACTTTTCTAGTAGCATCATCTACGAAAGTGACAAAGTAAAGAGAACCACCTAAGGACCTAGTGGGCATAGGACCACACATCTGTATGAACAAGATCTAAAGGCTGAATTGAAGAGTCAATGTGCATTCTACACACATTTCTAGTTTGCTTTCCATATTGACAATGCTCACAAAATGAAAAGTCAGAGAAACATAACAGAGGTAAGTCACCTGAACGAGAAAGATTTTCCATTCCACTACAAGATATATGGCCCAAACGACCATGCCAAATACAAGCCATAGGCTGTTCAGTAACAACTAACAAGTGTTCGTTCTGTGATACAAATAAAGGATAAAGTAAGCCAACTTTTCTTCCTTTTGCAATAACCATATTTCCCTTTGATATATGAAAGGATTGAGCATAGAGGACCAAGTTGTAACCAAGGTCATCAAGTTGACCAATTGACATCAAACTGGGTGATAACTGAGGTACATGGCGTACATTATGCATAGTAAATTGTGAACCATCAATGAACTGCACAATCACATCTCCAATCCCCACAACATCACACTGGTAAGAGTCACCAAGTCTCACGGTACCATGAGACTCTGCTGCATAATTAGAGAACCATGCTCTGTGTGGTGTCACATGGAAAGAAGCACCAGAATCTAGTAGCACGTGTGGGAAAGAGAATCATCCATAAGGGCCTCAATTGGCACAATACTATCAAGTGCCAACACATCACCATCATCAAAAATAACATTAATTTCTTCAATCTTCATAGTCGAAGTAGATGGTGTAGGTAATTGTTTAACATGCCTATCAACATTTTGTCATTTACCTTTAGCATTCTTTAATGCATAACAATCTTTCTTCATCTGTCTTTTCTTATGAAAATAATGGCATTCAATGCCCCTCTTCCTTGATTTACTTCTACTCTTATTCGGTTGACCATTCTTTTCCTTGTTCTTGCTCCTCCCACGTTGCTGATTCTTTCCTTGGTAAGAATAAGGAACATTATATGCATCTCCACTTTGAATGCCAACCATAGATTTTCTACGAATCTCCTCACTCAAGAGTGCTTCACATATCTCATCATAAATGAGTTTACCATGAGGTGCACTACTGCTAATAGTTGTGCAAAACGTATCCCATGATGATGGCAGGGTACATAACAACAATACTGCTTTCATTTCATTATCCATATCCATTTTCTAAGCCTGTAACTGGGAGAATATAGCATCAAACTCATTTAGATGAGTAGCAACACTATCTATGTCCTTCATAAGAACATCATATAATTTTCTCATCAGATGCACTTTATTTGATGTTGTCTGTTTTTCATATGTATTGGATAACTTCTTCCAAAGCTCCTCTGCACTTTCACAGTCTAATACTCTAAAGTAAACATTATCTTCCAGGTGCAAGTAAATGGTAGACCTGGCCATTTCATCTAACTCATCCCAATCATCTTCATCCATGTCTGTAGGCATCTTTGAAATCCCATTTACTGGCTTCCATTGCCTCGTTTGAATCATCACATCTTTAATCAGATTCTTCCATAGAGAAAAGTTTGTGCCATCAAATTTTTGGATCTCAAAATGGTCTTTGCCCTGCAAGTTATAACTCCTCCTCGGAACACATGCACTAGACCTTGATCCACCAGATGTGCCTGAGACGTCTGATGCCATGATGGTAGAGAACTAAATAGAATGATAATGGAGCTAGAAGAGTCCAAACACCAACAAATAAGTGTATCAAGGAGTAAATTGACCATTGTATAGTTGGCTAAACCAGAAATCTGGAAACTTTTTGCTCGAGTATCCTCTGCAAAATGAGCATATGACCAGTGTCAAAATATCGTAAAACTGCAAGTACTGACATGTTTACCTGCATAGTGAATCACTAGCTCCACTACATATAATCAATTACCCAATAGAAGCCAACTAGGCTTATCGAGCACCTATGAACAACTATCATACATCTCTTATGGCGAGGCTAGCTAAGTCTTCCACGTGCATCACCAAAGAGACCAAAGGTTGAAAACAAAGCCCCATGGTTGATATTTATTGTCGAAGAAGTACAAAGAACACTCTTCTTGATGTTCTCTGTAACACTACAACATATCGAGGGTATACCGAGGTTGCTACCGAGGCAAATGAATGGGCGTGAATTCTTCGCAACGTCGGTGTTGCAGTCGGTGTAGGCGTTGGAACCAAAGCGCCGGTATGGGCACCGGTATAAGCGTCAATATATGCCTCGGTATAAGCGTCGGTATTTCCAACGCAAATACCGACGTCTATATCGACGTCCGCTGGGTGTACCGGCGCATATACCGACGACCATACTGGACCTACCGATGCGTATACTGACGACCATACCTGCACAAATTTTTTTGGACAGAGTGTGTTGTCTTTTGCTAAAGCATGATGTTGTTTAGCAAAAGACAATACACTCTGCCCAACTGAGTACATGTGTTATGTACTCTAATGGCAACCAAAACATAAACTTATATGAACAAAAATGAACAATGATTCATGTACTGAAAGTCATATATTCCATAAATGAAAAATGTACAAAAGTGTGGCAAAGCATGTCCTGGTCATACGTTTTTCCACGTCCTGGTCATATGCATGTATCCATATGCATGTATCCATATGCATGTATGCATATGCATGCATGCATGCATGTATGCATATGCATTCATGTATCCATATGCATGCATGCATGCATGCATATGCATTCATGTATGTATGCATATGCATGCATGTATGCATATGCATGCATGCATTGCCATTCATGAGAATGAGAACTCTAAACTAAATCTTACGAAGCCAAAAATTGGTACACACTCCAAAACACGGCATCACCTCCACCTACCTATTTTTTGCACTTCCAAATTATGTTTTCTCCTCTATCTAGTTTTGGAATTACCACCATTGGGTGAAATGGTTACAACACAAGTTTGGGTATTTGACATGGTAGGGGATAAAAAGTGAATTTTTCTAGGACTTGCTATTAAGAGGTGAAAGGGTTAGTATTTGTAGGATAAGATATCGCAAGACCATGCGAATGTCAAAAATACACAATTGAAAGCCTAAAAGTGGGTCGGTGACTAGTGCCAAAAATACATGATCTATGTGATCCATCATACCCTTTTGAAGCGTGCAATAGAGAATGTTTGGAATCGGCAAGGCCACCTAATTGGCCCTTAGTAGCCTATAAAAAAAAATAGTCTGACACACATTTGACCCATCTAATGTCCCAATCTACTGGTATCCTATCACTCTATCTCATGCATTCATACTCTTGAAGTCTCGTACATGCTATCTCTTTGTCTACTTAGTGTGCATTTCCGCAAATATGTTGTGATTATACAAAGTCTAAGAGTAGAGGATAGCGTGTCTATGTATCTTGGAGGTCATTGACTAGTTTTATTTCATTCATAATGAACATCTTTTTGTTGTAGGAACTTTTATTGTGATTTTGAAGTGTCCAATATAGTTTTCATAATGGCTATTTCCCTATTTTGTAAATATTCATTGGTCTCTTTTTGAATATGTTGGAAACATTCTAAGCCATTAAGATTTTGCAGTTCTATCATTAGTGTATTCTGCTTATTCTCTCATCATTATATTCTACATTTGAAAATTATCTTTGTGCACATAGGCATGTTACAAGGTATACATCCGTAATGAAGCACCCCACTTGAGTAGGAGTAGTGCTATTTCTTTCTGAGAGGCGGACCCACATCTCAGTTCTAAAAAAGCTAATACAACTAGTGCAATATATAAAGAATAGTACATAAGGGAAATCCTAATGTGGGTGAATGAGTGAGCAGGCAAGAAACAAATGTGCCATCACTCTCGATAGATAAATCTAGTAAATGTCAATGAAGTTTCCTTGACATATACCGTTGTGACTACTATACGTGTTAAAGAAATGAAAAAGTGATATGTGTCTTCCTAGATCATCACATGAGCTTGATATCTTAAGACTCTATCTCAAGCTCAATGTCATGTCCTATAATCCAAGAATCTTCTAAAGCTTCTTGAAGTTCTAAGCTCCAAGTTCTTTAGAGAAAATATCAACAACTTCCTCATCTATCCTCACATAAACAAGGTCAATATCACCTGCTAATACCTTTTCCCTGATGAAAGAATAATGTACCTTGATATGGTTTGTTCGAGCATGAAAAATAGGGTTCTGTGCAAATTCTATGCTACCTAGATTATCAGAAAGGATGACAATTAGCTATTTCACTTCCACATCTAAATTTAGAAGTAGCATATGTAACCATGATGCTTCACATGCTGACATTGGAGCACTTGTATACTGATCCTCTCTGCTCGACAAAGCAATAATGGGTTGCTTCTTATTGCTCCACATAATACCAAAAACATTCTAGGTTGCTTCTTATTGCAAACATATTCTAGGTGCTGTGAATCCTCATATTCTTGTGGCTGAACCATGAACACTTATTCCTATAACTCACCAAGTAAGAAAACATTCTTCACATCCACCTTATGCAATGTCCATCCCTTTGTTGCAACTAATGCAACAGGTTGTCTAACAGTACACATTTTCACTATAAGGCTGAACGTTTCCTCATTATCAATGCCATATGCTTTGTGCATATCCTTTTGCAAACAATCGTGATTTATACTTGCTCATGCTACCATCAGCATTGTGGTTTCCCTTGTAAATCCATATGCAACCTATGTCTTTCTTTCCATGCAGAAATGAAACTAGCTTCCATGTTTCATTTCCATAAAGTGCGGCCATGTCCTCATCCATAGCTTTCACCCAATCTACATTTCAAATTGCATCTTCAAAACAAGAAGGTTCAAAGCCATGTAATCATTATACATCAATCATTCCACTAAATTTTGCATCCTCCCATATCTTCTTGGTCTTAAGTCACTTCTCCTTGTATCATCTTCATGTACCTTTCTTACTCGTGGAGTCTTCACAAAGTGCAATACAAGCTCCTCATCAAGGCTATTTTTAGAACTTCGTAAGTCTCCATTAATGCCTTTAGAACCTGTAGATGTTTTACAACTAGCAAAACGTTTTTTTTTTACCATTCTTTGATGTAGTTGATGAATTTGCCGGACTTAAATCTCTCGATGCAATCTTCCACTGGATGGATTTGGATTGGAACCACTGCTTGGTTATGCATAGATCCATTCAAAACTTGAGATCCTACACATGTCATTTTAGCATTTCCTTTTGTTGGAGGAGATGGTGGATACTCACAAGAGATGAATTGCATCTCAAAACAAGAAGGTTCAACATCTTGTATTATCTTGATTATGTAGGCACAATGGGGAGCCATGTAATCATTATACATCAATCATTCCAGTAAATTTTGCATCCTCCCATATCTTCTTGGTCTTAGGTCACTTCTCCTTGTATCATCTTCATGTACCTTTCTTACTCGTGGAGTCTTCACAAAGTGCAATACAAGCTCCTCATCAAGGCTATTTTTAGAACTTCGTAAGTCTCCATTAATGCCTTTAGAACTTGTAGATGTTTTACAACTAGCAAAACGTTTTTTTTTACCATTCTTTGATGTAGTTGATGAATTTGCCGGACTTAAATCTCTCGATGCAATCTTCCACTGGATGGATTTGGATTGGAACCACTGCTTGGTTATGCATAGATCCATTCAAAACTTGAGATCCTACACATGTCATTTTAGCATTTCCTTTTGTTGGAGGAGATGGTGGATACTCACAAGAGATGAATTGCATCTTCAAAACAAGAAGGTTCAACATCTTGTATTATCTTGATTATGTAGGCACAATGGGGAGCCATGTAATCATTATACATCAATCATTCCACTAAATTTTGCATCCTCCCATATCTTCTTGGTCTTAGGTCACTTCTCCTTGTATCATCTTCATGTACCTTTCTTACTCGTGGAGTCTTCACAAAGTGCAATACAAGCTCCTCATCAAGGCTATTTTTAGAACTTCGTAAGTCTCCATTAATGCCTTTAGAACTTGTAGATGATTTACAACTAGCAAAACGTTTTTTTTTACCATTCTTTGATGTAGTTGATGAATTTGCCGGACTTAAATCTCTCGATGCAATCTTCCACTGGATGGATTTGGATTGGAACCACTGCTTGGTTATGCATAGATCCATTCAAAACTCGAGATCCTACACATGTCATTTTAGCATTTCCTTTTGTTGGAGGAGATGGTGGATACTCACAAGAGATGAATTGCATCTTCAAAACAAGAAGGTTCAACATCTTGTATTATCTTGATTATGTAGGCACAATGGGGAGCCATGTAATCATTATACATCAATCATTCCACTAAATTTTGCATCCTCCCATATCTTCTTGGTCTTAGGTCACTTCTCCTTGTATCATCTTCATGTACCTTTCTTACTCGTGGAGTCTTCACAAAGTGCAATACAAGCTCCTCATCAAGGCTATTTTTAGAACTTCGTAAGTCTCCATTAATGCCTTTAGAACTTGTAGATGTTTTACAACTAGCAAAACGTTTTTTTTTACCATTCTTTGATGTAGTTGATGAATTTGCCGGACTTAAATCTCTCGATGCAATCTTCCACTGGATGGATTTGGATTGGAACCACTGCTTGGTTATGCATAGATCCATTCAAAACTTGAGATCCTACACATGTCATTTTAGCATTTCCTTTTGTTGGAGGAGATGGTGGATACTCACAAGAGATGAATCGGTGTAGCTAAAACCTGCTTCACACCTGCTATGAGTGATGACTAGAGAGTGTTGGGGGCTCTTTAGCTAGCTAACAAGCATAAGTAATCACATATGTTGCTTGGAAGATGATCCACTAATGATAGTTTCAAAATAGATAAGTAGGCATATGATCCAAGGTCAAAAACTTGCTATTTTGGTTGATACACCTACTCAGAGTTTTGTACCATTCTGTGAGTATAGCACCAATTGATAAAATTCCTTTTGGAGAACTTCACTTAGCTTAACAAGCTACCAATCGTGGGTGATATCATTTAAATTATGGACTATATGGAGAGAAATATGGTTAGAAAATCGATCATGCATCCCGACATTTACGGGCCTTGACAATCACAGACTAGTGAGCAGAGATTGATTAATATCTGATGATCTCGACAACCATTACTAATGAAATTTTGTAGGATTAAGATTTAGAGTTTGCTAGAGCTATCATGCTTTGAATTATAGGAAATGATCAACTATACAGTGAGAATAAGCTCTCACAAGTTCACTATTTTGATGGAGTATGATAGAGATATGAGATTAAGAAGTAATGATCATGTATGTATTAAACCATGTAAAAGTACAATGTCATTGGCAATAAATCATTGCTCAATGAGTGAGGAAAGAGTGAGCTATGATGTGAGCTCCTCTTCTCAATGCAAGAACACGAATATGATCTCTAAACCTCGAGATACACGTGGGTATTTCATATTCTCTTTTATAGTTTCTTTGTGTTGGAGCCAAATCTCTACCAAAAAGTGCATCCTAAAGTATAGGACGGATTTTCTCTTGAGTCAACTACCAAATGATACGAGATTATATGATTCCTAACTCCTCGTGGGTTTATTCCACTTTTACAAAGGTAATTGTAATGCAAAGCTACCAGAGGTTGTACATATGAAGCCTTCCAAGTGTAATGCCAATATATCAAGCTGATGTGAGGTAATCAATTATGAAGGCTTGGGCTTAATTGCACCAACAACTCCCCCTCAAGCCTAATATGATTGATCTTCATTGCTCCTTGATCTCTTGTAGTCCAATCATCAATTTGAACCTGCTCATCTTTGTTCCATCCAATGCTTCAGTAAGTATATCTACACATTCTAAATGAGTTGATACAAATGACACTTGGATATCCCTGCTAAGCAATTTCTCCTTGATAGAATGATAGTGCACTTCACTATGCTTAGTCCTTGCATGGTATACAGGATTAGCAGCCAAATGAAGTAAACTAGTGCAATCTCCAAAGATAATTGGAGTGTAGGAAGGTATCTCCAAATCTACATACAATTGCTTAAGCCACATAGATTCCTGAGTTGCATTTCCAAAACCTCTATATCTTGCTTCTATGGAAGATAAGGCCACATTTGGTTGCTTCTTGGATGACCAAGATATGAGCTTTGAACCAGCAAAAGATAGATACCCTTAAGCGCTCCTCCCATCATCCTTGGAGCCAGCCCAATCTGCATTAGAATACATCTTTATATCTATGTGAGAAGTGAAGGGATAGAACAATCCCTCATTCATTGTACCCTTTAGATAACGAAGCACCCTCTTTGCAGCTTCCATATGAGGTTTCCTTGGTACATGCATGAACTGACTCAATGTACTTACTGCATAGGCAATATCTACTCTTATCAAAGTAGCATAATTAAGACTACCCACAAGTTGTTGATAACTTGTAACATATTCAAGTAGTTCACCTTCATGTGAAATTAGCTTATGGTTGACATCCATAGGAATACCTGCAACGTTAGTGTTCTCCATCTTAAACTTAACCAAGATATCACGTATGTACTTCCTTTGTGTGATGAATATACATGAATCTGTATACACAAGTTCTAAGCCAAGGAAGTGTGTTAATAGCCCTAGATCACTGATTTTGAATTCCTTCATTAATTAGGCCTTAAATTGCTTGATACCAATAGAATCATTATCTGTAATAATGATATCATCCACATAGACACATAAGCAGATGACCTCTCATTTATTCTTCTTAACAAACAAAGAAGTGTCTGCCTTGCTTGCCACAAAGTCGTGATCCTGCAAATAGGTAACAATCCTATGGGTTCAAGCTCTAGGAGCTAGCTTGAGACCATAGAGTGCTTTCCTAAGCTTGAATACATACCTTGCTTTTCCTTCATCTTCAAAACTTGGTGGTTGTGCCATATACACTTCTTCTGATATCCAACCATTTAAGAATGCATTCTTGACATCTAACATATATAAATTCCAATTTTTTGATGCAAGAAGACTTACCAATACCCTCATTGTTGGCATCTTGGCCACAAGTCAAAATGTTTTTTCATACTCTATTCCATGTGTTTGGGCACATCTCTTTGCGACTAACCTTGCCTTGTACCTGTTTATAGAACCATCAGAGTTCAATTTAATTTTATATATCCACCTTGAACCAATTACCTTCATATCTGGCTTCTTGGGAACTAGATCCCATGTGTGGTTTTCCTACAATGCTTCCGCTTCTTCTTGCATGGCTTCCCTCCACTCTTTCTTGTTCTTAGCCTCTTCAAATGAAGAAGGATCCTCTGCCAAAGAATCTTTAGTGATGTACACAGAGTGCTTGGTAAATAAAGATGTATCATATCCATACCTTATGAACTTCTTACTTTCTCTTTGTGATCTCCTTAAGGCTTGATTGGAAGAATCCAGTAGATCCTTTAATTGCTTGTATTTGAACTTGCCTCTTGACTTCCAAGCTTTGTAGTCAATCTGCTCCTCATCTTTTGAGGTGATGTCCTCTGCTTGGTGTTGATCTTCTTTAGTGAGGGTTGGAAAATCATTTTCCAAATCATATGGTAACCTAACTTTCCTGCAATCATCTTGAAACCATGAATTATTCTGATCAAATACTACATCCCTACTAACTATGAATGCCTTGTTAGTGGGATTGTATAGTCTATATCCCATTTGATTCTGATCATACCCAATAAATATACATTTCTCAGTCTTAGGGTCAAGCTTCCCTCCAATTTGTGATGGGATGTCTACATAGGCAATGCACCCAAATATTTTACAATGGTCGAATGAGGGTCTCATGCCATTCCATGCTTCATATCATGTCATACAATCCAATGATTTGGAGGGAAGCTATTGATCAAATAGGTGGTTGTAGATACAATCTCTGCCCATAAATAATTAGGTAATCTTCTATCTTTTAACATAGACCTAGCTGTTTAAACAATTAACCTCTTCCTTCTCTCTTCCACTCCATTCAATTCAGGAGTATAACTGGTTGTTACTTCCCTCTTTATGCCCCTATCCTATAGAATCAATCAATCTCATGTGAAAAATACTCACCACCTCCATTAGACCTGATTCACTTCAAGCTCCTTCTTGTTTGTGTTTCAAATATTGCCAAATACTTCTTGAAAAATGTAAATACCTCATCCTTATGTTTCATGAAATAGAGAATTTTCCACCTATTGTAATCATCAATAAATGAGATATAGTACCTTGAGCCTGAGATGGATGGATCTTTGCTAGGACCCCGCACATCAGTGTGTACAAGCTCCAAATAGTCTTCATGGATGTATCCTTTCCTGTTAAATGGTTTCTTGTGAGCTTTGCCAAATTGGCAAGCTCCACATTTGTATATCATGTGCTGCTTGGTCACATTGGGAATGCCAAGCACACTTTGATCCCTTTCAAATTTGCTTCAGAGTTCTCTCTTCTATGTGCCCTAGCCTTTTTCTGCCATATTTCCAACTAAGATGGGGTTTGATCTCTATAATTGAATAGTGTTATTCTCCTTGTGTCTTCAATTTCAAAAGTAAATAATATACGTGACTTCTCACCTTTGGCAATCCTTTTGAAGGCTTGTTGGGGGTGTTTCACATATGCTCCATGCTTAGTGAATCTGACCTGTAGACCTTTCTCTACAATCTTCCCAACACTAATTAGGTTTTTGGTTATAATAGGCACATACGAAACTTTGCTAAAAGCTTAATTCTACCTTGATGCACAATGTTGATGACTTTGAAGTGAAGCTACCCCATAAGTGCTTATTCAAGAAGTGAATCTTGGAGATGAAGCAAAATCATAAGTAGTCCACCTAGCCCCATGGTTGCACCTTGTCATCCATCATCATAGAGGGTAGCACCACACCTCATGAGAGAATGAAGGGTGACAAAATTCTTAAAAATTACAGTGACCCTCACCTTTTTTGAGATGAAATAATGGCCATAGAGTTTTTCACTTCGAAATTGCTAAACCATCTTGACTAAGTGCAATCATCACAGGGTGATACTACATCCAAAATTTCACTTGGAGTGACTATATTTGACACTCCAACTTTCATGAGACTCCTCATCCGAGGCTACTCCACCACCACCTCCTCTCATGGGCAGCAAAGGAAATGTGCCTAATTCTCTAAATATTAGAGCTTCCACATATCTATAGCCGAAACCATTCTTGATGCAAGGAGAATTTATGGCAAGGCTCTTAAGTGTCTATGATCATACACTGAGAAGCAAGGCTAATTGCATGATGGTAATTGCATGGCACACTCATGAGAATGAGAACTTGGAATAAAGGCTTCCTAAATCCCAAAATTGGTACACACTCCAAAAAACAATGTCACTGCCACCTATTTTTGGCACTTCTAATATAAGGCATTTCCTCTGTGTAATCTTTGCATGAACATCATAGAGTGAGACTATGAACATCCAAGTCTTTGTATTTGATGGGACACACGATAAAAAGTGAATTATTCTAGGACTTCCCAATAAGAGATAAAAGGGTTAGTTACTACACAAGAAGCTACCACAAGGCCATGCATATATCACAAACTCTCAATGGAAGGAATACAATTGGGTTGGTGTCTAGGGCCAAAATAACTCTTTACCACCAGCCATGTTGTTTTGAAGTACATAATAATTAATTATTGGAATCACCAAGGGCAGACCACTTGGCCCTATGGAGCATATTAAAGTAGTAGTCGAGCACACATTCTCCCCATCTGATCAAAAAATCTTTTGGTATCATAGCACACTATCTTATAGGGTGATATTACTGGACTCTCATGCATGCTATCTCTTTCTCTAATCACTCTCGATTGTGGCTATTCTATGGTGATTATACATGGGCTTAAATACTACTATCGGAGTTGAAAATAGCCGGCCTATGTATCTTGGAGGTCTTTGGCTAGTTTTATCTCAGTCTAGACAACTCCTTTTTGTTCTAGAAACTTTTATTGTGGGTTTTTAGTGCTTTATATTGTTTTTTGGATATCTTTTGGTTTTCTTTATAATGTTCATTAAGGTATTTTTGAGTTTGTTGGAACCATTTTGAGTCATGAAGAGTTTGTGACCTTATCCTCAGTTTATCCTTTTAATTTTGGCATCATTGTATTCTATATTTGCAAGTTATCTTCCTTTACAGAAGCATCTTACAGGATATACTTCCCCAAGGAAGAACCCCCCTTGAGTAGGAGTATTGAGAATTTTGTCTAAAACGTGGTTGTAGATTTCAGTTCTACAACTTTCAAAAGTGTCTTTGGATAAAGGTCATGATTTTGCACTAGATCACTCTAAAGAATTATTTGCATGAAAAGAGGTTCAACAAGATTACGAATGAGCTACACATAAGCTCTAGTGTTCTACTTTTTTCTAGATTTCCTTTTATACAGTGTATCATTGTAGTTTGAAGATAGTTGAGAGATCTTTTGGGTAGAGATATGCAACGGTCTAAGAAGGATCACAATGCCTAGAGGAGGACCCTCCTCCAACTAAAAGAATGGGCCAAGCACGAATGGGACCTGTTGAATCCCACAAAGGAGGGGAACCACTTCATTTTAATATTCTTGCTCTCAAGGAGAAACACTCCATGATGTCTAAACGGTAGGGACTTCTTACAATTCGAAATTCTTTTTCCTAAAAGGAAAATATATTTTTCAAATGACCATTCTTTAGGAGGATTTCTGAAATTGGAAGTCCACCTCTCCTTTTGAATCCTCTAGAGGTCCTTGCCTCTTATAACATTCCATAATGCTAAACAATAGCCGATGGCTTCACCCAATAATGCTTGCTTTTAGTTCATTTGTCCCTATCATAGTATGATTCTCCGAAGGGCTTGTCAAAGTGAGATTGACTTGGGATGAAAAGAAGAGGTTTCTTAAGTCCTTAATGCCATGAAGGCAATGCTTAAACCAGTGAGGGACTCCACAAATTCTGTTAGCTTTAACATTGGTCTACATTCCCCAAAGGAGGATTTGCTACATTAGAACATTTCTTTGTCTCGGTGAGGGGATGCCAAAGGGGATAGAACTTTAAATCCCACCTTAAAGTCAACCAATGCAGAAACCCCCTCCTATTGATTAACATGAAAGTCCACCTTCTTCTTGAATCTTGGAATTTTATAAAGATTGTTTCCATTGTGCCACCTTAGACCTTCAAGGTGTTGGGAGTCATGCCCAATAAGAAGGTATTCTTAGAGCACTCCCAAGCATTGAATCTACTTAGCAATAGGCACCATTTTTCATAGTCCCTTCTCCTTGATTAGTCAATGTCATGAAATTTAGTCTAGTGGACTCTGCCTTGATTCTAGAGGTGCTTCCACGAATGGAAAACTTTGTTCCAAAGCTTGCTAGATTTTTGGAGGTTCCAAGACTCAACACCTCTTATGCCAGCTATCCATTTCCAATCTTCATTGACCTTGACATACTCTTTCACCTTGTTCCAACTCTTCAACAGAGAACAAACTAAGCACAAGCCTCTTGGGGTCACTAGATATAGGGAGAACAAAAGAGTGAAAAGATCTGTTTGTTCCAAGAGGCTTCCTTATTGGTCAATGGTTTAATTAACCATTTGGCTCCCAATGTATTGGCCATTGCATCATTATCTAGAATTCCCAAACCACATTGGTTCTTTTTGTCTTATGAAAGTGGTGCATTTAGTTTTGGGGACATCCCTTCTCTTAGGGTCTCGAGTCCAGAGAATTCTTTTGCAAATTCTTTCAAATTCCACAATCTCTTGGTCCTTCAATCTCCAATAAGAGAGAAAGTAAGTAATCAAACAAAGAAAGAATGTGTTAACCACAATAGCTTGCCTTGCCAGTTTAATTTGCATAATTTTTGAGTATGTAAACTTGTTTTTGACCTTAGAAAGAACCCAATTCTATCGTTAACCCATTGAAACATCAAATCCCATTTGAAAACCTAATAGGCAAAAGATTTTACTTGCCCTTAATAAAATACTTAGGAGGTAAATATTGAGAAAATTTTGAAAGGAATTCATCATAAAATCAGCCTATTCCAACTGAATCAAATGGATGCAAGGGTGAGATGTGATGTGCTAAAAATTATACAGCTTGCTTACATGAACCCACCTCCTAGTCTAGATGGTCTCATGGTTGACTTTCCCCTTGCACCTTTGGCCCACTATCAAAGTTCAAGGTTATCAGTTTTTGTAAAAGATGAAGCTCTAGCTGGTGTTATTATAGATGGAGGTTTTGGCATACCAGGTTACACCAATCGACATTTTTTTGAAAAGGTACTCATGATAGTATAGGGTTGTCAGTTTCTTCTAGACTTTGTTGTTATTACCCTACAGTAGCAGACCTCCTACTCTCTACTCTTGGGAAGCCCTTGGCTAAGGCAAGACAAAGCTCTCTAGGATTCGGGAAAGAACAAGTTGTGGATTTTAAGAAACACTAACAATCAACTACAAATACATTTAGAGGAAGGATCCGACATTGAGAATATAATGTCTGGGTTTAAGCTAATGTCGCGTAGCCATTGACCAATGATGGTCGCTCTTGAGGGGTCGGTTAGCCCTCTAGCATTTAGCGAGATAACAATCATTTTTGTGTTGATCCCTCTTTGCGGGAGGGAGCCTTGTCCTTTCTTCTCTTGGCTTCATCTTTCTTTTTCACTGGGATCTGATCCCGACTAAGAAATCGGTTCTTGTGGGGGCTTTTCCAGGGTAGCTCCATAGGCTGCTTTCCTTTGCGGGATGCTCCTAGCTGGGGAGAATTGGGTCCCATACTCGGCACCGTTTCCGGGATCGTCGATCCGATGATGGAGCTTTCGCTATCCATGTTGTCTTCATTACTAGTGGTGAAACCATCTTCTTTGCTTGTGGTGTAGCCCTCCTGGGGGGTTTCTTTGTTGTCAGGGATCTCTAGGGCTTCGTCGTAGGTGTCTACCTCAGGTGGCTTCCCGCCTGGGTAGTCAAGCTCGTTGATCTCCTTTCCAAGATTGCAATACAAATTGCTGTGTGGGGTAATTAGCAGGTTGTTTCTCTCGCCATTGGCCCTCGGACTTCTTTTCCTTCTTCTTCTAACTTCAGTAAAGCCATCAGCGTCCACCCTAATTCTTGCAGAGAGCTGCAGTTGCTATATTCACACCGAAACCACCATCAATTAACACTTGCGTAATCTTGTGATTTTTATGCTAGATAGTGAATAAAGGGATAAAATGATCCACCGTAGAATCAGTTTCTAATTGTATTGCGGCTGTCGCCGGAGTACTGGGAGATCCGGGACTAACCTGTTGTTGGAATTGCTGCCTAACTCCTGGCACTAAAGCGAGTAGCTATCCCACGGGGAGTGTAATTGAGGCCTTAGAGAGAATATCCCATACTTGTTCTCTTTGAATTGTACTCTTCCCCGATTTTGATGATGCTTCTCCTATTACTGGGGTACAATCTTGTTCTTGTGATCCCACCTTTGGCAAGGGAACTTGTGTCACTAGAACTGGATCAAGGAACACTGTAGGCTCTTTGGTGGTCCATTGGCTAGCTTTGTTATACATTCTCTGCTGTTCACGGATGCCAGGTTCAAACACCTCAGCTACTGGTTGCAACTGCTTACCGGATCGTGTCTGGACCACTACCGCTTGGGCTTCCACTGGTGAAATATAGACCATGTTGGTCATTGGGTTCTGACGCTCTTTCTTTCTTTGATCATATTCGGCTTCATCCTTGCAGAATCTTCGGATGTGACCAAGCTCACCACAAAAATGACATCGAGTTGGTGGCAAGGAAGTACTTTCCTGTGATGTATCTGTCCGCCAACAATTTGCATTGAAGTTGGTATTCCGCTGTCCCCGATAATTCCTATATCCTTGTGGCTGATTGTTTCACATCTACGGTGGCACGTAATGGGTGGTTGGTTGCCCTGGTTCCTGTATGATGGCATTCACAACTGCTTGTCCCTACACTTTGGCATTATACGCATAATTTTCGGTGGAATGTCCGATGGTATTGCAGATAGCACAATACATCTGATTAAGGGCACAGGTAGCACTGGTATGCCCAGAATTTTTGCACTTAGTGCAGTACATCTGTTTAGCTGGATCTTCCGCAACGTTTTTACTGGCATTCAGCCACTCGAAGTCTTCGGTGAATCCTCCAACCTTATGTTCGAGTTGCAGGGCCATTGCAATAACCGCATCCAGTGTCATAGCTCCCACACAACGCATGATCATAATTTGTCTTAATTGTGGGGTTAACCCGTTGATAAACCACTGAGTTATCACATCATCCGACAGGTTGGCATGTGCCGGCGGTAGTTGTCTTAAATGAGTTCTAAACAATGTGGCATATTCCTGCACAGTCTGGTGCAGCTTCTGTTTATTGTTCTGCAAGTAATCAAAGATTTCGGTAGGGTTCTTCTTCAACCGGAATCTCTGTAAAAATGCATCCCTTACCGCCTCATAGGTAACGAAATGATTGAAATCATACTCTGTTAACCATCTTGCTGCTTCATTAACTAAACTTGACTGAAATAAGATGGCCTTGTATGCTGGATCGGGTGGATGGTTAAGCACTGCATAACTTATTTCAAAGGTGCGTACATGGGCATCAGGATCATCAAACTCTTTCGGGTTCTTGGGAGTGGTAGGGGTCTGCTAATCAGAGGCCCTATAACTTAATTTTCCCAATTAACGCATTTACATCGTAGTACGTTAACACTCAAAACTCTGCATAAAAATTACTATCACTCCTCTGGTTCGTTCTCTCATAGAATTACTATTCGTACTCAGATTAATACTTTCTCAGTACGTAGCACCGAGGTTACTCAATTCCGTAACAAAGACTTCATTACCATAACTTAATGGAGCTCGACTAACCGCAAGTTAATGTAATCAAACAAAGATGAGAAAAAGACAGTACTACTCATATTTCTCAACACTGCACCACGGCAACTTCACAGAATGCAATCACCCAGAGAGACAGTCTGGCGATTCTCCTGATCATCACCGGAGCATCCTTTCATTGCTTTATAAGTAGTTACAACTCTTCGCAACGACCTTTCGGTTCGTGCGGAATATGAAACCTTTCAATTCATGCGGGATATGAAAATACAGGAATTATGAAAATACAAAGTGCCAATCCGGCGGCTTACACATTGCTTACAAAGTAGAAAGAAACTACATCACTACAAAAAAGGAAGGTTTGTCTATCATATTTTCTCTCCAAACGTTTGGACACTACCTCCTAGATGCGTATCTTATTATCATATCTAATCATCAGCCTTTCAAGTATTTAATTAACAAGCCTAGAGTAGCTAGAAGGGTTTGGTGATGGTTACTGCTAGTTTTAGATTTGATTTTGATATTCGTATTTAGCCATGGAAGGAGCACTACATGGCAGATCAAGTGTCAAGGACTACCATGGGTGAAAAGGCAACATGTATTAATGATGAATGGGTGGATAGTAGTCTCAGTCTCCAGGGGCAACTATATTACCTTGAGAGTCTGAGCTTTCTGTTGATTTCACATCAATTGGCTTGGTCTTCTTTTGGGGCTTGAAAAGATTACTTTTTAAGGCCAAAGCTCATTCACTTAAAAATGGAAATTTATATAAATATTTTCAAGATGGTATCTTGAGAAAATGTGTTTATCTAGAGGAGGTAAATTTGTTGCTTGAAGAAGCATACAGTGAAGGGCATCTAAATGGAGAGGAATTAGTTCACAAAATGATCCACAAACAACTATGGTGGCCTCATATCTACAAACATGGAGCCAAGTTTGCTAAACAATGGGACATTTGTAAGAGATGAGCTCCTAGGCCAACCAAATTGAGTTTTCAACCATTAGTCATGTCCATAAGATGGCTACCTTTCGAATGATGCAGCCTTAATTTAATTGGTTTGATTAGTCCAATTGGTCGACTTGGGGGTAAGAAGTATATTATGATGGCCACATGCTATGCAGCTTAGTGGACATAAGCTAAGGCCACTATGGATTGCATGACTTTGATAGTAGCTACGTTTTTGTACAAACTTGTTTTTTGAAGATTTGGGTGCCCACTTGAAATTACTAGTGATAGACGCACACACTTTGTAAATCAATTGCTCGAATTTATCTTTGATATGTACAAGGTCTTTCATAAAAAGTCATGTATTTCTTTCGTAGGGACAATGGGCAGTGAGAAAGCTCTCATAAAATCCTTATTGGGTTGCTGTGCAAATTAGTTTTTGACCAACAAGGCTGATGGCCACAAGCATTCATCAGTGCAATCTGGGCTTTTGGTACTACTCGAAGGGGAAACATTAGGAAGTGTTCGTTTTGCTTAGTATATGGTAAAAAGGCATTGGCACCCATTGAAGTCATTATCAGGAGAAAAATTGGAGCTAGAACCATTGGAATTGAGCTATGCAAAAACTACACATAACACAAGAGCACAAAAGATTGCATGACAAGTATTTTAGGGCTAATGAAGTATATGAAGGGTCTTTGGTTTTGGTGCATTAGATCCCGCCAGTTTCAACCAAACAAGCATTCAAATGGAGAGGATCATACAACGTGATAAAGGTATTACCACAAGGATCATCGCAACAAGAGGACTTGCAGGGTGAGAGGATGCCCCTCCTCAACATCTTTAGGGTGAAGAACTACCTAAATTAATTAAAGTTGGATGAAATTTACTTACTATACACAACATATTTCAGTTTATTTCATGGAGTTCATTTTTGTTGGATTTAATAAGCAATTAAAAGAGTAATTGCACTGGGATAGTGCAAAGACTTGATGTTGGGGTCTATACAACAGAGGACTTAGGTTGAACATATATGATGTATTTTGGGACATTGGGTTGTGCCCCACTCAATTTTGGTATTATCTTGGAATACATTTGTCTAAAGTAACCGCTCTTGTCATTCGAGTCAAAGAAGAAGTCCACTTGGCTGTCTGATGGAGAAGTAACAATGGACATCATATTGAAATACCTCCCGCATCCCCCTCACCTCTACCATCCCTCCATCCCTCACCCCCTCACCTCCACCATTCCTCCATCCTGCATTCCCCTCACCTCCACCATCCCTCCATCCTACGCCACCTCAACCTCTCTCTCTCTCTCTCTCTCTCTCTCTCTCTCTCTCTCTCTCTCTCTCCCCCCCCTCCCTCCCTCCCTCCCTCCCTCTACCTCTCTCTCTCTCTCTCTCTCTCTCTCTCCGCCCTCACCCTGCCATTCCTCCCCCCACCCGCTTTCCTCACCTTAGTGAACCCTCTCCCTCTCCCTCTCTCTCAATCTCTCTCTCTCTCTCTCTCTCTCTCCCTCTCTCTCTCTCTCTCTCTTTCTATCTCCCCTCCCTCTCTCTCTCTCTCTATCTCTCTCTCCACCCCTCACAACCTCTCATCTCGCACACTCACCAACCCTCTCTCTCTCTCTCTCTCCCCTCTACTCTAAAGCTCCTCAATTCTCGCAACTGTCTATGCATGTGTATTTGTAGCCCATAATTTAGCTCTCTCTCTCTCTCCCCTACTCCATAGCTCCTCAACTCTCCTAGTCTGCCATGTGCACGTATCTCTAGCTCATCATGGAGTTCTCTCTCTCCTTCTCTTTATCTCTCTCTATCTGTCTCTCTCTCTCTCTCCCCCTCTCTCTCTCTCCCTCCCTCTCTCTCTCTCTCTTTCTCTCTCTCTCTCTCTCTCTCTCTCTCTCTCTCTCTCGCTCGCTCCCCTCTCTAATCCACAGCTCCTCAACTCCTGCAACCACCATGCATCACTCTACGTTCCTCGTGCCTCCACCACCCATAGACCCACATGCTTGCTTCCTCCCCTTCTATGCATACCATAGACCTATAGAATGCCAATTTCCTCTCTCTCTCTCTCTCCCTCTCTCTGTCTCTCTCTCTCCTCTCTCTCTCCCTTCGTGTCGCATGTCCACAACTATGCTTCTCTGTCATTTTGCACCTCCAAATCTCTCTATCTATCTCTCTCTCTCTCTCTCTCCGAATCTCTCTCTCTCTCTCCATCTCTCTCTCTCTCTCTCTCTCTCTCTCTCTCTCTCTCTCTCTCTCTCTCCCCCCCTCCCTCCCTCCCTCCCTCCCTTCCTCCCTCCTCTCTCTCTCTCTTTCTCTCTCTCTCTCTCTCTCTCTCTCTCTCTCTCTCTCTCCCTCTCTCCCCCATGCAGTCGCTAATCCCACACAGCATGTGTCCTCTTCGCCAAACCACAACCCCACAAACTTCCTCGCCCTGTAGTGCTATCTACTACCCCCTCTTTACCTCTTGTCTCTCAACTCATTGCCTCCCTGTAGCAGGTGCAATAGGCTGCCCTGTCCACACTCGATGGCAACTCTTTCATTGATTAAAGGACATGCCTGCATCTGTTCTTCGTTTCTCACTTTGTCATACTTCTTGCACCTTTTGTAGCCTCCCTCAATCTTCTGATGACAAATTCCCTCCTAAAACATTCAAGAACTTTATCAACGATTCTTTCTTTGAAGCAGGAAGTGATCTTATAGATCACATTCCTGTAAATTATGTAGCAGAGCCCATTGATTTTCTTCCTGATGTCAAGGATCAAGGTTTATGCACATGGTCACTAAGGGTGCATGCCATATGGCTAGAATTAGCTCAAGAAGTGTCCTCAATGGTGGAGCATGAACTAGTTCAACATACTCTCTTGCCTCTACTCAATCCGCTCGTTATACGAGGTTCATGTTTCAAAGAGGTCTATTATTGGGATACTCACTAGATCATAGGAGAGCTCCTTGTTAGTAAGATGTTTCAGTTGCAAAAGGAATGGTCGAGAACCTTCTACATCTTCTAAAGGTGTATGGTTTTGTCTTGAATAGTGAAAGTATATTATGAAACTAGATGCAAGCCACCTCTCCTCAATGCCATGGGTCAAGAGGTCTATGTTGCTATAAATGATACAAAAGTAGTGCAAGAAGCTCTTCCAATACTCATTAAAGTGCATAAATACTGGAAGTGAAATCCTAAATAGGTGACTATTTAACATCGGATTGGCCTCAAGTATTTTATATGTAGATATTATGCAAAATGGAATGCATTGTGACAAGAGAGCTTCACTATGGATCTGCAAGTTGCAAAGAAGGTGAATGTGAATAAACAAGAGACTCTTTACTATGATATCACTTCAGCTTTAGAGAGTGGCTGGAAATTTGGGTCTTGTTCACAAAGAGATAGAAAGAATCTAGGCACAATGTTCACCTCTTCAATTTGAGGTATTTTGATGGCAATGCACCACAAAGTGCTCTCCTTCTTGAGAGCTCCACGATAATATCCTCTGAGTAAAAAATTAAGCTTCAAGCACCACACACAATACTCTGCATAGAGGCTACAAAATACGCAAAAAAACATAATACACAAGGAGCACAAACATAGACTTCTTAGGTGTTACAAATGCGATTGAACTTACTATTTGTGGCTAACCAGGCCACTATATGTTTTATTAAAGAACATTTACAAAAGAATTCGATGGCCATTTAGCCTTTCACATCAACACTAATGATAACAATCTCCCACTAAAGCTCAATATGGCCAAAGTAACTATGGGAGAAAAATGAAAAATGATAAAGAATATCTGAGTGTAAGTATACAAACTATACCTCCCACCTCATGGCCATGTTACACAGTATACAAGTGATTGTGTAAGATCGTGAATCAAGTAATCCCCATCAAGTGACAACATTATCGAAAGCTATCCTATGGTAGAGATTTAGTCAAAACATCTACAACATTATCTCGAGTATGAACCTTCTCAAGAATAATGCAGTTAGTGGCTAATCAATCTCTAATGAAGTGATAACTCACCTCACTGTGCTTGGCCTTTGCATGATAGACCGGATTCTTAGCCAAAGCAATGGCATTTTACTATCACTCAGCAATCCCGGTACATCCTGAGGTAGATTCATATCACAAGCAAGATGAGAAAGCCACAATGCTTCCTTACATGCCTCACTTGCTACAACATACTCTGGTTCTATGGTGGAAACAACTCTACATTCCTGAAGACGAGATCTCCAAGAGATAGCACCTCTAGCAAAATGAAAAATGTACCTTGCTGTAGACTTATGATTGTCTACACAACAAGCATAGTTAGAATTTTTGTAACCAATAATGGATGCTTTCCCTCTACATAAGCATAGAAACTTGTCCTTATTGCCACTCAAATATCTCAAAATCATCTTGATCGCTTCCAAATGTCTTTTGTCAGGATAAGACATATATCTCCTCACTACTCCCACTACAAATGCAATGTCTGGTCTCATCGTTACCTTAGCATACATGAGACTACCAACAATAGACTGATAAGGAATTTGGGTCATAAATTCCTTTTCCTCATGTGATCTGGGGCAGTCATCCTTGCTTAATTTTGCATATGTGGGTAAAGGTGTACTCAATTCCTTTCCACCCTACATATTGAACTTGTGAAGTACCTTGGATATGTACTCACTTTGAGACAAGTATATGCATCTTTTACTCCTACCACGAGTAATGCGCATGCCAAGAATATGTTTGGCATCCCCCATATCCTTCATATCAAATTTCTAACTCAACTTCTTTTGGAGAACTGACAAGTCATAAGAGGGCTTCGTAGCAATCAATATATCATCCACATAAAGTATCAAGCATATCAAGCTACCATGTGAGAATCTCTTTGTGTAAAAACAATTATCTTCTTTGCTTTGAGAATAGCCTTCAGACTTCATAAAAGCATCAAACTTCTAGTACCATTTTCTAGGGGACTATTTAAGTCCATGTAAGCTCCACTTGAGCTTACAAACTAGACTTTCTTTGCCAAGAACTACATAACGTTGTGGTTGTTCCATATAGATCTCATCTATAAGATCTCCATGCAAAGAAGCAGTTTTCACAACCATTTGGAGTAGCTCTAAGTCCTGGATTGCAACAAATCCAAGCAACATGCGTAGGGTAGTCATCTTGACTAATGGAGAGAAGATTTCTTCAAAATCAACACCATGTTGTTGCTTAAAACCCTTTGCAACAAGTTGTGCTTTATATTTTGGGGAAGCATAACAAAATCCAAACCTGGAACATATCTACTAAGTGGATGTGAAACACGTGTAGAGCATCTCAATTGTTGCTGAACAGGAACATTTTGAGACTGCTCTGATTGGACATGCTCTTGAGCATCCCTATGTGCAACATTTTTATGCATGATAAATGGACGATTAGTATCCGCAAACACCAATCTTCTCACTTCAATCTGCTTAATGTGCCTTTTATGCATTTTAGACTCATTGAAAATGACATAACTACTTTTGATTACTAATCATGTTTCAGGATCCCATAAGCAATATCTAAATTGTCCTTCTCAACCATATCCAAGAAAAATTTGTTTCTTTGACTTATGGTCCAACTTTTGTCTAAGATTCTTAGGTATATGAACATATGCTTCACAACCAAAAACTCGAAGATGATCATAATATGGTGGCTTCCCTATCCATAACTCTTATGCCACATTTAGACCTTTGGCAATACTAGGTGAAACGTTAATCACTTGAACTACAGTCAATACTACTTCTACCCAAAAAGCCTTGTGAAAGGTTTGAATGATGTAGCATAGAAACTGCTCTATCTTAAATAGTTATATTCATCCTTTTAACTACACCAATCTCTATTGGCGTATAAAGAGCTATAAGCTCTCTACAAACTCCTCTAGACTGACAAAAAAAGCTAAATTCATGTGAGGCATACTCACCCCCATTATCTGAATGTAAAGCTTTAATCTTAGTTTGTTTTTCAGTCTCCACTAAAGCAATCCATTTTCTGAAAGTAGGAAATACATCATCCTTTGCTTTGATAGAATATAGCTAGACTTTGCTAGTAGCATCATCGACGAAAGTGACAAAATAGAGAGAACCCCCTAATGACCTTGTGGACATAGGACCACACACGGCTGTATGAACGAGATCTAAAGGCTGAATTGAAGAGTCAATCTCTGTTTTGTGCACATTCCTAGTTTTCTTTCCATATTGACAATGCTCATAAGAAGAAAAAAAATCAGAGAAACATACCACAAGTAGCCAAACGAGAAATATTTTCCATTCCACTACATGATATATGGCCCAAAAAGCCATGCCAAATACAAGCCATGGGATGTTCAGTAACAACTAACAAGTGTTCTTTCTATGATACAAATAAAGGATAAAGTGAGCCAACTTTCCTTCCTTTTGCAATAACCATATTGCCCTTTGATATTCAAAAGGACTAAGCATGGAAGAACACCTTGTAACCAAGGTCATCAAGTTGAACAACTGACATCAAACTATGTGAAAATTGAGGTACATGGCATACATTATGCATAACAAATTTTAAACCATCAATGAACTATTTGGAAAGATGGATGGACACCTCAAGTAATGAGTTGGTACTGCTAATCCCTGATTTGTACCTGCCCGCTTTGACTTCAAGGTTGTGTTGTAGGCCCTTTTAGCTTTACAAAGACACTAAATAAGTGCCTATGTACTTTGGAAATGATTCTTCAAAACATATAAGTTTGCAACTAGCTTATGCCCAAAAAGTTACTATTTTGGTCTTGACACCTGTTGGATGTTATGCTCAGTACTCATAGTACAGTAACAATTATAAAAATTCCTTTTGCAAGTATCTAATTAACTTAGAGATCTAATGTTTCCAAGTGGAATCACATAAAATGATTGAATATACACAAAGCAATTTCTTTAGCAAGTAGAAGATTACCCCCAACTTTTTAGGAGATGTGCAGAGAATGACCAGTGACTACTTTGAAGCGCTTTTCTTCCAATTATCTGAATCAAATGCCTTCAAAGTTTGGTAGCTTGTAATAGACTTGGAGCTGGTTCTAATAAGCTATAATAACGTGAAACATGATGGAGAAATGACCGAGATATGAGCAATCAAAGTTCACTATACTGAGTGAACAAAGCAAAGAAATCAACAGAGATACTTAATGATGTATAGGTATTATAAGACATGATTTTACAAAGTCATTGGTAATGCAATGATGCCAAATGATAGTGAGGTGAGTGAGCAATGAAGTGTGCTACTCAACCTCTACAAAATGGTCAATGAATGGCTCTAAAAGGGAATGTCTATTTTGCGAGTTTTTCCAAGTACTTTTTATAGATGCTTTCTTCAAATTTGAATTTGAATTCAAATTGGGCTCTCACTAAAAAGTGATCCCTCAATCTAGAAGATATTCTCTCTAAGTAAAGTCATGAATTTTCATTCTATCTAATTCCACCAGTTTAGTGGATTTACAAGATTCTTCCAAGTCAAATGACTTTTACAAAGGTTAATGGTGAAAACTATAAGCAATGTTTTATGTGGTTCTTCAAAGAGTTGCACATAACTTCATCAATGCCTAGCCAAGTATGAAGGCTTGGCATTTACACCAACAGCTCCCCCTCAAGCCAAACATCTTGGTTTGGTCCTCTTCATCAATCTTCTTGAATGTCTTGCAATCCAATCATAGCTTTAAACCTCCAAAGTTTAGTATCATCAAGTGCTTTGGTCAATAACTCTGCACATTGCATATTAGTGGATACATATGCAAGTTGAATATCCTTGCTCAATACCTTCTCTCTCACATAGTGGTAGTAGTTAACTTCTATATGCTTTGTGTTGGTGCAATTCACAAGCTTACACATGTGGCTTGTAGTTCATACACACATGAAGAAGCATGGGAACCAATGCTAGAAGATAATTACCCATTTACTCTTTGTAAAAGTCATATTTGACTTAGAAGCTTTGTAAGCACCTACCAAGGAAAACTCGTGGAAACGTTAGGAGTTGATTGATGGAATATCTCCTATAATGGAGGATCACTTTTTAGAGAGAGCCAAAATTTGAATTCAGATTCAAATTGGAAGTGAACTCTTATATAAACTTCTAAGAAAAAGTCGCGGGTAAGAAGACTCATCATCCCGAGCTTTCATTGTCATTTCTGAGCGTGTGTAAGGCATACACTCTAGCCCACACTTGTCTACACCATTAGGAAGTGATCTTCATGCCTATGGCATTGTACAACATTGTTCGTTAATACATATATCTACATAGTTCATTTCTGAGTTCTCTGTCATAGTGCCTGAAAGTCTGTCAACTTGTGGAGATCATATCTCACCCATTTCTTCACAAAATTCAAAGATCTATAGCTTGTTCAAACCAGCGCAAAGCTATCTACATGCTATCAAAATTTGAAGGATTTCTATTCAGCTTTTCCTGAGAAAAGTTCGTCAAAGTGATCACTGGTTGAAGTCTACAACAATCCTAAAATATTGGGGATAAAAGTTTACTTGCTAAATTGATTTCTCTGAGCATAGTTAATCTTTTTAAGTGATTCCACTTGGAATAGTTAGATTGCTAAGCTAATTAGATATCGCTAAAAGGAAAGTTTCCAATTCCTATTGTGCTGGTCATACTAAGCAAAAGATGTGTTGCAAAAAATAGAAGGTTTTCTTGAAGGCTTGAAGTTCAAAGCTGTCTATTTTGATTCTATCTTTTCATACATCATTTCCAAAGTACATAGGCCATTTTATGGTGTCATTGGAAAGCTAAAAGGGTCCACGTATCAACTCTGAAGCATCAAAGGGCTGGTACAAAGTAGGATTTGGCACTACCTACTCATCATCTTGAAGTGTCCATCCATCATTCCCAACAGTGGTATCAGAGCAAAGTCAAGGTAAAATGGGAGATGCTTTTCCTTCATTTATTGATAAATTGGACATGAACAATTATCAGGCATGGTCTCTAAGGCTGAAGACATACCTACAAAGAAGGAGTATTTATGGATACATCTCAGGAGATGAGGAATTGCCCTCATTCAAAACCAGAGGACTACCAACAAAGGAAAAACATGAAAAGCTCAACACATGGTGTGCCAAGGATGCATTAGCAAGGTCTTACTTACTCAACTCCATTTTTTATTTTCTTTTGCCACATATTAGAAACTATAAGACATCCCAAGAGACTTAGGAAATCTTGTCATCCTACTTCTCTTCCAACACAAGGGGCATAAAAAATCAATTGTGGATTGAATTCACCACACTAAGGAAGCAACCTAAGTAGGCTATTTCAGAGTATGTGACTAAGATCAAAGATGTAGCAGATCAGTTAGTAAGCATAGGGGAAGAGATTGAAGAAGAGCAGATAGTAAGGCAAGTGATCAATGGGATCAAAGCTGATGACAAATGGAAAAGCTTCACCACTGCCATGGACCTATACATGGACATGCCAATTCTAGATCTTACAACTCTCATGGGGCAATTGTTCACTCATGAAGCCAAGCTCAACAAGAATGGAGACTCATCCAAAGGTAATAGCTCTTCTGCCCTATACACTGATAAAATTAAGTCTAAAGATAAAGGCAAGAACAAGAAAGGAGAGGATGAAGGCACTACCTCCCAAGCCAACTATGCAGGGAGAGGTAGATCATCAAGAGGAAGGGGCAGAGGAGGTAAGGAAGGTAGGGGGAGATCCTATAACTCCTCACCATGCAACATTTGTGGTTTATCAAATCATACTACAGATGAGTGTTTCAGGAATTACAAGAATCAAAGAGGAAGAGGATATCAAAGAGGTGGATACTCACAGTCAAGAGGCAGATTCAACCATCATCAAGGGTACAACAACAACTACAACAACAACTACAATGGAAACTACCAAGGAGGATTCAAATCTAGAAAGGATTACAACAACTATACATAAGAGCAAGATGATTCTCTTCTGATTATGAACATGACTTCAAAACCAGGTACAAATGATGACCATCTCTTCTACATTGACTCAGGATGCTCAAATCATGTGGCTGGAAATGTAGCTCTACTCTCTGACCTTGAAGAACCAAAAGGTAAGCATCAAGTACAAACAGGTGATGACACCAAGAACTCACTAGTTAAAGTTGGAAATGTTAAGACTTTTGATGGAAATCAAAACTTGTTGAGTAGGGTACTATATGTACCAACCATTACAAAAAACTTGATGAGTGTTGGATAGATTATGGAGAAAGGTTTGCAGGCCAGATTCAACTGATTTGGAGCATTTGTGGAGGATCCAAGGCATGGGTTCAAAAGAATTGCTAAAGGAGAAAAGACAAGTAGAATTTTTACTTTTGAGCTAGAAGATACAAAGAATATTGCACTCTACAATTATAAAGATCAAACACTTTTAGAGCTTGAGATTTGGCATAAAAGATTAGGACATGTAGGAGAAAGAACCTTGAAGCAAATATGGAGGGACCAATGTGTGCTTGGCATACCAAATGTATCCAAGCAACACATGATTTATAAATGTGGTGCTTGTCAATTTGGGAAGTCTCATAGGTTACCCTTCTCAAGGAAAGGCTACAAGCATGAGGACTACCTAGAACTTGTCCATACAGATGTATGGGGACCAAGCAAAGATCCCTCAATCTCCGGATCAAGGTACTATGTATCTTTTATTGATGATTATAGCGTATGGACTGTATTGTACTTCATGAAGCACAAAGACGAAGTGTTCAACTGTTTTAAAAAGTATCTTGCACTTGTTGAGAATCAGACAGGGAAGAATCTAAAGAGGCTAAGGTCAGATGGAGGAGGTGAGTACTTCTCCAGTGAGTTTGAAGCATTCTTGCAGGACAGAGGCATCAAGAGAGAAATCACCACAAGGTATACTCCTGAACAGAATGGGGTAGCTGAGAGAAGAAATAGATTGATTGTTGAAACAACTAGGTCAATGTTGAATGAAAAAAGGTTACCTAATTATTTATGGGCAGAGAGTGTATCTACTGCCACTTACCTCATAAACAGGTTACCATCTAAGTCCCTTGATGGGATGATCCTTATGAAGCATGGCATGGTAAGAGACCCTCACTTGATCATTGCAAGATATTTGGATGTGTAGCATATGTACACATTCCTTCTCAGATAAGAGGTAAGCTAGACCCTAAGGCTGAGAAGTGTATCTAAATCAGAAGGGGTACAGGTTCTACAACCCTTCAGATAAGGGATTCATGGTTAGTAGAGATGTTGTCTTTGATGAAAATGATTCTTGGTATGAGAATGAATGCAAGAAGTTTAAACTACCCTATGACTTGGAGGAGGAGTTTCCAAGTCTTGCTAAGGAGGAACCTACTCAGAATGAAGACACCAATTCAGATGATGAAGACATTATCAATCTTGAAGAGTTCAAGGCATGGAAGTCCAAAGGCAAAATCAAGATGAAGAAACTTGAAGACATACGTGAGTCTTCAAATCAATCAATCAGAAGATCACAAAGGGAGAGCAAAAAACCTATCAGATATGGGTATGACACCTCTCTTGTTACTAAACACTCTGTTTATCTTGCCAAAGACTTGTCAATTGAAGAACCAAGATCATATGAAGAAGCAAAAACTAAGACAAAATGGAAAGAAGCTATGGATGAGGAGATTGAAGCACTCAAAGAAAGTGACACATGGGAACTAGTACCAAAGAAAGAGTCCATGAAGGTAATTGGATCCAGATGGATCTATAAACTCAAAAGAAATTCTGATGGGTCAATAAATAGGTACAAAACCAGATTGGTGGCCAATGGTTTTGCACAAACCCAAGGCATTGACTATGAACAAACATTCTCACCTATGGCCATAATGCCAACCATCAGGGTGTTGGTAAGTGTGGCTGCATCTAAAAATTGGAACATGTATCAATTGGATGTAAAAAATGCATTTCTTAATGGATGGATTTCAGAGGAGGTATATATGTCACAACCTCCTGGCTATGAGGATCTTAACAAGGTTACATATGTATGCAAATTAAAAAAGGCTCTTTATGGATTGAAGCAGGAACCTAGGGCATGGAATCACAGGTTCACCACATACCTTCAAGACCAAGGGTTTGTCATGAGCAAGGCAGATACTTTTCTATTCATCAAGAGAAGTTATTTAGAGGTAATATACCTATGTGTATATGTTGATGATATCATACTTACAGGTAATGATGTCAATGGAATCAGACAAATCAAGAATCAGATGATGAAGGAGTTCAAGATCAATGATCTTGGTTTACTAAAGTACTTTCTTGGACTTGAGTTAGTCTATACTAACTCTCGAATCTATATTACTCCAAAAAAAATACATACAGGATATGTTGAAGAAGTTTCGTTTGCAGGATGCCAAAGTTGTAAGTACTCCAATGGAGGTAAACCTAAAACTAAGTGCCCATGAAGGTGATGAAATTGATGATATTACAGTTTACCAAAGCATAGTTGGAAGCTTGAACTATGCTACCTTAACAAGGATAGATATTGCATATGGAGTTAGTGTGCTAAGTCAGTTCATGCACAAGCCAAGGGTACCTCACTTGGAAGCTGCCAAAAGGATATTGAAATACCTAAAGGGTACTCAACATAATGGTTTCTATTTTCCTTACACATCAGACTTGGACATCAAGATCTATTCAGATGCAAATTGGGCAGGATGCAAGGATGATAGGAGGAGCACTTCTGGATACATTTCATTTGCAGGTGATAAGCCAATATCATGGTCTTCAAAGAAGCAACCTACTGTTGCTTTATCTTCTACTGAGGCAGAGTATAGAGGATTGTCAAATGTCACTCAAGAAGCCGTATGGATCAAGTTATTGTATACAAAATTGGGTTTGTATACTAACTCACCATTGATATTTGGAGATAATACAAGCTCACTTCATCTTGCAGCTAATCCTATTTATCATGCTAGAACCAAGCATATAGAGGTACATTACCATTATGTGAGAGAGAAGCTATTAAGCAAGGACATTCAACTAACATATGTATCAACCAACATGCAGTGTGCACATTTGTTAACTAAAGCATTGGATGGAACCAAACTTTGCAGGTTCAAATCAATGATTGGATTGCATGATATACATGAGGATTGAAGATGAAGACCAAGCCAAAATGTTTGGCTTGAGGGGGAGTTGTTGGTGCAATTCACAAGCCTACAAATTTGGCTTGTAGTTCATACACATATGAAGAAGCATGGGAACCAATGCTAGAAGATAATTACCCATTACTCTTTGTAAAAGTCATATTTGACTTAGAATCTTTGTAAGCAGCTACCTAGGAAAACTTGTGGAAAAGTTAGGAGTTGATTGATGGAATATCTCCTATAATGGAGAGTGTATGCATGCATGTGTGTGTATGTATGCATGCATGTATGTATATGTGTGTATGTATGCATGTGTGTACATGTATGTGTGTATATATGCATGTGTGTATATGTGTGTGTATGTATGCATGCATGTGTGTATATGTGTGTATGTATGCATGTGTGTACATATGTGTGTGTATGTACGCATGTGTGTACATGTGTGTGTGTATGTATGCATGTGTGTATATGTGTATGTGTGTTTATGTATGCATGCATGCGTGTATATGTGTGTATGTATGTGTGTGTGTATGCATGTGTGTATATATGTGTGTATGTGTATGTGTGTGTATGCATGCATGTGTGTATATGTGTGTGTATGTATGCATGCATGTGTGTATATGTGTGTATGTATGCATGTGTGTACATGTATCTGTGTATGTATGCATGTGTGTATATGTGTGTGTATGTATGCATGCATCTGTGTATATGTGTGTATGTATGCATGTGTGTACATATGTGTGTGTATGTATGCATGTGTGTGTATGTATGCATGTGTGTATATGTGTATGTATGTGTATGTATGCATGCATGTGTGTATATGTGTGTATGTATGTGTGTGTCTATGCATGTGTGTATATATGTGTGTATGTGTATGTGTGTGTATGCATGCATGTGTGTATATGTGTGTGTATGTATGCATGCATGTGTGTATATGTGTGTATGTATGCATGTGTGTACATATATGTGTGTATGTATGCATGCATGGATGTGTAGATGTGTGTGTGTATGTATGTGCATGTGTATGTATGCTCTATCTTCCTATCCCTATCTTCCTCTCTTTCATCTCTCTTTATCTCTCACTCTCTCTCTTTATCTCTCTATCTCTCTTTCTCTTCCATCTCTCTCTCTATCTCTCTGTGTCTCTCTTTCTCTTCTCTCTCTCTTTCTCTCTCTATCTCTCTCTCATCTCTCTCTATCTCTCTTTCTCTCTCTATCAATACAGAATAAAACAATCACTTACAAGTATGTCCCTCTTTTGGATCGTTGTCGTCAAAGCGTAATGTATGTCGTCTATCATCGAATTTGAAAGAATGGATGCCAAAGAACTTCTGCAAAATCAAAGAGAAGAGAAATTATAAGACCTAAAGCATAGAAAGACCTAAAGCATAGAGAAAGGCAAAGGCTAAGAGTACGTGCACCACTTACCAAGATGTGAGATCTAAAAGAAAGAGAGTGTGTGTGTGTAGAGAGAGAGATCTCTGTGTGTGTATGTGTGCACAAGACAATGCAGGTCACAATTCGGTTCATGCGCACAAGTTCAACAGAAGACAACCAGTACTCAAACACGCGCAAAATGTTCAGTTTTGCTCTCAGGTTCATGCTATGTTTAAAACACGGCCTCGATATATGCGTCGGTATAAGCATCGGTAATTTCCAATAAATTACCAACGCGCATACTGGCGGTTGCGAGACATTCTGACAATCCATTTTAAATGGTCATACCGACGGTCACTTGATCGTCGGTATCTTTAAGTGGACTTTTCCAATGTTTATACCGATGCTGAGAGTGAGTGTCAATATAGGTAGCGTTGGTATGCCCCTCATATGTTGTAGTGCTCCTCTGAAATCCATCCATTAAGAAAGGCATTGTTTACATCCAACTGGTACATATTGCAGTTCCTTGATGCAGCCACACTTACCAATACTCTGATGGTTGGGATTTAGACCACAGGTGAGAAGGTCTCTTCATAATCAACTCCTTGGGTTTGTGCAAAACCCTTAGCCACAAGTCTAGCTTTATACCTCCTTATGGATCCATCTGAGTTTCTCTTGATTTTTTAAATCCATCTAGAACCAGTTACCTTCATAGAATCCTTCATTGGCACTAGCTCCCAAGTATCATTCTCCTTGAGTGCTTCTATTTCTTCATCCATAGCTTCCTTCCATTCTACCTTGGTCTTTGCCTCTTCATATGATGAAGCCTCTTCAAGTGGTAAATCTTTAGCAAGATAAATGAAATGCTTAATAACTAAAGAAGTATCATATGATTGGCTTCTTGCTCTCCCTTTGTGATCTTCTAGTTGCCTGGTTGGATGACTCAGGTATGTCCTCCGACTTCTTCATCTTGACCTTGCCCTTTGATCTCCATGCTTTGAATTCTTCTAGGCTGATGATGCCCTCATCATCTAATTTGATGTCTTCAATCTGGTTTGGCTCTTCCTTAGTGAGACTCGGAAACTCCTCTTCCAAATCATATGGCAACTTTACTTTCTTGCATTCACTTTCAAACCAAGAATCATTCTCATCAAACACAACATCTCTACTGACCATAAATCCCTTTTTCGATGGAGTATAGAACTTGTATCCTTTCTTATTTAAATCCTACCTTATGAAGATGCACTTCTCTACCTTAGGGTCTAGCTTACCTCTACTATGAGATGGAACATGCACATAAGCAACACATCCAAAGATCCTGCAATGATCAAGTCATGGCCTTCTACCATGCCATGCTTCATATGGGGTCATCCCATCAAGTGATTTGGATGGCAACCTGTTAATTAGATAACACTCTTTGCCCACAAATAATTAGGTAACCTTTTTTCATTTAGTGTTGACCTAGCTATTTCAACAATCAACCTATTTCTCCTCTCTACCACCCTATTTTGCTCAAGGGTATAACTTTTTGTAATTTCCCTTTTGATTCCTCTATCCTGCAAGAATGCATCTAATTCATTTGAGAAGTACTCACCTCCTCCATCTGAACTTAGTCTTTTTAGGCTTCTTCTTGTTTGGTTTTCCACAAGTGCAAGATACTTCTTAAAGAAACTGAACACTTCATCTTTGTGCTTCATAAAATACAAGATAGTCCATCTACTGAAATCATTAATGAAAGATACATAATACCTTGATCCAGAAATTGAAGGGTCCTTGCTTGGTCCCCACACATCAGTGTGGACAAGCTCCAAGTAATCCTCATGCATATAGACTTTCTTTGAGAAGGGTAACCTGTGAGATCTACCAAGTTGAGATGCACCACATTTATAAATTATGTTCAAATGTAAATAGTCAATCTGTCTTTTCTCCCTTGGCAATTCTCTTGAATCCATGTTGGGGATCTTCCACAAATGCTCCATATTTGTTGAACTTAACCTGCAAACCCTTTTCCACAATCTCTCCAACACTCATCAAGTTCTTGGTGATTGTAGGTACATGTAGAACCCTGCTCAACATATTTCTATTCCCATCAGAGGTTTTAACATTTCCTACCTTGACCACTGAATGCTTGGTGTCATCATTTGTTTGCACTTGGTGCTTGCCCTTGGGTTCCTCAAGGTTAGAGAGAAGAGCTACATTGCCTGCCACATGGTTTGAACATCCTGAGTCAATATAGAAGAGATGGTCATCATTCATGCCTTCCTTTGAAGTCATATTCATAATCAGAAGCGAATCCTCTTAATCCTCTGTGTAATTGTTGTAGTCTTTCCTTGATTTGTATCCTCCTTAGTAGTTGTTGTTGTAATTATTATTGTAGTGGTTGTTGTAGCCTTGAGTATGATTGAATCTTCCTCTTTATTGTGTGTAGCCACCTCTTTGGAAACCCCTACCTCTCTGATTCTTGAAGTTCCTATAACACTCATCTATGGTGTGATTTGATAAACCACAAATATTACATGGGGAAGAGTTGAAAGGTCTCCCCCTACCTTGCTTACCTCCTCTGCCCCTACCTTTTGAGTTCCTACCTCTTCCTGTATAATTGGCTTGAGAAGTAGTACCTTCATCTTCCATCGTTTTGCTTTTCCCTTCTCTTTAGACTTGCCTTTATTTGTGTATAGGGCAGAAGAGTTGTTACCTCTTGATGATTCTCCGTTTTTGTTGAACTTGGCTTCATGGTAAAGAGTTTCCCCATGAGTGTGCTAAGATCTAGAATATGCATGTCCATGTATAAGTCCATAGCAGTTGTGAAGCTCTCCCATTTGTCATCTACCTTGATACCATTGATTACTTGTCTCAGAATTTGCTCTTCTTCAATCTCCTCTCCTATGCTTGCCAATTGGTTAGCCACATCCTTGACTTTGTTCACATATTCTAAAAACACTTTGCTTGGGTTGTTTCCTTTGAGTGGTAAACTCAATGTGCCACAATTGGTTCTTCCTAGCTCTTGTATTGGAAGAAAAGTATGAAGACAATGTATCCCAAGTCTCTTGGGATGTTTTAGAGTTCCTAATGTGCACAAGAAGGAAGTCAAAAATAGAGTTAGGTAAGTATGACCTTGGTAATGCATCTTTGGCACACCATGAGTTGAGTCTTTCAAGCTCCTCTCTTGTAGGTTGTCCTTTGCTTTTGAAAATGGGCATCTCCTCATCTCCTGATATGTACCCATAGAGAGTGCTTCCTTGTGAGTATGTCTTCATCCTCAACGACCATGCTTGGTATTTGTTCCTCTCCAGTTTACCAATAAAGGAAGGGAAACCATCTCCCGTTTTTCCTCAAATTGCTCTGATACCACTGTTGGGAAAGATGGATGGACACCTCAAGAAATGAGTTGGTACTGCTAATCCTTGCTTCGTACGTGCCTTCCTTGACTTCAGAGTTGTGTTGTAGGCCTCTTTAGATTTCCAATGACACTAAATAAGTGTGTATGGACTTTGGAAATGATGCTTTAACCAATTTGATAAAAACAGATAAGTTTGCAACTAGCTTATGACCAAAAAGTTCTTATTTTGGTCTTGACACCTACTCGATGTTATGCTTAGTACTCACAGTACAATAGCAATTAGAAAAACTCCTTATGAGGGTATCTAATTAGCTTAGAGAGGTAATGTTTCCAAGTGAAATCAAGTAATATTATTGATCATACACATAGCAATGTCTTTAGCAAGTAGAAGCTTACCTTCGACTTTTTAGGATATGTGCAAAGAATGACTAGTGACTACTTCAAAGCGTGTTTATCCCATTTGGCTGAATTAAATGCCTTCAAAATTTGATAGCTTGTAGTATACTTGGTTCTAAAAAGCTATAGAACTTGAAAAATGATGGAGAAATGACTAAGATATGAGCAATCAAAGTTCAGTGTATAGAGTGAACATAGCAGAGAAATCATTAGAGATACTTAATGATGTATATGTATTATAAGACATGATTTTACAAAGTCATTGGCAATGGAATGATTCCAAATGATAGTGAGGTGAGTGAGCAATGAAGTGTGCTACTCAACCTCTAAAAAATGATCAATGAATGGCTCTCAAAGGGAGTGTCTATTTTGTGAGTTTTTCCAAGTACTTTTTATAGATGCTTTCTTCAAATTTGAATTTGAATTCAAATTTGGCTCTCACTAAAAAGTGATCCCTTAATCTAGGAGATATTCCATCTAAGTAAAGTTGTGACTTTTCATTCTATCTAACTCCATGAGTTTAGTGGATTTACAAGACTCTTCCAATTCAAATGACTTTTGCAAAGGTTAATGGTGAAAACCATAAGCAATGGTTCATGTGGTTCTTGAAAGAGTTACACATAACTTCATCAATGCCTAGCCATATGTGAAGGCTTGGCATTCACACCAACACAAACTTCACAATCATATCTCCAATCCACACAACATCACACAAGTAAGAGTCACCAAGTCTCATGGTACCAAGAAACTTTGCTAAATAATTAAAGAACCATTCTCTATGTCGTGTCACATGGAAAGAAGCATCAAAATCTAGTAGCCATGTGTGGGAAAGAGAATCAACCATAAGAGCCTCATTTGGCACAATACTATCAAGTGTCAACACATCAGCATCATCAAAAATAGCATTAATTTCTCCAATCTTCATTATTGAAATAGATGGTGCTAGTAGCTATTTAACATGAATCTTTCCAATGAACCATCACTTTTGCACTTCACTTCTTATACCCATTTACATTCAATAGCTTTCTTATTCGGTGGTACTTTCACTAAATCCCATGTATCATTCTTCTTCAATGCATTCATCTCATCATCCATTGCTTTGCACCAATCTTCAATTTGCGACGCATCATGAAAATTCTTTGGTTCCTCATGCTTAATTCTCTAAGTCATGTATGCATAATAAAGCTTCATTGATTTATTGTATAGATTCAGTCTATCCACATGATATTTTACTCTCATAGATCGTCTCAAAGGTGTTTCTTCATGTGTCTCTTTCCTTGTTTGTGGGAGAACATATTTCTCCTTTATATTTTTCAACATTCCAGGTATAACTATCTCATCATCAACATCTGAATCAGACATGTACATATCTTTCCCTTTCTCCTTTCTTCTTGCATAGTCCTTTGCATTTTCACTCCATGACGTTTCAGGTGTAGGAAATTCATATGAACCATAGTCTTGACTCTCTTCATTGTCAAAATTCCTATGACTTGTTCTTGCCTCATCACAAACATTATGCATAGAATCATCCATATTATTCTCTATCACAGCCATGTCTTTAGGTGCATACCATGATGCATTTTCATCGGATATAACATCTCAACTACTCACTATACATTCTTTTGTAATAGGATTATCACATCAATATCCTTTCTTCTCTTCTTGGTATCCAAGAAATATACACTTTTCAGATTTTGCCTCAAACTTGTGTCTCAATTGACTCGGCACATGCGCATAACAAATATTTCCAAAAACTCGTAAATAGCTAACATTGGGCTTATGCTTCCATAGCCTCTCATAAGGAGTGAGATCATGAACCATGCCTGTGGGAGCTCTATTTATAATATGCACAGCTGTATGACAAGCTTCTGCCCAAAACATATCTGGCATGTTCTTTTCATTCAACATGGCTCTAGCAGCTTCCTCAAAAACATTTTGTTGTGGTGTGTATCTACAAGACAATTGCCTTCTGATTCCATGATCACTAAGGTATTGATCAAATTCTCAAGATATATTCTCCCCCTGAATCTGATCATAGGTATTTTATATACATTCCCAACTGCTTTCCAACCATATTTTTGAATCTCACAAAGCACTCAAAAACTTCACTCTTATGCTTCAGGAAGTAAATTCATGTATACTGGCTATAATTATCAACGAATATCAAAAAATATAGTGAGCCACCAATTGATTTTGTTCTAGCAGGTCCAACCATATCACTATGGATTAGCTCTAGAGGTATCTTCCTGTGCATTTATCTTCTTGGAAACTTCATACGTTGATGTTTTCCAAATGCACATGCTTCACAAATTCTTTCAAAGTTTAAATGACCAAACCTTGGAAGTCCACGCACTTACATTTGCTTTTCCATGGACTTCCATTTTCTCAAATTAATATGACCAATTTGTTTATGCTATAATTTAGCTATATCTGAGTATTCACTATTCTTGGCATACATGTTCTCATAAAGGGGTGTACCCATGTCAAACGTGAACAATCTACCCATCTTCTTTTCATGACCAAGTAATTTTCCTCTTTGTCCATACTTGAAATGATGTATAAAACAACCATGTTTGTTGAAAATAACTTCCATGTCTTGATCCGCTAGTTGACAAACCAAAACTAGGTTCTTTGTAATGCTAGGCACATGTAAGACATTCACCTAATGTGTTTCAAACATCATTTCTTTGTACTAGCGGTACATTCCCAATATCATTTATCACGTGTAAGGTATCATTACTAGTTGCCACATACTCTTTAGTCTTCAAAGAATCTTTTGAATCAAACCAATTTCCAATGCTCGTCATGTGATTTGTGCAACTAGAGTCTACGTACCAATTCATATTGTTTCCAGGCTTTGACATACTATTCAACGCATGCTCCATCGCAAACATATTATCTTTGCCATAGTCTCTATATGAAATTTCAACAAGGAAATTTCCATGTGCCGCATAATGGCTTCTACCTCTTCCTCTTTGACTATTCTACTTATAATAACAATCTTTCTCAAAATGGTCATACTTTCCACAATGGTAACAATTCCCAGGTGCTTGTGATCTTCCTCTATCTCTAGAGTATGATCTTCCTCTATATCTTGGCATATCCAGTGTATTTGCATTTTTAGAAGATGATTGTCCACGACTAGAGCCTCTTCCTCTATGCTGAAAGAATGCATGATCTCTCGAATTGCCACTTCCAAATGCATTCAAACCAAGCTTTACTTCTTCTGTCATGCAAAGAGCTACTAGCTCGTCAAAATCTCGCATAGTGCCTCTCACTGAGATAGAAGTATCTAAGCTCTTGTACTACGGTCCTAGACCATTTAGCATAACTGAAACGAATATCATCATCATTAGTTGTGCAATTTATGGAAGCTAAATCATCAAGGATCTTCCTAATTTCAGCCACATAATCCATTATGGACCTATTTCCATGCCATACGCTATGCAACTTTTGCTTTAAGTGAATTTTTCTAGCTTCTGTAGATGTACCATATATCTTATGGATTATATCCCAAGCTTCCTTCAGTGTGCTAGCTTTCATAATATGTGGAATCAGACTCTTTGATATACATATCGAAATCCAATGGAGAACTTTTCTAGATTTTTCTATCCATGTTTTATATTCCTTTTGCTCTTCTACATTCGGGTTCTCTGGCAACTCAGGATACTTGTCCTCTCCATTCACTAGTCCCCATAATCCTTTTTCCATCAAGAAATCCTAATCGATCATATATGGTTATTGTCTTTATTCAGCTTACCACCAACTATTTGCGAAATGTTATCACCCATTCTTGCAATTTAAGCACTTCTCTATGCAATGGTAATCTTATGGCGAGGCCTAGAAAAAATTCGACAGCATTTCGATTGTTTTTCTAGATATATCCACCAAAAACTCAATGTTCACAAGTAATATCAATGGTTTCTCTCTTGTTCTAAGCACTCCCTACATCTCTATGCACTTATATGCTCAATTTTCACCTCTCCAAAAAAATTTTGGTAGAGTCTCCTTTGTCGAAAGTGTATATAAGCCAAATCAACTATTGTGAATCCACTCCAAAAACCCAAACTCTCAGTAAAAGCAATAATAACAACACGTAACATAAGCAAATAGTCTCTGACGGGAGGCCTCAAAAATATACATTCATCCCGTGATCAGTACACAAGGTCTTTGGACTGTCTTCTCTTTGGCCTTCACCTATATCACCAGAGTATCTTCAAGCATGTGAATACCCCAGTTAAAAACCTTACCACGTCCCTCAATTTTTTTTTAAATTCAAGGTTTTCAATAGGGTAATATAAAACCTCACAAGGTACGTGAATTGTCCAATTAAGGACCCGCAAAATCATACATTCGTCTCACAATGTGTGAGTAGTGTCCATTTACGGACTTGCAAGAAAATACATATCGTCGCCTACCACATGCACTCGAGATGACAAACGGAAATCAAATATGTACGTGGCAATAAAAATCCTCTCACAAACCAAAAAAACCAGTCCTCAATCACTAAAAACTGATCTTCCTTTTTCTCTTTAATATGTGCACAGAATGCCTCTCCAAATTCTTTTACTCATCCTTCGCATACTCATCCTCTATCTCCATGAATTCGAGTTGCCTTTGCAGATTCTGTTAACTGTCCTATACAAACAGGCATCGATTGTATATGAATTATCTCTCTCTACGCACGTAGAGCATTCCCATTCATTCCATCAAGTGGCTCGTCACTATAAGACTTTTGAGCTCGAAGGCAGCGGGTGGTGATATTATCGGCATCGACCTTGGAACAACTAACTCCTGTGTATCTGCACTATAAGAGTTTTCAGCTCGAAGGCAGCGGGTGGTGATATTATCGGCATCAACCTTGGAACAACTAACTCATGTGTATCTGTTCTGGAGAGAAAGAATCCTCGTGTTATGGAAAATTCAAAAGGAGCTCGAGCAACTCCGTCTGTGGTTGCCTTCACTTTGCTCCCTTACTAAAGCTCTGATACCACTTCTTGGATCTACGCAGCTATGGGGGCATCAACGTTTTCACAGACTACGAGAGAGAGAGAAGAGAGACTTCTGAGAAAAAAACAACATTCGCGGCGGCGGTGGAGAGCGCACGCTCACAGCGGTGATCATCTATTATATTAAACATTGTTTTTGTTTTTTTTACAACAAACTTGATGCCACATCATCATATTTACCCGTAAGTTTACCCGCATGTTGAATTCGAAATCCATTAGTAAAATCGAGTTTATTCTGAGCGCATCAATGGATGCGAACTCGCTCTCGTCAATAATAAAGGTTAAGGAACGATGGCTATGACTTTTGGACGTAAGGGCGATGCTGCTCCTTGATGTTTTATGTTGCTCCTTGTGAGATCATTACCGACAAACGTAGAAGAAGGAATTGAAGATGACGTTGTTTGACATCAACATTGAAATCAAAGAATTCGCAGAGGCCATCGCGACGGGCTTCACCTAGCCATCGCCATGGGGCCTCATCTATACATCATGATGGGCTTCACCTTGCCATCGTGACAGGCCTCACCTTACCATTCCGAGAGAGGTGCACCTGGCCATTGCCATTGCAATGGAGCCTCATCTGACTTGTGCGACGGAGTTTGTTCTGGCCATGGCGGCAGTGCCCGAGCTTTGAGACACGTGCCTAAGACTGGCCTATAGGCAATTGTTTGCTTTGTGTTCCTAGGGACTACTTGCAATGGCTTTGAGGCATCATGATGGTTTACTTGCAGGGCATCACCAGGACTCTGCTAGGCACAAGGCTTGCATTACTTCTTTTTGAAAACTCTAGTTCCTGGGGTTGCCTGAACTCAAATTTGGTACCGCTCATTTCTAAGGGTAGTGATAGTGGACATCATCAAGCATGACCATTGCGACTACATGAAGTTCATCTCTGTGACTACACAGTCTTTGTGAAGAAAGAAAGGGGGAGAAGTAGAGAAAATGAACTAAAAAATAAAAAGAAAAAATAAAGAAAGAGAGAGAGAAGAAGATACTATTAGAGCCTAATGCCTTGGGGGCATCAAGATGGGCTGAGTGCATTGGGCACATCAAGACGGCCTGAAGCAATGGAGACGTCGCGATGGACAAAAGATTTGGGAATAGCACAATTATGATGTGGCATTGAGTTCTCATGAAGGTGATTTCCTTGAAGACATTGCAGGATATCAAAGCATAGCTGGAACTCTAAACTATGCAACATTGACAGGGATTGACATAGCTTATAGAGTAAGTGTCTTAAGTCAATTCATGCATAAATCTAGAGCACCTCACTTGGAAGTTGCCAAAAGGATTTTGAAGTATCTCAAGGGTACTCAAAATCAAGGTCTTTACTTTCCATACACATCAGATTTGGACATTAAGCTATACTCAGATGCAGATTGGGCAAGTTATAAGGATAACAGAAGGAGTACTTCTGGATATTTGTCTTTTGCAGGTTAAAATCCCATTTCATGGTCTTCCAAGAAGCAACCTACTATTGTTCTATCCTCAATAGAGGCTGAATAGAGGGGATTAGCAAATGCTACACAAGAAGTCATATGGAATAGATTGCTATATTCCGATTCGGGACTTCACACTCACTCATCTATGATCTTTGGTGACAATACAAGCTCTTTGCATCTTGTAGCAAATCCCATCTATCATGCAAGAACCAAGCATATAGAAGTACACTCACTATGTTATAGAAAAGCTATTGAGCAAGGAGATTCAATTAGCATATGTATCCACAAACATGCAATGTGCAGATTTGTTAACGAAACCACTTTATGGTACTAAACTTTGCAGGTTCAAAGCTATGATTTGATTGCAGGATATTCAAGAAGACTCATGAAGAAGTGCAAGCAAAGATGTTTGGCTTGAGGGGGAGATGTTGGTGCAAGTACACAAGCCTTCACACTTGGCTAGGCATGGAAGGAAAAATGTACAATGACTTCATAAAGCATGTGAACTTTGGCTTGTATTATTTGGTCATTTGCCATTTGTAAAAAGATTAAACTGTTGAAGAATCTTTCAAGGACCTACATCTGTGAAGGTAGCAAGGAAGATGAGTTAGGAATTTCACATGAGATAATATCTCCTCATTTAGAGGAACTACTTTTAGGTGGAGCCTTATTTGAGATTCAAATTCAAATTTGAAGAAAGTTACTATAAAAAAGGACTTGTAAACTCGCGATCCAAGTAGCCTCTTCTTGGAGCTCATTTTCTGATCATTTTAGAGGTTGAGAAGCATACACTATAGCTCACTTATCCCACTGTCATTGGGCAGCATCATAATGCCAATGATCTTGTAAACGCTTGTGTTATAATACATACACTTTATTGATCACATCCATTGAATTCTTTGCTATGTCTACTCATAATAGTGAACTTTGCATAACCATATCTCAACGATCTCTCCATCAATTTTCATGTTCTATAGCTTGTTGGAACCAGTTCAAAGCATAATCATGTTATCCAATTAGCAAGATATTTGCTTCAGCCAAGTTGGAGAGATGCGCATCGAAGTGCTCTCTGGTCAATCTCTATTTACTCCCTAAAAAATCGGGGGTAAGCTCTTGATTGTTAAAGTGATTGCTCAGTACATATTTCATCATTTTAGATGATTCCACTTTTAATCATTAGCTATTGAAGCTAATTAGATACATTAAAAAGGATTTTGATCAATTGCTACCGTACTATGAGCAGTGAGCAAAAGATCCAGTAGGTATCAAGACCAAAATACCAAGTTTTTGATCACTATCTATTTGAAAAGTTATCTGTTTTGATATAATTGTTTGAAGCACCAACTCCAAAGTACATAGGTACTTATTTGGTGTCATTTGAATGCTAAGAGGGCCTACTACATAACCCTAAAGTCAAATAGGGCAGGTACAAAGCAAGTTTTGGCAGTACCACCTCATCTTCTTGAGGTATTCATCCATCTCTTCCAACATAAATTTTTATTGAGGAGATCAATCAAACAAGATGCGTAAAAAATTATATCTTCAAGCTGCAACAAGCAAGAAACAAACCATTGATCTCACAACATAATGTCAATAATCCCATCCAATACACCAAGGGGCATTCAATGTTTGCGCTTTGATGATATTTAAAGCATGTTTATCTCTATGTTCTGTCATGTATCCCTCTTCACTCCTATACCCGAAAGTGAAATTGATTTGATAAATGCTAGTGGAGTCGATTGCTTTTGGTCAATTTTACCTCTACTGAGCTTTCCCTTTTGAGCTCTTTGCTTCATTCAAATCTACTTCAAGTGAAGCATCATCCCACACATCATCGGAAGGTAAAGGATGGGCTGACACGAATATAGTCCAAGGAAGGCTTCATTTATTCAAAGAAGAGGACAAGAGGAAGCAACGGTCTTCAAGGAGGAGTATGTAATTTTTCTCATGGACCAAGGGATGGAAAATGGATCTTCTAGAGGATCAATGGAAAGACGTAGCTTAATTGGGAGATAAGTATTTTCAAAGTTGATGTTTTCATTTCAATATTTGTTGTGCTCTATGCTTTCATACTGAGAATGCTTTGCTATTATCATTGAATTAGGGAAGAAAGCTTCAATTTTGAAAGCATTGGATGAAATTTAATGAAAGAAATATAGGAGATCATCGAAGTATGGAAACACATAGCAAGCATAGGCATGCATCTACGAAAGAATGGTGGTGCATTTCTCCCTTTTCAAAGAATGTTTTCATATACAAAATATGTTTTCTTCTTGCTTGAAAAGATAGTTAATGCTCAAGTTTATTCATGTGAACATTTATTATTGTGCATGGATGATTGGGAACATGCATTATCAAGCTCAAGAATCACTTGATGTTAGTTTGATGCATGAAAGGCAAATGCCAACATGTACATGCATTCACATGCAGTCACATGCAAGAATATGTATTTGCATATGCATGATTGTTTGTTAAGTAGTTGAATACTTATGCTTTCGTTACCTCCTTTTTCTAACTTGATTTAGATAGCTAGGAAAAAGAGCAAAGTAGGTAGTTGCAAGGATCCTCGTTGCCATGCAACTCAAGTAGCTAGTTTGTTTTTCCCAAACATGATACTTAGGTATCACAAATTCGGAGTCTTGATTAGGAAGACTAGACCCTTTGAAAGTCAAGTGTTCAATTTTCTTGCTCATTGGAATGGCAAGAAAATAAGACTACTTTCAAATTTTTGTAATGACTCTAAGTTTAGGAGAGAACTTAGAGAATCCTAACGACAAGCTTAGATGTAGTCATTAGCTTGGATTTCAGAAATCATGCATTCAAGTAGATTGATGAATTTTCCTATGGAACTTTTATCTTATTCTATCCAAAAGCATGATAAGAATCAAATAAAACTAAATGGAACTAAAATCAATTGAACTTTTAAGTTTAGAGGATACTTGATATGTTCCAAATTTGTAAAAAAACATCAAGTTTTTGAAGTTTTCACTTTGAATTCTATCACAAGGAGTGATGAAAATCAAAGATTGAACCTTACCATCAATTGAAATTTGAAATTCAATAGAAGGATGTTAGGTTCCATGATGATTGCATCTCTGGTAATGATGCAACTTGCTAAGCAATAAAACTTGAATGAACTCTTTTCGAGAGTTAAGTTTTAGTTTCATTTAAGCTAAGAGAAGCTTCAAGCGGAAACATTATGAACTCACCTTTAGGAAATGAGCGAATTCCTAAAGAAATGAATCAAACGATGAACGTTTCATTTAGGAATATAAAGTTTCAAGTTATAGATCTCCAATCCATGAAATTTTCCTAAACATGCTATAAATTTCAAAGTCATGTGTTCATAGTAGCACTACTATTGGATCAGTCGTCAATAGATGCTTGGACTTTAAACATAATTTTGATTGCCAAAATATGTTTAAAGTACTCTAGTAACATCTAAAGGTTGACTAATAATAATAGATATTCTATCAAACTAAAGAACAAGAATCAATATCACATAAATGAAAGTTCAGGAGAAACTTTCATAGTGGAATAGGACACCATATCCAAAAGGTGATATTTATTCTCTAGTTTTGTACTCAAGAAATGAACACAATTGAATCACTAAAGTTTTTGGATATTGTTTGAAAGTCTAAGAATTTCTTTCAGATATTCTTTTGGCATGACAAAAGATTCCAAAGTGAATGATTTGCGCAAGTTACTTGATTCCCTAAAATGAATCTCAAGACCTTGAAGCATAAAATTCTCCCAAATAGTGAGATTGAAAGTTTTCATACTCTTTAGATAATAAGTAGTTCCCTATAAGTCCCAAACCAGAAGTGGTACTTAAAGTCCAAATGGTTGATATCACCTGGAAGTGTATCAAAGATTCTTATCATAAGAATCTGAAAGGCATTATTATATGCTTGGACTTGAGTAGGGAAAAGCTCCCTAAAAGCCCATGGATATGCAAAGAAGCTTTCGATAGTTCAACAGATCTTAAAGATAAAGACAAAGTCTTTATTGTTGTCACAAGTTCAACAAGACTTGATCAAGCTTGGAAAGGTTTGTCCAAGATAATTGCAATTAGAACTACTATAAAGTTTTCCTAAGTATTATCTATCGAAATAGTAAGTTGTTCCAAGTCCGAATAGACTAAATATTCCAAGTATGTAATCTGCAATCATGATGATGATAATTCAGTCTATGGAAGGTACAACATAAAAGTTTTCCTATCCTTAAAGGGATTTCTTAAAGGTGAAATCCAAAAGCATGAACATATGCTTATACTTAAATAGTAGAGAGATTCCTATAAAGTCCTTGGGGTAGCTACTTATTAGCTTTTGCAAAAAAGGAATCTAAAGACAAATAGTAAACCACTCTTGTCGCTACAAGTTGGTCCACCATAACCAACCTGACTTGAATTGAGAAAATTCAAGTACTTGGAATTCTAAGTGATTTTCATTTGAAAACCCGATCAAAGAAGAATGGATATTCTATCAAGAGGGTTTCAAGTTTCCATGGTAAAAGCACGAGATCCTAATGTGTTTAGGATAAGTATCACTTACACATTAATGTGAATATAAAATACAGTTATGGGACACCAGATTTTATACTTAGATTGATGTAGGAAAGATGATATGGGACATCGGACCATGGATGATAATTATCTTTTAGTCCTAAAATAAATGAAAAGTTTTAATTCAAGGAGGATGAAAGTATGATCTCACGATACTTCAAGATCAAGTATGTAGGAACATATAAAGTAAAAGTAACTTCCAAGATCTTCTAGGAACACTTCAAGCTGTTGTTGATTTAGAAATATTTCATAAATTTCTAAAGAAGAACTTTGACATTGAAATGATCCTTTCAACTAAGAATAAGATTGACTAAGTCAAGCAATGAGCTCCCAGTGGACTTGGTTAATTCAATCCTTTCACTCGAAGAAATGCACAAGAATTGCATTCCTAGTAAGGAGTCATAAAGATTGAATATAGGCATGAACTTAGTCTCGAGTGAAGTATTATTTGAGAAAAAATGCATTAATAGAACCTCATTGGGTGAGCACACTCGGATACCACACTAGTATCTTGTGGTTGGATGATGTTTAGATTTACTCTATGTATCTTTTTGAGAATCTAGCTTATTTCTCGTAAAGATAGAGAAAAAATGCTTCAATAGGTTGTTGAAACAGATCGTTAGGAAGTTAAATTCTTGAGCTAAAGTCTTGGGTCATCAATTATTTGATTCATCTCAAGTTTATATCTTAGAAGTTTGAATTAGTTATACATGGTTTTAGTTATTTTGTTTTGCTTTCCAAATCTTTTGGAATTGACTTAGATATGGTATCTGTTTCCTTTCGCAAAAGTCTAGGGTTAGCTTATTGGAACTAGATAACTAAATTGAACATCCTAGATAGATGTTCTGTACAAAAACTTATTCAATCTTCAAAAGATGACATCCAAGTTTGACTTATTCATTCGGGTTTGCTTCTAGTTACAAATTGTTCATAAGGTTGATACTTCCCAAAGAACTTGAAGCCAAATGTTTTTGAGAAAATTATCCTAAGTTCGATAACTTTCATTTTGAATTTACCTTGTTTAAGATAAAGTAGGGTTGAACCAAAGTAAATGGAAAACTTTCTCCTATAGTTTACATAGGATTTCCAAGCCCATTAGGACAAAGTAGTCCTCAAGTTGGTTGAAGAAATTAAGTAATTGTTGGTTAAGAGTTAACTATTCTACAAACATCCAAGTCAAGTGTTTGGGCCAATCAAACTTCAATTTTTCTAAGTTTAATTCAAGTGAATCATGAGTTCTCAAAGTCTTGATTGGGATAAGAATCTCAACTTAGTTACTAATGTCCATGCCCAAAAATGGACTAGTAATTGGCATCCATCTTGTGCCAAAATCGCACATCGTGAAACAATGAAGTGGCAAGGGATGATTTTAGATCCACCCTTACAATTCATTTACTACTTTGTACTTTGACCACTTTATCAAAATGCAAAACTAGACATTTTTTTGAATCATTTGGTTAGGAATCCACCATAGAGATTAGACATGTTCTTCTAGTTTTTGAACATGACCATGTTCTTCCAGTTTAAGAACATGAGTCTCGCAGGTTGCCGACAATTACCATATAGCTTTATTTTTGAGGATGAAAATCTTTCCCCAGGGGGAAGAATGTAATAAAGTAAGTCTATGATCTAAAGGTGTGGCTAGTTCAGACAGATCTGAAATCGGACACCGTTTGGTCACTGATGTGTATGGCCAAAGATCTCAAGACTAGACTTAAGCATAAATTCATGTAGTCTCTTAAACAAGTGATCCACTTAGTCTAGTGGTTAAGTCTCAATGTTGTGAACGAGGAGGTCTTGGGTTCAAACCCCATGGAGAGCATGGGGAGAGAGTTTTGCCTTAAGATCTCTAGAGCCTTCTAACTCAAGTTAACATGATTTAACTTGAGACTGGCGAGACTTAACTCAAGTGCTGAGTACAACATCCACTAGTGGACTCTACTAGAAGGTACTAAAGTAGTGGTTGAGATCACTCAAAACACTAGAAGACTCTAATGGAAGATATGAAAGGAGTGTAGGAGATTGCACATGCACTTGTGGACTCTACTTACATTTGTGGTCCTTGTTGATTCGAGTTATATATAGAGGCATAAGGTTGGGAGGAGAGTCATCTCTCTAGCATGTGGTGGTCATAATCCTTAGTTTTCTTACACTATTTTGAGACACAATTACTAAAAGTAGTGGTTAGAATAGGAATCATTCTAGACCGTGATCTCTATTAGTAAAAGCAAGGGCTCTCCACAAAGGAGACCAAATTTTACTTTCATACATGATTTTTGAAGCTCCTCTCATGTAACCACTATTTTTGACATGATGAAAAAATCCTATAAATACACGCATCCTGTGGACTATCAAAAGAGAGTGCATGGGGAGATTGCACTAAATATTGCATTCTATCTCGTCCCCTTTCATATCTATTTCTCTATGAGTTTTCGGCATTCATTACCTCTGTGTGTGCATGAATTAAGATTCTGATAACAATGGTATCAGAGCTCTATTTGTGTCACTACGGAGGGATCTATTTCTGTTTGTTTTGGTGATTGATTTCTATTTCACTCTTCGTTTTCACTTCCGCTTCCGCTTCCGATTTTGATTCCGATCTCGATTTTGGTTCCTTTTTGGTTCTTGTTCCTCAACCTCAACCTACATTTACACCTATGTTTACACCTACATTTATACCTCTGTTTAGTCCTTTGGCTTACACCTACGTTTACTCCTTTGGCTTACATTTACACCTATGTTTACACCTACATTTATTTCTTCGAGCTACACCTATATTTACACTTTTGGCTTACTCCAAGGTGTCGACTAAGGCATAGGTCTTAGGGATAACTAAGGCATTACTTTGGCATCTTTAGCTTCCTTGGCACCCATGGTACCCATGGCTCCGCTCGCGTCTGTTGGTAGCCCTTTGGCTACGTGCAAACCCCTTTTAATTTATGAGTGGCAATAAGGAGCTTTATATTCACTAAGAAGGGAGGACTTAAACCCACAACCTCACTCTTAGAAGGAAACTATTTTACCACTACACTATCTCCTTGTGTTTTCATCCTAGTTCTCTTTTCTTATATCTAACACAACTTGCATCTCTTTCTTACTTTTTCAATTCTCAAGGACAACCCTTACTTTTACATTTTAATTCTAGCAATCTCAAAATTATTTTTTACATATCTAGCAATAGCTTTTTGTTCTCTACATACCTATGGACCCTACAAACACCATCGAGCGTCTTGATTAGTCACCTCTACCCAAGGTAATACTTGAGCAATAGCTCAAGCTCTTGTGGCACGAACTTCGAGGTGATCAAGACGGATCTGACAATGCAATCAAGTACCTCAGATGATGCAATCTGATGAAGATAAACTTGCTAGGGTGGTAAAAGTTATTGTCTCTACCCAATTTGATTGTAGGCATTCGAAGATTGGTGTAAAAAACTACCAATTTCTACATTTTGATGGCTATAAGGATGGCTCTTTAGTTCTTTTATGGTAATCACAATTTGACAATTTCTATTCTGATGAAACATATGCTGAAAGTAAGAAAGTAAAATTTCCCACTAACTATTTAGTAGGAAAAGCTTAGCTCTAGTGGAATCTCTTGCATCACAGGATAGATCATCCAACAACATGGAAGGCTTTCCAAGATAAAGTGAGGGATACTTTTCTTCCTCCTCCTCAGTATCATTTACATGTTCCACATGCATGGACAACCTTTACATGGCAGAAGGGTGACACTCTCACTACCTATAGGTAGTAGTTCTCGCAAAGTTTATTATTGGTTTGAATGTTCGAAGATGTACCGGAGGATATCTTGTAGTGGAAATACGAAGATGGATTAGAGATAAAAATTCAAGCCAAGCTTCACACCCTACAGCCTACAACCCTTAATGAGGCTATCTCTTTTTTCTTTGATGTAGAGAAGGAATTTGAGTCCATAACCAAGTCGATCCATCTACAACAACTGCGTCAATGACCACTTTTTGTTAAACCAACTTTTCCTATGAAACGTAATCTTAATGCCCCATCTTACTCTAGTTTTCCTTGTCCTCTGCAATCCAACTACTCAACTGCACCTATTGCTTCTTCTCCCCAACCTACAAAACTACATACCTTCCAAACTTCAATAAGTGATGCGCAACAGAAGTGACCACATATCACCTGCTGAAATTGTCTTAAACTTGGACATACAAAAATGAAGTGTTGATTGCAAACTCTTCACATGAAACCAGCCACAACTCAATTGCATAACATGGAGGCCCATAATGAAGAAATTCCTCGTGTTTGGATAGAGGAAGCATTGGAGAAGGACTTAAGTACCTAGGGTGGTAAAAGTTATTGTCTCTACCCAATTTGATTGTAGGCATTCGAAGATTGGTGTAAAAAACTACCAATTTCTACATTTTGATGGCTATAAGGATGGCTCTTTAGTTCTTTTATGGTAATCACAATTTGACAATTTCTATTCTGATGAAACATATGCTGAAAGTAAGAAAGTAAAATTTCCCACTAACTATTTAGTAGGAAAAGCTTAGCTCTAGTGGAATCTCTTGCATCACAGGATAGATCATCCAACAACATGGAAGGCTTTCCAAGATAAAGTGAGGGATACTTTTCTTCCTCCTCCTCAGTATCATTTACATGTTCCACATGCATGGACAACCTTTACATGGCAGAAGGGTGACACTCTCACTACCTATAGGTAGTAGTTCTCGCAAAGTTTATTATTGGTTTGAATGTTCGAAGATGTACCGGAGGATATCTTGTAGTGGAAATACGAAGATGGATTAGAGATAAAAATTCAAGCCAAGCTTCACACCCTACAGCCTACAACCCTTAATGAGGCTATCTCTTTTTTCTTTGATGTAGAGAAGGAATTTGAGTCCATAACCAAGTCGATCCATCTACAACAACTGCGTCAATGACCACTTTTTGTTAAACCAACTTTTCCTATGAAACGTAATCTTAATGCCCCATCTTACTCTAGTTTTCCTTGTCCTCTGCAATCCAACTACTCAACTGCACCTATTGCTTCTTCTCCCCAACCTACAAAACTACATACCTTCCAAACTTCAATAAGTGATGCGCAACAGAAGTGACCACATATCACCTGCTGAAATTGTCTTAAACTTGGACATACAAAAATGAAGTGTTGATTGCAAACTCTTCACATGAAACCAGCCACAACTCAATTGCATAACATGGAGGCCCATAATGAAGAAATTCCTCGTGTTTGGATAGAGGAAGCATTGGAGAAGGACTTAAGTACCTTGGGTAAGGATATCTCTATTCATTGTTTACTTTGCAGGTAGGGTACTTCAATAACAAACTACTTAATATTTTACATGACAATGGTAGTTCACATGAACTCATTGCACATTTATTAGTACAAGAACTTAGATTAAAAACATTTCCTTCCTTGTATAAAGTGAAAAATACACTTGAGGGTAGTCATTATAATGTAACACAAGAAGTGTGAGATGTTACGATTAGCATAGATCCATATGAAGATGCACGACCATTTTTAACTGCACTTTTGAAATCTTACAATGTTATACTCGGTATGCATTTTCATCATCACTATAACCCATGCATTGACTACCATATACATACCTTTAACTTCCAATTTAAAGGTAAAATCATTACTTTGACTATGTGGCATGATTTACAACCATTTCCATTGATTACTCATGCTCAAGTAAAACGTGCATTTAGGAAAGGATACAATTCATGCATTGTTTCTATCAATGTCATAAATGATTATACTCATAAAACTCCCCAAGCACATAAACCTTTCCTGACTACTTATAAGGATTGTTTTATGTCTAAGTATCCCTATGAACTACGACCATCTCATGGATCCTTTGACCATAGCATAGAATTAATTACTTGTAGTTCTCCTCCTCATAAAGCACCTTATAAGCATGGCTCACTACACAAAAAGGCAATAGAAAACCAAATGAGAGACTTACTTCACAAAGGACTTATGAGGCCTAGTTCCTCCCCATTTGGAGCACCTTAGTAAAGCAAAAGAATAAAACTTATCTAATGTGCATTGATTATAGAGCCCTTAACAAGATCACAATAAAGAATAGATACCGTGTTCCTCGAATAGATGATCTCTTACATATATTACGAGGAGCTTGTGTCTTTAGTAAAATTGATCTTAAATCAAGTTACCATGGGCTTTGTATGACACAAAATGATATTTCTAAGATTGCATTTAGAAATCAAACCAGACATTATGAATTTATGGTAATGCCCTTTGGACTTACTAATGCTCCTACTACATTCGCACAAATGATGAATAAAGTTTTTCTTGATTTCCAAGCTTTTGTTCTTGTATTCTTTGACGTTATACTTGTTTACAATAAGAATGATATTGAGCATGAGAAGCATCTTAAAAGAGTTTTTCATTTGCTATGAGAGGACATACTTTACCCTAATCTTGATAAGAGTTAATTCTTTCAATGTAATCAAGAATATCACTAGAACATATGAGGGGCATACCGACATTGTTTATAGCGATAGTCATGCCCAATGTCAGTGTAGACGCTAGAAAAATGTAATTAGGCATACCAATGGTCTCAGTATGACCATTTAAAATGTATCGTCAGGATGCTTCATGACTGTCGGTATGGACTTCCATATTTTTGTCGATATAGGCATTGGTATGAGCATCGATATGAGCATCAATAATTTCCAGTAAATTACCAGCATTCATAGTAACGCTCATACCGATGTCTATACGGAGGCCGTGTTTTAAACATTCCAGGACCCAAGAGCAAAAATCAATATTTGTTGCATCTTTTACAATGAGTACTGCTTGCTTCTTTCAAACTTGCAGGCGCGAACCAAACTATGACCTGCATTGCCTTGTGCACACACACACCCAAATCTCTCTCTACACACACCCTCTCTCTCTAGATCTCACATCTTGGTAAGTGGTGTGCGTACTCTTACTCTTTGTCTTTCTCTATGCTTTATGTTTTATAATTTTTTTTCTCTTTGATTTTACAGAAGTTTTGTGGTGTCGATTCTTTGGA
>CM035442.1:112662776-112725276 GCA_020310875.1 Ceratopteris richardii | reverse complement strand
ACGTAATGTTATAGGTAGAATCCTCCTTGAGGAGACCATTATTTCACCTTTGTGAGGTAGTTTCTACAAGAATCCATGGTGATAGTCACTGGTAAGCATTCCCTTTTTCATGCAATCATTCATAAAAAGACACATTTGTTCAAAGGAAGAGATAACCATGTGATCAAGGATATACTTCAAAACACCAAAAAACTCCCAAAGATGCAGCAAACTAGTTAATGGATACGTCCATATAACTTGGGACATTGCCCACATTGACGACTATGATGAGGGTATAGGAATTTCGGCATCATGATAGTATATTATTTCTTATTGGCCACTCATCAGGTATGAGTTCCACTCGCTCTCGAGGGGAGTTTAGGAAACCAAGAAATTTGAGGCTACAGGCCGGAAAGTATGCATCCAGCTTATGCGTAAGAAAGTATTCATCTAGCTTATGAGTAACAAAGTAGCTTATGAGTAAGAAATCATGCATCTAGCTTATGCCGGAAAGCATGCATCGATACGTATTAACCTAAGGGTGAACAAGAGAATATATTAAAACGTCAATGAGCTGGAGTTATAAGAACAACGTGGAATACCTTTTGAGAGAATTCTCTAAAGGTGCAACACCAGCTAAACTTTTGGATCCTACTCAATTTCAACCTTAATCCATCATCAGTTGAGTTCTATTTCAATGGTAATAAGAATATACTTGAACAATGTACCTCTTTTGACTAATACTCTATTTTTGTATTTCTTATTAAATCTACTTGAAATTAATACACTTTGATATGAGGTAAAATATAGGGCTCTTTGATGGATGTACCATATTGATCATACAATATAAAAAGTTTGGAATATTCATAACCTCTAGAATTGGTCGGCCCTCCCAAAATCTATAATTGCATTACATTATAGCAAATCTACACCATGCTCCATATCCATTTTTAATTCACGACAAGGAATTTATGAGCGCTTTTTTAATTTATTTATTAGAGACCTTGTTACCCAAAACCTAAATATCTCGAACAGTTGTAGTTTTATCTGATATATATATATATACATATATGTGTGAGTGTGAATGTACGTAATTATTTATGTACCCATAATGATAGATATTTATATCAAACTGCATCTTTTTCTACGAAAAGCCCCCAATATCATTCTCTCTCTCTCTCTCTCTCACACACACACACACACACACACACACACACACACATATATATATATATATATATATATATATATATATATATATATATATATATATATATATATATATATATATGTGTATGTATGTATTTATGTGTGTGTGTACGTATATATGTTTCTGTATGTATGTGAATGTATGTAAGGATTTATGTACACATAATAATATATATTTACATGAAAATGCGTTTCTTTTTTCTACGAAATCCCCAAATATCATTGAATTTGATAACATGAATATTTTTAAAGTAGATTTCCAAGGAGCATAAGAAAGTTTCATATGCTTTTCCTAACGACGAATTTCTTATACGCTTCATTTATGTTTTGACACAACAAAAATCTTGTTAACATAGTTTTTCAAAGATTATAAATAATATCTTATGGTTTCAAGCACTATGGATCTTATATGTAAAGTATGAAATTATTTTGTATTCAATCTTTTGATCATAAATTGTGCAATACATTATCCTTTTTTCACTAGAATTCAGTCGTCCAATTATATTTTAGATAAAAACTTGATTCCCATAATTCTTGTTTGGATAAGATTATATTATCCTTTTTCTTATTCATAAGAACGTTAAAATCACACTTTTAGTAGCGTTATTGGCGATTCTAAGTATTTATGGCAGTACTTTGGTTATCTCATGTGATATTCCATATATTTCTTGTGTAACTGATCTTATTATTGACGACGGCTAGTTCTCATATATTGATAAGCTCAAAATAGACGAGATTTTACTAATAGATTTCGAATTCAACCTAGGGGTAAATATATTTATCGCAGTATTGTGGTTAGCTCATCGAATATTTGATATGTTCTTGTGTAGCCTTTATTATTTTTTAAAAAGGAAGTTCAGCAATAGCCTACTTTCCCAAACTTTAATAAAATAAAGAAAACAATTGTACAGGTGAATGGGTCTAGCACCTATGGGACCCTTGAATCCCACAAAGCAAGGGAAGAACATACAAATTAGAGGGTTTTGCAAAGGAGGTTGAAAACCCTCTTCTCCCTCTCATGCAGCAGCCACTTGGATTTAATCTTGTTGTTCTCAAGGAAGAACACCCTATCAGGCCTAAAAGGTGGGGGCTTTTTACAATTGGAAATTCTTTTGTCTAGGAGGAAAAGAGATTTCTCGATAGAACATTCTTTAAGAGGGTTTCCAAAATTGGAAGCACACTTATCTCCCCAAATCTTCATGAGGGTCTCACCTCTTATAGCATTTCACAATGATAAGGAGCAACCAATCACCTCGCCCACTAATGCTTGCTTCCAATTGATTTGTTCTTGTAGCAGTAGTTAATTTTGTAGCCTAAGATGCAGACATAGTTTTTCTACAAGGAATGAAATATGCATATTTACTAAGCTTATCAACTATTGTTCAAATCATATCATTATGTGATGAAGTTATAGGAGAACCTGATATAAAATCCATAGAGATTTGTTCCCGTAGTTAATTCAAAATGGGAAGTGGCATCAATAATCCAAATGGTTTACCATGATGACATTTTACACACTGACATACAATGCATTGAGAAACATAATGTGAAATATCTTTTTCCATGTGGGACCAAAAGAAGAAATCTTTGCAAGTAGAAATGGTGCTCTGTATGCCTCTATGATGCATGTAAGATGGTTCATGCATTTCTTTGATTATAAAATTTGTAAAATCCTGGGTTATTTATAATCTATGTTGAAAATAAGGTAATCCATGTTGAAATGTATAATGTTCATCAGTTAAAGGTGCACAATTGTTGAATTCATGCCATGCACACGAGAAATATAAATCACAGATGCATAAGTGGAAATCATTTCGTGAAAGGAATGAGTTTTGATTGCAAAAATATTATGCAAAACGACAAAATGTCAAGGAAAATGGCTAAGAGCATCGGCTACAACATTAGCTTTACCAAATTGATATTGGATCATGGGCTAGAAATTCTGAATGAATGAAGCCCATTTAAGATTTTGATTAGAGATTAAGGGATGATTTAATAAATGCTTAATAGCCTATTGATCGGTTTTGATTAAGACCTTAGAGCCCATACGATAGTATTTCCAAATTCAAAAAGCATGCACAAGTGCTAACAATTCTTTTGTCATATGTACTATGATTCTTTTATGAGGGCTTAGTTTTCCTACTCTCAAATGCAATGGGATGATCATTTTTTATTAAAACAATACCTATTCCTAAACCACTAGCATTAGTAATGACATGAAATGGTTGTGAAAAATAAGGTCACTGTAAAACTGGTGCATGTGAAAGTGCATGTTTGCATTTTTCAAAGGATTGTTGTTGGGTAAATTCCCATGCAAATTTTATTTGTCTTTTTCAATAATAAGGTAAGAGGCAATGCTAAATAAGAAAAATTTTGAACAAACTTCATATAGAAATTAGCCAACCCAAGAAAAGAACAAACATCATTAGTTGATTGTGGTGTAGGCCATTCTACTATAACTTTAATCTTTTTTGGATCCACATGCACACCTTCACTTGAAATAATATGTCCTAGATACACTACAATATATTGGCCATATACCGAGGCTTTTATCGAGGAAATTGAACAGGCACGGTTTTGCCTCGACGTCAATGTAAGTTTTGGTATAGGCCTTGGAACCAAAACAATGGTATAGGCATCAGTATAGGTGTCGGTACGCGTCGAAAATACCGACACTCATACCAATGCCTATACTGACGACTGCTTAGGTGTACCATTATGCATATCGATGACCATCCTGGGAGTCTCGTCGCTTGTACCGATGACCATATCTACAAAAATGTTTTTGGGGAGAGTGTGTTGTCTTTTGCTACAACAACATTACCATGATGTTGTTTAGCAAAACACAATACACTTTGCCAAAAAAAATCAAGTACATATGATGTGTACTCTAATGGCAGCTGAAATATGATTTCATAAAGCAAAATACTATCGACACAAACGAGATGATCAGAATGAACCATGTACCATCAACCATGTACAAAAAAAGTTATATATTTCATAAATAAAGCATAACAAGAGTGTGGAAAACTATGAACCATGAACCATGAACCAAGTACAAAAAAAGTTATATATTTCATAAATGAAGCATGTATTTGCGTCAACTATTTCATTTTCATATATGAGGCAAATACAAAACGTGGAAAAGCACTCCCATATAAGAAATACATACAAAATTTTGGTGCACCACTGCCGTATATGAGCCAAATACAAAATTGTGGCACACCATTGTCATATAGATGCACAGAAGGATCAAAACATCTATATCAATAGTCCTACAACAAAGAACATTCATGAAATGAGATAAATTCATATGAGATTTACAAAAAACAAGTAAAAACCAAGTTTCTAAATTCATCACTTCATCATAGATGCTCCCATGAAACAATCGCATCTCGTCCCTCCAAGTCCCCCAATAGTGCAATCAATCCATGATGATATCCATAAGCCTCCTCTATTCGTGTTGGCCGATGACCCATTGCTAGCTCCTACAACAAACATACAAAACGTTAGAGGAACATACATGACATGCTTAACACAAAAAAAATCAATAAACCAAATAGTAATTACAAATTCATGATGCATAGTGTCATACCCTCCGCTATGGAAATGTGATGGTCCAACCGTTTTGTAGTCGGCCTTTATCAAAGGATCCATACCCTCTAACATGTGCAGTATAGATCCATCCTTTTAAATAAATTTGATACTTGCACTGAGTGCAAGGACATGCCATTCTCTCCTTTGGATCCAAACTAGCAATTTCATACAATATGGAAATTTTAGAACCTTTGATTTTTCTTGTTAAACCGAAAAACCATAATCCTAAGGACTTAAACCTCAAATATATATAGATTATCATAAAAAGCCTAAAGTACCTAAAACCCTAATGCTACACACACACACATATATATATATATATATATATATATATATATGTGTGTGTGTGTGTGTGTACATTTGAATGCATGAATACTCATGCTGGGCTCCTTCATGTATAATGCTCAAAGTTTCATCAATTGCAATTGTCCATATGCTCCTAAGGTTGGAGGTTTAGTTTTAAAACTCCTCCTCAAGCTTTAACCTTGAGAGTCTTTATCTTAGCTCCATCATTCGAATGCTTGTTTTGAACTTTGCTAGCTTGGTTGAGTCCAATGCTTTGGTGAACATATCAGCACACTAATCTCTTGGTGCTAATGTGTTAAACTTGTTTTCCTTATCCAAAACCATCTCTGTGATTTAGTGATAACATACCTCTATATATTTTCTCTTAGCATGGAACATCTGACTCGTAGATAGGAAACTCATGTTTTAACACATTATTGAAAATTGAATGAGTTGCAAAGGTAGCTCAACTTTAAGCTTATTAACGCACATGATTGCACATGCAACTTGTGCTAATGCTCTATATTTATCTTCTATTGAAGCTAGGGCAACCATAGGTTGTTTCATTTTCTATCCATGAAATGCCCCTCTTTCCGAACATTGTTGCATATCCACTTGTACTTCTCACATATTCTTTGGAACCCACCCAATTACCTATGTGGATGCTTTCACCTGCAAATAATTTTCAAAAGGATATAAGAGACCTTCATTCAAAGTACCTTTGAATAATATCTTAGTACTCCGTTTGCTACAAGTAAGGAACCCTAGGTGTGTGCATAAATTTAGATAGCACACAAACTATATGGTCCAGGTCAAGCCTTGTGGAAGTGGCATAATTGAAGGATCCCTTTGTAGAACTCTATAAGAGTGCATCTTGAACTTCGTTTCCTTTTATCAACTTCAATTTCATAATAAATTCCATTGGCTTAATAATTTTTTTTTAAGCCTCTATGTTGATACTTCTTGAACAGATTGAAGATGTATTTCTTTTGCATGATCCAAATACCATTATCTTTGTATATGACCTCAATACCCAAAAAATATGTTAGATCTCCAAATTTTGGGATCTTTAACTCCTTTCCAAGTCCTTGATGCCTTCTTCTTGATCACGTGTAATACTTAAGACATCTACACACGGGCAAGTAGATAGATGCTTCAGGTTCTCTTTCATAGAGAAATGATGGTTTATCTTTGTTGTTTTTGTATCCACAACAGATCAAGTAGTCTTCACGCATTGGATTAGCCCCCTTTGGGCTTGCTTTAGGCCATCGCATGCCTTCTTTAACCTGCAAACATTATCACCTATGACTTTATCTTCAAACCCTAATAGTTGGTCCTTTTAGCTCCCCATTTATAAAAGCATTCTTCACATCTAGTTGATAGATCTTGCAATGCTTAATTGCTTCAATGCAATGATTTATTTGATGGTATCCATCTTTAGTGCAAGGGAAAAGGTCTCTTCATAATCCACTCTATGAGTCTCAACAAAAATTTTACCTACAATCATTGATTTATACCTAGCCATGCTACCATCAAATGCTTGTTTACCCTTTTATACCAACTTGTTTCCAATGATCTTCATGTCTTTCTTCCTTGGAACTAATGTTCAAGTCCGATTATCCTCCCATTTCTTTGATTTCCTATTGCATATCCTCTTGCCATTCCTTGCATGTATTTTCTTCTTCAAAGCATGTGGGTTCCTCAATAAGCTTGCTTATATATGCATAATGCCTAGCCATGAATGAGTCATAAGTGGCTCTCTAAACTAGAAACCTTACCCTAACACACTTTCGTATTACACCTTTCCAGTTATTTGGATATTTTTTGTTTGCTTTTGTGCTCTCCTCCTTGTTTGCATGATGGTCTACATTTAGCTCTAGTATCCACAAGTCTTCTTTTTCTTCAACTCGTGTGCTTTTGTCCTTGCCTTTGTTCTGTGAATCACACACTTGACTTTATGTAGGGCTGTCTTCACTCCATGATGAGCATCTACTTTATTCCTTTGGCCCATTAACAACCATGCCTTCTTGTTCCTCCTTTTGTGTTGTTGTCCTTCCTTCTTCATCTTCATTTGCCTACATAGATACATTTGAAGAGTATCAAGGCAAAAGCTCATCAAATCTCGCATCTCTTGATACCCTTATCTCCATGACTTTGGATTTGTAGCATTTGGACCACTTTTCTTCACCGACATACCCTATAAATACCATCTTTATGATCTATCATGAAGTTTACTTATAATTTCACTTGATATTAACTCATAGAAAGAGAGGCCCCATTCATGATGTATATGGTAGTGTTTTTTACATCATCCAAATATAATTTTGGAAATCCCATCTCTTTTAGCATAGCCCTAGAACATTATTAAATATACATATTATTCATTTGTGCTCCACCGTTTGGTTGTGGTTTGTAGCTACATGTGGTCTGCCTTGTATTGCCATTTGAGTCCAAAAAATCATAGAACTCATGGGAAACATATTGGCCCCCTCCACCTAACCTTACACATTACATGTACATATCCAATTCCTTCTCTAGATTCGATTTGATGCTCTTGAGGTATTCAAAGACATATCATTAATGATTCATGCAATAAAGCGAAGTCATTCTTGTGCAATCATCAATGAAGGTGACAAAGTATCTACTTCCTCCATTTGAATTATTATGTGTCTGCCCCCAAACATGTGTATGAACTAGATCAATTGGACTCCAGAGTTACTCTTCTTTAATGGTAACCTATTTTTCTTACCCAATAAACAAGCTTCACACAAAATATTTAGATTATGATTGTGAAAGATTTGCTAATCCAAGAACTAACCTCTTCTCCTCCATTTCCTCCAACCTTACTATTGATATGTCCATATCTCTAGTACCAAGGATCTAATTCTCCTACCCTTCCACATACATATGTGAAGTTGATCTAATTTCAATACATACCCTTCTGTTTTTCGTTTTTCACCAATGTGTGCCCTTCTTCAACATTTTTTACAAAGCATCACTTTTGATTGAATTTTCCCGACAATAATCTCTAAACCATTTGATCCACAAAACAAAATTCTCTTTAAAAGTGGGAACATGAATAAAAATTTTCACGCACTTAGCCTTATGAGAACCATCCAATAGAACATCACCTATATGTGTGATTGCATGGGTGGTATCATCATCTATCTCCACATGCCCTTTGGTTGATGATACCCAGATATTTGAGGAGAAGTCCTTGTTGTTGCTCATGTGATCGGTCCATCCACTATCAATGCACCATATGCTTGAACATTGTGTCTTGTAATCCAACATTTGCATCATGGCTAACACGTCTTCATTCTCCTTTTATGTAGAAGCATAACTACCCTTCCCTTTGTATACTGAGTTGCTTCTGGCCCCTTGACATTAATCGTTTGCATAGTATCCATACTTGTTACATATGTAGCATCCATCTAAGATGTTGTTGTCTTGAGCTTGATTGTACATTCCTCTTGTTCCCCTATACTTATCTCTTTCTCTTGCTGAAAGAACTTACTCCCTTAATTAGGTTCAGAGTCTCCATTTGATCCACTTCCTTGCCTTTCTCTACCTCTGCCTTGGTTTCTTCCTCTACATCTTCCTTTACCTACATAAGGTGCTTCGGACTCATTTCCCTTTGCCTTTGAACCTCCAATGTTCCTCTCTTCAATAATCCTTAAGGCTACTAATTGCTCAAAGTTGGAAATAATACCTTTGGAATATGAAGAAGTGGCAAAAGCCTTTTTGTTTTCATCATCCTTCAGTCCAATCAATGGAAATGCAACTAGGTCATCATCATGTGTGTGACAACCTATGGATCCCAATGCATCACTTAATTCTTTGAACTTCAAAATGTAAAAATTGATATTACAAATAGGCTTCCTCATTATATTATTGATTTCATGTTTCAATTGTCTTCTTGATTTTGGTTAAAGTAGAGTTCAACCTTTCTAGGATTTCCTACACTTTCATTAAAGTTTCTAGATCCTAAATATGTCATATCATTGCATTGATAATGTGCTATGATAGGATGAAAATAACCCTCTTATTTCTCTCATTACGATTTTTTGAAGATCCTCAATTGATCAAGAGTTGGATTATTCCCCACTCTAAGCTTCACACTTGCTCCACTATTAAGTTCCCATAATCCATTTCCCATGAGAAATCTAGACATTCTAAACCTCCATTGCTAATAGTTATTCTTAGAAAGCCTTTAAATATGGGTTCTATATTCAGAAATTTTTTATTGTAATGAACTCTACTAAGGCTTCTTGATCTAATAAGGGTGCCGGCTATTAAGTAATATACCTATGTGCTTCCAAGGTTCCAAAATAGAGTTTCATAAATTGAGATGGTTCATATGATCTTGAGGTTGGACCTTTATTTTCAATAGATCGATGTTATCGTAAAGAAACCTAACATGTTCACATCAAACCTAACATGTTCCTTTAGGTTTCCCTCCTCATCGAAATGTGACTAAACAAGAAGGAGGAAAATAAGTATGCCCATAGAATGATTTGATGAAGTGGTTGCCAAGGTAAGAACAGGGGATGTTCTTATTGTCACATGCTAGTATGGCCCAAAAGAATACTCTAAGGGAATCAAGTATCTTCTTCAAATATACTTTTAATTCTTAAAATTCGCAGTATCCACCAACCTCATGGGATTCACCTCCTTTACATCTATGTGGGTAGATACCCGTCCTCCTCCCCTAGTAGAGAGTCCAATTATTTTCAGTTTACCCTATCCATGCCAAGACAATTATAGCATTTCCCGTTGGTAGATAAGTATGGATGCATTGATGGGATGCCAAGGGTGTCGTAGGATTTTGAGTGTCACTCTTAGTCCATACGATTGTGGAAGTAGCAAGATATATTTTCTCATAAAAGGCATTGCACATCTTCATTTGACCATCCGACGAACAAGGACCCCCAAGTTATGGAGAGAACATGAATTCTCGAACATTTTCTCATCTCATTGTATTCTTTATGCATGGGAGGAGATAAGTCATAGAATCCATCACATGAGGCAAATTTATGCTATGTGTATTTCCTATAATATGAAGGGCTTCAAGTACGAACGATTGCATGCCTGTCCATTTTACAATCGCATTTTGTGTTGGGTTTCAATAAGGAGAGAGTACCTTTAACAGAATCGTTAAGGGTACGTACTACACCAACTTATTCATTAAGTAAAATTTACATTTCAAGTAATAGGACATGTCATATTTACGTAATGGCTAAGGGAACATGCAAACTAGACAATTTCGTTTAAGAGACCTCTATATGGATATTCTAGGCGAATGATTTATTACTCCCAAAAAACATTAGAAAGGGTAGCTACACAGAATGTTTTTATTCTTAGGGTGTAGACTGTATTATGAAAGAGGAAAGGAGGATTTTCCAATTCGAATAGATGAATTACAAGAAGTAATAGTGCATTTAGGACCCCATGCGCTTGTGATATAGGTGTGGATGTATGAATTATTGAAATAGATAATGTCACACTTACGGAATTAATAAGGAAATAGCTTGAGAAGAAAATGGACCTTAACGTAGAAGGTACCTTCTCGGTCTGTCTGCTCATCAAGGGAAAGGGGTTTTAAGGGGAATGTATCCACATGTAGGTTAGGTAGAATGTGAAGGTATCCTTAGAGATACACAATAGCATGTCCATGGTTCGAATATGGAATAGCTTATATGAACAGATTATCCATAACAAGTGTTCTATGGAGAAAGGACATTCTTTGGAGCCCAATTTGTTCACGACCCATCTGTCGAACAGGGCAACCTAAGAGAAGTACTCGGAAAGTGAACTGCACTAAGAGGTAGCCATAATATCAGTAACAATAAAGGCCTCAATGAGCGGAGTCTTTGGAAGAAAGTGTGCATGGAACATTAGTTGATGTACTAATGATCAAATGGATATCTAGATTTCTTGACAAGGTGTGGTACAAGTATGGGGGGGGGGGGGGGGGGGGGGGGGGCATTGGTGAACCCCTGAGGCTAAAAACTATGATGTGATTAATGACATACAATACAAGCCTCTCGAACAAGAAGGGGGTTATACAATCAGAAATAAAAAGGAGAATTGTTACACTACAATTTTGAAAGCTTAAGGAAGAACATCTAACGCAATGTTTTTGTACAGAACATATACCCATGGGGGGAAGTACATTTTCCGAACGTTCTAGTTCTAGAGAATATTCTTGAGAAACTTATCTACACCTTCAACATCTTGCGATTGGCTAATCGTTTTGAGATGAGGGTAGTTCAACATAGGGTACTCATTATGGTTCCTGATATACCGCTGAAGGTAAAGGATGCATTATATTACAATTTAACAAAAATAATAATAAAATTGGGCCAAATACACAAAGATAGTACCTACATGTCTCTCAATCGCAACTACAATGGAGGTTGCTGCCTACACCCTCGCACCACCAGTCAAGCGAAGCCAATGATTCTCTAACTTTGGAGATCATATTAAGAACATCTTTGGAGATCTCTCTCGGAATCATTTTTAGATCCGCTTTCCTGTTTTTTTTTCGGGGGAAGGGGATAACTCTATAAGTTCCTCTCTCTCTCTCTCTCTCAGCGACATATCCACATGTTTTTTAATATATGCATATGAAGTCCATAAATTATTTCGCTATTATTTTTGTATTTTCGAACATTGATTGATGTGTCACTCCGATTGCAACACCAGGATAGATGTAATGGAGACATTTAGATATTTCTTTTTCATTAAACATAGATTTACAAAATCCTCGTTAACTTGGAAATCTGGTATTTGAGTCTTAAGGATTTCGATGTCAGAATCTATAAAGAAACATATTTCTTTGATAGTGAGAAGACTAAGTAAGCATACTAGCCTTATTAAGCCAATAACCCCATTCATTCTTTTCATAGCTCGGACTTCTTCCGCATCATCACAAAATAGTACAATTTCATAACCTTTGTCATGGTTGATTGTGGGAAGAGGGAGAGAGAGAGAGGGAAAAATAGAGAGAGAGAGAGAGAGGGAGAGGGAGGGAGAAGAGGGAGGGTGGAGTGGAGGGTGGTTGGAGTTTGGGTGGAGTGGTGGGTGGAGTTTGGGTGGAGTGGTGGGTGGGTGGAGTTTGGGTGGAGTGGAGGGTGGGTGGAGTTTGGGTGTAGTGGACCGTGGGTGGAGTTTGGGTGTGGGTGGAGTGGAGGGTGGGTGGAGTTTGGGTGAAGTGGAGGGTGGGTGGAGTTTGGGTGGAGTGGAGGGTGGGTGGAATTGGGGGTGGGTGGAGTGGACGGTGGGTGGAGTTTGGGTAGAGTGGGGGGTGGGTGGAGTTTGGGTGGAGTGGAGGGTGGGTGGAGTTTGGGTGTGGGTGGAGTGGAGGGTGGTTAGAGTTTGGGTGGGGTGGAGGGTGGGTGGAGTGGATGGTGGGTGGAGTTTGGGTGGAGTGGAGGGTGGGTGGAGTGGATGATGGGTTGAGTTTGGGTGTAGTGGAGGGTGGGTGGAGTTTGGGTGGAGTGGAGGGTGGGTGAAGTTTGGGTGTGGGTGGAGTGGAGGGTGGGTGGAGTTTGGGTGGGGTGGAGGGTGGGTGGAGTGGAGGGTGGAGTTGAGGGTGGAGTGGAGGGTGGGTGGACTTTAGGTGGAGTGGAGGGTGGGTGGAGTTTGGGTGGAGTGGAGGGTGGGTGGAGTTTGGGTGGAGTGGAGGGTGCAGTCACTACAAGAAAAAGGGGGGCGTAGCGACGCTCCTGAATCGGGAAAAAAACGAAAACCGTCGCTTATGCGACGAAATCGTCGCATAAGCGACGGTAAAAATTTCGGATTCTTTTTTTTGGCTGAGCCTCGTCGCATAAGCAACGATAGCGTCGCATAAGCGACGCTACACCAGAAGCGTCGCTGGTTAGCGACGCACTTAACGACGTTGGCAAACTGCAGAGCATCGCATATGCGACGCTCTAGAATGTAAAAAAAAAAATTCAATTATGTGTGTCTATGTATGCATTATTATGTGTGTCTATGTATGCATACACATACACACATAGACACATACACACACATAGATACATACATACACATAAACACATACACACTCATAAACACACACACATACACATAGACACACACACATATACACACACATACACACATAGACACATGCACATGTAGTGATGCATACACACATACACATGCATACATAGACACACATAATGATGCATACACACACATACATATGCATACACACACATATGCATACATACATGCATACACATACACACATAGATACATACACACACATAGATACATACATATACATAAACACATACACACTCATAGACACACACACACATACACATAGACAACACACACATATACCTACACACATACACACATAATGATGCATACACACACATACACATGCATACACATGCATACACACACATACACGTATATATATTGATTTCTAACCATTTTGTTTTATATGTTAGGTATTATGGATCCCAGTAGAGAGAGAAAGGCGAAACTCACTCTCATAAAAAGTCTTATGAGAGCAAGAGTTCCGTCAGATACTCTAGGGGCCATACGCGGGACTACGCAGAGATGTCCAATGAGGAGCTGGATTATACGATCTAGATGCTTACGCGATCAGACGAGGGCTCTTCTGCGGATCCACACACAGGAAGAGAGCTATCTACTCATAGGTATGTTTTTTTCATAAACTTTTTTAATGATATTATAGCACATATTTTTATTTATTTCTATCTATCTATTTTCACGACACCTATACCACCTCCAGCACGTGATAGCAGAGCAGAGACGTTGCCTATGAGGACATGCATAGGCACGTTAGGACTAGAGTGCGACATAGAGCTAGAGGGGAATATTGTATACATAGGAAATGGATTGGAGTTCAAGAGGAGAATGCGTGCACTATGCGACTCTTACCTGCGCTTTATCCACTTACCGTGGAAGTAAGTAAAAGTTTTACATATAAATTGAAATATATATCTTATATTCTATTTATATTATGTTTTTTATTTTTGTAGTGAGCATGATGAGAGGGATATAAAGTACGTGCTCAGTTCACTTGAGACGGAGTTTGGGACAGGGTGGTCTCTTAAATGGTGTTTAAAAGAGATGCAGACACTTATGGCGCATCGTCGTGACAATGCACGGTATGTATGTATATGAGAGAGAGAGAGAACACTAATCTCGATATTAGGGTTTTGAAATCCCTAATTTAAAAACTCTAATTCAACCTTTTAGCCATATGTTTGAAGTATATGTACACCTCTGACGTCCTACTAGAGAGATGTCTCTCCTCCCAACCTTATGCCTCTATATATAGCTACTCGAATCGAGGATCATGATTCATAATATATGTAAAGATATATACACATCATGTAGATAGGATACATAAATATAAAATGGAGTAGATATATTATGCATCACACATACATGCCTAAATGCACACATAAATATATATATATATACTAACATATTTACATGTACATATTTACATGTACATATTTACACATACATGTACATGCCTACATGCACACATAAACATATATATACATGCATACATATTTACATGTACATATTTACACATAGACACATATACATATATACATGTACAGAATTATAAACACTTGCATATATTACGTACATGAATACATGAATATTTTACATAAATGCATATGCATATATACACATATGCATATTTAACACATGTATACATATATCACACACATGCAAACACATACATATACATGAAATACACATATATGCATACTAATATATGTATACATATAATACACATGAATACACACACATATGCATACATACATGATAAAAATTTACTCCTCGAAGATAAAGCTATATATAAAATAATTAGGCATACCCCCGAGCTTCATGTTCTAACTTAGAAGAACATGATTTCATCTCTCTAGTAGGATTCATCATTATTCAAGTTAATAAAACAAACCTATTATCTGATATCCATTCAGAAGCTTCAAGTTACTATGTAATCTGCTCATATGTTTTCATTATTGCCATCATTTTGGTAAGACATCAATATAGTCTCATCTTCATTATCCTTATTGATTTCATTTATTTCTTCTATTGTTAAATCTATGTTCTCATGAATCACATCATCTATTGGTGGATTAATATCTATTTCTGGTAATTCCTCTTCCTCATCAGTAGAATAAGCATGTAGAGAATTATCCTCTTCATCAAAAAGATTAGTATCATTATCACGTATAATGCGTCTAATTTCTATTCCAGATGTTGATGTATCAGTATCTGATGCTGAATCATCAAGAGGACTTTCTTCAATCTCTCTAACAATAAACTGTTCAAACAATGACCTACCTCTAGGTTGCACATGAATGACTTGCCACCAAGGATGAGCATCTGGGTTTTTATAAAAAAATGCTTGTTCAATATGCCTAGGAAGAATATATGGTTCTTTAGTAGATCGCATTACCTTGGAAGAATCAATTGCCCAAAACCCAGATAATTTCTTTCTTATTGTAGAATTACTACCTTTATACTCCGCTCGATACCAGTCAACCTTCAAAATGACCTATCAAAATATATAACAACAAAAATGTCCCATTATTAGGTGCTTAAAAAAATAACCAACTCTAAAAAAAATATATAAACTTTTTTCTACCTGTTTGAATGTACGAAATGAAATTTCGTAGATACCAACAATAGTTCCTACGTAACCAAGTTCGCTATCTATAAGGTTCGTGTCTTTTGAGCTAGCACGTGATAGTTGCTTGAAACAAGCAACAATACTAGAATCCTCTGTTTTACGTAAAGAATCAATGGCTTTGATTCTAATATGCTGTCCAAAAGCCCACATATTAGTGAACATTCGAGCTTGCAAAATAAATTCAATTAGTAAATAGAAACTAACATACATATATGAAAAAAATAAAATATATATTTTAATAAAATTACCTTTTGTTCACAACCTATCATTAACTCTCTTTGCTCATCTGAGATTTCTTCATTATTTGCGTTGGCGCGTTGCAAACGACTATATAGCCAATCCGTGAAAGAAGGTATATCTATAATCTCATTATTATCGAGATTACGTCTAGATCTTTTGTTTTTTCGCCTTTTACTTTGGAGACTTTGAAGTTCCTCATACTCGCTAACGAATGCTTGCATGCATTCGCTATTATATGCTACAAAAGTAGAAACATCATTTTTTTCTTGAAATGTAAATAAGAATGGAACCCCCTTACCTGATAATACCTCATCTGTTATTTTTGAAGAAGAATCGTTGGTCCATGCACGTGGAGCTTCTTCATGAACTCTTTCAAGGTACTCACTAACGTAATACATGCACTATTCAAGCATCCAACCCTTTGCCATGGATCCTTCTGGTTTTGCTCTTTGTCGCACGTAACCTTTTAGTATTCCCATAAATCGCTCGACCCAAAACATCCATCGAGTGTTGACAACACCAGCAATCTCTATCTCATCTACAAGATGGACTAGTAAATGAACTTGAATATCAAAAAATGAAGTAGGAAGTTCTTTTTCCATCAAACATAGTAGCTCTTTGCATTCACGTTTTTTTTGTGGGATCGAATTTTTATCGATCTCTTTGGATGTAATCCACCTATACAAATCATAAAAACAATTGTAAAGAAGTTAATTAAAAAATAAAAGATATCCAATATTCATACATATTAAATATAAAAGTATCATAATTACCTTATAAGTGATCCAAGACGATAGATCACATCTCGTACTCCTTTCGTTGTACATCCATCGATAACCAAAGGTAAAATATGTTTCAAAAAGTTATGCCAGTCATGGGTCTTTAATCCAGATAAGCTCTTATCATCCATAGTAAACATGTTTTGAAACGATGCTCCATATCCTGTAGGAGTCTTGATCAATTGAATTCTATTGTTGATAGTCTGTATCTCTTTTGTTGTAAGTACCCAAGGAGCAGATGCATAAGTCGTTTCTTGTCGATGTCTATCAAAAACTGGCCATAACTTTGGTTTGGATTTTTGATCTTTCAAATCATTCCTTGATGTTGTGGTATCTTTTAGTCCAAGAAGATGCTGCCATAGTGAATAACCAATATTTTTGAATATATGCATAGGATCAAGAAGATGACATACTTTTAACTCTTTCCAATACTCCAAAGAATACCATATTGATATGTTCTCTGCGAGTGCCAATTTCCCTTTACCTCTGTTCACATACTCATTATTTGAATCATCACTGAAGATTTCTGCTTGTGGATCTATCAGAGGTCCATCTGTCCATTTTTTATACCAATCCATAGGCGTCATAGGTTTTGGATACTGGCCTGTTTCAAGCTTTCCATTAAAATGTATCGCTTCTCTTTTAGATCTTAATGGATGATCATCAGGCAAGAATCGTTGATGTCGAAGATAAATATTTTTGTTGAGATTCTTACTATAGATTGATCTCAACCAATCACCACAATATGGACAAGCTTTATAACCCTTAGTAGATATTCCTGCATCATGGAAAATGATAAAAATATAATTAGATTAAATCATATTTATTTACATGCATATTGAATAAAAAAATTACATCAATACCTGAACAAACGCCATATCCAAGAAAATCGTGAATAGTCCAAGCCACAATACCACGAATCGTAATATGTCTTTCATTGATGCTTTTCGATATATCAATGACATTAATACCTCTCCATAACTCTTGAAGATCGTCAATGAGAGGAGCAAGATATACATTCATATCTTTAACTTGTCTTTTGCCTGGGATTAAAAGTGAAAGCATTAAATGTTCCTTTTTAATGCTAAGATATGGCGGAAGATTGTAGTTTATGACTACCACTGGCCATGTTGACCATTTACTGGATTTCATGGAGAATGGATTAACCCCATCTAATGCAACTCCTAACTTTAGATTCTGTGGATTTTGTGCAAATTCAGGCCATGTAGAATCAATATGCTGAAAAGCAACACTATCATGAGGCATTCTGATTATTCCATCAGTACTTTTGTGATCATGTCCCCAAGTCAAAAGCTTTGATAATTCGGGGCTTTGAAACATATGTCTAATCCGTGGAGCCAATGGAAAATGTCTCAATACCTTTTTCGGGATTTTACCTTCTTCACCCTTATATCGAGGAGATTGACATTTGGGACATGTCAAAGAGTCTACATATTCACCTCTATATAAAATACAATCGTTAGGACATGCATGTATACATTGATAATCTATACCAAGATTGTTGATTATCTTCTTCATTTCATCATGTGAGGTAGGAAGAATATTTTGACTTGGTAAAAACTTTTCAGATAATAACCTGTAAGTTATCGAAAAAAGATATATTAAAAAAGTATGGTACTTGCTCAAAAGTACCATACTCTACCTCATGTTGAAAACATTCCAATTGTGGTCTTCGATACGTGCCATAACAAGAGTTACACCAACATATAATATGCTCTTGATAGTAAAATTCATCATAATTCCTATCGGAGGACACATGTGAAGTCGTTGCATGGGTAGGAGGTGGTGGAGTACCCTCTGATTGATCAGAATCTGCACATCATAAGAAACATAAAAAAAAATATAAGTTATGTATCCATCAAATATAGTTAAAATTAAATATTTCATATACTTACAGTATAAAGTCGTTGCACGATGAGGAGACGGTGGTGGAGTTCCATCTGATTGATTAGAATCTACAAATAATGGTATCTGATATTAATAATTTGATTATCTACATAAATAAAAAATTCACATATACATATTTACACATACACACATATTCACATATACACATTTATACATACACACATATTCACATATACACAACTACATATTATTGTGGGATAAATGCATGTATTTTGTATGAATGAGTGTATATGCATGCATGTGTGTGTACGTATATATGTGGATATGTATATGTGTGTTTATGTTATATGTATGTATATGTGTATATATATACATATATGCATGCGTATATGTTTGCATGTATATGTGTATGTGGGTATGTGTATGTGTATGCGTATGTGTATGTGTGTGTATATATGTGTATGTATTCTGACTTTTTTTTCTGTTTGAGATACAATTAACAGGAGATATTGTATGGTCGAAAAAAATAAGAGGCAAGCTAACATACCACCTGAGTCGTGGCAGTTTTTTCGTAGACAGCTACGTCTTCAGGAGTCATTTCCTCAACAGAAGGTACACAAATTAATAGTTTATATTTATAATTTTTAGATATTTTAGTAATTTTTTAATTTAATTTATGTATTTTTTTCCTTGAATAAGCAGGCTACTGCAAACAAGAGAGTGGAGTCGGGCCACACATTGCACTTAGGCCAAATGGGCCATAATGGTTTTGTAGCTACGTTTGTAAGTATATGTGTTATTGTGAGTATATTTTTTATTTTAGTTAAAATGCAAGCAACTAATGTTTTTTATTTGTTTCATTGCAGCGAAAGGATTATGGTCGATATCCTACGAAACACGAGATCGAGTATGCTACATATTTTGGATATCGGCGTTTGAGCGAGTATATACAAGATCATCCTGATGCCTTTGTGAGTATTTTTAAATTTTATATAATTATTTTGTTGTTATGAATGTTTTAATTATTTTATTGATTTATGTTTGTTATATGTAATACAGGAGTATTATGGGGAGACAAATATGGATGAGGTGGAGAGACAAACACAGGAGGGACGATCTCGATCGTCACAGGGTGATCATGACGATGAGGATGAGGAAGATCAGGATGATCATGATATTGCTGATGATGATGATGATGATCATGATGATGATGATTAGGATTTTAGTTGATTATGACATTGGATTATATGTATTTACATTGATTATATATATATATATTTTATCTATATATTTTTCATTTCAGTTATGTTTTGAATTGTGTGTATGGTATTAAGTAATGAAGAGTTTTGTTCTATTGATGGTTATTATTGTTTATATTAAGCATGTGTTTTAATACTTTAATTATATAATTCATTCATATGTGTGTACCTAAGTGTATATGTATGTGTGTGTATATGTATGTATGTGCATGTTTATGTGTGTGTATATGTATGTATGTGCATGTGCATGTATAAGTGTATATGTGTGTATGAGTATGTGCATGTGCATGTGTATGTGTGTGTATATGTATATGCATGTATATGTATAACTCTATGTGTATGTGTGTGTATGTGCATGTATATGTGTATATGTGCATGTGCATGTGTATGTGTGCATATATGTATGTATATGCATGTGCATGTATAAGTGTATATGTATGTATCAATATGTGCATGTTCTTGTGTATGTGTGTGTATATGTATAACTCTATGTGTATGTGTGTGTATGTGCATGTATATGTGTATATGTAGGTATATGCATGTGTGTGTGCATCTTCATCATGTATAAGTGTATGAGTGCATATAATAAGTGTGAGTATGGTATGTAATGAAAATAACACAATTCAAATGATCTACAAATAATAGAAATTTGTACTTACAATTGTGATCCATAGTTTTTGCTTGGTTAGCTTCTTGAAAAACTTGCAATAAAGAGAGAGAAAAGAGAGAGAGAGAGAGAGAGAGAGAGAGAGATCTAGAGAGAGAGAGAGCGAGATCTAGAGAGAGAGAGATCTAGAGAGAGAGAGATCTAGAGAGAGAGAGAGAATTCAAAGAGAGAAAGATGTAGAAAGAGAGAAACAAAGACAGAGGGAGACAATAACAGAGAGCTTAAGCAAAACAACAATTCCGCATATACTTGCTTCAGCTCGTAAGCGCAGCGCAATTGCGAACGTTGGAGAGCTCTTCGATCGGATGCGTGAAAATACCGATTGCAGAGCCTCCAACATTTTAATTTTTGTTCGTCAACAGATCGTCGTGTAAGCGATGCTATGCGTCGTTGTATAAGCGACATTTCCTTAGCGTCGCTTATACGACGGTGTCCACCGTCGCTTATGCGACGCAAAAAAGCGTTGCTTAAGCGACGCAAAAAAAGCGTCGCTTAAGCGACGCCTGTAACAAGTGTCATTTAAGCGACGTTGTACGGGAGCGTCGCAATATAGGTCGCAAATACCGTCATTTTTTGCCTCGTATAATCGACGGTCTGCGCTCGACGGTAATTTCGACGCAAGTTGCAATTTTATAGCGACGAAATTCTATCGCGTTAATCGTCGCTACACGCCCGTATTCCTTGTAGTGAGTGGAGGGTGCGTGGAGTTGGGGGTGGGTGGAGTGGAGGGTGGGTGGAGTTTGGGTATGGGTGGAGTGGAGGGCGGGTGGAGTTTGGATGGAGTGGAGGGTGGGTGGAGTTTGGGTGTGGGTGAACGGTGGGTAGAGTGGTGGGAGGTGGAGGGTGGGTGGAGTTTGGGTGGATTGGAGGGTGGGTGGAGTTTGGGTGTGGGTGGAATGGAGGGTGGGTGGAGTTTGGGTGGGGTGGAGGGTGGGTGGAGTTTGGGTGGAGTGGACAGTGGGTGGAGTTTGGGTGGAGTGGAGGGTGCTGGAGTTTGGGTGGAGTGGAGGGTGGGTGGAGTGGAGGGTGGGTGGAGTTGGGGGTGGGTGGAGTGGAGGGTGGGTGGAGTTGGGGGTGGGTGGAGTTTGGGTGGAGTGGAGGGTGGGTGAAGTTTGGGTATGGGTGGAGTGGCGGGTGGGTGGGGTGGAGGGTGGGTGGAATTTGGGTGTGGGTGAACGCTGGGTGGAGTGGTGGGAGGTGGAGGGTGGGTGGAGTCAGGGGTGGGTGGAGTGTGGGTGGAGTGGAGGGTGGGTGGAGTTTGGGTATGGGTGGAGTGCAGGTAGGGTGGAGTTTGGGTGGAGTGGAGGGTGGGTGGAGTTTGGGTGCAGTGAACGGTGGGTGGAGTGGTGGGAGGTGGTGGGTGGTGTGGGTGGAGTTGTGGGTGGTGGTGGGTGGAGTGGTGGGGGGTGGTGCGGGTGGTGTGGGTGGACTAGTGGGAGGTGGTAGATGGTGTGGGTGGAGTGGTGGGTGGTGGTGGGTGGTGTGGGTGGAGTGGTGGGAGTGTTGTGGGTGGACTAGTGGGAGGTGGTGGGTGGTGTGGGTGGAGTGGTGGGAGGTGGTGGGTGGTGTGGGTGGTCTGGGTGGAGTGGTGGGTGGGGTGGGTGGTGTGGGTGGAGTGGGGAGTGGTGGGAGGTGGTTGGTGGTGTGGGAGATGTGGGTGGAGTGGGGAGTGATGGGAGGTGGTGGGTGGTGTGGGAGGTGTGGGGAGTGGTGGGAGGGGGTAGGAGGAGTGGGTAGGGGGTGGCTGTGGGTGCACGAAGGGGAGGCGGAAGCTGTGGGGAGGAGTGGGTGGGGGTGGAAGCGGGTAGGTGTAGGAGGAGGAGGCGGGGGCTGAGAGCGGGGGTAGGGGCTGAGGGCAAGGGTAGAAAGAGTGGGTGCTACGGGTGGGGGGCTGCGGGGGAGGGAGAGTGGAGGTGCTATGGGTGGGGGCTGTGAGGGAGGGAGAGTGATGCGCTACGGGTGGGGGGGTTGCAGTGGGTTGTGGGGGCTACGAGCAGGTGTAGGAGGGGGAGGTGGGGGTTGAGGGCGGGGGTAGAGGCAGAGGTAGAAAGAGTGGGTGCTGCGGGTGGGGGCTTCGAGGGAGGGAGAGTGGAGGTGGTATGGGTGGGGGCTGCGGGGGAGGGAGAGAGAGGTGCTGCAGGTGGGGGGCTGTAGTGGGCTGTGGGGCCTACGAGCGGGAGTAGGAGGGGGTGCCGGGGGTTGCAGGTGGGTGGGAGACTAGGCGGGGGGTGGGAGCTACGGGAGAGGGAGAGAGAGAGAGAGAGAGAGAGAGAGAGAGAGAGAGAGAGAGAGAGAGAGAGAGAGAGAGAGAGAGAGAGAGAGAGAGAGGGAGAGGGAGAGGGAGAGGGAGAGGGAGAGGGAGAGGGAGAGGGAGAGGGAGAGGGAGAGGGAGAGGGAGAGGGAGAGGGAGAGGGAGAGGGAGAGGGAGAGGGAGAGAGAGAGGGAGAGGGAGAGGGAGAGGGAGAGGGAGAGCGAGAGCGAGAGAGAGAGAGAGAGAGAGAGAGAGAGAGAGAGAGAGAGAGAGAGAGAGAGAGAGAGAGAGAGAGAGAGAGAGAGAGAGGGAGAGAGAGAGAGAGGGGAGAGTGAGAGAGAGAGAGAGAGAGCGACTGTGTCGACTGCGGGGGAGAGAGAGAGAGAGAGAGAGAGAGAGAGAGAGAGAGAGAGAGAGAGAGAGAGAGAGAGAGAGAGAGAGAGAGAGAGAGAGAGAGAGAGAGAGAGAGAGAGAGAGAGAGAGAGAGAGAGAGAGAGAGAGAGATAGAGAGAGATAGAGAGAGAGAGAGACAAAGAGAGAGAGAGAGAGAGAGAGAGAGAGAGAGAGAGAAATTGTGCCATGCTACATGACTCCAAACCTATTTGTAAGATGCTTTACAAACTTAGTTTAGAATAGCATCAAGAAGTGGAAAGCCAAATATTGTGTTGTTTAGTTAAAGGATTTTTTAGACCTACTAATTCTCCATGGGCATCACAAATGCTCTTAGTGAAGAAAAACTATGGCTCTATGAGAGATACAAGATCATAGAGAATTGAATAAGGTAAATATTAAGAATAGGTTTCCAATGCCTAGATTGGATGATATATTTGTTTACTTACATGAAGCTCAGTATTTTACTAAGCTTGACTTAGGATTTGGGTATCATGAGATTCAAATAAAAGGACAAAATAGACCTAAGACTACCTTTAGAACTAGGTATGGACACTATGAGTTCTTCATGATGACATTTTCCTCACTAAGCTCTAGCCATGTTCGTGACACTCATGAACAATGTTTTGAGGCCTTTTGCGAGAAATTTTGTAGTTTCCTTTCTAGATCATAGTCTCATCCACAATATGTCATTTGATGAACTTTTGGGACACTGAAAGCTATTCTTCAAAGTTTCAAGAGAAAATTCCCTCTTTGCTAAAGAAAAAAATTTGAATTTTTTAAACAAGACATCAGATAGCTTGGCCACATCATCTCTAGACATGGAATTTAGATGGATCTAGAGATGGTGTGAGCTATTATGGAATGATCACATCCTAGAAACCTAGAAGAACTATAGATATTCCTAGGCTTATGAGGATTCTTTCAAAGATTCATAAAGAAATTTTCCAAGGTAGTTATTTTGATGAGGAATCAACTTGAATGGAAAGGGAAAGCCTTTAATTTGGAGATGAAAAAAGATGAAGTATGAAAAGGTTAAAAGTATCAATAGCTAGAAGTCCATTGTTAAAGGTAGCATATCCCGATCGACCATTTGTGGTTGAGATTGACACGAGTGATTTTATAGAGTGGTTCTAATTCAAGATGGTCGAGGAGTGTCTTTTGAGAGTAAGAAGTTTGAATTAGCTCAAAAGAATTAAACCTTTTATGAGAAGGTGTTGTATGCAAATGTCCATGCTTTAAAGAAGTGGCACCATTATTTATATGGTTCAAACTTTATGATAGTGTTTGATGAAGAGAGTATAAAGTGGATCTCTAATTAAATAGACCTCAAGGGTCGTAAGGCCTGATGGGTAGAGATCCTTCTTGATTTTGATCATGAGCTTAGGTATAGGAAGGGAAGTTTAATATAGTGGCTGATTTGCTCAACTCCATGCCTATTCTTAACCGATCGAGTTTTACTCAGATTACTTATGATCTACTTTAGTACATTAAATGGAAATGTAGGCTTGATCTTGCATATTCTAAAATTTGGGAACCCATAGATAAAGGGGATTGTGATGTATATGTTTCCAATGAGGACAAAGTATTGATGGGTACTAAGGAAGGATTCAAGTGGGAGATTGATAGTATGCATGATCGATATCTGTTATATAAGGGAAAGGTATGTGTCCCTAAAGATTTTGAAATGAGATGGTATATTTTGTATGAGTCTCTTGACACACCTAGTGTGGGACACCCAAAAGTTAAAGAGACTTATGATCTTGTTAAGAGACAGTTTTACAGGAGTGGAGTTCATGAGGATCTCCATAAGTGCACTAAATGCCATGTCAATAAAGCTAAAAGATTGCAGATAGGAGGACTGCTCCACCCGTTAGATATTCCCAATGGAAAATGGGAGAGTATTTCTATGGATTTCATAGTAGGAGTACTTAAGACAAAGAGACATCACGAGCTAGTCTTGGCTATTATACATAGGTTAACCAAACTGGCTAGTTTTATTTAGACATGTAGTACAATGAAGAAAAATAAGTTGGGTTCATTGTTTGTAGAGAACATGTACTAATTATATGGTCTTTCATTAGAAATTGTTTATGATCAGGGTAGGAAATTTACAAGACATTTCTAGAGGAAATTCTTAAAAAGGTTAGATACTACACTTAGTATGAGTATGGCTGATCATCCATAGTTGGATCAGCAAAAATAAAGGGTAAACCAAATCTTAGAGGATATGCATCGAGCATATGTAAATGAAGGGCTAATTAATGGTGCCAAGCACTCTTCCTTAGGACATAATCCATTTATTCTTATGTATGTGTTTCAACCAAGAGCTCCTTACAAAATGAGAGAGCTCAAGTGGCAAAGGAATTCTTTTAAAAAATAAATGATATTCAATTGTATTAGAAAAGTTAAGATAGAGCTAAGAGCCTATGCTGACCCTCAAAGAAGAGATTGAATTAGGAAAGTTAAGATAGAGCTAGAGCTTATTCTCACTATATTAGGAAAGTTAAGATAGAGCTAGAGCCTATGGTGAACATCAAAGTTAAGACTATATTAGGAAAGTTAAGATAGAGATAAGGCCTATGGAGACCCTCAAAGAAGAGAAATCAACTTTCATGTAGGTGACCAAGTCTATCTTAGATCTTGTTCTACATCTGAAACCAAGCAGATAGGACCTTGTCCTCAGTTATCTACGAGGTATTTTTGTAAAGTCCCAATACTTAAGAGAATAGGTCACATGGCTTACTAGCTCCAACTTCCAGAAAGAGGTCACGTTCATCCACTATTTCATGTTAGTAGGCTAGACTATCGATTAGGTGAATGTGAAAAGGTCATTGTAGATAGTGAGGTAATTGAGCCCATTTCTAATAAAATATTCCACATGAGCATGAGAGCATACTATGTACTAGCAACTGCTGGTATGGGCGTCGGTATGAGCGTCGGTATGAGCATCGGTATAATCATCGATATATTCATTGGTAATACTGGCACTCATACCAACGGCTATACCGACACCTTTGCTGGGTGTACAGTCACGTATACCGACGCATGCTGGGTGTACTGACATTTATTTCGATGGCATTACTGGGAGTACCATTGCTATATCGATGACCATATCTGCAAAATTGTTTTTGGGTAGAGTGTGTTATCTTTTGCTACAACAACATTACCATGATGTTGCTTAGCAAAGGACAATACAATCTGCCCAAAAAAAATCGAGTACATGTAACCGAAAGATGATTTCATAAAACACAATATTATTGGACACAAAAGAGATAATCAGAATGAACCATGAAACATGAACCACGTACAAAAAGAGTTATATATTTCATAAATCAAGCATGTACAAGAGTGTAGCAAAACACTGTCATATATGATGTTTTTACAAAATGTGGCAAAGCATTGCATTGCCATATAAAAATCAAATACAAAATTTTGGTGTGCCACTGCCATACACATGCAAAGAACATTCCATATGAATAGTCCTACAACAAAGAACATTAATGAAATGAGATAAATTCACATGAGATTTACAAACAAGTAAAAACCAAGTTTATAAATTCATCACCTCATCGCAAACGCTCCCATGAAACGACCGCACCGCGTCCCTCCAAGTCCTCCAATAGTGTAGTCAATCCATGATGATATCCATAAGCCTCCTCTGTTCATGTTGGAGGATGGCCCATTGCAAGCTTCTGCAACAAATATACAGAACATTAGAGGAATATACATGAGAAGCTTAACACAAAGAAATTCAATAAACCAAATGGTACTTACAGACTTGTGAAGCATCGTGTCATATCTGTTGTTGCCCAAATGTGAAGGTCCAACCGTATCTAAAGAGGTGGCCGTTGCGGCATCTTGCTGCTGGCGATATCGGTCACGAGTGTGCTACTGATTATCGCGAATCATATCCCACTCCTCAGCATCTAACCATAGAGGCTTTGGTAAACCTTCTTTGAAAGCATCATGAGCCTCCGATCGTCGATGGGACAAAACTTCATGTGCGGTGTGGAGAATCCACTCTCAACTGACAAGAGGCTGCCCATCGGCTGGTCGAAACTCCTCATAAATCGTCTCTATGATATAATTCTTTCGATTTTTATCTTGTTCACTCCATTACACCATGATATAGCATCCAAACTATATGGAGAAAAGGTATCGTATACGTGCATGCATTGCTTTTCCGACCATATCCGTCACCGGAGCTCCATCACCGGAGCTCCATCTCGGATACTATACACCTTGGAGTCTTCATGGTCATGAGCACCCCAAGGTGTACGTGGTGTTCCACGTGGTGTACCACGTGGCGTACCTACATCTGAGGTAATCGTACTAGGAGTAGAAGTAGGCGACACAACGTTCATCGCACTGCCTCCACAACAACCGTCTCCTCTAGACCTACCTATAGATCCACTCCTAAAATCTCCTGCTCCAGAGCGTGACCTCCACCTAAGAGATGGCCCATCACCTCTATCGTGCTGAGGTGTCGAACGCACATGTCTACTACTAGAGCCAGTAGGTGATGGCTAAAAAGCTTGTTGTAATGGAGTCATAAAGCTAGGAGACATACCTCTGGCGGGAGTAGCACCAACCGTAGGAGTGACGCCGGTAGGAGTGACACCGACAGGAGTGACACTCATGGGAGTGAGGCTGGTAGGAGTGAGAATGGCAGGAGTGAGGCCGCCAGGAGTGAGGCTGCCAGGAGTGAGGCCGGGGGGAGTGCTACCATGAGCGATCCAATACTGTGACGTAGTGGCCATATACGCGGGAGGTACCTGAGAGATGAACTCTAAGAAGTGCTCCTCTGTCATGGAATGTGGAGTGACTAGAGGACTCTCTCCCATCATGCTCTGTAACAAAAGAACTCAAATAATTAGCATATGATAATAAAGGTAATATAGAGAAATGGTAGTGTACAAAAAAATCTAGCAAAAAATAAACAAAAATTAGTACGTACAAGTGTTTGATTCAAAACTCTTCTACTCTAGCATCCTCTTGGAGATCTGATGCACCGAGAATATCTATCTCTATATTGATGACTTCTAAATCACTTGCTATGCTGGTTTCTTCCTGATCATCATTTATTGCTTCATCCTGTATTTCATCTTCTTCAATGACCTCTTCTTCTCGAACAATGATCTCTTTCTCCTCGACTATCGAATAAATCTTTGGGTCCACTATAGATGGACTTTCTTCTATATCTATGTTCTCACAAATTTATCTACCACGTGGGGCGACTTGTAAAACAAATAGCCACTCTGGTTCTTTTGAATCTGGTATAAAAACAACTTGTTCACAGTGTTCGGGAAGTATAAATGTATCTCTTTCATCCGTCCATAATTTTGTGGAGTCGACTTGAAGCAAACCGCTTTTATCCCGCCTCATTGTTGTGTTTCTTCTAGAGGTGACTACTTTGAACCATTTCACATAAAGAACAAAGTAATCAAACTTCCTAAAAGATAGTTTCAAGATATCTTGAATCACTCCACAATAATCTAGCTAGCCTTCTTGAGCATTATCATCTCTTGCACTCGCTCTACTTTTTTGCAAAAAGTTCACCATCACCCCACTATCAAAAGTAGACCTATTTTTATAGATTCGTGCGATCCAAAAGTGTCGTCCATGAGACCATAGTGCACCGTATTTAGTATACTCCCAATCACATCCCTTTGCGAGTTCTTCTTCTTCTTCACAGATATCTTCATCCGCTACCTTTGCTTGTGGAACCGTTGTATCTAGCCATCTGCTCATGCAAAAAGGTGGAAGAGGTCGAAGACTTTCTGCAAGAGGCAAAAATCAAGTGGAACAATTCCTTCAAAACTGAGCTCTTTCCTTTGCGTTGGTCTCCTTGGCATGCTCATACTTTTCTAACTACTTCTACATAGGCTTAGAGTTAACTATGCAAAACTTCATTGCCTTCTCTCTAAAAGTTGCATCTATTTTTCTTTGCAACCCTTTACCTCGTGGTTTATCACCTAGGAGATGTTCATTATTGCTCCATAAGCGAGGCATTTCTAGATCTGACATATGTAGAAACTCAGTTATGAATACAAGAGACTCTTGTACGAGCCATCCCTCTACCATGCTACCCTCTGGACATTCTCTCTATCGAACAAACCCTTTTAATGTCTTCATAAAGTGCTCTAAGAAGAACATCCATCGACTATGGACAGTTCCTACTATTGCAACTTCATCTACCACATGAACCAGTAAATGAAGTTGAATAGTGAGAATACTTGTGGGAAAGTATTTCTCTACCATACAAACAACCTCGATAGCATTCAGTTTGGCACTCTCTATGCTATCTCTATTGATCTCTTAAGAAGAGACCCACCGTACTAAAGAACTAATTTTATAAATGGTTCTTCGTACATCCTCCAAAAGAAAATATTTTAAGGCTAGAGGGAGCACAAACTGTAAAAACTTGTGCCAATCATGAGACTTGAGCCCTCCAAGATCGTCATTTCGTGTGAAACCAATCTTTAGACACCTCATGCATCCAGTAGGTGTCCAAAACTCGGAAATTGTTTTCTTCACTTGTTGCTCTTCCATCCTCTGAAGCACCCAAGGATATCTTCTCCACCATCATGATCTTCGTTCATCTCATAAAATGCTTTGAGCATTTCTTCCATATGTTCATTCCGTGTAATGCTATTAGTACTTGCTTGTACGTCTAACTCCTATTTTGTTCTATTTTTTCCACGAGAGGTTACCGGTGCAATGTCGTTTGGGTCCATCTGCTCACATGCGGGACCATGCCAATGGTAGCATAGGTTTTCTAGTTGACTTTTATTAAAGGATCCATACTCTCTAACATGTGTAGTACAAATCCATCATTTCTGATAAATTTGATACTTGCATTGAGTGCAAGGAGATGCCCTTCTCTCCTCCCGATCCAAACTAGCCATCTGATACAATATGGATATTTTGGAACATTTGATTTTCTTATTAAACCTAAAAATCATACTCCTAAAGACTTAAACCTAAAATACTAAAACCTAAATACTTAAACACCTAAAAAAACCTAAAACGCTAATCCTAATACCCTAATACTAAAGACCTATATATGTGTATATGTGTTATATGTATTATATATATGTCTATTGATTATATAATTAAAATCTTACTTTTATATATTTAATTATATATAATTAATTTATTTATTTAAAACACTAGTTCTTTTTATATTTATTTATCTATATAATTATCCTATTTTATATATTTTTTTATTTGTATATTCAGATTTTTTTCTTAATTAATCCAATTTTTACATATTTAATTATATAAATTTAAATATATATATTTAATCTATTTATTTAAAACAATAGTTCTTTTTATATTTATTTATCTATATAATTATCCTACTTTATATATATATTTATTTATATATTCAGATTTGTTTCTTAATTTTTTTCTATATTTTTTGTTTATATAAATTTAATTGAGTTATATGTATGCCTAAACCCTAAAACCCTAATCTTAAAAATCTAGACCTAAAATATGTATATTTATGTATGCATGTGTATATACATGTATATATGTATTATATGTGTATGTGTATGTGTGTATATATGTTATGCATGTGTAAAAACCCTAAAACCCTAATCAAAAAGACCTAGACCTCAAACATGTATATATGTGTATGCATGTGTATAATATATGTGTATGTGTATATATATGTGTGTATAGACATGTGTATAAGTATATGTGTGTATGTGTATGTGTATATATATTTACTTTGATTAAAATCCTTAGAATTAAACCTATTTTTATATATTTAGTTCTATATATTTAATTTATTTATTTAAAACACTAGTTCTTTTCATATTTAGTTATTTATATAATTATCCTATTATATATATATATTTATTTATATGTTCATATTTTTATCTTAATTGTTTTCTATATTTTCTCTTTATATAGATTTAATTGAATTATATGTACGCCTAAACCCTAAAACCCTAATCTTAAAGATCTAGACCCAAAATACTTATATTTTGGTATGCATGTGTATATACATGTATATATGTATTATATGTGTATGTGTATGTGTGTATATATGTTATGCGGGTGTCAAAACCCTAAAACCCTAATTAGAAAGACCTAGACCTAAAACATGTATATATGTGTATGCATGTGTATATATATGTGTATGTGTATATAGATATGTGTATAAGTGTATGTGTGTATGTGTATGTGTATATATATTTACTCTAATTAAATCCTTAAAATTAAACCTATTTTATATATTTAATTATATATATTTAATTAATTTATTTAAAATACTATTTCTTTTTATATTTATTTATCTATATAATTATCCTATTTTATATATATATTTATTTATATATTCAGATTTTTTTCTAAATTAATCCTATGTTTATATATTTAATTATATATATTTAATTTATTTATTTAAAACACTAGTTCTTTTTATATTTATTTATCTATATCATTATCCTATCTTTTATATATATTTATTTATATATTCAGATTTTTTTCTTAATTTTTTTCTATATTTTCTCTTTATATAAATTTAATTGAGTTATATGTATGCTTAAACCCTAAAACCCTAATCTTAAAAATCTATACCTAAAATATGTATATTTTTGTATGCATGTTTATATACATGTAAATATGTATTATATGTGTATGTGTATGTGTATGTGTATGTGTGTATATATTTTATGCATGTGTAAAAACCCTAATACCCTAATCCGAAAGACCTAGACCTAAAACATGTATATATGTGTATGCATGTGTATATATTATTGTATGTGTATATATATGTGTATATAAATATGTGTATAAGTATATGTGTGTATGTATATGTGTATATATATTTACTCTGATTAAAATCCTTAAAATTAAACCTATTTTATATATTTAATTATATATAATTAATTAATTTATTTAAAACACTAGTTTGTTTCATATTTATTTATCTATATAATTATCCTATTTTATATATCTTTTTTTATTTATATATTAAGATTTGTTTCTATATTTTCTCTTACTATAATTGTAATTGAATAATATGTATGCCTAAACCCTAAAACCCTAATCTTAAAGATCTAAACGTAAAATATGTATATTTCTGTATGCATGTGTATATACATGTATATATGTATTATATGTGTATGTGTATGTGTGTATATATGTTATGCATGTGTAAAAACCCTAAAAACATAATCGGAAAGACCTAGACCTAAAGCATGTGTGTATGTGTATGCATGTGTATATATATGTGTATGTGTATATATATGTGTGTATAGGTATATGTGTATGTATGCGTAAATAGCCTAGAAACCCTAAAGGAAACTTTATAATAATAATTTTATATATTTAATTATATATATTTAATTAAAACACTAGCTTATGTGTGTGTATATGTGTGCATGTGTGTATGTATGTGTGTGTGTGAATGTATGCATGTGTGTATATGTGTATGTGTGTCTATGTATGCATGTGTGACTATATGTGTATGTGTATGTATGTATGCATGTGTGTGTATGCATTCATGTGTGTGTGCATGCATGTGTGTATGTATGTGTGTGTGTGTATGCATGCATGTGTGTATATGTGTGTGTATGTATGTATGCATGTGTGTACATATGTGTGTGTATGTATGCATGTGTGTACATGTGTGTGTGTGTATGTGTATGTGTGTGTATGTATGCATGCATGTGTGTATGTATGTGTGTGTATGCATGTGTGTATATATATGTGTGTGTATGAATGTGTGTATCTGTGTGTGTGTGTGTATGCATATGTGTATATGTGTGTGTGTATGTATGTGTGTATGCATGTGTGTGTATGTATTTATGTGTGTATGCATGCATGTGTGTATATGTGTGTGTATGTATGCATGCATGTGTGTATGTATGTATGAGTGTATGTATGTGTGTATATGTGTGTGTATGTATCTGTGTATGCATGTGTGTGTATGTGTATGTATGCATATGTGTATATATGTGTGTGTATGTATGTGTGTATGCATGTGTGTGTATGTATGCATGTGTGTATATGTGTATGTGTGTGTATGAATGCATGTGTGTATGTGTGTTTATGTATGCATGCATGTGTGTATATGTGTGTATGTATGCATATGTGTACATGTATGCGTGTATGTATGCATGTGTAGATGTATAGATGTGTGTGTGTGTGTATGCTCTATCTTCCTATCTCTATCTTCCTCTCTTTCATCTCTCTTTATCTCTCTCTCATTATCTCTCTTTCTCTCTCATCTCTCTCTCTCTCTTTCTCTCTCTCTCTCAGTCTCTCTCTCTCTCTCTCTCTCTCTCTCTCTCTCTCTTCTCTCTCTCTTTCTCTCTCTATCTCTCTCTCATCTCTCTCTCTCTCTCTCTCTCTCTCTCTCTCTCTCTCTCTCTCTCTCTCTCTTTCTCTCTCTTTATCTCTCTATCAATAGAGAATAAAACAATGTCTTACAAGTATGTCCCTCTTTTGGATCATTGTCGTCAAAGAATAATGTATGTCATCTATCGTCGAATTCCAAACAATCGACGCCAAAGAACTTCTGCAAAATCAAAGAGAAGAGAAATTATAAGACCTAAAGCATAGAGAAAGACAAAGGCTAAGAGTATGTGCACCACTTACCAGGATGAAATAGAGAGAGAGTGTGTGTGTGTAGAGAGAAAGATCTATGTGTGTGTGTGTGCACAAGACAATGCAGGTGACAATTCGGTTCGTGTGCGCAAGTTCGACAGAAGACAACGAGTACTCAAACACACAAAAAATGTTCAGTTTTTCTCTCGAGTTCCCGGTATGTTTAAAACACGCCTCGGTATATGCGTCGATATGGACGTCGGTATGAGCATCGATAATTTCTAGTAAATTATCGACGCTTATACCTACGCTTATACTGACACATATACCTATGCTCATACTGACGCTCATACCGGCGGTCATGACACATCCCGATGATCCGTTTTAAATGGGCATACCGATGGTGTTGTATGAACAACAAAACTACTCTAAGAAAGACCAATCTAAACATTCTAAGTCTAATCAAAACCCACAAGGGGTTAGAGATGTATGTATCCACCCAACCAACTCCACCCATATATATACCTCAAGGCCAAGGGGGAAATGTGAGGAGAGCTTTCCAAGTGTCATCTCCACATCGATGCTAATCCAAGGCCTTCTAACATTGGAAATCACATGGAATCACATGCCTCTCACATGGATTCTAAAAGGACTTCTCCCAAGCTTTTACGTACAAGTCTCAAGGCTTGAGAGGCCTCCCTAAGGGTTAAATATCATACTCTTAGGAAATATCAATCCTAAGGGTCAAAACCCTTCAATTGGGAGCAAATAAATCCAAATAACTCAAGGGTTCAAACCACACTCTTGGAAACACTTTCCCAAGGGTTTCCCAATAGAATTCAGGGGTTCTCCAAGTGGTCTTGAACCCTCAAAACCCATGTCTTTGGCCACTTTGACCCATCGTTATACAACATTCTTCCCCCCTTTAACATTTTCGTCCTAAAAAATGTGTGTAGGTATATTATGTGGAGTATTCCCCCGTGCCTCATGATCATTTCCATAGATCATGGTTTTTCATCTCTCTGATTTGCTTCTTCATCAGAAGGAGATTCTATCTCATACTCGATCTAGAAAGAAGGAAATCCACTTGTGGGACTAATCCCTGCCCAAATCATTCTAATATTACTTAACTTTGCATGTGAAACACTAAATCAAATGCTAAGTATGGATAGAATGATAAGGGTGGATTAAAACATCCCTACCTAATTCAATGTTTCCCTATGTGCGAACTCCGCATCCATAGTACAAACATATGAAGTAGGTGCATTGAAATAGTCTCTAACTAATTTGCTATGTAGATCCACTTCTACCCATTACTCGGGTATGGGCCTAAAAACTAGATGGATCTCTGATTAGTTCAAGACTTTGAGAAGTTTGTTGAGGTTGACCAAAACATCTAAATAAGATGTCTCGAACTATTTTTTACTTATTACCCATCATCTACTGGTCCCTTTTTCCAAATACAAGACTACCATGTCCCATTGTACTTTTAAGGTAGAATGTAGGAAAGAAGTGATTGAGTTCTTTGGGCAACCATTCTCAAAATGATTTTCCCAAGACTTTCTCAAAAGACTTTTCTTGTTTGGAACTATTAGAATCTATAAATGATTCCTAAGAGTTTTACTTTAAACTCTTTTAAGAGAACTTTTTAGATTCTTCATCCATTGATCTTAAAGCAATATTAGATGGATAACTGAAGTTTCTTAAACTTAAGTGTCTTTTGAAATCGAAAGGGTTTTATACAAAACATCCATCTTTTGATGTTTAATTTGGTTATCCATTCCATCTAGCTAAACCTAATCTAGGAGTGACTTTGAAGATTTTTTCCAAGTCAAATCCAAGGTCTGGAAAAGCGAGAAGGAAGAACCAAAACTCGGTGTAATTGGTTCAACTTCTGAAAACTAAAATGATTTGAGTCAAATCAGATGAGACTCAAAACTTTAAGGATTTAATCTAGCTAATGTTTGAAGCATTGTTTCTATCTTTATGAGATTGAAGCTAAATTCTCAAGAAGATCATTTGGGTAAGGTTAAACCATCATCCATTTACCAAACTCTAGTAGTATAAAACATCGGTGTCTCGAGCCATCGAGTTTTGATGATGTTCAACTTTACTATGATGCTTCAAATATCCTAATTAAGAAGTTAGCCCTTTTTCAATCTCTTGAGACTCCTATAGACTGGAATACCAAGTCTAATATAAATCTCTTACTTTAGGAGAATGATCACCTCGTTGTACTATCAACAAGATGTTTTGGACTAACTTAGTCTAGCTTTAATTACGTAGATAACTAAGCCAATCCCCTTTTTTTTAATACCTCTTAGTACACCTTTATTCTAAAAGATATTAACTCACTTAGTTGTATTTGTCAACTAAGTATGTTATCCTATATTGGCTCAGTCAGTCTTACCTTTCTTGAAAGGATCTTTCCAAGTTCACTTTTTAGAAATCCATATAGCATTTCTGATAAAGAACTACAAAATCCTTAAAGATATTACATTAGTCTTACTGAAAATATTTATGAAGGTCTAGAAAGTGATTTCATTTCACGATCTTCGAACTATCTTAATTACTTGATATGGTCATATTCTTGACCAATCTATACTTCATTTTTATCTATGAAGTTTCAGTTTCCATTGGGATGGAGTTTCACTCCAACTCATGAGCCCAAGACTAAAAGATACCTATCATATCAATGTTTGATGTCCCATACCATCATTCCTACATTAATGGGAATATAAAGTATAGTGTCCCATACCACCATACTTTATATCCAACACTGATGTGTAGATGATATTTATCTCAAAGTTTAGAAGCTTAATCTAACTATAGAGTATCCTTTACTTAGATTCTTCTTGCTAGAATCTGAAGTCAAGGAATTACTTCTATGTTTTCCATCTTGCTTAGGGAACTAGGGCTTCCAACACAAGATCTCTCTATGATCTTAATTATCCCTGAATTTATACTCGAAGCTCTTAACATTTTAATTAGATTAACATTCATCTTGACGGAATTGATAGTTTGCAGATCGAGTTCAGATTGTACCAATATGACATTGCAGGGGGGATTGTTGGAAACAATGCCAATTGATCAACACTTGCTCAATATCTTATTGGTCAAATACTTGCTACAGCATGTGTACAATCTAATATCACTCCCTCCTACAAGAAATGACAATGGGCAGTGTGGCTAGAGTATTGTGCTCTTATCCCAACGACCCAGGTTCAAATCCCCTGAGCGTCAGCACCTTCGCAACTCTTATTTAGTCTTTAAGATTTTCTCAATAAAGCAAGACAAACGCGAACAGCGCAATAACAGTAACGTGAGTTTTTCGAATACGATCACTATTTCCTTTTGCTTTATGTGAATGTAATTATTTGAAGAGATTTTGGAGGGATCAACAAACACTATATAACAAGAGCTTGGGCTCATGTTATTGCATCCTTCACCTAGTGTTCAACACAAGCCTTGGTGCTTGGACCTCAATAGAGGTGGTGTTTTGTCTAGCATATGGGGCAGCCATGGTGCTAACTTGAAGCATGTTGATAGTAGCTATGGAGTTCTTCTTGGAGGAGAAGAGTGTGCTCACACTTTTGCTCATGGAGAGGACTTGGTCATTAGCAGCTTGATAGTGAGGATTGGCCATCTACATGGAGTATTTGAAGATTGTCTTCTACATGAAGATTTCGAGTTACTTCAAAGACATTGGATGGTGGTTAACATAAGATTTACATCTTATGTTAAGAACTCAGGTACATATTCTCTTTATGCACACAGGTACTACTTGAAGTTTATGGAGGTAGTAACATCCATATCAGGAGAATTCCTATTCGGCATAAGTACAAGAGAATCAATACATATATGCTTTATGCATATTTGGATGAGGTGTTCGAGAAGGTATGGTCATATGAGTTTGAGGATTTCTGGTAGTAAACTTGTTAGCATTCTTTGCTACTTTTGTAAGTATGTGATCTTTTCACACACGTGTCTGACTTAGGGTCTTCCATAGCCTAAGGTTAGATGAGGGTTTACTGATTATCAATTTCAAATTGATCCTTCCTCTTTTTGTCACTCATATTCACTCTTCTATCATACATCTGAATGTGTTTGTTACATTTGTACATTCACTCATCCATCTATTTCTCTTCACATAGAGTGGTTGAGATTTTTGCTCCCACATTGTACATTGAACATTGGTATATATGATAGTGTGAGTAAGCCTTGGCTTACGTAACACTTTACACATGTTGTTTAGTCTCTCTCTATCTTTGTCTCATCATTTGTATGATTAAATGTGGTATGTTCATGTTTTGTCCATATTGGAAGATTGCTGGAATCTATGTTGTAGATGTCGGACCTATGGAACCATGGACCTATGATATGAGCTATGGGCCTACCTCATTTCCAACAAAATGCTAGGTTCTCTAATAGTTGTGTATACATGATATCTTGGATATGCACTTTAAAAACTCTCGAAGTTATCAAAGAGCTTTTATAATTTCATGTATACATTGCTTGAGGCTAAAAATTGTATTGAAAGATTGAACCCGGAGAATTTTTCTAAGTTATTAAAGAACTTAGATGCATTCAGGTATTCTTCAATTCATTTTTGCCTTGCCATTGACTTGGTATTGGCTTTACCTCCTTAGGTTTACTAATGTGGTAATAACATTAAATATGTGATACCTGAGTATCCCTTTTTGGAAAGACATTGCTAAGTATTTATATTGCAAAATCTAATCATGATTTTGCAAGTACTTTAGCTTCAGTCCTTTCCAATTGCCTTGCTTCCATAAAGAAGTAAACCTTCTACTCAGGACTATTCTTACGTACTTAGTTTCATAACTTTTCAAAAACAAAAGAGTGAATTTTATTCACTGAAGTACATGTGTTTGCATACATTCATTACATATCCATGCATGCCATGAATGATTCTAGTAATCTGTAGCCTTAAGCATACTTTGCTTCTGTCTTCCTTGTTGTGCACAAAAATGTGCCTCTCTTCCATGCATCTACATGCCATTGCACATGTTCGTGTGCATCTAAATATGTTTCTATAAAAGAAACATTTGGAGATGAATTTGTGCATTCTACATAACCTTGGTTAAACAAAAAAATTGCACATACATCCATTCTTTTCAATGCATAGATGCATGTAACTCCTCAAGGTGCTTGATTTTCTTTTCCATGCCTTTATGTCTGCCTATTCAATGCTTCACTTAACTTATATTTTCCTTTGGACCATATCCATAATTGAAATAATATTCTAAGCTTCAATTATGCTTGTGTGCAAAGATTATGAAATTTAAGGTAAGCAATATAAAGTCAAACATAATTGAATAAAATACTTAGCTCTATAAGAATCTTTATTCTTCCTTTGCTTTTAGGGAGGGACAATCCTTTGTTTTGAAGAAGAGCCATCCTTCCTTCCACTTCATGGTCATTGCTTTTCTTTATGATGCTCCAAGCTCATATTCTCCAACAGTTCTTCATTGGCACTTTGAACAAGCTTCATTCGTGGACTCCTTCACAATGCGTCGAAGAAAACTATGAAGTGCTCATGAAATCGTGCATGGGCTGAGAAGTTATCCCACATACCCAAAAATTCCCTTGTCATACGCCTTTATATAAGGATGAAGTTGACTCTTATTTTTTGAATATGGGCAACTCACGGGCATTGATGTTGAGGCTCTGCATTCACGCTCTGTGGCACAGCTCGCACTCATAGACGGGCTGAGCTCATGGTTGTGTGTACTAGCTTATCCACACGAGCATAAGCATGGGACATTCTCGTCCTACCTCCCTCCGTAGATGAGGGTTCCCACGCGGTGGCCTTCAATTACTTTTTACACACGTAGAGACAAGACTGCAACTCAACAATCCGATGCAATTAGCATTTGAAGGACGATGCGATAGCTCGCGGAAGTAACTCACGTATGAAGTTGGCTCTGATACCACTATTGTATGAACAACAAAACTACTCTAAGAAAGACCAATCTAAACATTCTAAGTCTAATCAAAACCCACAAGGGGTGAGAGATGCCTGTATCCACCCAACCAACTCCACCCATATATATACCTCAAGGCCAAGGGGGAAATGTGAGGAGATCTTGCCAAGTGTCCTCTCCACATGGATGCTAATCCAAGGCCTTCTAACCTTGGAAAACACATGGAATCACATGGCTCTCACATGGATTCTAAAAGGACTCCTCCCAAGCTTGTACGTACAAGTCTCAAGGCTTGAGAGGCCTCCCTAAGGGTTAAATATCATACTCTTAGGAAATATCAATCCTAAGGGTCAAAACCCTTCAATTGGGAGCAAATAAATCCAAATAACGCAAGGGTTCAAACCACACTCTTGGAGAAACTTTCCCAAGGGTTTCCCAATAGAATCCAAGAGTTCTCCAAGTGGTTTTGGACCCTCAAAACCCATGTCTTTGGCCACTTTAACCCATAGTTATACAACAGATGGTCACTTGACCATCAGTATCTTTAAGTGGAATTTTCCAATGTTTATACTGACACCGGGAGTGTGTTGGTATAGGCAGCGTCGGTATGACCCTCATATGTTGTAGTGCATGTGGCCCAAATTCCTATGATCACAAAGACTGTGATAAACAAGAAGTATCTTCTATATGCTCATGCATAACTTCCACTTCTTTGTAAGTAGAGCTTCCCTAAATACATAGTGTTTTTCATGAGGTGGACTACTTTTTTGCCTTTTTCTAAGATCTATTGAGATATTTAGGTAGTGATGTGTGTGAACACTCTAGGACCACCGGGGCACTTTTTTCCCTCTTTAGGAGGTTTTTTTCCCCCGGCTTGTATATACGCCCATTGCCCTAATGGGCTACTTATCTTTGTACATTCTCTAGTTATACATTCAATATTGTGTGTTGTGCTCCAAGCTTCTTCTCCTTCCTTGTGCTGTTCGTGTGCTTCCGCAGAAGTCTATCTCCAACAGTTGGTATCAGAGCAGGCTATCACTTCATCTAGGGCACCGTCAAAACTCCTCCATTTGCAGTCTCAGAATCGCACGAATTTTGGTGAGCATACTCAGCATGTTTTTGAGATCAAAACAGCTACACTTTGTGTGCCAAAATCGCGATCTGAGCTTGTTTCAGCCTCCAAATGTACTATCGTAGTGCTTGTGTAGGCTATTTCATCTTTTTGTGCCAAAGGTATATACCAGTTTCTATTCGCCAGTATAAGCGTCTCGAAGTCTGCTACAGGTCTAGCAGAATTCGTCTAGGCAGGTCTGTTCAACTTTTTGAGATACAGTCAATTTTTTGCATCAAGGTATTTTAGTCACCGGCCATGGCTGAAAGCAATGATGTATTCCATATGTTGGCTGTTGAGGATAAGTTGGATGGTACCAACTACCCATTGTGGCCTTATATGATGGGACATGTATTGGTTGCAAAAGGACTGTGGAACATTGTGTAGGGTGTATAAAAATGTCCTATCACACCTGCAATTGTTACAACTGCAGGTACTGAAGCTGATGTAGAAGGTGTCGAAGATGATGATAATCTGCATATTCCTGTTCGTGTTGCGGTTTCTACTACACCTACTGCAGAGCAGATTCACTCGGATGGCAGGGATGCCCACGCACATGCATTGATAGCTTTGTCTTTCAAACGTGCCATTATTCCTCACATTTGCTCTTGTAGAATAGCTAAGGATGTTTGGGATACACTTACCACATTGTACCAAGCTAGGAATGAGGCTCGTGTTGCTTACCTCCGAAAACAGTTGGAGAGTGAGCACATGAATGAAGGTGATTCTATGGACAATTTCCTAACGAAGATCAAAGATTTGAAGGAACAAGTGATTTCTACTGATGAGGTTATACCAGATAGCTCACTTGTGCAGACTGTTCTGAATGGTCTTCCTGATTCATATCAGAGTTTTGCTTCTACTCTTTGTTTGATGATGAACGACAATCCAAATGCCTTATCATTTGAGGAGTTAGTCTTCGTTCTGTTGCACGAAGATCAGTCCAGGCAAAATAGGTCCATTATGCGAGTTGCAGATCAAGCTTTCCTGGCTAGTCAGAAGGGCAAAGGAAAATGGAGCTCTTCAACTAGTAAGCATTAAGCGTGCTAATGATGTGCTTTTGATCATTGTGCTTTATGTTGATGACATGTTGTTCACTGGTCCTCATGAGAGGCATATTGTTGATTTTAAGGCTGATTTTCATGCCTCATTTGAGATGTCTAATTTGGGGCATTTGCATCACTATTTGGGCATTCAGCTTATGCAAGTTGATGGTGGAATGGCTTTGTGTCAAACGAAATATATTGACACATTATTGCAGTGTTTTGGCCTTGAAGACTGTAAGCCTATTGCCACTCCTATGGAGACGGGTTTACGTTTAAGTCTTCATGATGCTGGAGACGCATTTAATGTTGTTCTCTATCAGCAGGCTGTTGGATGCTTGATTTACTTATGCATTACTCGGCCAAATGTTCAGTTTGCTGTCTCACAAATGAGCAGGTTTATGAATTGCCTAGGAGTCAAGCATTGGCAGGCAGTTAAGCGCATCTTTCGCTACTTGAGTGGTACTCGGCTACTTGGGTTGTTTTATCCCAAGGGGGGATCACTACCGCCAGATTTGCATGCTTTTTCTTACTCTGATTGGGTTGGTTGCTATGACACTCGTGTGTCCACTAGTGGCTTTTGCTTCATGCTTGGTAGCTCATGTATATCTTGGTTGAGCAAGAAGCAGCCTACTCTGGCCTCTTCCAGTTGTGAAGCTGAGTATAGGGCAGCTTTCACAGCTATTGTTGAGTGTGTGTGGCTCAGACGCCTTATGGATGATTTGGGTGTTTGTCAGAATTCTGCCACCACCATCTTCACTCACAGTCAGAGTGCATTGGCAGTTGCGAGGAAGCCTGTGTTCCATGCTCGCACTAAGCACGTATTGAAAGTGAAAGAAATAACTCCAATATAGTTCCTTAATGATATTCAAAGCTTTGGAAGCAAATGTGATTTGATTTTGTGAGCTCTTTTCTCATCATCATGATCCTCTCCACTCCGAAAAAAGAGTTCAAAGTGTTTGGTTTTCCATTGGGCGCTTTAAGGAGCAAAAAATCACCAAAAAAGGCTTTACTTTCACCGAAATATACAAAAATTAGACAAATTTAATTTCTGAGTAGTCCTCATGCGAGCATAAAAGGATACCCAACACTAAAACATTACGTAACAAAGGCATAGCCAATTAAAAAAACATAGAATTTGGAACTCTATAATGTCAAAACAAGCATCAAGAAGTTGTTCCAAGTTTCTATAGAGAATTGGTAGAGTCTTTTTAACCTACAAAAAAGTATTCAAAACTAAAGATGCTCGTGTCATTAGAAATATTTGGATGTAGCAAGGTCCAAAAAAATTGTTTCAACCTAATACACAAGCAAAAAATAGAACCTCGTTGAAGTTGAGGGTGTAGGCGTAGGCTCGAGTGGAAACGTAAAAGTAGAATCTTGCCAAGGAGATGTTTTTAGTTTCGAAAAGGAGGATTTTGATGCAAAAAAATTCTAAAGATGGTGCATTCTTTGAGTGCATGCAGCAAAAGACATAGGAATGTATTTTTCTTGATAATTGATAATAGCTTCATCTTTCAAAATCTTAAGAAAAATTAGGAAAAAAAAAAATTTACTCCCTTGAACTCCAATTTGCATGTCTTCAATCTTCTTCTCGATTCAGCATCAACATAGGTATCTATCCCACATGGGTGGAAGTAGAGGAAAAAATGGCTTTTCAAGTAGCATGGAAAGCTCAAAGGGATCACTTGAGGAGTCGGAGAGCGTAGGAGCTTGCTCCTTGGAGCCTTCCTCATATGGGCGTTTGTGTGGGCACAGTTGTGGGTTCCTTGCATCACTTGTATGCTCATCGTCCTTTCCATGTACTCCCTTCATCATCATCTATACCTAACTCCAATACGAATGTGAAATAATCTCCCAATAATCCCCTCATGGCATTTTCTCCATGAGGTTCTTAGGACACACTCTGAGGAGAACTTCCTTATTCAACTAGAGTCCAAAAATAGCCAAGAAATGAAAATTCAACAGATCTATTCATGTGAGAACATTAGATTCACCTCCCAACCTCACCACCAACAAAATATAGGCTTTGTCCCTCTCCATGCAACCACTCCATGAGAGCCACGCGGCCTCATGTCATCAACCACCAGTAGAGGTGGCTGACACCTCCTAATATCATAAAACCTACCCTATTTTCTATATGGTTTTGTTAGGGAAATTGTGTCTCTAATCGGTCAACCTCTCACCTCTAGAGACTATGGCATGGGTTTTATCTATAAAGTTGCAAAATATCATTCAATGCAAGATGGCACCCACAGACTTGTGTCAAAGAAAATCTAAACAAAGATCTCTACTTCAAAATTTCCATAGACATTGGAGAAGAGAAAACCATTGAGCAGGAGATTCCAAACAAGAACTTGCCGATTGCTTTCTTTCACCATCATTCACAAGGCCACAAAATTAAATAATGTCCTTCGAGATAGAAATCCATTGATAACGTACAAAATGGGGAAATGCCTAATGTAGCAGGGACCAAAGAGGTTATAGTGACCCAAAGCAATGCCCCATGCATGTCACACGATCAATATCCTAAGGATTCTGAGAAACTATTGGATACACAAGTTATGGAGAAAAACCCAAAATGCTTCATGGAAGTAAGACCTACAAGAAGAAGTCACAAGGGTAATATTGAGAAGAGGCCCTCTTGCATGACTTTGGATACATACATTTTTTGTAATTTGGAGAATGTCTATCAAAAGAATTGAAATCGCCATATGGAATGAGTGATACGCTAGCATGTCTAACTCAAGAAGTTGGACTTACCACTTCTTTCTCTCATTAGGTAATCTCTCTACTTGGTGACACCTCCTCCTACTAATTGATAAACATTTATAGTGGGTGACATATCCTTCTCCCACTTAGCAACCTCTCAATCTAGGAGGAACCTCTTTCTTTTCCTTGATAGGTCCCTCCCCTCTCAATCTTAGCCACATCTCTTCCTTTTCCTTGATAAATGCTTAATTCCCTAGGTATAGCCGATGCACATAATGATATGGAGCTTGGAAAGGTATAGTGAATTTTTATTAATGAGAGGAATATTAATATGCATATCGATTGTTGTGTGATGATGATATCATACTAATGAATCTTGGAAAAAAGGAATGAAGAGTCTTTTTGTATCATCTATAGACCAAGAATCACGGACACCATCTCTACACCAAGACTCGATGACATCATGCAAGTTTATATCATGTACGTTCAATATCTTTATAGCTTGCATATAACATAACGTGATGGCATGCCCTTGTGTGGTTCCATTCCAAGCGCCAATGTCCCACAAGATGGCTCATGGAGGGTGCTTCAAATGGTTTCAGATGAGATCATCCACTTACGCTTGGTTGACAAGCGAGTTTCACTTGTAAGCAAGGGATGAGGAATACATTGTAGACAACCTTCAACTTCACATGACGCCATGTGAAACTAGGTTGCATATGGGCCTTTGAATCTTCATACACCTTTTATGATTTGCATGGTTCTTAAGCAATAGAATCAAAAGACATGGAAATTCTAATACTCTATTTGTGTTTAAAAATTTGCAATTAAAAATGCTACAGAACTCCTGAAAGCTAAATGTAAGATGTATTTTCTATGTTTTCAAAATAAAGACAGTCAAAAGTTCAGGTAATTCTCTTATATTTCATAGCAAAATGATGGTATTGAAACTTGAATGTTTGATATATTTGATATAATATCAAACAAACTCGTATGAGATATCCGTATGCTTTAACGAGAAATCGTTTAATTTAAGTTTTGGTTCACCATTTTATCAAAATACAATCGATATTGTCCTTGCAATTAACAAAGATCATACTTGCAAGCTAAGAGGATCCCAAGGGTACCATATCCTGTTAAGGGAGAATAGGATGATCAACGGTAACAAATTGGATAAGACAATGTATTTCAAGAAGCTGCGAAAAGATTACAAGGGGTAGCTCTTAAGCATTATGAAAGATGAAAGGAATGAATATGGGGGATCGGACTTGTACGATTAAATGAATTGGCAAGCTTTATTATTCTGCGTTGTTCAACAAGGCCTTTGCAACACTGAATTTACTGTCGCTCATGTTTTCTATTTGCAGGGAGAATGGAGTAATCTACAAATGTGAAATTTCATGCACATTACAGCACGAGCCGCGTAATGAGTATAGTATTTATGATTTTACCAGTGCGAGGTGGGTGTGACTTGAGTGTCAACAACTGCTAGTTCTTAACACCTAATCATGTGCTCTTGATTTTTGAAAATGACAATATGGCCTTCCAAGCTTTAGAAATTCACACCTAACACATATGGAAAACAACTTTTTGCCTTTTCAAATTGTTTCTTGAAGTCATTCCAAATAGGTCAAAGCCATTGCCCTACCCACTTTGAATAGAGCTCTGCAATCTAGTATTAAATCACATCCCAATGATCTTGTTATGGTTGTTGCTTCATAAGGGTCTCATATTATACTTTAAGAGGACTTTCTAACTTAGCTAGAGTCTCAAAAATAGCCACACAATGCAATTTTGACCAAGCTACAAATGAGAGACCATTAGATTCACATCCCAAGCTCACAACCATCTAAATATAGGATTTCTCCCTCTCCATGCATCCACTGCATGAGAGCCATGTGGCCTCATTTCCTCAACCACCACTAGATGTAATTCACACCTCTTAATATCATAACATTTACTTGCCCTTAAGTTTGGGCTTGTCTTCAAGCATGGTCATGGAAGGCATAGGTGAGAAAGAGAAAGAAAATATGTGTTATTCCAACTCAACCCCATGTACCAGGTGTACAAAAGTCATCTCTCTGTAGTGTTTCCCCAAATCCTTAACCTTAGGAAGACTCTTCTAAAGTCTTCATAAAGGTGGGAAACCATTTTTGAAGATTACTAACCACCTCCCAAATAGCAATATCTTCTGAAATATCTTTACACTCAACTAGGTACTCTTTATATAAATAAGTTCTCCTCCATGTTTCGCTAGTACATAGAATGCTCTCATGCTCATGTGGAACATATTTTATAGAAATGGGCTCAATTACCTCACTATCTTGAATGAGGTTTTCACATTCACCTAATCTATACTTTATCCTACTAACATGAAATAGTGGATGAATGTGACCTCTTTCTAGAAGTTGGAGCTAGTAAGCCATGTGACCTATTCTCTTAAGTATTGGGACTTTACAACAATACCTAGTAGATAACTGAGGATAAGGTCCTATCTGCTTGGTTTGAGATGTAGAATGAGATCTAAGATAGACTTGGTCACCTATCTCAAAGTTGATTTCTCTTCTTTGAGGGTCTGCATAGGCCTTATCTCTATCTTAACTTTCCTAATATAGTCTTAACTTTGATGTTCAACATAGGCTCTAGCTCTATCTTAACTTTCCTAATATAGATAGCATAGGATCTAGCTCTATCTTGACTTTCCTAATTCAGTCTCTTCTTTGAGGGTCAGCATAAGCTCTTAGCTCTATCTTAACTTTCATAATATAATTGAATATCATTTTGTTTTTAAAAGAATTCCTTTTCCACTTGAGCTGTCTCATTTTGTAAGGAGCTCTTGGTTTAAATGCATACATAAGCATAAATGGATTATGTCCTATGGAAGAGTGCTTGGCACTATTAATGAGACCTTTATTTACATATGCTTGATGCATATCCTCTAAGATTTGGTTGACCCTTTCTTTTTGCTAAACCAACTATGGATGATCAGCCATACTCATACTAAGTTTAGTAACTAACCTTTTTAAGAATGTCCTCTAGAAATGTGTTGTAAATTTCCTATTGTGATCATAAATAATGTCTAATGGAGGACCATATAATTAGTACATGTTCTCTACAAACAATCAACCCAACTCATTTTTCTTCATTGTACTACATGTCCAAATAAAACTAGCCAATTTGGTTAACCTATGTATAATAACCAAGATTGACTTGTGCGGTCTCTTTGTCTTAAGTACTCCTACTATGAAATCCATAGAAATACTCTTCGATTTCCCATTGGGAATATCTAACGGGTGGAGCACTCCTCCTATCTGCAATCTTTTAGCTTTATTGACATGGCATTTAGTGCACTTAAGCACATAGTCGTAGACATTCGCATGAACTCCACTCTCGTAAAACTGTCTCTTAACAAGATCATAAGTCTCTTTAAATTTTGGGTGTCCGACACTAGGTGTGTAATGAGACTCATACAAAATATATCATCTCATTTCCAAATCTTTAGGGACACATACCTTTCCCTTATACAATAGATATCGCTCATGGATACTATAATTCTTCCACTTGAATCCTTCCTTAGTACCCATCGATACTTTGTCCTCATTGGAAACATATACATCACGATCCCCTTTATCTATGGGTTCCCAAAATTTAGAATATGCAGGATCAAGCCTACATTTACATTTAATGGACTAAAGTAGATCATAAGTGATCTGAGTAAAACTTGATCTGTTAAGAATAGGCATGGAGTTGAGCAAATCAGCCATTATATTAAACTTTCCCTTCCTATACCTAAGCTCATTATCAAAGTCAAGAAGGATTTCTACCCATCAGGCCTTAGGAACCTTAAGTTCTATTTGGCTAGAGATCCACTTTATACTCTCTTCATCAAACACTATCATAAATTTTGAACCATATAAATAATGGTGCCACTTCTTTAAAGCATACAACACCTTTCCATAAAAGGTTTAGTTCTTTTGAGCTGATTCAAACTTCTTACTCTCAACAGGCACTCATCGACCATCTTGAATTAGAACCACTCTAAAAAGATCACTTGTGTCAATCTCAACCGCAAATGGTCAATTGGGATATGCTACCATTAGCAATCGAGTTCAAGTTGTTGATACTTTTAATCTTTCCATACTTCATCTTTTTTCATCTCCCCAATTAAAGGCTTTCCCTTTTCATTCAAGTTGATCCCTAATCAAAACAACCACCTTGACTCAATTCTTGATGAATCATTGAAAGAATCCACATAAACCTAGGAATATCTATAGTTCTTCTGGGTTTCTTGGATGTGATCATTCCATAATAGCTCACCTTCTCAAGATCCATTAAATTCCATGTCTAGAGATGATATGGCCAAGCTATCTAATGTCTTGTTTGAAAAACTCCCATTTTTATTTCTTTAGCAAAGAGGGAATTCTCTCTTGAAACTTTGAAGAATAGCTTTAAGTTTTCCAAATGTTCATCAGCTGACCTACTATGGATGAGACTATCATCTAGAAAGGCAACTACAAACTTTCTTGGGAAAGGCCTCAAAACATTTTTCATGAGTGTCACGAACATGGTTGGAACTTAGTGAGAGAAAATGTCATCAAGAATAACTCATAGTGTCCATACCTAGTTCTAAAGGTAGTCTTAGGTCTATTTTATGCTTTGGATTGAATCTCATGATACCCAAATCCTAACTCAAGCTTAGTAAAATACTGAGCTTCATGTAACTAAACAAATATATCATCCAATCTAGGCATTGGAAACCTATTCTTAATATTTACCTTATTCAATGCTCTATGATCTATACAACCTCATAGAGCCATTGTTTTTCTTCATTAAGAGCATTTGTGATGCCCATGGAGAATTAATAGGTCTAATAAATCCTTTAACTAAATAACACAATATTTGTCTTTCCACTTCTTGATGCTATTCTTAACTAAATTTATAAGGAGACTTACAAATAGGTTTAGTGTCAGCAACTAAGTCAATGGCATGATCAATGTGTCCCCTAGTAGGTGTACTCCTTTGCGTACATCAATGAGAAATACATCTTTATTTTTAGCATTATTTGCTTAAAACTTTTAACCACAATTTCATGGGAAAAAAAGGAATAGAAAGTCCTTTCCTTAGTTACATTATTATCCAATATATACATCTAAAATTTCATAATCATCAACAAACTCATGAACATGTTGAGCAAATAAAGCATAAACATCTTGTACATCATGTAGATAAAAAGAAGTACCTAAGTGCATGCATGAAATAAGAGGTGTACTCGGTACATCTCTTACACCTTGAATATAGTAAGTACTTCCATCTTTAAAAAATTCAATAGTATTTCTTTAATAACTTTATTTTAGTGTATCCTCTACTCCCCAAAGCCATTCTCTACCCAATACTATGTATGTTCTTCCCATACTCAGGATTTGGAAATCCAAGTGATCACTAAATCCTTGCATCTTGATTTCCAAATTGGATACCATAGTATCACATATTCTTTTATCTTCCCCTTGCATCATAGATACTATCAATTATGTACACTCGATTGTTCGGGAATTTTAAGCTTTTTAACTAGAGCATAATTAATGAAGTCATGATTTTCACTATAGTCCTATATACATGACCATGAAGTTAAACTAAATCATGTGGCCCAAATTAAGACTTTGTTAAACAAGAAGTATGTTCTATATGCTCATGCATAACTTCCACTTCTTTCTAAGTAGAGATTCCCTAAATATGTAGTGTTTTCATGAGGTGGACTACTTTTTTGCCTTTTTCTAAGATTGTCTTGGTTCCTAGTCATTTCTTTCTATCTTTTCTCTTACGTATTAGGCATTTCCAGTAAGAGTGGTTAGGAGATGAACACCTCAAACATAAGTTGTCCATTTTGGCCTTCTCAAACAGATCAGTGGTAAGTCTAGGCCCTCTTGGCTTTCTTACTATGGTTTTTAATATACCTAGGACTACACTGTTCTTGAACTTGTCACTTGCATGGGTCTCGGTGTTTGTTCTATGCCCATCACTACACAAGTATTATCTTCATACAACTAAGCATACTTGATAGTGTGTTCTAAAGTTTTCAAATAATTATGGTGTACATCAATATTAATGGATTTTAATGCCCTCTTACAACCCTTTTACTTTGTGGAAGGCATCTAGATCCTTTAATTTAAGCACAATGTCTTGATAACTTGAGAGATTAACAATCAAAGTTCTACCTCTTTGAATCATGCTATTCAACTCATCCCAACTATGCTTCAAACTAAGTCCCATATTTGGCAATAACTTTGGCTTCTTTAAAGCTCATCCACCACTCCTATGTGCATGATCCAAGCTAAAGATTCCCTTCAACCAGTTGACACTCAAGTGGGTTTCCTTTTAACTAATGTAATTCATTCTACTTTTGGAGAAAAAAGTACATTGCATCCTTGTTTTGATCTCTATCATCTGCCATGAATATAGATATCTTCAAGTTTTAAACCAAATGCTATCCCTAAGATGCTTATCCTTTGGAGCATTAAGAGGTGTAGTGGGTAGGGTTCCTCTTCTCTTCTAACCATGATGGAAGTTTCATGAGAAACTTCGCGTGCAAGCTCTTTGTTGCTAAGCAAAGAAGCAATAGTAGTCTCTACACTAATGAAATGAGATTTTCACTCTTCAAAGGCGGATATCATGCTTTCTAAAATAGATTCTAGAATATTGGTTCTATCAAGTAAAGCACGATGCGAAGCATGAGTGATGAACTCATCATCTAAATCGAATTCCCCTTCAACATCATGCATCTCCAACTCTTTTGATTTTTCTTGAATTTCTAGTTTCCTTTGCTTTTTTACATTTTAAGAACATTTAAAGATGTCTTTTGAGTTTTATTTTCTATCATCTATATGGTTGAGCATTATTGAATTAACATGAAACTCAAAGAAGCAAATCAAGTAGTGAAAGTGAAAGAAATAACTCCAATACAGTTCCTTAATGATATTCAAAGCTTTGGAAGCAAATGTGATTTGATTTTGTGAGCTATTTTCTGGTCCTCATGATCTTTTCCACTCCCAAAAATGAGTTCAAAATGTATTCTTGCCAATTGGGGGCTTTAGGGAGCAAAAAACAACACTAGAAAAGGCTTCACTTTCACCAAAATATACAAAAATTGGACAGATTTAGTTTCTCAGTAGTCCTCGTGCAAGCATAAAAGGATACCCAACACTAAAACATTAAGTAAAAACGCATACCCAAGTAAAAAAATATAGAATTTCGAATTTTATACTGTCAAAACAAGCATCAAGAAGGTGTTCCAAGTTTTTATAGAGAATTGGTAGAGCCTTTTTAACCTACAAAAAAGTATTCAAAACTAAAAATGTTGTTGTGATTAGAAGTATTTGGATGTAGCAAGATCCAAAAAAATTTGTTGCAACCCGATACACAAGCAAAAATTAGTGCCTCATTGAAGTTGAGGGTGTAGGTGTAGGATGGAGTGGAAACCTGAAAGTAGAATCTTGCCAAGGAGAAGATTTTATTTTAGAAAAGGAGGATTTTGATCCAAATTCTAAAGATGGTGCATTCTAGTGCATGCAGCAAAGAACATAGCAATGTGTTGTTCTTGATGATTGACAATAGCTTCATCTTCTAAAATCTTCAGAAAAATTGGGAAAAAATCACTTTTTACTCCCTTGAAATCCAATTTGCATGTCCTCAATCTTCTTCTCAAAGAATTGATTCAACATCAACATAGGTATCTATCCCACATGGGTGGAAGTAGAGGAAAAAATGGCTCTTTAAGTAGCAAAGAAATCTCAAAGGGATCACTTCAGGAGTCGGAGAGGGTGGGAGCTTGCTCCTTGGAGCCTTCCTCATATGGGCATTTGTGTGGGCACGGGCGTGGGTGCCTTGCATCACTTGTATGCTCATCAGTCTTTCCATGTACTCCCTTCATGTTCATGTATACCTAACTCCAATACAAATGTGAAATAATCTCCCAATAATCCCCTCATGGCATTTTCTCCATTCTTAGAACACACTCTGAGGAGAACTTCCTTATTTAACTAGAGTCCAAAAATAGCCAAGAAATCAAAATTCAACAAATCTACTCATTAGATTCACCTCCCAACCTCACCACCACCTAAATATAAGCTTTGTCCCTCTCCATAGAACCACTGCATGAGAGCCATGTGTCCTCATGTCATCAATCACCACTAGAGGTGACTATCAACATAGGTATCTATCCCACATGGATGGAGGTAGAGGAAAAAATGGCTTCTTAAGTAGCATATAAATATCGAAGGAGTCACTTGAGGAGTTGGAGAGGGTGGGAGCTTGCTCCTTGGAGCCTTCCTCATTTGGGCATTTGTGTGGGCACGGGCATGGGTGCCTTGCATCACTTGTATGCTCATCGGTCTTTCCATGTACTCCCTTCATCATCATGTATACCTAACTCCAATACAAATGTGAAATAATCTCCCAATAATCCCCTCATGGCATTTTCTCCATGAGGTTCTTAGAACACACTCTGAGGAGAACTTCCTTATTTAACTAGAGTCCAAAAATAGCCAAGAAATCAAAATTCAACAAATCCACTCATTAGGTTCACCTCCCAACCTCACCACCAACTAAATATAATCATTGTCCCTCTCCATGCAACCATTGCATGAGAGTCATGTGGCCTCATGCCATCAACCACCACTAGAGGTGAGTGACACCTCCTAATATCATACAACTTGCCCTATTTCCTATATGGTTTTATTAGGGAAATTGTGTCTCCAGTCGGTCAACCTCTCACCTCTAGAGAAGATGGCAAGGGTTTCATCTATATTAAAGTTACAAAATATCATTCAATGCAAGATGGCACCAATAAGCTCGTGTCAAAAAAGATTTAAACAAAGATCTCTACTCCAAAACTTCCATAGACAGTGGAGAAGAGAAAACCATCAAGGAGGAGATTCCAAACAAGAACTTGCAAAATGCTTTCTTTCACCATCATTTAGAGGGCCACAAAATTGAATAATGTCCTTTGACATAGAAATCCATTGAGAACAAACAAAATGGGGAGATGGCTAATGTAGGAGGGATCAAAGAGGTTGTAGTGACCCAAAGCAATTCCCCATGCATGTCACACAATCAACATTCTAAGGATGCTGAGAAACTATTGGAAACACAAGTCATGGAGAAAAACCCAAAATGCTTCATGGAAGTAAGACCTACAAGAAAAAGTCACAAGGGTAATATTGAGAAGAGGCCCTCTTGCATGACTTTGGATACATACATTTTCTTTAATTTGGAGAAGGCCTATCAAAAGAATTGAAATGGCTATATGGAATGAGTGATATGCTAGCATGTCTCAGTCAAGAAGTGGGACTTACCACTTCTTTCTCTTATTCGGTGATCTCTCTACTTGGTGACACCTACTCGTGCTAATTGGTAAACATTTGTAGTGGGTGACACATCCTCCTACCACTCAGCAACCTCTCAATCTAGGAGGAACCTCTTTCTCTTCCTTGATAGGTCCTTCCCCTCTTAATCTTCGACACATCTCTTCCTTTTCCTTGATAGGTGCCTTCCCTAGCTATAGTCAATACACATAATGATATGGAGCTTGGAAATGTATAGTGAATTTTGATTTATGAAAGAAATATTAACGTGCATATCTATAGTTGTTTCATGATGATATCGTAGTAATGGATCTTGGAAAAAATGAATGAAGAGTCTTCTTGTATCATCTATAGACCAAGAATTAGTGACACCATCTCTAGACCAAGACTCGACGACGTCATGCAAGTTTATATCATGTAAGTTCAATATCTTTATAGCTTGCATATAACTTGACATGATGGCATGCCCTTGTGTGGATCAGTTCCAAGGGCCAATTTCCCACAAGATGGCGCATGGAGGGTGCTTCAAATGATTTCAAATGAGAGCATCTGCTTATGCTTGGTTGACAAGCGAGTTTCACTTGTAAGCAAGGGATGAGGAATAAATTGTAGATAGCCTTCAACTTCACACGAGAGCATGTGAAATTAGGTTGCCTTTGGGCCTTTGAATCTTCATACACCTCTTATGATTTGCATTATTCTTAAGCAATAGGATCAAAAGACATGGAAATTCTAATACTCTATTTGTGTTCAAAAATTTGCATTTAAAATGCTGCAGAACTCTTAAAACTTAAATGTAAGATGTATTTTCCATGTTTTCAAAATAAAGAAAGTCAAAAGTTCAGGTAATTGTCTTATATTTCATAGCAAAACGATGGTATTGAAACTTGAATGTTTGATATATTTGATATAATATGAAACGAATTCGTATGAGATATCCGTATGCTTTAACGAGAAATCGTTTAATTCAAATTTTGGTTCACCATTTTATCAAATACAATCGATATTTTCCTTGCAATTAACAAAGATCATACTTGCAAGCTGAGAGGATCCATAGGTGCCATCTCCTGTTAAGAGAGAATAGGATGATCAACGGTTACAAATTGGATAAGGCAATGTGTTTCAAGAAGCTGCGAAAAGATTAGAAGGGGTAGCTCTTAAGCATTATGAAAGATGAAAGGAATGAAACTGGGGATTTGACTGGTACGATTAAATGAATTGGCAGGCTTTATTATTCTGCGTTGTTGCAAAGGCCGAATTCACTGCTGCTCATGTTTCTATTTGCAGGGAGAATGCAGTAATCTACAAATGTGAAATTTCATGCACATTAGAGCACGAGCCGCGTAACGAGTATAGTGTTTATGCTTTTACCAGTGCGTGGCGGGCGAGCCTCTTGCTTAGAGGTGCGAGATTTTATCCTCTTCTTCTTTGCGAGTCCGCTACTCGAGGAAGAGGAATGCATATCCATGTGATATCCATGGGTTATGCAAGGTCGGACTCACGGCAATATAGCCCCCATATTGAATACACCCGCATGCATTTAATATATTTTATGAAGAGTCCATGGTGCTGATCATCTGCTCTGCGAACAATACAAGCGGTGCATTTAATATGTTTTATGAAGAGTCCATGGTGCTGGTCTTCTGCTCTGCGAACAATACAAGCGGTTTGGATTATTGGTGTAAGTAGTATGTTGCTTCTCCGTCCTGGAGATGTTTCTAACAAAAACTTTCTAAGTACCCCTTGGAATTATGTATTGATGATCACTTGTAGAAACTTCAGGCTGTAGTAGACTTCTAAAATCATAATAAGTTCTAATTCCAATCATGATAAGTTTAATAAACATAGATGAAAGCCATATTGAGTGTCCAACAGGAACAACTATATTGAGTGTTCAACAACTATATCTGCCTCCCCTAATTTAGTGAATTTTACTTTGACTATCTCTGTGTATTTTGGATTTAGTCAGTATGGTTTACTCCTTATGGGAGAAACTCCCTCTATTAAGGGGACTCAACGTAGCTCAAGCTCTTCTAGAAAACTAGAAAGATCTTTTGAGGATGAGGCAAAGGCGCTTTTATAGGTATAAAGGAGCAAAGTTAAATTACGTACTAAAAAAACAGCATAGTTCCACAACCACGTGGCTACGAGGACCATCTTTTGGTTTTCTTCATCTGTAAGGTTTACTTCTCATACAAGTATTTCTTTGGCATCCTCATTTTAGAAATCATCAATAATGTGTGCCATGGTGGCATTTATCTTGTGCTCCTTGATATGTTGCGTAGTCCATCCATAGAGAAAATTTGGAAATGGTTCTAAATTACAAAATATCCTAGAGAGATGCATGCCCAAGTTCTCCACTTATTGGTCTTGAATCCATAAAACCGTTGCCCCTGGAATTATGTATTGATGATCACTTGTAGAAACTTCAGGCTGCAGTAGACTTCTAAAATCATAAGAAGTTCTAGTTCCAATCATGATAAGTTTAATAAACATAGATGAAAGCCATATTGAATGTTCAACACGAACAACTATATTGAGTGTTCAACAACTATATTTGCCTCCCCTAATTTAGTTGATTTTACTTTGACTATCTCTATGTATTTTGGATTTAGTGAGTATGGTCTACTCCTTATGGGAGAAAGTCCCTCTACTAAGGGGACTCAACGTAGCTCAAGCTCTTCTAGAACACCTGAAAGATCTTTTTAGGATGAGGCAAAGGCACTTTTATAGGTATAAAGGATGGAAGTTACCTTTTGTACTAAAAAAAAGAATAGTTCAACAACCACGTGCCTAGGAGGACCATTTTTTGGTTTTCTTCATCTCTAAGGTGTATTTCTCATACAAGTATCTCTTTGGCATTCTCATTTTAGAAATCATCAATAATGTGTGCCATGGTGGCATTTATTTTGTGCTCCTTGATATGTTTATTCGTCCATCCATCTAGAAAATTTGGAAATGGTTCTAAGGTACAAAATATCCTCAAGTGATGCATGCCCAAGTTCTGCACTTATTGTTCTTGAATCCATAAAACTGTTGCCCTTGGAATTATGTATTGATGATCACTTGTAGAAACTTTAGGTTGTAGTAGACTTCTAAAATAATAATAAGTTCTAATTCCAATCATCATAAGTTTAATAAACATAGATGAAAGCCATATTGAATGTTCAATAGGAACAACTATATTGAGTTCTCAGCAACTTTATCTGCCTCCCCTTATTTAGTTAATTTTACTTTGACTATTGAATCTTCAACAGGAACAACTATATTAAGTGTTCAACAACTATATTTGCCTCCCCTAATTTAGTTTATCTTACTTTGACTATCTCTCTGTATTTTGGATTTAGTGAGTATGGTCTACTCCTTATGGGAGAAACTCCCTCTATTAAGGGGACTCAACTTAGCTCAAGCTCTTCTATAGCACCTGAAAGATCTTTTTAGGATAAGGCAAAGGCACTTTTATAGGTATAAAGGAGGGAAGTTAAATTTTGTACTAAAAAAAAAAAGAATAGTTCCACAATCACGTGGCTAGGAGGACCATTTTTTGGTTTCCTACATCTCTAAGGTTTACTTCTCATACAAGTATCTCTTTGGCATTCTCATTTTAGAAATCATCAATAATGTGTGCCATGGTGGCATTTATCTTGTGCTCCTTGATATGTTTCTTAGTCCATCCATCTAGAAAATTTGGAAATGGTTCTAAAGAACAAAATATCTCGAGAGATGCATGCCCAATTTCTGCACTTATTGGTCTTGAATGCATAAAACTCTTCCCCTTGGAATTATGTATTGATGATCACGTGTAGAAACTCCAGGCTCTAGTAGACTTCTAAAATCATAGTAAGTTCTAATTCCAATCATGATAAGTTCAATAAACATAGATGAAAGCCATATTGAGTGTTCAACAGGAACAACTATATTGAGTGTTCAACAACTATATCTACCTCCCCTAATTTAGTTAATTTTACTTCGACTATCTCTGTGTATTTTGGATTTAGTGAGTACGGTCTACTCATGGGAGAAACTCCCTGTATTAAGGGGACTCAACGTAGCTCAAGCTCTTCTATAACACCTGAAAGATATTTTTAGGATGAGGCAAAGGCACTTTTATAGGTATAAAGGAGGGACGTTAAATTTTGTACTAAAAAGAAGCATAGTTCGACAAGCACATGGCTAGGATGACCATTTCTTGGTTTTCTTCATCTCTAAGGTTTACTTCTCATACGAGTATCGCTTTGGCATTCTCATTTTAGAAATCATCAATAATGTGTGCCATGGTGGCATTTATATTTTGCTCCTTGATATGTTTCTTAGTCCATCCATCTAGAAAATTTGGAAATGGTTTTAAAGTACAAAATATCCTCGAGAGATGCAAGCCCAAGTTCTGCTTTTATTGGTCTTGAATCCATAAAATTGTTGCCCTTGGAACTATGTATTGATGATCACTTGTAGAAACTTCAGGTTGTAGTAGACTTCTAAAATCATAATACGTTCTTATTCCAATCATGATAGTTTTAATAAACATAGATGAAAGCCATGTTGAATGTTCAATAGGAACAACTATATTGAGTGTTCAACAACTATATCAGCCTCCGCTAATTTAGTTAATTTTACTTTGACTATCTCTGTGTATTTTGGATTTAGTGAGTATGGTATACTCCTTATGGGAGAAACTCCCCCTATAAAGGGGACTCAACGTAGCTCAAGCTCTTCTAGAAGGCCTGAAAGATCTTTTTAGGATGATGCAAAGGCACTTTTATAGGTATAAAGGAGGGAAGTTACCTTTTGTACGTAAAAAAGAAAGGCATAGTTCGACAACCACGTGGCTAGGAGGACCATTTTTTGGTTTTCTTGATCTCTAAGGTTTACTTCTCATACAAGTTTCTCTTTGGCATTCTCATTTTCGAAATCATCAATAATGTGTGCCATGATGGCATTTATCTTGTGCTCCTTGATATGTTTCTTAGTCTATCCATCTAGAAAATTTGGAAATGGTTCTAAAGTACAAAATATCCTCGAGAGATGCATGCCCAGGTTCCACACTTATTGGTCTTGAATCTATAAAATAGTTTCCCTTGGAATTATGTACTACAAGTGATCTGCAGGTTGCAGTCGACTTCTAAAATCATAATAAGTTCTAATTCCAACCATGATAAGTTTGATAAACATAGATGAAAGACATATTAAGTGTTCAACAAGAACAACTATATTGAGTGTTCAACAACTATATCTGCCTCCCCTAATTTAGTTAACTTTACTTTGACTATCTCTATGTATTTTGGATTTAGTGGGTATGGTCTACTCCTTATGGGAGAAACTCCCTCTATTAAGGGGACTCAACGTAGCTCAAGCTCTTCTAGAACACCTGAAAGATATTTTTAGGATGAGGCAAAGGCACGTCTATAGGTATAAAGGAGGGAATCTACCATTTGTACTAAAAAAAAGCATAGTTCGACAGCCACGTGGCTAGGAGGACCATTTTTTGGTTTTCTTCATCTTTGAGGTTTACTTCTCATACAAGTATCTCTTTGGCATTCTCATTATAGAAATCATCAATAATGTGTGCCATGGTGGCATTTATCTTGTGCTCCTTGATATGTTTCTTAATCCATCCATCTAGAAAATTTGGAAATGGTTCTAAAGTACAAAATATCCTCTAGAGATGCATGCCCAAGTTCAACAATTAATTTTACCTTCTCCCTCATTCAATGTTTGTAAGAAACATTTTTTAACCTCAAATGGACCTAATTTTGCTTTACATGCAAAGGTTAGAAAAGGTCAATCTACATCCACTTCTTTATTTATTTCACAAACTTCCATAGTGCAACACTATAAGTTGGCCATCATCGAATTTTGTAGATTATCTTCTTCAAGTGGAAAGGAAGGCATTACCTTAGTATCCATAGTATATTGAGCTGTTTTAGCACTCTCACCCTTCTTCCATATGTATCTACAAGTGTTTGCTTTGTTTATAGAGATCCATACCATGTTTCTTCACCAATCTTGTAATTTCTTGGCTTGCCTCAACTATGTTCTTCCCAAGAGCAAAGAAAAAGAGGCTTCAAAAGGTATTGCAAGGACAATAAAATGCAACATAAATTGGAAACCTTTTACTAACATAACTCCCTTCTCAACCATTCCCAATGGTGTAACCTTATGTTGGTCTGCCAATATCGTGGTGAATGGTGCAGCTTTTGTCAAGTCAAGTTTCAACTTCTTCATGGTGAATTCTGGCATCAAGTTGTTAACAGATCCAGCATCGACTATAACTCCTACCAAAATCTCATTCTAAATAGAATGGTAATCTGCTAATGGAGCCAGCAGAACTTCCACCATGTATGCATCTACACTTGGTGGTAGGCTCAAGTAGGTAGAGTTGATGACCTTGAGTAAGTCACTTTTTACCTTTGAAACCATTCTAATGAGTTCATATAGGATGAACTTATGATGAGTTTCCTTTAAAATTTCTTCAATATCTGCATCGAGTGCATGTTCCTGAGGGTGAGTGTGTTGGTCCCACACTATGTAACTCTCCCTTTTAATAGCACCTTCAATGGCAACATGCTCGCTCCATTTGGCCATCTTCCCATCTTCTTTCTCCTTAGGTCTGTATTCTTTTTCTACATAAGTTGTTGTCGCTTGTCTTGCTCTAATTACTACAAAAGTTCAAACAACAAAACAATGTGGAGCCATACCTTCTTCTCAAGGAGAGTGGAATCACGACAATGTTTACAAGGAGGTGTGCGCTTAGGTAGAGACCACATTGGTGATCTAGTATACCTTGGTCGGTTTGAGCATTTCACCTCCCTGTTTTGTGAATATTACGTGCCAAAATAAAAAGTGACAACGACTTGTGTAATGCCTCTCTCTGTAGCATGATCAAAATCAAGAGCTGTCTACTCTCTTGCCACGCTGTTAACGTGAAGCGAAGCATGGAAGGAAGCAAATACACTATACGGAATAGAGTGAGAGAGACTCAATACCCGTGCGTATGTGAAGGAGAGAGAAATATATATTAGCTGCTTACGCTGAGCTATTCGTATTTTATTTGAATCCATGGAAACAATAAATAACGCAATTCAGTTCTAAGTACATGTACACAAAACTGAATATCATAAGCGAAGAACTGATCTTCGATGAGCGAAAAACATCTCCCCGGAATAATATCATAGTGAGGAACATGTAACTCATATGGTTATTCAACGATCCACTCAATACGAGAGCAGAAAAGAACAGCTAATAGACATCCCCAAAGATATCTCCAAAGAGATTCTCAGCACAAAGGGGGTCGAATGGACCCTCCAACGGGGATGCATATGCAGAATCATCACTCTGCATGATTCCGGCCACCTCGGCGAAGAATCCTTCATTGTTCTTGAGAAAGTGATAGATATCCGAGGAGCGAAGCGACTGATTGATCACCTTGAGTTCGTCGGGATCAACTTCTTCACTCGGCAGTGAGAGTTCAGATGCGCCTTTCGTTGAAATGGCGTGGCTCTGTGCTTTGATTGTAGTTTCTATGCCTTGCAATTCGTTTCTCTCGTCAGCACTACATTCGTTTCTCTCGTCAGCACCACATGACTCTGTGGTTGACCTACGTTGCGCTGGCTGGCTTAGATCATTGCTGTTTGACGAGATTGTAGTTTCTATGCTTTGCAATGCGTTTCGCTCCTCAGCTCTACATTCGTTTCTCTCGTCAGCACTACATTCGTTTCTCTCGTCAGCACCACATGACTCTGTGGTTGGCCGACGTTGCGCTGGCTGGCTTAGATCATTGCTGTTTGACGGGATTGTAGTTTCTATACTTTGCAATGCGTTTTGATCGTCAGCTCTACATTCGTTTCTCTCGTCAGCACTATATTCGTTTCTCTCGTCAGCACCACATGACTCTGTGGTTGACCTACCTTGCGCTGACCAGCTTAGATCATTCCTGTTTGACGGAACTGAAGTCATGTTAACGCAAGTGCGACCTTGTACTCTGCGTGGGGGGTCGTTTCCTGCACATCTATTGGGCTCTGCGATGGGCGTCGAATAAAAACGTCGGCTACGTTTTCTCCTTGATGATGGCGGACATACCCTAATGCAATCAGCCTCGGCGTTGGGCTGAATGTCTTCTAGTTCATGTCCGCTTTCGGTCCTCGTTGGGCAATGTTGCGATCGCATGCCTCGAGGTTTTCTTGAGGAGCCCACGTAAACACAAGGACCCCCACCAGCGGGGCGTCGAAAGTCGATTCCGGCACATCCTTTGCTGCCGCTGCACCTGAACACCGGTTGCAGTGGACCACCACGTACAAATCGGTTGTTGAAGTATCGAGTCCGTATTGAGCCGGACTTTCCGCAGGTGGGACATACGACGGGGCCAAAGAAGTTGACAGCGGACTCCGCCCTCAGAGCGTCTTTCACGTCGGATGGCAATTCATCATACGTCATTCCAGGGGGCATTCTGCGTTCTTGCAAGGCCCTTGCAACGCTGAACTTACTGTTGCTCATGTTTCCTACCTCCAGCGAAAATGCAGCAATCTACAAATGTC
>CM035442.1:112600276-112657776 GCA_020310875.1 Ceratopteris richardii | reverse complement strand
TATCTATTGACGTTGTTAATGTCTTAATTAATGCTGATTATTTTTCTACAACGAATTTCTTGAATGTGTAAATAAGACACAATAATCCTAGGTAGAAAGCATGACTTGTTCCAATGGTAGTATCGATCCTCGTGTTTTTAATCTTTGATGTGAAATTATTGAAGATGGAAATTATTCAAAGTACATGGTATACCTATAGGATGGCTAATAAAATATCTACTAAGTGGATCTTAAGAAGTATAGAAAATGATTGTTGTTGGGTTTGCATGATGAAAAGGAACACTCATTTGTTTTCTTTGGTCAATTATAAATCTTGGAAACACCACATGGTGACGAGGACTCAGATAACCTGCTTTTTCTAGTGGAGACTTCAAAAGCATTGAGGAATACAATTTGGAAAATGTAGTTCCTATGACCAGAATGTTGTGTTTTGGAATGTTGGTATCCAGAATGCCTAGCCAGTAGAGGAAGATGACACCCATGTCTTTGTTCTCATTTGTTATGACTCAGTGTTTATTTTGAACGTTGTTAGAGTCCAATGTTTTGGTGAACATGTCAACACACTCATTCTATGTACTTATGTATTGCACTTGCAGCTCCTTAGCCAGTATCATCTCTCTCATGTAGTAAGAATGTGTTGATATATTTAGGTAGTGATGTGTGTGAACACACTAGGACCGCCGGGGCACTTTTTTCGCTCTTTAGGAGGTTTTTTTCCCCCGGCTTGTATATACGCCTATTGCCCTAATGGGCTACTTATCTTTGTACATTTTCTAGTAATACATTCAGTATTGTGTGTTTGTGCTCCAAGCTTCTTCTTCTTCCTTGTGCTGTTCGTGTGCTTCCACAGACGTTTATCTCCAACAATTGGTATCAGAGTAGGTCGTTGCTTCATCTAGGGCACCCTCGACACTCCTCCGTTTGCAGTCTCAGATTCACAGGAAATTTGGAGAGCATACTTAGGGTGTTTCAGAGATGAAAACAGCTTCGCTATGTGGTGTCGAAATCGCGATCTGAGCTCATTTCAACCTCCGAACGCACTATCGCAGTGCTTGTGTAGGCTATTTTGTCTTTTTGTGCCAAAGGTATATACATGTTCCTGTTCGCCAGTATAAGGATCTAGAAGTCTGCTACAGGTTTAGCAGAACTCGTTTGGGCAGTTCTGTTCAACTTTTTGAGATATGGTCAATTTTCTGCATCAAGGTATTTTAGTCACCGACCATGGCTGAAAGCAGTGATGTATTCCGTATGTTGGCTGTTGAGGATAAGTTGGATGGTACCAACTACCCATTATGGGCTTATATGATGCGACATGTATTGGTTGCAAAAGGATTGTGGAACATTGTGCAGGGTGTTGAAAGACGTCCTGTTACACCTGTAACAACACGTACTGCGAATATAGGTGCTGGAGCTGATGAAGATGGTGTCGAAGATGATATTGTGCAGATTCCTGTTGGTGCTGTTGTTTCTGCTGCACCTATTGCAGAGCAGATTCGTTGGGATGGCAGAGATGCCCAGGCACATGCATTGATAGCTTTGTCTATCAAACGTGCCATTATTCCTTATATTCGCTCTTGCAGAACAGCTAGGGATGCTTGGGATACACTTACCACATTGTACCAAGCTAGGAATGAGGCTCGTGTTGCTTACCTCTGAAAACAGTTAGAGAGTGAGCACATGAATGAAGGTGATTTTATGGACAGATTCCTAACGAAGATCAAAGATTTGAAGGAACAGTTGATTTCTGCTGATGAGGTTATACCAGATAGCTCACTTGTGGAGAATCAGAGTTTTGCTTCTACTCTTTAGTTGATGATGAAAGGCAATCCGAATGACTTATCATTTGAGGAGTTAGTCTCTGTTCTGTTGTAGGAAGATCAGTCCAGGCAGAACAGGTCCATTATGTGTGTTGCAGATCAAGCTTTCCTGGCTACTCAGAAGGGCAAAGGAAAATGGAGCTCTTCTACTAGTAAGCAGAAATTTGCAAATGATGCACATTCGAAGAACCAGGATAAAGATGAGAAGAAATCAGAAAAACAGAAATTTACTGTAAAGGGAATGATCATATCATAAAGAACTGTCCAAAACTGGCTGCAAAAGAGGCAAAGAAGAAGGAGGCTAGAATGGTTGTTGCAGAAGCCTCTACACCAAAAACAGAGTCTGCTAATTTTGTGCAGGAAGAAGAATGGGCGTTTACTACTGTTTGCAGTTTTGACCCATCTTCTCATGAGCAGTGCATGTCTGCAGTGGACGCAGATGTTTGGTACTTTGACAGTGGGGCGACCAAACATATTACCTCGCAGTGTAGTTTCTTCTCTTCACTCGAGTCTGCCCCTACAGGGAATACTATCACATGCGCCAACAACTCCTCTTATCCTGTTATGGGAGTTGGTAAGATCATTCTGACTACTGCTGATGGTAGTTCTTTCACCTTTTCAGATGCTTTATTTGTGCCAGGGATCAAGAAGAATCTGTTATCAGTTTTTGCATTAGCCAAGATTGGCTTGGTTGTGAAATTTTTTGATGACACATGTACAGTTCATGATCTGTCAAATGGCGATGTTATTATTGCTTCTGGCATTTTATGTCATGGGCTATATAAGCTCATAGACTATGAAAGACTTGTGAATGATTCGGCATGTGTAGTTCATGATTCTCAGGCTATGCAAGATGCAAAGCTTTGGCATGCACGCTTTGCTCATCTGAATTTTGCTAGTTTGCTATGCTTGCAGAAATCTGATATGGTGTCTTCTTTGCCCAAGCTTGAGGCACCTGGAAAACATGTATGTGAAGGCTCTATTTTGGGCAAAATGCAGCGTTCCTCCTATGCAGAAATTGCAGCTTGTACATAGTGATGTCTGTGGTCCTATGCAGACACCTTCTTTTGGAAACTATCTTTACTTCGTGACTTTCATTGATGCTTTTTCTAGGCATGCATGGGTATATCCATTGAAGGCAAAGTGTGAAGTGTTTTTGTTCTTCAAACAGTTTTTGGTTTTGGCTGAAAATCTGTCACCATGTAAAATGGGCACCCTCCGTTCTGATCGAGGGGGGAATATATGTCTTCTGATTTTAATGCATTTTTGGCTGAACGTGGGATAAAACACCAGTGTATAGTGCCGTATACACCTCAACAAAATGGAGTTGCTGAATGGAAGAATAGGTCACTCATGGAGATTTTGAGGTGTATGGTCAAGAGTCAGGCTTTACCACATAGTTTCTGGCTTGAGGTTGTCATGTGTGCAGCATATGTACTTAACAGGTGTCCCACTAAAGCACTGTAGCTTATCACTCCATATGAGGCTTGGCATGACCGCAAGCCATTTGTTGCTCATCTGCGTGTTTTTGGTTGTTTGGCATATGCATTAGTGCCTGAACAACATCGTAGAAAATTGGATGATAAGGCAGCAAAATGTATTTTTCTTGGGTACAGTTCTGAAAGTAAAGGCTATCGTCTGTATCATCCACAGACTAAACGCATTCTGGTTAGTTGTGATGTTGTTTCTGTGGAAGATGCTATTCAACCATTACTTTCATGTACCAAGGAGACATCTGTTAGCTCCAAAGACATGTATGATACTTTGATGCCTCTTTTTACAGGTGGACAGTCTAGTGCTGGTCCTAATGAGGCAACTTCTCAGCCTTTGCAGGTTTCATATGATGATGCAGATCATTCCATTTCTGATGCAGATTTACATGATGCACTTGTTGATGAGAGAGATGATATTGAGCAGGCAAAAACTATGCCAAAATGGCTGGTAGCAGTGTATAACAATATATACATATAATGTTATGTGTATACATGTATGTATTGTTGTGTATATATACTGAGAAGATGGTGGAAGATGCTGAGAAATGCAAGTCTGAAGCGTATGTATTTTCTTCTCCGAAGCTGCTGCGTGGAAGGTTGGATGCAAACGCAAGAGGGACATTCTTTGCCATTAGAAGTAGCAAGAACAAGGATCACCATCAAGAATTAGAGGGAGAGCAATTCTTTGGGTGGTTTTTTTTCTCGGGTAGGTGACAGGAAGAAAGGGGAGAACAAAGTTCATCCTTGAGGAGTGATGGAGATAACTACTGGCTTCAGGAAAAGCATGATTGATGGCTTTGGCAGTATAGCTTTTTTCTTGGGAATTCATAGCAGGAGGGTGTTTCTCCACCTTGTACATTGATTGCATTGCCTATTTGTTTTGCCCTGGTTTTACCTCGCCCTCTGCCTAGGCATGCTTGACTGCCAACATCCTGTAACAGACCCAGCATGCAAAAGATGAAAGAACTGCGCATATCTACCTATCTGCAACACATATCAGTATTTGTGTATCGCTGTTTATGCAATGTATTTTGCTTACCCCCCCCCCCCCCCCAAAGGGACCTATAAATGCAACAAAACGTTTTGCAAATACCTTCCTCAACCACTACATGACTGCTGAAGTCCATGAGGAAAGTTTAACAAGGAAATGGCACCTTGAACATAGGAAATTGGAGCTGAACTGCATGCACAGAGACCTTGCAAATAGAGTTGTTAAGTGTTTTACTGAGGTGTTTACTTAATCTTTCCACGAGGCTTGGATACTTTCGAGTATAATAAACAGGAGAGAGCCGTTCAGAAGTTTATATAGGGTCTGACATGGCAAAGTTGTAAAGGGCTAAAGAGATGGGCGCGTCCAAATAAGAGCAATCATGTCCACCGTGCTGCAAATCTTGAGTTGTTTTGCATTGAGAAATCTCTTTTGAACTTTTTGCATGTGTTGGTATTTTGAGGAAATTTCAAAGCTCTTCAGTGGAAGCTACTATATAAGCAAAGAATGTCACTACAGGATGTCCAGCAATAGGAGAATTTTCAAAGTCTAAAGGACATTCGGTGGAAGAAATTCAATTGGAGTTAGTGAAATCTGATGACTTGAGGGACACTCTAAACAAATCTTTGGAGAGGTTAGTGGCTAAGCAGATTCATCTCCAGAATGAGCTCAATACCGCTTTTAATTGCTGTGATAAAACGAAAGCAAGCACCGCGGGCTCGCTCGGCAACTTGCACCGGCCCGTCGGTAGGGTGACTTACTTGAGTGTTTTGTACGCTTACTTGAAAGCAAAATATCACCGTTTGAATGAAAAACCAACTTGCATTGAAAGAGAACGATTACAAAAGAGACAGCCTAAGCCGGCCCGCGTTGAACGTCGCGGGTGAACGTTTACAGTGAGCCGGCCCGCGTTAAGCGTCGTGGGCAAACGCGTTACAACGGCCCCTCGATGGCACAACGGCGCTTTCGAGAGGTGCGTACGGAGGGGACTAGCACGAAGGCTACCGCACGTTGATCGCAGAGATCGCTTGGTTCGCTTTGGTCACTTGGGTCGGAGGCTCACCATGTCCCCCTATAGTTGCGCACAATTTGGCGCCGGTCGGCAAACCACACAAGCACCAAAAAGGCCTAGATAGAAATACAAGGGGGGGGGGCTCTTGCCCACGGGTTGTCACATATTCTCCCCCGCTTCGAAGAGCTTTGCGTCCTCGTAAAGCTACGGAATTCGCGCCTGGGATGTCGAAGGATGAGTCGATTGGAACGACTCAATGAGGCTTTGGGCTGTCGGTGGCATGCTCTGTTTACTTACCCATGTGGCTTCCTTGAGGGGGCGGCCACGCCACTTGATGAGGAATTGTGAGCTATTCTCCTTGAGGATCAACTCTGCCTGTCGTTGTTCGATTGGATCTTCCACCAATGTGACTTGACGTCCAAAGCGAGTATCACGGCGGAAGCGTTTTAACAAACTCACATGGAACGAGTTGTGGATATGAATTTCGGGTGGAAGAGCCAGCTGATATGTCACTTGGTTGAAGCGGTGACTAATTCTGTATGCTCCATAGTACCTATGATTGAACTTTGGAGTGAAATTCCTGGGTAAAATGATGTTCTTGGCATTTACTAGAACTAAGTCACCCACTTGGTAATCTGGCGCCTCTGTTCGGGTCTGATTAGCAATTCTTACCATCTTTTCTTTGCTCTTGATAAGGGCTTCTTTTGCCTGTCGTAGTTTGGATTGCAAGTCTCGTAAAAAATTACCACATTCCCGGTCTGCTGCCACTAGCACTTCATCTGACATGAGTGCCATAGGTGTGATTACACTTTTGCCTGTGGCCACCTCAAACGGTGACATAGATGTACTGGAATGGATTGAGCTGTTATAATGGAATTCTAAAATGTCGAGATGCTTGGCCCAATCCTTCTGGTCCGCTTGAATGTAACTCCTCAAGTAATTTTCTATGGTTTGATTGACTCTTTCTGTTTGCCCATCGGTCTCGGGGTGATAGGCCGATGAGAATCGAAGCTGAGTGCCTAAAATGGAGAAAAGTTCCCGCCATAAGTCGCTCATGAATCTAGTGTCCCGGTCTGACACAATAGCCAAGGGAAGGCCATCATACTTAAACACTTTTTGGAAGAAAGTCTGTGCTACCACCTTTGCCGGCATAGGTGGCTTCATCGGTATGAAGTGTGCTTGTTTAGAGAAATAATCCACTACATCCATGATTGCATTATGCCCATCAGATGTTGGTAGATCTGTTATGAAATCCATGCTGACCATGTCCCAAAGGACGGTTCGGAACGGGCATGGGTTGGAGTAGGCCTGCCGGTTTTATCTTCTGCTGTCTTACTAGTTGGCAGGTCGGGCATGTTTGAACATACTCAATCACGTCCTCTTTCATCTTCGGCCAAAATACATACTCCTTTAAATGTTCGTAACTTCTTCTTTGTCCTCCATGTCCAGCTAATTGACAATCGTGTGCTTCCCATAAAAGCATCCTCTGTATTTTTGCATTGTCCGGTATGTAAATCCTTCCCTTTCTATATAGCATGTTGTTCATAATCGTGTATTTTCCTTTATGATCTAAGCCTGAGTGTACATCTTTGATGATCCTCTGTATATCCGGATCGGTTTGTTGCAACTTACGAATTTGATCTTTCGTCTTACTCTCGGCCATGGAAATTGCGGCCAGCGTCGGTCTTCTACTCAGGGCGTCTGGCATGACGTTTTGCTTGCCTGGTTTGTGTATTATGTCTATGTCAAATTCAGCCAAGAAATCTTGCCACCTTGCTTGCTTGGGAGATAACTTAGGCTGAGTACAAAAGTACTTGAGCGAAATATTATCGGTGTAAATCTTTGTGTGTTTATCTTGCACATAGTGACGCCACTTTCGCAAACAATGGATCACCGCGAGCATCTCCTTCTCATGAGTGCTCCATCTTAACTCTGTACCTGAAAATTTGTGTGACTCATAAGCCACAGGGTGTCCTTCCTGCATAAGGACCCCTCCAATTGCCAATCCTGACGCATCTGTGTGGATCTCGAACTCTTTGTCAAACTCTGGCAACTTCAACACAGGGGCTTCGCACATCACCTGTTTGAGTTGCTCGAAAGCATCTTGTTCCTTAGGCCCCCACACAAAGCAACCCTTTCCTTTAGTTAACTTTGTGAGCGGAGCAGCCACTTTACTGAAATCTTTGATGAATTTTCTTGGAAACTGGCAGAACCCTATGAACTCTCTCACTTCTCTGACTGTTCTAGGCGGTGCCCATTGACGAACTGCTGTAATCTTATGAGGTTATATCATCACTCCTTTGTCTGAAACCATGAAACCTAAAAATTCAACTGAGTTCATGGCAAACTCGCACTTTTCTGGCTTGGCATAGAGCTGTCTTTCTCTTAGGCGTTGAAGGACGGCCCTTACGTGCTCTAGGTGTTCCTCAAGTGTGCGGCTATATATCAAGAGATCGTCTATGTAGATGATCAGGAACTCATCTAACATATCTCTGAATCCATCATTCATCTCTCAGCAAAACGTGCCTGGAGCGCCTTTGAGTCCAAAAGCCATGACCAACCACTCGTAGCTGCCGTAGCGCGTCCTGAATGCCGTCTTTTCAATATCCTGCTCTGCTATGCGAATCTGATGATATCCGGATCGGAGATCTATTCGTGTAAAGAATTTTACCTGACCCAATCGGTCCATCAACTCATCCATAACTGGTACTGGATACTTTGTCTTGACAGTGATCTTATTTAAAGCCCGATAATCCACACACAACCGCATGCTGCCATCTTTCTTCTTGACGAATAAAACGGGAGCACCGTAGGGTGAACTACTGGGTCTAATGAAACCTTGTTGTTCCAGTTCCACCAATTGCCTTTTTAACTCCTTTAGGTCTGTCTCATTCATTCTGTAAGGTGCTTTGGCCGGAGGAGCATGGCCTGGCATGACTTCAATTCTGTGTTGGACTTGCCTGAGTGGTGGCAGCCCGCTTGGTAACTGACTCGGCAAAACATCTTCAAAATCTCTAAGTACTTCATGAACTCTTTTATCGCCAACCTTCATCTTTTCACTTCCCTTTTCATCTATGTCAATGGGGCTACACTTTATGACGCACAAATGTGCCTGAGCTCCTTGCTTCATCGCTTTTTCCACTTGCTTGGCCGTCAAAGGCCCTTGTGTCTGTTGTCTTTGCTCTGCCCTTGCTGTTGCGGCTACAGATTTCAACTTTCCTGCTTCTAAATTCAATTTCTTGTTCCCTTTTCCCTGACTGCTGGAGGGCATACCCTCTTGATACATTGGTGCCTTTCCTTTTCTTTGCCTATCTGCCTCCTCTTTTGTTGTGGGAGGAGTGACTGTCTTGTGACTTGATTCCTGTGAACTCGATCCTGGGTTCTCTACCTTGCCTGACTTGCCTTGTGCTTCTAACTTTCCCTCTAGGGCTCTTCTCGGACTTCTATGACAGTCTACGACCACTATGTTCCCTTGCATGTCCAGCAAAAGTTTATCAATTCCCTTACCCAACATGCTGACCATGTATCGGTCCATGAATGAAAGTCCAACTATTACATCAAATGCTTCCAGTGGCACGACTAAAAAATCTAACTTTGCCGACCACTCCCCCATTGTCATACGGACGTTGAGGGCGATCTTCACATTATCATCTCGACCTTGAGCGAAAGTAACTGACATTTTAGGAAGTTTACTCAAGGCCTACTGCAAACTAGCTGCACACTGAGGTGACATGAAATTATGCGTCGCGCCTGAATCGACCAACACTGCTTTTCTCTTATTTCCAAACGTTCCCCAGAAGTACATATTCTGAATCACTCGTAATGTCATTGGAAAGCACCCTGGCATCGCGGCCATGGTACCTACGTGCGGCGCATTATTTCCTGCTTGTACTTCTTCATCATTGTCATCTAGTTCAGTCAGGACCACATTCGTGTTTCGTCTTTGAGGCTCCTCTTCTACTTGAGCCGTTTGTACCCGCGTCTGATTATTATTGCGAGTACACTGGTGTGTCCAGTGATTCCCACGGCATGTTCTACAGAATGGCCGGGGATCATTCCTTTGCCATTGGGGCGCTGGCAATGCCCTCTGCTGGTTATTCCCATAATTGTTTTGGTTCCTTTGAACTGGTACATTACCCGTGTTCTGAGTGGTGTTGGCAGGACGGGTGTTTGTGTTGGTGTTCCCCGCACCCGGCTGATTCCTTCGTGGTGAGATGTTCTCGGTCTTGGGCATGCTTTGAGCACGACGGTGCTCTCAGCATCCTGTTATCTTTCAGCCATGACAATGGCTTCCTCCCAAGTGGGGGGTGACTGTTTTTCTATCTCGCGCCGCGTCCAAACGCTACATCCGTATAGGAACCCATGCAGCCGATCGAGATCATGCATCTCCGTTATCTGCAACATGAGTCTTCTATACTTGCGAATGTATTCGGACAACGGGCCTTCTTGTTTCAAGCCCCTCCACTCGTCCTTGAGTTTGAAGGATTCATTTTGAGGGATAAAATACTCCTCAAATGCCGCCTTGAACTCCTTCCATGACTTGAATTCCTCCCGAGCGGACTCTGCCAAGAACCAAGCATCGGCATCGTCGGCAAGGAAGGAAGCGGCTATCTTGACCCAATGTCGCTTGCCCACTCTTTGAAGATCGAGGTATTGCTCCATGTCTCGAAGCCATTTGGAGACTGCGAGAGAGTTGCGTTTACCCCGGAATTTCTCGGGTGGACACGGTTTGAATCTCCCATAGGAGTCTGAGTCGCTTCCATCGTTAGAGGAGGAGACGGGTCGGCGTCTTCGGGTCTGTGGCCGACGGCCCTGCCTAGACATTCTTCCCGAGGTTTCGCCCTCCTGTAACTCAGGTTGCTTCCCCTTATCTTGGTCCTCCTTTGGTTCGACTGGCACTTTTAGAAGCTGCGCTAAACTGGCAATGGTGGACTCAAGACGGTCCATGCGAGTGTCCTGAGCCATCATCCATTCCATCGCTAGCGGTTCCTCTTTATCTCTTTCCAACGTCCCAAAATCATAATTCCGGGTGGGAGGCGGGGTTTGTTGACGCTCCCCTTATTCCTCCGTTTTTCCCTTCCTGTTTCTTTGTGGCCGCCACCACGTGGCTCCACGTCGCTGAGAAAGATGTCGTTGCCTTCACCCTCCATCACGGTGTACTAAGTAGAACGTTAAGACTCGGTCCCCAGCACTGGTGTGACAACCGGTCCGTTCTCTCTTCCAAGGCCGCTTGGGTCGAGCGAGGCTCTGATACCAACTGTGATAAAATGAAAGCAAGCACCCCGGGCTCGCTCGGCGACTTGCACCGGCCCGTCGGTAGGGTGACTTACTTGAGTGTTTTGTTCGCTTACTTGAAAGCGGAATATCACCGTTTGAATGAAAAACCAACTTGCATTGAAAGAGAACGATTACAAAAGAGACGGCCTAAGCCGGCCCGCGTTGAACGTCGCGGGTGAACGTTTACAGTGAGCCGGCCCGCATTAAGCGTCGCGGGCAAACTCGTTACAACGGCCCCTCGATGGCACAACGGCGCTTTCGAGAGTTGCGTACGGAGGGGACTAGCACGAAGGCTACCGCACGTTGATCGCAGAGATCGCTTGGTTCACTTTGGTCACTTGGGTCGGAGGCTCACCATGTCCCCCTATAGTTGTGCACAATTTGGCGCCGGTCGGCAAACCACACAAGCACCAAAAAGGCCTAGATAGAAATACAAGGGGGGGGGGGGCTCTTGCCCACGGGTTGTCACAATTGCTTACGAGATAGAAGAGAGAAAAGCTGGAAGTCTTAGAAGAACTGAATGAAGTCAAGGGGTAGTGTGGACAAAAGAGGAACCTCAAACCACTATTTACAGTAGTACAATGGGGAGAGGAGCTCCTCAATATGTCTCGGAATTGGGGAGACCTAAAAGGCGAACATCTGAGAACTGAGAAGGAAGGAGAATAGGAGTCCTATGGTGGTGTGTGTTGAAGCACCAAAGACCTGAGAAGTGGTACGTGTTGTTAAGGGCAGCACACAGAAGAGGTGTGGGATGCAAAAACGTGACTTCTTCTGGGCCTTGTCCATGGGAATGATCACTTCCATGGAATGCACGCATTTATGGAGAACTTTGAAGACTGAGGAACAGAGGGTGGTAGTCTCCTAGGGAAGCTAGATTCTAACCCGAGGGCAGTTGCTTGTGTGAAATGAAACTTGTGGAAGCCTAGTGGTAGTGCAGCCAAGCGAGTTTTTGCTTCTTGTTTTTGTGGTGAATGTGCAAGTACACAAAGGAAAGGAGAAGGATTTATAGTTCTTTTTTGGGGAAATGTGAACTGCACCCTTACGAGATAGTCAATCTTTGATGATGGAACAGAGATGAAGGCATGTAGGTATCGAATTCAACTTATTTGATCCTTTGTTTTCCTTTTGAATTGAACACATTTCCACCTGTCTAAAGATATGCATCAGGTATGTTCAGAAAGCACTTTTCTTGTATGTGATTCATGTTATGTAATTGGCATCCGAGGACTGCTTCATACATGCTCATCATAAAGTGACTCTGTGTCTTTTCAGAATTATACTTGTTTGATGGGATCGACATGAAGAAAAAAATTGAATGTTAGATATTGTATCAAAGGATTGTATCGGCACACGTACCACTTTTTTTTTTTTTTTTTAATGTAAAGGAAGTTCGGCAATAGCCTACTCTCCCGGACTTGAATTAAATAAAGAAAAGTACAAGAGAAGGGGACTAGTGCCCACGGGACCCCCCAAATCCCACAAAGCACGTACCACTTTTCATGTCTCGAGTTTAAGGATTCCTTGAATTCAGCTATGATATTAATTGTGGAGAACCTTTTTTGGGGAAATATAGTTTGATGCGTTTGTGATGAGGTGCTATCCTATGCTCTTGTATTTGGAAAGTATGCTATCTTGCATTTCAAACAATACTTGGATTATGTGCATGAATGATTAGAATTAACACATCAAATGAAAGTTGAAATATGAGTTTACAAGTATGAATGAGTGTAGGGAATATATAAAACTGTATGGAGTTGTGAGTGGGAGATCTTGAGGGTGAATGTGAGATAGTGTAAAAAGGTGGTTTGCGAGAGTGAGTGGGGATTCTAGAGTAAGTGTGAGTGGACACTAGAATTGTGTCATGCTGAGTGTGAATGGGAGTTTGAAATGAGCGCCTTGAGAATATGAGTAAAAGTGGGGATGAGAGTATTAATGAGTGCATGGTGAGGGTGTTAAAAGGAGCTGATTAGGAATTGTGTGGGGACAATGAAGGTAGTTAAGAGCGGTGAAAGAGGGGTACTTGAGGTGATCTCAGCATCAAGAGAATGTGTGAGTGGACATGAGGTGAGAAAGTTTCTCTACAATTTATATATAGAGAAAGATTTAAGGTTTAATTATTTAGTGTAGTATATGTAAATAAATGCATAGAATAGTAGGATTTTAAGATCTAAATTAGTGGAAGTATTATGGTATGTGTTTGCATTTATGATGGCATATGTGTGCATGTATGTTCAAGGAGAATGAAGTGTTGCTTTGTCTCAATAATTTTGTGCATATTTGAGTATGATTGAATGTGCAAAAATCTAGATGCATGCATGCATATGTGAAATATGCATGAAAGAAAGTGTGAATATAACTCTGTGTAGGTGTGCATGTGTATGTGCATTATGTATATGTGTGTATGTGTATGCATTGTGCATGTATGTGTGTGTATATATGCATATGTTCAAGTGTATGTATGTGTATATGTGTGCAAGTGTGCATGTGTATGTTGAATGTTGGTGTATGCATTATGTATGCATCTATGACATGTGTGAATTATGCATGTGTTTATGTCCCTATGGTTAGTGAAAGTGAAGAAACGTTTGGCCAAGGAATGGAAGAAGAAGGTAGCAAAAGTGAAGAGGATTACAAAGGAAAGATTGTAGAACATATGATTAAGCATAGTGAATGATATCAAATACTAAAACATTTCTATATTTTTAAGGGAGGTTATCATAGAAATTCAGAAATTCACCCAAGTTATTATACTATCAAATGGAAGTTGTTATCAAAATTTACCAAAATATTTATAATTATTATATGATATACTTTGAGAAATTCGCCCACATTTATATAATTTCAAATGAGGGGGGAGGTCTTACTTTTTAACCTGATGTGTATGTGTATGTGTATGTGTATGTGTATGTGTATGTGTATGTGTATGTGTATGTGCATGTGCATGTGCATGCGCATGCGCATGTGCATGTGCATGTGCATGTGCATGTGCATGTGCATGTGCATGTGCATGTGCATGTGCATGTGCATGTGCATGTGCATGTGCATGTGCATGTGCATGTGCATGTGCATGTGCATGTGCATGTGCATGTGCATGTGCATGTGCATGTGCATGTGCATGTGCATGTGGATGTGTATGTGTATGTGTATGTGTATGTGTATGTGTATGTGTATGTGTATGTGTATGTGTATGTGTATGTGTATGTGTATGTGTATGTGTATGTGTATGTGTATGTGTATGTGTATGTGTATGTGTATGTGTATGTGTATGTGTATGTGTATGTGTATGTGTATGTGTATGTGTATGTGCATGTTGTTGGCAGTAGCCTTGGTACACCAGGACGTACAAGACATGAAAGTCAAAGAAGGGAGGCAGAGCGAAGGGACAGCACAAGCAAACACGGCAGTCAAAGAAGATCTGGCAAGTAGGCCAATATTTTTTCAAGACATTAATGCAAATCAAAGAGATGGACATGCAGAGAGGAAGAGCAAGTAGGGAGCTCGAAGATATGTATGGCAGATCACTAGAAGAAATCCCTACAACAACAGTGATTTTTATCACTAACAATCATTGTAAATATCATTTCACCTTTTTGTAGCTCCATTTTGTGCAAGCCAAGGAGTCCTTGAGCTTGAGGAGCCTTAGAAGTAGTTGCGTACCAATTTTCGTATTTTTTAGATCTCGTTTGAGCCCCCAAATAAGCCCTGGAACCTAATTTTTAACTAGGCCGGACACTAGGTCTGGACAGGACCAAAAGCTAGTCAAAAACTATAAAAAGGGCTAGAGAGCTCATTTTTGAGGTTAGATTGTAATTGAAACGAACTTGTAAGAGCTTTTGAAAGTAATCTAAAGAACTCCATTGATCCTCTCTCTTTGTCTTGCCTTGTGTGCGCGTGTGTGTGTATGTGTGTGCATACTTGTGTGCTTCTCACTCACGCACTTGTGCCGCCACTTGCTCGAGGTCTTCATACCATCCTCACGTCTTCCCGGATTGACATTAAAGGAGGTGCTACTCATCATTGAGCTACACCAAATTTTGGCGCCGTTGCCGGGGATCGAGCTTTGAGGACGAGCGTGTGATGGTAAGACGTAGAGTTGACGTGTTGGAGTTGTAGGTATTTTCTTCACGCTCATCGATGTTCTTTTACTTTCTTCACTATCATCATCACCATCATCATCATCACCATCTCCCCCGTCCATCTCCATCATCGCGAAAATTTCAGTTTTTTGACTATATCCCCATCTCCACCTCATTTCCCTCATTTCACTTGTGAGAGAGAGCGAGAGAGCGAATTGTGTGTCGCCGACCTCTGTCAATCGCGACTGACAGAAAAATTGCTCTAATTGCTAAACAAAGTGCATATCCATGACCTACAGGCCTAGAGCTTCCCAAAAATGTGTTTAGTTTTTTGAAATTCCACAGAATTCTGTCAATCGCGATCGCTCTGTCAATCGCGACCGACAAACCACGACGGACAGACCTGTCAATCGCGATCGACACGTCAATCGCGATCGACAGCCCACGACGGCTCTGTCAATCGCGACCGACAGGGTCAACGACCGATTGACCACGACCGACTGACCATACGCGTGACACGTGTCAATCGCGATCGAGTCATCAATCGCGATCGACTCATCAATCGCGATCGACACAATCAACGACTGTTTGACCACGACGGACAGACCACGACGGCTCTGTCAATCGCGACCGACACGGTCAACGACTGTTTGACCACGATCGACAGACCCTCGCGACCGACCTGTCAATCGCGATCGACTCATCAATCGCGACCGACAGAGTCAACGACGCTTTGACCACGATTGATTGACCTTTCGGCCACGTGTCAATCGCGACTGACCAGTCAATCGCGACTGACAGCCACGACGGACCTGTCAATCGCGATCGACACGTCGATCGCGACTGACCTGTCAATCGCGACCGACAGACTTTGCGAACGCGTTAGAAGGGCAAATTAGGTCAAATTTTCAAGGCAAAATCATTGGTCTAAATTTTGATTGAGTGTGGGACAAACACTAGGGTGTAGTATTGCATCGCGAGGCCGTGCCACAAGCTACTCGAGTATTCCTGTTTGACTGTTAGCTTGTATTGAATCCTGATTTAACTCCCTAAACCCTGAACAGTCATAACTTTTTCATACGAAATCCAATTTTTGAGCTCTTGGGCTTGTTGGAAAGCTCGTGGCATATACTACACGCCCTCAACTGTTTTTTATAAAGATAATGCGTTGATTTTCAGAGAGGGTATTTTGAAGTTGACCATACCTAGGGGGATCAAAGTCAGGGGTCTTTAGAATTATTTTCCTAAAAGTCAGAATGCACATGTGTGTTTATGTTACATGAATGAAAGTGGTTGGTTGTGTCCTTTGAATCTAAGCATTGAGCTAACCGTGGGACTTTTATAGGTTCATTGAGAGCAACTGAGAGCGTACAAGCAAGGTTTCTTTGCAAGCTTGAGAACTGGGTTCTTGAGCACCATAAAGCAAGGGATCAACAAGTAAGGTTGGAATATTCTCAACTCCCTCTGTCATTTCCTAGCTCAAGCTAAGAACGAGTAGAGGTAGGAGTAAGTCAGGTTGACGATAGGCAGTTATCAAGTGAAGACTACCTAAAAACTCAAGTTCAAGTTAGAAACATAATCTCTGTACTGTCGATAACCTAAAGGAAAAGAACCTAACGTGGAACGATCAATCTGAAAGCACGAAGAACATTCAAGTATTCTGGACGAAGTGATATCAGACAAGACCATAAACACAATAATTAACTAAAAAGAATCAAGTGACTGGTACCAATTGATCGGCAACGAGGTTGTACTCTGGGAAAAATTGGGATAATCAGTCAGGCATATGAACCTTCGATCAGGACGACACCTAGCAAGAGAGAGACAAAGCCTTAGGTCTTCAGAGGCCAGTGTCAATCATACCGCAAGGTCTTGGGCCCAGCAGTTGAGTCACCACTCTCATTACCCTAGCTCGGATACCAGTGAATCAGGGATGTCTCAAGGCATGGACAGACCTACAGGAAGTTCAGGTGTGCCTTACCTGTACAGGGTAGAAGGCCCTTACAAAACGCAGCTGGAGTACCTTAGGACCAACCGATTAGGTGCTAGCATCTATGAGGACGGCTTAGGAAGATCTGTGGTCCAGATTAAAAACCCTGATCAATCCATTGGACTAGAACACCCAGCTGTCAAGTTTGAAAATGGTGCATACCTGGACAAGGAAGGAACTATATATGTAGTCACCAGTCACCCGGATAGGACAGATGACTTTGGGAATGTAATCTCAGAAGCGGACTTAGGTGACCTGGAACAAGGGAACATGGGTGCGGAACCTAGAACCCCTCGAGGTAAATCAGTTCTCACTAGGATTATCACGCCTGAATGGGTCCCCCAAGACAACAAGAGCATAGAGTTGCTCCTCAATCGAGAAACTGATGAAGCCTTTTGGAGGTATAAGTCTAATCAGCCAACAGACATAGGAAATATCATGATCTATGAGTTTAAGGATCCAGATAGCCCAGGCAGAGTGACCTACTTAGATCATGCTTCAGAACGGATCTTTGTGGTGACAGAAAATGATAGGCATGCCTACACTTGGAAGGGTGAATTTATTTTCCCCCAACCAAGATCAAACGTATCCTATGGTCACCCTGGGGCTGGAACTTCCCAAGCTCATGGTACGCAAAGAGACAGAAGTAGGGATAGACCAGAAGTAAGTTTTGCCAACCCAGTAGGCAGAGAAAGAACGAGAACAGAGACGAATAGGGTAGAACCTGAGATGCATAGAGCCCACAGGAACCAAAGAAATGTAGATGGATTCCCTCTGCCGAGGCCTAGAGAGCACACAAGAACTTTGAGACCCACCCAGCTAGTTAAGTCCATGAAGAATTACTTTGACGGCACAGGAGATCCCTATGATCATGTGGCAGAATTCAAGCAAGTCTTGAGAGCTGAACAAGTGGAAGATCTGTTCACGCAGTACAATGCCTTCGGTCTAACCCTTAGGAATACAGCACTTACATGGTTTCAGCCGTTAGATGAGCGTCAGTTCAGGAGCATAGACCAACTCCTAGAGGCATTCATTGTAGAGTTCTCTAAGAGCGGCATAAGACACAACACCTCCTCATTGATTCACAGCTTCAAACAGACCCCCCAAGAGACTGTCAGATTGGCCGGAAGAAGATTTAGACAATATCTTGAAAGGTGCCCTATTTCGGAGCTACCCACATCTGCTAAACAAGTAGCCTTATTCCTTGATGGATTGCTGAGTACAAAATTGAGATCCTATGTGTATCTAAAGGACCCTAGGACCATAGAAGAATGTGTACGCATGTGCATTGACATTGAAGATAACCTAGGGGAAGAACTAGAGCTTTCCAAAATTTACAAAGATTCAGATAGTGCATCTAGTCACTCTTCCACACAGTCCACATCAATTGAGGAACTTGCCGAAAAGGTAGCTCAGAAATTAGGTGTAACTAGCAAACAAATTCCAAGGTTTACCCCAGCGAAGAGGTGCTATACATGCGGTGGCGACCATATGGCGAACGTCTGTCCCATTATGGCTCAACCCCAAGTTAACCCTAGTAGCCAGTACTGCACTATAGAACGGAAGTACACAAACCACACTGCGCAAGATTGCCCATACAACAAGCAGACTGTTAGGCAACCCTACCCTCAGCCCTACCAACAAGGAAGATACCAGAACCAGTACCCTCCACCACCACAATATGCTAGACCCCAACAAACCTACCAACCACAATATCAGGCCCAACAGAGACCCCAACCGGTGCTAGCTCAACAGCCTCCAAACCCCTCTAACGTGATTCCAGTAAAGTATGCTGTTGCAGAAGAAAACCTGAATAGGGCCATAGTACCAGTAACCCCATTGATCTCAGAAAGTGACCCAAGCGACCATAGCTTTGATTCTACACATGTCGATAGTCCCCAGGCTTACTACATGCAGTCTCCAGAACATGGTGAGTCTTACTATAGTGAAGAACCAGGTGAACCTAGTTGGGAGTCAGATTACACGAACATCATGTATGCAAACCCCAACCCCAGGCCTCAACCTAGGCAAGTAAGACCTCCATTCCCAAGAGGACCGTGCTACAGATGCCAAGGAGATCATCTCATCCGTGATTGTCCCTTACCCCCACCTACACAACCCCAGTCAGTGACTATCCAAGGTTTTTGCCAAGATTGTGGAAAAGAGCATCTTTTACGAGATTGCCCAAAGAACCCTAATAATATGCCAAAAAATCCATCTGACCCACCACCTTCCCCACCACGTCAGACGATTCCACCACCTCCTAGGGTAGGATCAGTGTTAGCTGATCCCACTCTTGAAGACATAGACATGATGCTCAAAGCATATCAGGCCAGAATCCAAGAAGGGCCAAACGTCACGGATCATGCCAAGTGCTATCCTAGAGCTGACCTAGAGATAGAAAGAACCAAACTATGCGCGAAAATGGTCGCATTGGCTCAGACTATGTTTGAAGCCAGTCGCCTTTTCAATTACTCGGGCTCAGCCAAAACGCAATTACACTTGGATGGATTCCTAGAGAAGTTAGAGGAAATAATTGCAAGATCTGCCAAGGAAGAAAAAAATCAAGAAAAAGATAAAGCAAGCAAAAACATGAATCATTCCCCATCAGAAGTGTATGTGGCTACTTCCACTAAACCAGACAACTTCCCCTCCTTAGAAAGAATAGAGAGGCTAATCGCACAATCAGAAAAGGAACCTACCCCTCAAAGAAAGGAAAGGGCAAGAGAACGGATAAGCCAGCCTCTTCAGGAAGCCCATGTCCCTCCTCAAGGAGCCTATCTTCCTCCCCAAAGGTCACAGGAGCCTCCCTCGAAAGCTTATGTACCTCCACAGGTAACCCACATTCCTTCCCAGAGAGCGTATGAGCCTGTTCGGAAAAGTAATAGCATAAGTAACCCTCCCCAAGAAGCTTGTGCTTCAGCTATCTATGACAACGAGGAAAGAGCCAACGATAGAATAAGCCCTCCTTCCCAGGTAGCTTATGCGCCTAATTCTACGGAGCCAGACACTTCTTCTTCTATGAATCGGTTTGCACCAGACTTCCTACGAGAGATTCAAGAAGACAAATGGGATAACGAAAGTGAGGTCGCCCCTCCTTTTGAACTTGTGGACGATGCACACGACCAATTCCCACAAGACATCCCATCAATTTACGGGGAACAGGAGAGTGCTCAATCTCATGAGAGATTGGACTTTGAGTCTAATTCCATACAGGAGCTACCCCACTTCACAGGCCCATGGGAAGCAAAGTCCACATGTATGAGAGCACCCACAGTCATGGTAAGGAACGACGACTCAGTCATAACGAGGAACACGGAGGTAGTAACGAACACCAAGGTGCAACGCGATCTCACTTTGGAAGAGCTGCCTGAGGATAGACCAGACGCGCGGAAATATGTAGCTAGTCAAGTAACTGAAACTGCAAAACCTCGTTCCCGGGTAGGATCCCATAGGACAGTACCGGAAATTCCCTTGGATAAGATAGGAGATATGTGTGAAGGCGAAGAAGGGAACACCTATCTTCCCATCACCTACCAAGAGTACACCACCAAGGCAATTTTAGACTCAGGTGCAGGAGTTGCAATTGCCACTACTTCCCTTTGGAAGCGTTGGGGCAAGCCAGCACTCAGGCCAACAAGAATGAAATTGCAGATGGCAGATGGTCATATTGAGAGACCCTTAGGATTGCTGGAAGGGATAACTCTCACCACTTGTGGTGTTGAGTTTGAACATACCTTTGCCATATGTGACTTCAGCAAAAATCATGCCTATGAAATGATTTTAGGAAGACCATTCATGCGACAGTTGCAAGTGGTACAGGATTGGGGGACCAATTCTTTGTACCTGCAGCACTTAGGTGTTACAACCAAAGTCAATCTCAAGGATTATTCTCATAGATATGTCCCTCCTATCCAATGGAATCCCATCCATAGAGCTAAAGACGATACAGAATCGGTGCATTCCATAGGGTCTGGATCCTCATGGATGCATGAAGACACCCACTTATGGATGTGCAAAGTAGCGGTAGAAGAAGAGAAGAGAGAGAAAGCCAGAGAGGTAGGTGCGAAAGAAAACCATAGATCAATCCAAGACCCAGCCTATGCACCTGTAGTTTTTCCAGACGAAGAATTTGAACCTCACGGTTGGGCAGAAATTTTAGCAACCATGGACGTAGCCATCAATGAAGAACAATGGACACCTCACTGTGATGAGGATGGCTATGACATTTCAGTCTTCTCCATAGAGCCAATCACGGGAGAGGCAGTTCTAGAAGAATGCGAACCTAGCCCTGATGCATTTGAGGATGCAAGTGACTCCGATCTAGAGTCAATCATTATGGACCCACCATTTGCATCAGATGAAGAATACTTCCATGAAATAGAATTTCAACCCTAGAGGCATGGAGAGGTTACAAATGATGTAAGATTAGCAACGCATATGACCCCTAAGGAAGAAGGAAAGAAACGAAAGAAGAGAGAAGCCTTACCAGAAGAGGAAGAATCTTTGTTTGAGGTCCCAGAAAATTTTAAGAAGTATGAGATAGATGATAGGAGAGTCATGATAAGAATGCCTAAACGAGAGGCACAATCAGGAGAGGCCTATGATAACAAAGAAACCACCAAGAAAATAGTAGTGGCCATAGAAGAAGGAGAGGAGAGATGCACGTATATAGGCCATGACCTGACAGAAGAAGAAGAAGAGTACGAATTGATTACCTTGCTAAGAGAATACAGAGATGTATTCGCTTGGAGTTACAAGGATTTGAAAGGTGTTGACCCTGACATATGCTCACACACCATCCCCATGACCTCAGATGCTAAACCCTCTAAGCAAAAGCCTTATACATATAATGATAATTACGCTGCTAAGATCAAGGAAGAGATAGATAGACTGGTCGAAGCCGGGTTTATCTATGAAATTGAGCACACTGAATGGGTATCCCCCATCGTAGTGGTGCCCAAGAAGAATGGCAAACTGCGTGTGTGCATTAACTTGAAAAAGGTTAATGCCGCCACAATTCGAGATAACTATCCGCTTCCCATCACAGAACATCTCTTAGAAAGAGTGGCAGGCAAGGAAGTGTACAGCTTCCTCGATGGATTTTCGGGTTACAATCAAGTAGCCATAGCTCCAGAGGATCAGCATAAGACAGCCTTTGCCACAGAATGGGGCATTTTTGCTTTTAGAGTAATGCCATTTGGGCTTACCAATGCACCGGCTACCTTCCAGAGGCTGATGTGCCATGTGTTTAAGGAGTTCCTGAGGAAGAGTTAAGAAGTCTATGTTGATGATCTCTGTGCTCATTCCAACGTTAGACAAACCCATATCCCTGAACTCAGACAAATCTTTGACAAATGTAGAGAATATCAAGTCTGCTTGAACCCAGAGAAGTGCGTTTTTATGGTCAGGCAAGGCAAGATTCTAGGACACATAGTGTCAAAGAATGGCATATCTACAGACGAAGAAAAAGTGAGCGCCATAGCAGAGCTACCGAGGCCAAAGAATGTCAAGGAAGTACAAGCTTTCATGGGGCATTGTGGGTATTACCGACGTTTCATCCACATGTATGCGGTCATTGCAAAGCCCATGTACGGACTTCTGACAAACTTTGAGTGGACGGATGAATGTGAGAATTCCTTCCAGGAGCTTAAACGAAGATTGTGTTCAGCACCAATCTTGACCACACCAGATTGGAATAAGCCATTCCATGTTCATGTTGATGCATCCAATTATGCTATTGGATGTGTGCTTACACAACCTACTGGTGAAGGTAATATGGATCTTCCAATTGCCTATGCCAGTAGACAATTGAATGCAGCTGAACGAAATTATACCACTACGGAGCGCGAAGGATTAGGCATGGTATATGCAGTTAAGAAATTTAGACACTATTTGCTTGCAAATAAGTTTAAATTTTTTACTGATCATCAGGCATTATTATATCTCGTAAACAAGCCATGCAATACAGGAAGATTAGTGAGATGGTTTCTCTTGCTAATGGAATATGACTTTGAGGTTGTGGTAAGAAAAGGTAGGACTCACTTGAGAGCAGATCATCTCTCTAGGCTCACATCGGGAGAAGCCCCACAAGGAGTATCAGACGACCTTCCTGATGCTTACCTGTTTAATTTGGAAGTGGTGCCGCAGTGGGCTAAGCCATTGGTACCAGTCTTGACATACGGGCCTAACCATCCAGTGGTAAACACACGGAATAGAGAGGTTGTAAAAGCCCAAAAGTACCACATCATGGCAGGAAGTATGTACAAGCACACAGATCAAGGGATCTTGGCTTGTTGTGTAGAAGAGGATGAGTACGCTAAGTGGTTGCAATTAGCACATGTAGGTGCACTAGAGCAACACCATTCAAAGCAACGAACGTTACAGACTCTAAAGAGATTCGGAGTGCATTGGCCAACTATGGAAGCGGATGTCCAAAAATTGTGCAAGGACTGCCCAATCTGTTGCGCTAAACCACCAGTGGAACATGCCACTCTCTATCAAGTATCCATTGTGCCAGATTGGAGTGAACCTCTAGTATCATTCTTGAGGACAAACTCATTCCCTCCAGACATGACTCTAGCTAGGAAAAGGAGTTTAGAACAAGAAGCCCAGGATTACTCACTTTTAGGGGATAATCTATATAAGCGCGGTAAAGATGGTTACCTGAGGTTATGTGTCCATGAAGGTGAATATCTCAAAATCTTGGAGACTGCGCACCAAGGTGTAGCAGGAGGACACTTTGGACCAGATCGGGTGATCAAGGCAATATTGTTTGCGGGCTTCTGGTGGCCTACCCTTCACATGGATGCACATACCTATGTGAAACGGTGTGATGTCTGTCAGAGGACTCAGTATCCTATACGCAAAGATGAGATGCCACTGAAACCTATGATGGGTGGACGTGCATTCTCTAAGTGGGGAATAGACTTCGTAGGTCCTATTAATCCCCCAGCTAAGGGTTCTCATGCGGAATACATCATTGTGGCTACAGATTATCTCACCAAGTGGGTAGAGGTAAAAGCTACAACAAAGAACGATGCTCAGACAACTGCCAAATTCTTGTTTGAGAATGTATTCACAAGATACGGGCTACCTATAGAGCTTGTAAGTGATAGAGGCACTCATTTCTTGAATGAAGTAATTGAAAATCTACTCCAAGAATTCTTGGTAATACACAAGAAGTCTGCCCCTTATCACCCTCAAGCTAATGGGCAAGCTGAGAGCACTAATAAGATTTTATGCAATGTACTGACGAAATTAGTGAACACTAAACGCTCTGATTGGGACAAACAGCTACACCATGCTGTTTGGGCCTACCGAGTTGCCTACAAAACGGTACTCCAAGCCACCCCCTTTCAGATGGTATTCGGTCAAAACGCTGTGTTACCCTTGGACTTCTTGATCCCTACATTGAAAGTAGCACAAGAGCACGAATGGACAGGTCATGAGCTCTCCTCTAGGATCTTTGACCTTGAACGATTAGGAGAAACAAGACTAAGAGCCGCTGCAGGAATATATGCAGCCAAGAAGAGACAGAAGGCATATTTCGATGCCCATGTGAAGGATAAAGGCTTGAAAGCAGGAGATCTAGTCCTAGTCTATACACTGAAACAACACGCGAGGAAGCTAGAAAAGAGAGGCTACGGACCCATGGTTATCAATAGAATCTCCACGAGTGGAGCAGTACAATTGGCCACATTAGAGGGGGAGGTTCTCCCTAACTATATTAGCGGATGCAGAGTCAAGTTGTATCAGGAACCCCTCACAGAGGAAATGCTCAGCCGACTCAACACTGCTAAGAAACGCAAAGAGGAAGAGAAGCGGATTAGAGAAGAAGCTCAAGCAGAAGCTTTAGAACGCATTAGAAGGATGAAATTACGTAGGCAAGGTAGAGAGCAGCCTAGGACAAATGACTATGCAGATCAAGGATATCATATGGCAATGTGTGCAGTCGCAGGAACCAGCTCTCATAGCATAACTGATCGACGTCCTTTCGTAACCTTAGAGATAGGACAAGGAAAGAGCGCAAGGACCGTAAGAGCCTTGATTGACTCGGGTGCAGCCACTAGTGCTGTTAAAGTGTCTTACTGTCAAGAGTTACAGTTAACTGTCAATCCTGTGGAAGCATATCTCATAGGATTGGGAGGCGTGGAAACCCCTTGCATGGGCGAGGTGGAACTTCCCCTCTACATTCACGAGGAGGCAATGACCGTTAAAGTACTAGTGTGTCAAGATGAGGACCTCACTGAACCTCTCGTCTTGGGTCAGGATTGGATCTATGACCAAGCAGTCAATCTAAACCTAAGAAGTGGACTTCTCCAGGTTTGGGTCAATCATAGTCGAGTTACAGTAGAATTAGACAATGGAGCACTCAAGGAACTAGGAAAGGCACAGACTCCTGGTCCTTCCAGGGGTACACATGAAGATGACCATGCTGTTCTTGTCCAAAACTATGTGTTGCAGAGGAATGATATTCGCAAAAAAGGAGTCAGGAATGCAACGGAACTCCCTTCTTTTCCAAAGGCTAGAAGGAGGCAGCAACCCAAGGTGGATCAAAGGCAGAAGAAGCAGGGTACTACCTATGTCCGAGATCAAAAGTACCTGCGCAGCAGAATGGCCCAGAAAATAAACCAGGTATGGGTGCGGAAAGGCGAACGACCGGTTGCACCACCGTCAACTACAGGGGCAAAGCCTCTTATTAGTGACCAACAACACAACGCTAATAAGAAGTCTTTCAGAAATTCTTCTGCTAAAGTAAAATCTATTTGGGTGCCCAAGAAGTCGATGAAGGCAAGCCCACAATCAAGACAAATTTGGGTGCCTAAGGCTTGCTTGATGGCACAAGTAGCTACGCTGAGGCCACAACCTAAACAGCATAACGCAGCGATGCATACTGCCAGATTTCACTCGTTCTCGACACTCATGTACACACCAAAACCCAAGAGCGTACATGTAATCAATCGAAAATGGGTCCCAAAAAGGCCTCGTTTTCAAACCATGACACCGAGAAGGCTCTGTAGAGACTCTCCGAAACCGAAGGCAAAGCCTACTCACTGCATTTGGCAGCCTAGGGCCTGTAATAAACCCCCCGAACCCAATTTGTAAATTCATACCCACTTACTAACTGCAGTAGTCTCCTAGGACAACACAAGCACTAACTACACACACTGTATTCATGCACTTACTAACCACTAACTCACCATCCACCTCATGTTAATGTTGTAACGGGGACAACAACGGATTTATTCTGTCCATTACGATGTTAACACTTGGTTCTATATTCTCACAGAACCAACCAGCGAACAGGGCCATGGCAGAAGCAGGTACCAGTTCTCAAGCCGGATCTGGTGCCCAGATTGTGGACATAGAAACACTTCTCCTTGAGCCACGTCTCACCGCAAGACCGCAAGAGCTTCAAGCAGTGCATGTGCTCCCCATCCAGGATCCTCCTCAAGGACACACTTCTCAAGTAGGTAAGCATGCGCATTGGTTCAGTGATGTTGCTGGACCACTGGGCGATGGAACCTATTTCTGGGAAGCAGAATTGGAATTCAATGGCAAATGGGGTCGATACCACTTTTTCGCACGCGAGTTTGAAAGCTATCAAAATGCCGAAGTCATGAGATCAGTTTGGATCAAAGCGGGTGTGGAAAGTTATTTCAGGACTCACTTACCAAAGCCGGATTTTTTACGATGTTCTTATCTGATCAGTACCATCACGCCAAGCAGAGCCAAGGGCGGCGACAGCACCTTTGTGTTGCCATCACTGCTGCCAGGTAATGAGTTTAAAAGATTCAAGTTGACCCTCAATCTGGTAAGAGAAGCATTGGGTATGTATGGCATGCACATCCCAACAGAAAAGGAAACCATGGTTCCAGGTCGAATGAAGCACAAAGATCTTAATAAGCTGAAGGACATGGTTGCGATGACACCTACCATTGCGCTTCACCTGCGAACCATCATGCAACACTTTGCTTTCCCCGCCCAGGAACGATTCACAATGCCCCCGAAAAAAATATGGTTCAGTTTATATCTAGCAGAAACAGAAAGCCTTCCCATCAATGTGCCCCACTGGATCATCGATCAGATCCACCTAGCGCATCAAAGGTGGAACAAGAAACAGAAGAATGTGCTCCACGGGTGTTGTGCTCTGACCAGAATAATTTATAGATGCTTGGCTTATGACGTGCCTGTTCAGCGGGCACTCGTATGGTCCCGAGTCCAAGAATTCCAGAGAAGATTATCAGCAGCAGGTCCCCCATCAAAGAAGATGAGGGGGGGAGTCCAACTACCCTGTGCTCAACCAAGGGGAGCTACCACTACACCAGAAATCACCCCTCCCCAGACACGACGAGTTAGGCCATTCACAATCCGGCTACCAAGACCAAGCACAGAGGGGCCTAATCTGGTGTTTCCACCCATTCCATCCGATTTGGAATTTCCGCAGGGATTCACTCTTGAGGATCTCACGGATGAAGAAATTGCCAGATTAATCTATGACTCTAACCTCGAAGCTGAAGCAGCGCGAGCTCAGGAACCACAACCCCAAACAACATCGGCCCCCACCCAACCACAAGTTGTAGAAGTCGATGTAGATGAACAAGAAGCAGGCGGAGACGAAGGAGAAGCCGACGAAGAACAACATCAAGAATATGATGAACTCTCCGAGTTAGCAAGTGCCCCAGCATATTCGGCACAAATCAAGAGACTACATCGAACCATGCGACTGGTCCAGGAACAGCATCAGATGTCTCTAGAACAGGGCAAAAGACTCATGAACGACTTGCTAGCTGAGGAAGGTGTGGACGAGTTGTTCATTGAGTCCATGAACCTTCATGCCGACGCTGTAGGACTGGACGAGGCCATTCATGAGGCAATGGCCTACATCCACAGGTTTGAAAAAAGAGTTCCCGTTCGTCCCAGGAGGTCCGGGAAGCAAATTCACATCAATACATCAGCACCAGGCGAGGCAGCGCAAGCAGAAGAATATCAGGAAGCACCGTTGTCACCACCATCCCCACCTCACACTACACAATTCACTCCACCACAGGACACTAACACTACCACATCCACTACCACTACCATTGTCATGGGCATCCCACTCTCTCCGGGAATCCAATACGGGGGAGGCACCATGCCCACCTTCACCACTCTGTTCACCGATGTCACATCCACTCCACCCACGATTCCCATCTACACCGTCACTCACACAGTTGACACGATGGAAACATCACCAGCCACAGCACCGCTTCCTCCCCCCATGCCACCTTCCTCACCCATACCCCCTCCACCCACATCTCCGCCTACATCCACATCATTCACCTCTCCCATTCCCGCCCCCATTCCCCCTGCATCTTCACCCCTCCCAGCATTATTTAATGTAAATAACATATTTTTAGCATTAAACCAATGTGTATACCAGCTCCAGAATGAGTACAAAGCTCTAGACAACCGGTATCAGCAACTGGAAACGCACCATCAGAACTTACAAAGACAGTTTCACATTCTACAAACAGAAAATGCAGAACTGAATCAACGCTACACGACGCTTGAGCAGGCTCACCAAACATTATTGGAGGCACCCCAACCATCGACAGAATCAGGTGTCAAACAACTAGAAGCATTGCTCGAGGTATACCAAGCCGATAATCTCAAAGTCCGGCGTAACCTGGCACTTCTCAGAAAACACATGGCGGTCGCCCTTGAAGAAAACAAGAGACTGCAGCAGCAAAATGAAGCAAATCTAGAAGCAGCAATGGAAGGCTCTCCACACGAAATTGATCCAGAACAGTTTAAAGCTGTGCCCTCAGAGACAATGAAGACCATCTTGGACAGCTATGCAGATCTATTAGAAGCTCATGATGACTTGGAAAGGGAACGTGATGCGCTGCGCAATCAACTCCAAGAGCAACAGACAGCACCCAAAGTCACAGAAACGACCACGACTTCAGAGGAAGTCAAGACATTGAAAGAGCAGGTGGCCGAATTACAGGCAAGATTACTCACACACGAAAGGCAGCCCTCTCCAGTTGTCGAACCAGAACCCGAGGATTTGGTACCCATCGAGGTAGATGAGACGTATGAGGAACCTTACGTTCCTATGCCAATGCCAGGTGGTGAGCAAACCGCAGAAGGAATGGATACGTTAGAAATTGAAGTACCTGAGTGGCTCCAAACACTAGAGAAAACGGCATCAACTCATGAAGATCGAGTGGCAGTTCAAATCCAATCCATGGCAAAGATAGAGGACACTATTATTAAATCAGAATACTTCCGCAGCATGTCCCACCATAGATGGATAGGAACCAACGATGATCAATACGTGCCATATTGTATACTCCTGGCGGACTACAATGCAGAAATCCAAGACAGATGTGGCAAACCTCCAACGTTTGCTACACAATTTGGGCCAGATGACATCCCAGAGAGCGCTAAAAAAGGATCCATTCATCAACCCACTTGGAGGATCCGACTCCTCGAAACCTACCCGGAGATGGTTCGCACCTGGACGAATATGCCTCTTTTTATTAAATATAACCCTTGTTATGTTCCTGTACTCCGCAGACGCACATGGCCAGAGTTTACCATTGCAGTCAAGAATATCAAGGGATGCGCCAAATGGTTAAACTACGTCTATCTAGCACCCCCTCAAGGGCCTCCCACCGTCAATTACATGATTTCCACTATACGGCACTGGAGCATCCGATTAAAGAATACCCCTGATGTAATGGCCCAGATGTGCATGAAAATTTTTGAGTTAATGCTTATTACATTCAGGACATTCAAGAATATCAAGGACCCACACTTCTCAGGCGTCGGATTCCTTACAGGAAACCAAGATTTAGTTTATGACATGAGCACCACTCCTTCCATAGAGGTGATATACGCTTGGCACGCCAGAATAAAATACCTCCCGGCCTGCTTTAAACAAACATTCGAAGAGATGTTCATAACAGGGTTCTGGGAATACCACTCAGAAATATTTGTACCCAGACCCTCACACCTCCTCCATTTATTTGCTGTGGAGCGAACCATTCACTCAGAGCAGTTACGGGTGCCACATCCAGATGTCCCAGGGCCAGTCAATTGGGATGCATTGCTGACAGATCTAGCAAGGGGACTCAGGTTAGAAGAACACCACCTCGCCGCCGATGTTGTACAATACTACGTCCAAAAAGCAGCTAGACAAGGGTCTGTCAGGGGCGACAGACGCGAGAGTGGGGGGGGTGTTGGCAGTAGCCTTGGTACACCAGGACGTACAAGACATGAAAGTCAAAGAAGGGAGGCAGAGCGAAGGGACAGCACAAGCAAACAGGGCAGTCAAAGAAGATCTGGCAAGTAGGCCAATATTTTTTCAAGACATTAATGCAAATCAAAGAGATGGACATGCAGAGAGGAAGAGCAAGTAGGGAGCTCGAAGATATGTATGGCAGATCACTAGAAGAAATCCCTACAACAACAGTGATTTTTATCACTAACAATCATTGTAAATATCATTTCACCTTTTTGTAGCTCCATTTTGTGCAAGCCAAGGAGTCCTTGAGCTTGAGGAGCCTTAGAAGTAGTTGCGTACCAATTTTCGTATTTTTTAGATCTCGTTTGAGCCCCCAAATAAGCCCTGGAACCTAATTTTTAACTAGGCCGGACACTAGGTCTGGACAGGACCAAAAGCTAGTCAAAAACTATAAAAAGGGCTAGAGAGCTCATTTTTGAGGTTAGATTGTAATTGAAACGAACTTGTAAGAGCTTTTGAAAGTAATCTAAAGAACTCCATTGATCCTCTCTCTTTGTCTTGCCTTGTGTGCGCGTGTGTGTGTATGTGTGTGCATACTTGTGTGCTTCTCACTCACGCACTTGTGCCGCCACTTGCTCGAGGTCTTCATACCATCCTCACGTCTTCCCGGATTGACATTAAAGGAGGTGCTACTCATCATTGAGCTACACATGTGTATGTATATGTGTATGTGTATGTGTATGTGTATGTGTCTATGTCTGTGTGTGTGTGTGTGTGTCTGTGTGTGTATGTGTATGTGTATGTGTATGTGTATGTGTATGTGTATGTGTATGTGTATGTGTATGTGTATGTGTATGTGTATGTGTATGTGTATATGTATGTGTATGTGTATGCGTATGCGTATGTGTATGTTATGTGTATGCGTATGCGTATGTGTATGTGTATGCATATGTGTATGTGTATGTGTATGCGTATGCGTATGTGTATGTGTATGTGTATGTGTATGTGTATGTGTATGTGTATGTGTATGTGTATGTGTATGTGTATGTGTATGTTTATGTGTATGTGTATGTGTATGTGTATGTGTATGTGTATGTGTATGTGTATGTGTATGTGTATGTGTATGTGTATGTGTATGTGTATGTGTATGTGTATGTGTATGTGTATGTGTATGTGTATGTGTATGTGTATGTGTATGTGTATGTGTATGTGTATGTGTATGTGTATGTGTATGTGTATGTGTATGTGTATGTGTATGTGTATGTATGTATATATGTGTGTATGTATGTATGCATGTGCATGTGAACATGTATATGTTTCTATCTATGTATGTATATGTGACTTATGTGTATCTATATGTGCATGTATGCATATGTATATATATGCGTATGTGTATATATATATATATATGTGTGTGTGTGTGTGTATGTATGTAGAACCCTAAAACCCTAATCCTTAAACAGGTATATGTGTACATGCATGTATGTATATATGTGTATATGTGTATATGTGTGTATGCATGTGTGTATGTGTATATGTGTGTATGCATGTGTGTATGTATGTAAAAGCCTAAAACCCTAACCCAAAAACATGTATATGTGTGTATGTGTGTATATATATGTGTATATGGATATGTGTATATGTGTGTATGCATGTGTATATGTATGTAAAAACCTAAAACCCTAATCATAAAACCCTAACCTAAAACATGTATATGTGTCTAAGAGACCTTGGGCTACATCAATGAGCATACTTTGAGCTCACTTGATGTATGATTAGTCCACTACAATTCCCTTGTATCATATGTTCATTTACATATACATATTCATACATTTCTTCAAGTACATCTATGTCTACTAATCTCTGTTGCATCTTCATCATTATAGTGATCTTGTGGAATCCATTCCTCTACATGTACTCATTCATTTGCTTCATTTTAACTTGTGTGAATTAGATTGATGTGTCTAGTACTTGCATACTAATTTACATCACATTTGATTTAGGGGATCTCGAAATATGACTCATAGAAGTTGATTGTGTCTGCACATCTTCTAGATCATGAAAAATGTCATGATGACCCCCTGATTTGTTAGATTCATTTCTCACTGGATGGTGTAGCTAAAACTAGTCAATTCATACCACGTTGTGAGCTCTAAGCAAAACACAAAGTACTTATATTCCCAAAATAGAAGGTTTCTTCACCTTCCTTGCATATGCAAGTTATTTGTTTTGATGCAAAGTTTTGAGAATGATGTTCCAAATTACTTGAAGAGTCTTTTAAGCATGCCTAGAGTTAATTGTTGGGTGCGTGTAGAAGTGCGAGAGACACACAAGAAGCACATACAAGGAGCACAAACGCAGCAGGACACATGGAGAAGACGATGGCTGGAATAGCTCTCTCTATTGACGATGAACTAAACTGAAGTAAGAGCTGAATAATATCCCTAAGTACAAAGTACCACCATGCAACAGCGTAACGACTGCAAATGCTCATGAATGAATGACTCTCCTCCCAACCTTATGCCTGTATATATAGCTGCTTGAACTAATGAGGACCACAAATGTAACTAGAGTCCACAAGTGCATGTGCAATCTCCTCCACTCCTTTCATATCCACCACTAGAGTCTATTAGTGGCTGGAGTGATCTCGACCACTACTTTAGTACCTTCCACTAGAGTCCACTAGTGGTTGTTGTACTCACCTCTTGAGTTAAGTCCACTGGACTCAAGTTAACTCACGTTAACTTGAGTTAGAAGGCTCTAGAGCTCTTTGGGCAAAACTCTCTTCCCATGCTCCCCATGGGAGTTGAACCCAAGACCTCTTCCTTCACAACCATGAGACTTAACCACTAGGCTAAGTGGATTACTTGAATATGAGAGCACATGACTTATGCTTGAGTCTACTCTTGAGATCTTTGGTCCTATAGACGAGTGACCAAACGGTATCCGATTTCAGATCTGTCTGAAGCCATCGGATCCCTAGATCATAGACTTACTTTATTACACACCACATATGAGAGTATCAAGTATGTGGTAACATGGGGAAAAAACATATAGCCAGCACTAGAGTAAAAAGTGCCAATGTATAGGGAAAAGGTTCACATCAAAGCTACTCGAGGAACACATAAGTGTAACAAACCCCCCTGGAACGAATGATGTAAACACATATAGGTTGAGACCATACAAGGCTTTATGCAAGCGACAAACCGTTTGCTCTTTGCCTTTCATAGAAAATCTAGGAGGTTGTTTCACATAAACCTCTTCTTGCAAATCACCATTCAAGAAGGTTGTTTTTATGTCCAATTGATGCACTTTTCAACCTCATGGGCAGCCAATGCAACCACGGTATGAATTGTAGTCATGCATGAAGTAGGTGCAAACGTTTTCTCATAGTCAATGCCATATTGTTGCGCATATCCTTTGGCAACCAATCTAGCTTTGTAGCGATCAATGCTACCATCACATTTTCTCTTAATCTTATAAACACACTTTGTACAAATGGCATTCTTTCCTTTTGGCAATTCACATAACTCCCAAGTACCATTCCTATGTATGAAATCCATTTTCGATTGCTCACTCATCCATTGTGGATCATCACATGCATCTTCAAAAGAAAGTGGCTCTTCATTACATGCTGTAGAAATAAGAGAATAATCCACAAAATTACTTGATGCATGGTGAGAGCTTGATCTTGTTCTACCAAGTAAAGGTGCACTCAATTTGCTATCCTGCAAAGTTTGTTTCAGCCACTTTGGCATAGTTTGTGCACTCTTGATAGACATGTGTTCATTATGTAAAACATCTTCAATATGTACATCATGCGTGGGTTGAATTTCATGCTCATTTTCAGCCATATTTTGATGCAAATGTTCAGCCATATGTGGCTGGAAATTTCTAGCAATTTGGACATTTTTTGGCTGAAATTTTTCAGCCATGTTTGGCTGGAAATTCTCTGCATTTTCAGCCCTATTTGGCTGGAATTTTTTAGTCCTTTGAGCCTCAGTTGGCTGGTCTACATGGCCATAGTCAAGCACACCATTTTGGAACAAAGGCATGAGTGTATCGAACACATCTTATGAGCTAACTATTGGCTGTCTTTTGCATTCAAGTAGAGGGAAAAATGAATTTTCAGCAAATACCACATCTCAACTCACAATAATTGTGTTCGTCAATGGATAGTACAAATGATATCCCTTACTTCCAACACTATAATCAACAAATATACATTTCTTTGCCTTGTCATCAAGTTTGTGATGTTGTTGTGATAGCACAAGAGCATATGCCAAACAACCAAACACACGCATATGACTAACCATAGGCTTATGACCATTCCAAGCCTCATAAGGAGTAATGACTCTCAATGCTTTTGTAGGGCAGGGATTCAACACATAGTTTGCACACATGACCGCTTCCATCCAAAACTTATCAGGAAGATGTTTTCCTTTCACCATATATCGTGCCATTTCAAGAAGAGTTCTATTTTTACGCTCGACAACACCATTTTCTTGAGGTGTATATGGCATCGTACATTGGTGTGAATTACCTCTTTCACGAAGAAAAGCATTAAACTCATGTGACATGTATTCATGACCACGATTTGTACATAGATTCAAAAGCTTTTGTGAAGAAAAATTTTCAGCCATAGCTAAAAATGCTTTGAAGCAAGAAAATACCTCATTCTTTGCTATCATAGGATACACCCATGTATGGCGAGTAGCATCATCAATGAAGGTAACAAAATATACATGCTTCCCAAAAGATGGAGTCTTGACAAGACCACATACATCACTATGAACAAGCTGTAATTTTCCTCTAGTGTGTGTGTGACTATCTTATGGAAAAGAAGCGCGATGCATTTTTCCAAGAATGCAACCTTCACATGCATGCTTTTCAATGGAATCAAGTGTAGCCAAGCCAATAACCATTTCCTTCTTTTGCAAGTAAAGAAAACTATTGAAGTTCAAGTGACCAAAACAAGCATGCCAAAGCTCCATTTCAGCCATGGAAGAAGTATGAGCAACTAAGGCATTCGAGGTAGCCCTCTTGTATGTATCCATGTGATACAAACCATTACATAATGTACTGGACATCACGATAACATCGCCATTGCTGAAATCATGAACCATACACTTATCATCAACAAAGTGTACATGAAGTCCAGCTTTGGCAATCAACGGAACTGAAATTAAGTTCTTCTTGATATCGGGCACATACAATGCATTTTTCAAGAGAATCATACCTTGATTTGCAGTCGTAAGTTCAATTTCTCCTACTCGAATGATAGGATAAGAGGCATTGTTTGCACACACTACATGTCCTCCTTTGGGTGCATCTTTCAAAGAGGCAAAAAGTCTTTTGCATGATGTTATGTGGTTTGAAGCACCACTATCAAAGAACCAATCCAAATAAGCCTCACTCACAACCATACATTCAGAATGCAAAGAAGCATCATAATGACATGTAACAACACATGCCCAAAAATCGTGAGCCATGTTAGCTTCATCATTCTTTACATTTTCTGAATTTTTAGCAATAGACATGTTGGATTCCTTCTTTTTTGTATTGTTTTTAGTAAGCTTTCTACACTCATCAATAGGATGACCAGCCTTCCGGCAATATTTGCATCTCTTCTTCTTTTGCATCATTAGAGGAATGAGTGGAAGAGAAAGATTGACACTTTGGTTTTGATGACCCCTTTTGTGAGATAGCAAGTGCTTGTGTTCCCTCGATCAAACCACTCCTATTCACTCTAGATTTCTAGCAAAGCTTTGAAAAGATTCTAGTAATCCTTTCAACAATGTAGAAATGAGTGATACATCCGGAATAATCTCATCTATGTTTGCCAATTGCTCTTTCAAGTCCTTGATGTGTGTCACATACACATCCACTGACTCATTTTCAACCATACATACATCCTCAAGTTACTTCCTCAAGTATGCAGCACGTGCTTCATTACGCAGGACATACAAAGAAGCAAGAGTGTCCCATGCTTGTCGTGATGTAGAACATGACCAAATGTGTGGAACTATATGATGCTTCATAGAAAGCACAATCAAAGCATGAGCTTGATCATCTTTTCCATCCCATCTAAGCTGCTCCTGTGTAGGTGGAGAAGGAGAGACCACTGTACTCGAAGAAGAATCTCCATCTGTGATAGTAGACATTGAAGTAGAAGAACCTACGGGTCTTCGATCTACATCTGCAACTATGTTCCAAAGTTGTTTAGCAACAAGAACATGCTTCATCATGTAAGACCACATCGGATAGTTGGTCCCATCAAGCTTGTCTTCAGCTTGAAGCATGCCAAACAATTCATTGCTACCCGCCATTTCACAAAAGAACAAGAATATAGCAAAATCTTCACTTCGACGAAGGTTGAAATGAATGCTGAAATTTCAGCTCACAAATCGTCACTCTGATGGCGATTCTGACTGCACAAATGGCTTCGAAATGGGGGTAAAACCCCCAGTGCACCTAGTGGAAATGTTTGTTGGCTCCTGAAATTCACAGTTCTATGCTCCGAAGTCGATTTGCACTGTTAAAAGTGTGTGCGTGTCAGGATGCAAAAAACCAAATCTTGAGAAGGAGTTGAACGTGCTCTGACACCATTATTGGGTGTGTGTAGAAGTGCAAGAGACACACGAGAAGCACACACAAGGAGCACAAATGCATCAAGGCACACGAAGAAGACGATGGTTGGAATAGCTCTCTCTATTGATGATGAACTGAACTGAAGTAAGAGCTGAATAATATCCCTAAGTACAAAGTAACACCACATATGAGACTATCAAGTATGTGGTAACATTGGGAAAAAACCTAAAAAGTGCCCATGTAAAAGGAAAAGGTTCACATCAAAGCTACTCAAGGAACACATAAGTGTAACATTAACTTGGCAAGTGTAGAGCAAGTTTTGTGCAACAGCAACTCATGTTTGGAGCATACCCGTCCATCTCCTCACAGTGCTATGAGAGCAGTAACAAATCCACATGGGAGATGGCTTTCCTTCATCGATTGACAAATTGGATCATGGTGACTACTCAGCTTGGTCACTTAGAATGGAAGCTTATCTTCAAGGGAAAACCCTCCATTGTTACATATCTAGAGATGAGATGCTACCAATCCTCAGGACCAAAGGACAACCAACTCAAGAAGAACAAGAGAGGTTAAGCACATGGTGTTCAAAGGATGCTCTAGCAAGGTTATATATTCTTAACTCAATCTCTCATTTTTTTACTTCCACACATCAGGAGTTGCAAGATTTCACAAGAGTCTTTATATCCTCTTGAAGCATTCTACTCATCAAGTACCACGGCAAGGAAGAATCAACTATGGATGGAGTTCACCACACTTAAGAAGATGCCCAAGCAAAGTGTGACTGATTTTTTCACCAAGATTAAGGACATAGCAAACCAACTTAGAAGCATTGGAGAGATCATTGATGAAGAGCAACTAGTAAGGCAAGTGATCAATGGAATAAAGGTAGATGACAAATGGGAAGCTTTTACTATTTCTCATAAATATGTCTACATTCTATAAAATTGGAAAAAAATGTCTCACTTGTATGATATCCATTTATCTCTCCATCATAAGCTTCACAATATCAACATAATCATCCATGATTAAAATATTTTCTTTAGTTACAAACAATATAATGAAATACCTATGAATGAGTTTTAGGAAATTCTCTATGTGGAACTATAAGTTAATTAGTAAATTATTTTCTCTTTTGAGTTCAATACTAGATGAGCACTCGCCATTGCCAATTAAAAAGATGAAATACAATAGAAACAGATGCAATATTCAGTGATCCTCACGACATAATCTAGATAGTATCCACAAAATGCTAAAAATGGTCCAAAACATGTGGCTTCAATGATCTTATGAATAAATACTTATAGTCAAATTGTATCCAAACAAGTACTATTAAAATAACTTCTTTTTGTCATATACAATAAAGTTACTTAGATCTAGGAAAAATAGGATATATTAATGAAAAATTAATGATTAGAACAAGAAACTTCATTAAAAAATAAAACATAATTTTATAGTCTGCATGTGAAGTCCATAGTGAGTAAACACATAAGATATTTGTTTATAAGATTTGCAAGACGATTTTAAAACGATTCTTTTTGTATAAAACATTGTGAATCTTATATGAGATCCATTGTCAAGAAAAACATTGGATATTTCTTTAGACATTTTGGGAGGCTAGTTTAAGAAGAGTCATGTTATAGAAATAAATGACATTTTGGTCTCTTAGTAGACAAAATTTCAATTCTATATAGATATTTACAATTAAGCATACATTAATAATTACATAGATTCACAAATAGACACAAACATACACATAGATAAATACATGTTGGTACTAAAAACACACATGCACACACACATATATACATACACACATAGGTGTGTGTGTGTATATATATATATGTGTGTGTGTATGTATGTGTGTGTGTATGTGTGTCTATGTGCTTGTTTGTGTGTGTGTATCTGCACACTCACACAGACAAACACACACACACACACACACACACACACACACATATATATATATATATATATATATATATATATATATATATATATATATATATATATATATATATATATATATATATATATATATATATATATATATATATATATATATCCCATTGAAACTCTATAAAATGGGTTTAGAAAAGTAATGAGAGCCTTCAGAAGAGAAGGCAATTTCTTTGCCCTATTCAAATAATCATTGAAAAATGTCACACCATAACTTCTACTTTTTATATATTGTACCTTTGTGATATTATATTTCTCATAGAAATTTCTCAAAGTGAAAATCTCTATTGCTCAATCAAAAAGAAAATCGATTATTGTATTCTTTATAGAATGATGTGTTTTCTATTTCCATTTCATTTTTTCCATCTCAATCATATGCATTGGATATTCATTATTTTTTAGAGAAATTCTCTTTCCTAAAATTGCCTTCTAGATTTCTAAGTTTTTAATTTTCTATAAGCCTACAATTCACATGCGTAATGTTAGAACTCTTGTACAAGATTCTTCCTACATTTGCCACGTTTCATTGATACTTCTTCTGTATTCCTACATGTAGTATCTTTTTATGGATCACCCTTGGTGTTTGGCATTTCAACTTTGTTATTAGGGAATCCCCCTTGAGTATACAAACATGTACTATCTTTTTATGGATCACCCTAGGTGTTTGGCACTTCAATTTTGTTATTAGGGAGTCCCCCTTGAGTATACAAATACGATGTACACTTTTTCCATTGAGCATCATTTTATAAAAGAATATTTTAGTCATTCATTAATTCCCTTATGTAAAGTCTACTGTGTGGTCTCAAAAAAATTAAGTGAAAACAATATATATTGTTAAAGGAATAAAAAATTCGCACAACTTCTTTTCAAAATACCAAAAAGTTATGATGATATAACTTCCCTTTTGCTTTAATTAACACTTTGATGGACATCCATTCACCTTCCATTGAGATCTAGGTTATAAACATGGATCCAAAAATTATTCTTTTTGTAACCTTGTTTCCACTAACAAATTATCCTTTTTGAAGATCCCTCTTGACATTTTGTAAGGAACATTTATTATAATTTTTGCTTCTCAATACCTAGAAAACATCAATACCTAGAAAACATCTTATTTCTCCAAGGTCTTAGATCTTGAACTATTCCCAACTATCTTCATGTTTTCCTTGATGCCCTCATCTTGATCACCTGTAATAATCAAGCCATCTACATGTAGACACAAGTAAGTAGATGCTTCACCTTCTTTTTGTAGACTAATGATGTAGCAACTTTTCATTGTCTGAATCCACAAATGATGAAGTAGTCTACAAGCCTCTGAATCCATGCCTTTGCAGCTTTGTTGAGACCATAAAGCACCTTCATTATCGTGTAAACGTAACCATCTCTAATTTTATCTTCAAACCCTAATGGATACATCTTCCAATGCTTGCTAGCTATAATTGCAATGATTTTTATCATGCTAATCATCTCTGCTACAGGGGCAAAGGTCTCTTCATCATCCACTCCATAAGTCTAAGAAAAACCTTTATCTACAAGACTTAGTTTATATCTAGCAATGCTACCATTTGAATGCATCTTTACCTTATATACCCACTTGTTTCCAATTACCTTTATATCTTTCTTCCTTGGCACTAATGTCCAAGTGTGATTAGCATCCAAAGCTTTGGTTTCCTCCTACATAGCCTCTTGCCATTCCATGCATGTATTTGCTTCTTTAAAGCATGTGGGTTCTTCAATAACTTCGCTCATATATGCATAATTCCTAGCCACGAATGATTCATAAGCAAGTTTCACACAAAATACCTTACCCTATGAGACCTTCTTATTTGACCTTTCCAATGATTTGGATATTTTCTGTTCGCTTTTGATCTTTTCCACTTCTTTGTATGATGGTATGCACTAGCTCTATCAGCAAGTCTTTATATTCTCCAATATCTATAATCTTGGTATTGACTTTCTTCCTAGAATCACAAAGTTGACTTGTTGTATGGCTTCCTCCACTCCAAAATGAGTATCTATTTGATTCCTTTGGTCGATGAAGATTTATGCTTTCTCATTCTTCATTCCATCTTGAAATCCTTCGTTCATCATCTTCATTTTCCTCCATGGATACATTTGAAGATTACAAAGGTAAAATCTCATCAAAATCTGACATACCTTGATAACTTTAGCTCCTTGCTCATGGGGTGGTAGCATCTATAACCCCTTTTGTTCCTCTTCATACCCTATTATTACACGTTATTTTTATCTATCATCAAATTTGCTTCTAGTTCACATAAGAAGTACAATCGAACACTCTCAAGTGCCATACATCTTGTCTTCTATTATACCAAGCTTCTTATGGTTTTGAATCATGTATTCCAGACATGGTTTCTCTTTTCATGATTTATATGGTAGTGGCTACTACATCCAACTAATAGCGATTTAGCATTCTCATCTCGTTCATCATAGTCATAGCATATTTGACAATATATATATTCTTCCTTTCTGATACACCATTTTGTTGTGGTGTGTACTGTTAAACGTAAAAGTGTTAAATGTAAAATGTTTAATATTTAAAATGTATATCTTAAACGTATCTCTTAGATTGTAACGTCTCTGACTAGCCGAAAGTTGTTACCAGACCAACGTGGGTTCTTGGGAGTGGTAGGGGTCTGTTAGACAGAGGCCTTGTACTTATTTCCCAAATCTTTGTCACAACAACAAAAGCACTAATACGCGTCTTAGCTCAGTTACTAGCATTAACTGGACAATACTTGATTTCTATGTTCCTGAGTACCGAACTTCTTCAGACTAACCTGCTATTGGAACAGAGTAGTAGTCCGATCTTCAGACTCAACAGTATGTAGTAAATCAACCAGAGCGAACACTATAACTGACAGATTCATCCATCACAACACTTTACAGCGATCTTCAAATAAAGGTTCACATTCACCGGAGGTACTAATTCTTACTCGTATTCGGAGTCAACAGATAATAACACCGAACACCATGAATCCGGTAAAACAAACAGAACATACTTCAACAACACTTCAAGTTACCTATTCAACTCACACAGTAATGTCGCCACTCAGATTGACTTATAGTACTTAACAATCTGAAGAACGCACAACAACGCAACACGACGATAGTAATCAGACACACAATCCGTTACTCAAACACTCGTTACGGTGAACTATAGTATACGCAGACGATGCAGAGCATACTCAACACCAACAGTACTCAAGACTTCACAACAGTGTAAACAATACTCTCACAAATATTCAGGTGATCAATCTGGCAATTCCAGAAAAAACGTCTCTCTTGACCATTCTCTTTACATTGCTTTATATAGATTTTACAAAATGCGCGTACCAACTTTTCGCGCGTAATTCAAGAAACTCCGTTAACATCTGGCATCCGTTACATCTGTCCCACTCCGGCGGCCGACTAACACTGGCACGCACGGTGGACTCGAACCCGCAAGTCATTTTTGTTTACAAAACTATTGTTCGTCAATGATTCCTTCTAAATACATATTTCTGGCTAATCTAAATGTACGAGCTATTTTTTTCTTAAGAGTTTCTAATAATTGTTTAAGGGTGTCTGGCTCTAATACTTGCGCATCTACTCTAACAGAGCTAAGGGCGATGGCTTCGGTGAGCAAAATTTCAGCCTGTGTTTGCAAAAAGGCCTCCTGTAAGTAGAAATCGTTGGATAGTGCTGCATCCCTTGAAATCTTCATTTCAGCTACTTGCTTCTGCATATCAGTGACTCGGTCTTTCTGGTTGCGCAATTGATTATCTAGTCTTTTGAACTGTTGGTTCTGAAACTGTATTGTTTTGTGATATGCATCTCGTTCTCTGCGGGCATTTGCTAAGTCCTTCTGATATTTGGTTTCCCTGTTCAATTGGTGTTTGAGGATATTATTGACTTCGTCTAAAGATTCTTTTGTTCTATGGAGTTGTTCTTCTGCCCACTTAGCTTCTCTCTGCTGCTCTTGGTACTTCTGTATTGCTTCCTGCAGCTGGACTCTTGTTTCTTCGAGTAGGTTTCCTAGCGCGATTCTGGTATCTTCTGTATCTTTGATCGTTTGATTTAACTTTGTGATCTCTGTGTCGGCAGCAATCAGTAAATCTTCTTTTTCATGCACTGCTGCCAGAGCCTTATCTCGTTGGCTTGTGATTTCTTCCTGTGCTTGGAGTGTGGCCTGTAATTGCTTTATCTGTTCATGGAATGCGTGGTTTTCTACTTTTGCTACCTGTAACTCTTCCTGGAGGGGGGTGATATCTGCCTCCATTACTTCCAATTTGCGTTGGAAGTCATCTCGTGCATTGTCTGTGATTTGCTTTAAATGTTGCGGCAGTTGTTGGGATAAGTTAATCAAGAGGCGACCCATAGATTCTAACTCAGAGAAGACTGGAATGGAGTGGGGTGGCAGAGGAGGGCGAGGTTGTGAAGAAAATGCGGTGAGGAGTTGTTGGGAATTCGGTGGGGAATAATTGAGGGAGGATGACGAGGATTCAACGTTTTCGGTAGGGTGACTGGGCTGGATGGGAATGCGGGGTGGTTCTGGTGGGGGAATGGGGTTAACTGGTGGTGGTTTGGGAAGGGCAGAGTCAGTGGTTGTTACCTTTTCTATTTGTTCAGTTTCTGCATTGTTGGCCTCTGTGGATTCGACTGCCTTAAGAAGTTTGTCTAGTGCTTCCCTAGCAGATTGTTGCTCGTCTACTTGTTGCTCTGATTCTTTTTCGGTCGAAATTGTTTTTGTTTCTGTTTGATCTTTTTGTTCTTGTTGTTCAGCCGACGATTCATTCTGCATTGAGGTGGCGGTATCATGGAATGTCTCCTCTTCGTTCTTCTCGTCTTCTTTATCGTTATCTTTATCCTTTCCGGCTGAGCCTTGTGCCTCACTTTCGGATGAGCTGATCCTGATGCGTTTCCAGCGGAATAATTGGTTGAGCTCTTCTTCATCTTCTTCTTCCTCATCCTCTAGCAGTTGTATCGACTCCTCATGTCTTAGGACGGGCCCCCGTGGTGGTGGTTGTGCTGCGAGTATGGCCGAAAAGAGAAATGAAATAATGTGGGGTAATCTAGATCGAGGGGTAGTTCCTTTATTAACTTGTTTCACTATGGCTACACATTCCTTGTGGATACGGTGAAAGAAAAAGGAGGCGAAGTTGACGGGTTCTTGGGCAGCTAGGTCGATGGCGGAGTAGAAAGGGCGGGATATGCCGTAGGTGCATTTCTAGAGGTTTAGGATAGCGACTAAGAACTAGAGTGCAGTTCTTTCGGGTTCAGGGCGGCAGAGGATGGCGTACTCGTTTGATGAATAGCGGGGGAAGAGTGCTGTCATTTGGGCTACGGGGATGCTTGGGCCATTCTCGCGGCCTTGTGGGGTGAGGCGGAAGGCTTCGGCAAAGGCTTGGAAGGTTACTACGGTTCGAGATGGTAGGGAGGGGAAGATCCATTTTCGCTCAGCGATGGGGGATTGGGCGATGGCAAGTATGATCTGCGTGAAAAAGGGATGGGCTTCCACTAAGTGCCAAGGCAGCTCAGCGAAGTTGGCCAACCCTCGGGTGCGCAGGTATTCTCCTACCTCGGTAGGGATACCATCACAGAAAGCTACGTAGTTTGCCAATGCTTCCATGGCGCACACGAAAACAGAGCACAGCACACGGATACATAGAACACAAAAAACACAAGCACAATCACAAGAACACAATAGCATTTTTTTGGCGCAACCGAAGAGATTAAGTAGAGACATTACGGTGGGGGGGTAGGAAGTGATGGTTATCATTGTGCGGTGGTGGAATGATACTGCTTTCAATTTGGCGTGCATGCTCGAGTAATTAGTAAGGAGGGCGGCTTATGACAAAAACGTGGCTATTTAAAAAGAAAAGAAAGAACAGAAGGAAAAGTAAAGTAAAAAAAATACGGTCCACCGCCGAATGTCTTAATGCGGGCTAGCAGCGTGTTGATATGGCCGCAGCTTCAAACCGTTGATTGCTTTTGGAAGTGGATTTTCGGTCAACGTAGTCAACCGAAACGTTGCTGGACCGATTTGCTCTGAGATCTTGTAAGGGCCGAACCACCGTAATTTGAATTTGCCTGCGGATCTATTTGACTTTGCATTATAGAAAAGTACAAGCTGTCCTACCGAAAACACTGGAGTCTTCAGGTTTCGATCGTGCGTCCTTGCCTGTCTTAGTTGGACTTCGTGCATGGTTAAAAAACTGAGCCATCGGTGCTCGTCTAACTCTCTGAGTGTGTCCAACCGAAATGAGAGTGAGTCTTCCGGTAGTAGTTTCTGAGCGATTGCCACTCGTAAACTTGGTATAACTATCTCCATTGGTGCTATTGCTTCTAAGCCATAAGCTAGTTTGAAGGGTGTCAATCCTGTTGTTACCTTGTATGTAGTCCGGTATGCCCATAACACTGCAGGTAGCAGTTGATCCCATCTTTTCAGTGCTTCCATGATCAATTTCCGAAGCATATTCAGTAAAGATTTGTTTGTACTTTCGGCCAAACCATTAGCATGAGGATAATAAGGAGAACTAAATTTATGTGTGACCTGGAACCACTGTGTCAGTGCCTTCATTAAATTGTTTACAAAATGAGTGCCTTGATCTGAGACAATTTCCAGTGGTAAGCCAAAACGTGGAAAGACATTGGTTAGCAGACACTTTGCTACCGTAAAGGCTGTAGCAGACCGTAAAGCCCAGGCTTCTACCCATCTAGTTGCATAGTCTGTACAGGTCAGTATGTAACGGTTGTTACTGAAGACTGCTGGAGGTGTAATCGGACCGATAAAATCTAGACCCCATTTCTAGAAAGGTTCCAATGGTAAGACAGGTTGCAGAGGAAAAAGATGACGTTGCAAAGGCTGTCCAGATCTTTGACAAGTATCACATTGTTTGACAAACTGTGATATATCTCTGTACATCGTTGGCCACCAGAGACCACTCTGCAAAATTTTCCAGTGAGTTAAGTCTGCAGCAAAATGGCCACCGGAAGGAATCGAGTGAGCCAACGTGATAACTGAGTTAACTTCATGTGGTGGAATACAGCGAAGTAGGATTCCGGTATGATCTACATAATATAGTTCTCCAGCAATTAACCGAAATCGGCGGCTAAATACTGCAATTTTCCTTCGTACTGCCTTAGAAGTCTGAGATGGAAGGCAACCATCAGTGAGAAGGTCAAGATCTGATCATAATATGAAAATGGGATAGATGGGTCTACAGAATCTTCATTAATTGGTTCTGACACATAAATCGCCGGTGTCGTGTCATCTATTCCCAACGGAGCTTCACCGGAATCTAAGCGGGATAAGAAATCTGCTAAGGCATGTGAACTTTCTGGCCGGTGAATGACTTCGTAGTCGAATTCCTACAAGAGTAGCACCCATCGTGCTAATCGACCACTTAGATGTTGTTGCCGAACTAGATAGACAAGTGCAGCATGATCTACATGAAATGTCAATTTACGGCCCAGCAAGTAATGTCTGAATTTCTTGACCGAATATACTAGCCCTAGACATTCTCTTTCTGTTACAGAGTAATTCTTCTCAGCAGGAGCTAATCTTTGACTTGCATAATACACTGGTCTGAACCATTTATCAATTTGTTGCATCAACACACTTTCTATTGCTATATCTGAAGCATCGACAAATACATGAAATGGGTGATCCCAGTCCGGCGGTTGTAAGATAGGAACTTGTGTTAATAAATGCTTTAACTGATCAAATGCTATCTGTCATTCCTGGGTCCATTCAAATTGTCGAGGAGTCTTGGTGATTAGCTTGTTTAGTGGTATAGCCAGATGAGCAAGCCACCGTAAGTGTCTCCCATGCCACCGTACTTGGCCCATAAAGCGCATGACTTCTTTTGGAGTAGCAGGCACCGGAGCTTCTAGTACTGCCAAAATTTTATCTGGATCTACTTGGATACCTTATGCAGATACAATGTGGCCAAGTAACTTGCCACATGAAACCGCAAACACAGATTTGTTTGGGTTCAAGCAGAGTCTATACTCTCTGCATTTCTAAAAGCAGCACCGTAAATGGAACAAGTGTGCTATCATCTTACCGAAAATTGAAAAATCGTCGAGATATACTTGCATAAAGGAAGTGAGGTAAGGAGAAAATATTTCCTGCGTACATCTTTGAAATGTGCTTGGTGCGTTTCTCAATCCAAACCACATTACCGTACAAGCAAAGACACCCCAGTTGGTAATGAATGCAGTTTTCGGTATATCTTCTTCAGCCATTCTAACTTGGTTGTAGCCACTGTATCCATCTAGGAATGAATACATCTCGTGGCCTGCTACTCTATCAAGCATGGTATCCAAAAAGGGGATTGGAAAGGGATCCGGTACGGTTGCTGCGTTTAATTTCCGGTAATCTACACAGATTCGCAATTGCTTGTTTTTCTTTGGCACAATCACAATCGGAGAGATCCATTCAGCATGCTCTACTGGCACGATGAATCCGACTTTTAATAACCTATCAAGTTCTGCCTTTACCTCAAATGCATAATGGGGATTCATCCGGTAGCTGGTTTGCTTTATCGGCCTTGCTTCTGGCTTCAGCATGACCCTGTGCTGGTAGATGCGGGGGTCCAATCCTTTCATGTCTTGGTAGTCCCATGCAAAGACATTGGTGAATTCTCGGAGTAGCTGGATTAAGCCGGCTTGAAATGTTTCCGGTAAGTTTTGCTTTATCTTCACAGGACGCGGATGATCTTCATCTCCTAAATTGTAAGTGATCAGCTGATCTTCAGGGACATGGAACTGTTGATGTTTCTCTGTGTCGTCTATTGGTTTAAAAAGTTGCTGCAGTTCATCGTCATGTGTCGAAACAGTGTCTTCCTTCTTAGCCTCTTCTGTGATGGGTATTATTGTACAGGCTGAAGCGTTCCAATTATCTACAACGGACTGTAGATCAATAGTCCCTAAGGAAATTAAGTCAGCGTTACTCTTCAGAAACTCTTCTTCTTCATCGTCTGACAATCCATCTAGCATATGGATTGGTTCAGCAAAATACGGTCTAGCGTGTAGCTCGCAAGGTTGTATAGCATCTAATTTTACCACATATCTACGATTGGCATCTTTAAACGTAAGCCCTTGTGCAGACCAGTCCTGTATTACCTTCGTATGCTTCAGCCAAGGTCGGCCGAAAAGAAGGTTGTAATCCAAAGTGGATTTCGGCAGATCTAGTATAACAAAGGTCATTTTAAAGGTCGTACCTTGTAAAGTGATGGGTACATTCCGCACAAGTCCTACGGGATTGACTCTTGATTGATCTGCCATTCTGACAAAAAATTGAACTGGTTCGATTTCGGTCCATCCTAACCTTTTGCATAATGCCGCAGTCGCAATGTTAACACCAGAGCCTCCATCAATTAATACCTGCGTAATCTTATGATTCTTATACCATACTGTAATCAAGGGAACTGAATGATCAACCGTAGAATCAGGTTCCGGTTGAACTGCTGCTGTCGCTGGAATACAAGAAGGCACCGGACTGAACTGTTGTTGAAATTGTTGTCGAATTCCAGGTACTAATGCCAGTAGTTGGCCCAGAGGCAGGGTGATAGATGCCTTAGATAAGATTTCCCAGGCCTGTTGAGATTGGTTGACAGGTTCCACCGATGTTGAAGTTGATGCCTCTGCTGATGTGGAGGTGTCTACTGCTGGTGATGTGTCTGCTGCTGATGATGTTCCTACTGCTGACTCCCGTTGTTGTGTTTCTTCCTTTGTTAATGAGGGTTGGGTTACCGAAATAGGCTCTGGGAAGACTCGTGGTTCTGCTGTGGTCCATTGACTAGCCTTGTTGTACATTCTGTGTTGTTCACGTATCCCTGGTTCAAATATTTCTGCTGCCGGTTGCAGTTGTTTACCGGATCGGGTCTGGACTGCAGCAGCCTGTGTTTCCACCGGTGTGATTTGTACCATGTTGGCCATTGGATTTTGACGTTCCTTCTTTCTTTGATCATACTCAGCTGCATCCTTACAAAATCTCCTAATATATCCAAATTCACCACAAAAATGGCAGCGTGGTGGTGGTAAATTGGGATTTTCCGGTAGTGGTCCATTTTGCCAGCGGTTTGCATTATAGTTGTTATTTCTCTGCTCTCGGTAATTTTGATATCCTTACTGCTGGTTGTTTCTCATTTGTGGAGGCACATAATGGTTGGCTGGCTATCCTTGTTCCTGGATAATTGCATTGACAGTCGCTGTTCCTTGTACTCTAGCGTTGTATGCGCAGTTTTCGGTGGTGTGTCCGACAGTGTTGGAGATAGCGCAGAATGTATGATTAAGTGCACAATTGGCACTAGTATGTCCTGAATTTTTGCATGTGATGCAGTATACTTGTCTGGTCATATCTTCGGCAACATTTTTGTTTGTTTTTAACCACTCCAGATCTTCTGTAAATCTGCCGACTTTGTTTTCCAGTTGCAGAGTCATTGCAATGAATGCATCGAGGGTCATGGCTCTGACACATCTTATGATCATGATCTGCTTAAGTTGTGGAGTCAAACCATTGATGAACCACTGAGTGATAACGTCATCTGGTAAGTTAGCATGGGCCGGTGGTAGCTTCCTTAAGTGTGTTCTGAAGAGAGTAGCATACTCCTGTACGGTTTGATTTGCCTTCTGTCTGTTGTTCTGTAGATAGTCAAAAATTTCGGTTGGATTCTTTTTTAGCTTGAATCGCTGCAGAAAAGCATCTCGTACTGCTTCATAGGTGCCGAAGTGATTAATATCATATTCTGTAAGCCATCTAGCTGCTTCATTGACCAGTGTGGCTTGAAAGACAATAGCCTTACAGGCCTGATCTGGTGGATGGTTGAGAACTGCGTAGCTTATCTCGAAAGTGCGTATGTGATCATTCGGATCATCTCCTGGGAATCCACCAAACTTCGTGTACGTCACTCCTGGTGGAGTCGGCCTGGGTGGACATAACTGTTGTTGTTGTTGTTGTCCGTTCATTGTGAGTGTATTGTACCTTCCTTCTGTATCTCGGGGCTAAATATCTGCACTATCGGAATCTGTATCGTCGGATGGCGCACTTTCTGGTGCGATGATCTTGCTTAATATGCTTCGAATCTCTATTTCGAACTGCTTTCCTTCCTTCTTGATGTCCAGTGTATGGGAACTTGCTTCCAAGCGCGGTGGTTGGGCTGAAGATTCAGCAGAAAATGCTAAACCGTCATCGAAAAACTGTGATTCTCTTACCGAAATATCACTGGAATGAACCAAAATTATACCCGAATATGGTGTTTTTTCGCCTTCGCCGATTTCTTTGACTAGAGTGCTTCTAATCGTAGATAAATCTGAATCTTTTTCCAAGATTGTTAAACTATTTTCCAACTGCGTCTTGGTAGGTTCTCGAATTACTATATCTTCGACAGACTGTGCCGAAATAGTACCGGAATGTACCAGAGGCGTAACACGTTCCACCGGAATATGACCGGAATCAGTTCTAACGTTCTTAACTTTCTTGGCAACTGGGTCAGACTTAGTTGTACTCCTACCTCCCAAACTTGGCTTTAGTACATTAAGTACTCCAGACTGATGGTTCTTGGGATACGTTTCACCGGATCGAGTAACCGGCATGTCTCATCTTTTGTACTAACCGCGTAGTATTACTAACGAAACAGTTTGCAACAATCTGGTTCTGTTGCTACTTCCAATCGAACGATAATCTGGATGTTCAATTCTGACAGACTACTAGCAATCTTGATGCCACCTTCCCACAGACGGCGCCAAGTGTTAAACGTAAAAGTGTTAAATGTAAAATGTTTAATATTTAAAATGTATATCTTAAACGTATCTCTTAGATTGTAACGTCTCTGACTAGACGAAAGTCGTTACCAGACCAACGTGGGTTCTTGGGAGTGGTAGGGGTCTGTTAGACAGAGGCCCTGTACTTATTTCCCAAATCTTCGTCACAACAACAAAAGCACTAATACGCGTCTTAGCTCACTTACTAGCATTAACTGGACAATACTTGATTTCTATGTTCCTGGGTACCGAACTTCTTCAGACTAACCTGCTATTGGAACAGAGCAGTAGTCCGATCTTCAAACTCAACAGTATGTAGTAAATCAACCAGAGCGAACACTATAACTGACAGATTCATCCATCACAACACTTTACAGCGATCTTCAAATAAAGGTTCACATTCACCGGAGGTACTAATTCTTACTTGTATTCGGAGTCAACAGATAATAACACCGAACACCATGAATCCGGTAAAACAAACAGAACATACTTCAACAACGCTTCAAGTTACCTATTCAACTCACACAGTAATGTCACCACTCAGATTGACTTATAGTACTTAACAATCTGAAGAACGCACAACAACGCAACACGACGATAGTAATCAGACACACAATCCGTTACTCAAACACTCGTTACGGTGAACTATAGTATACGCAGACGATGCAGAGCATACTCAACACCAACAGTACTCAAGACTTCACAACAGTGTAAACAATACTCTCACAAATACTCAAGCGATCAATCTGGCAATTCCAGAAAAAACGTCTCTCTTGACCATTCTCTTTACATTGCTTTATATAGATTTTACAAAATGCGCGTACCAACTTTTAGCGCGTAATTCAAGAAACTCCGTTAACATCTGGCATCCGTTACATCTGTCCCACTCCGGCGGCCGACTAACAGTACTTGCATGTGATTTTTATGTTGATGTCATCTAACTCCAAAAATAAATTCAAAGAAGTCATGGAAAAAGTACTCTCCCCCCATTTGACCTTAAAAATTTGATGTATCTATCACATTCTCTCTCTATAATATCTTTGACTTCTTGAAGTAATTTTATTTATCCTTCATCCAATAAAGTGAAGGCATTCTTGTGCAATCATTGATCAACATTATAAAATATCTATTAACTCTATTTGAGTTCTCCTTTTTTGGCCTCCAAATATTTGTATCAGCTTGATCACGTGGATGATGACCAAAAAGGTCTCCCCTTAAATGGTAACATAGTAAGCTTACCCAATCGATATGCTTCACACAAGTTCTTGAGATTCATGTTGTCAAGATTTGGTAAACCAAGCACTAAGCTCTTCCTCTACATTTCCTTCAAACTCTAAGTATTGATGTGTCCATACCTCTTGTGTCAAAGTTCGAATTCCACTACATATCTACTTAATTACATGTGAAATTAACACCCAATGTGAATAGCCTTCTCACGTTTCTAACTCTGGCCACCATTCTTTACCCTTCTTTTTTGCTTTCCACTAAGCAACTATTCTGATTGAATTTGACAATCCTCTCTCAACCATCTGACCCACATAGACTAAATTATTTGTAATAGTAGGAAAATGAAGGAAAACTTTCAAGAACTTAGCCTTATGAGAACCATTCAAACTAACAACACCTATATGTGTATGGCATGGGGGGTATCATCACCTGTTGTACATGCCTTTTGGATGATGGTATCTTCATACTTGAGAAGAAGTCCTTCTGTAGCTCATGTGATTTTGCATCCATTATCAATGTACCATATGCCTAACCTTGGTGTCTTATTTTCACTCATCTACATCATGGTACTACAAATTATACACAGTACTAAAAATTCCAAAACCCTAAAAATTGATATATTTAATTACATATATCTAAATTTATATATTTAGTTATAAATAGTACTAGAAATTCCAAAACCCTAAAATCTATATATTTAATTATAAATCCTTATATTTATCCTAGAGAAAAAGTATTTATTTATTTAATGAAATATACTTTCTTTTATCCTAAAATCGTACTATCTTCTACATTTGATTATATATTTTAACTTCTTTCTAATAATCTTTTGAACTTTACATATAATATTATTTATCCTAAAAGCCTAATTTTTAATATATTTGATTATATATATTAGTATTAAAACTAAAAATCTATTTTCTATATACTTAATTATAGATATTTATTTTAATTAAAAAATCCTAGATCTTTTCATATTTAAATATGTATACTAATATCTATCATAGAGTCTTAGTTCTTTATATATTTAATTATATAAAATATTTTTAATATTCAAACCATAGTTTCTTATATATTTGATTATACATAGTACATTTGATCATATATACTATTTTCTCTCCATATATATATATATATATATATATATATATATATATATATATATGTGTGTGTGTGTGTGTGTGTGTGTATGTATATATATATATATATATATATATATATATATATATATATATATATATATATATAACCTAAAACCCTATTTTTCATATATTTAATTATATATAATTAATTTAATTTAGAAACCCTAGCTTTTTTCATATTTAAAACACATACCCTAAAACATGTATATGTGTTTATGTGTGTATGTATATGTGACATAAGTGTATGTGTATGTGTATGTGACTTTATGTGTGTGTATATGTATGTCTATGTGACTTTATGTGTGTATGTGTACATGTATGTGTATGTGTATGTGTATGTGTATGTGTATATGTATGTGTATGTGTATGTGTATGTGTATGTGTATGTGTATGTGTATGTGTATGTGTATGTGTATGTGTATGTGTATGTGTATGTGTATGTGTATGCGTATGCGTATGCGTATGCGTATGCGTATGCGTATGCGTATGCGTATGCGTATGCGTATGCGTATGCGTATGCGTATGCGTATGCGTATGCGTATGCGTATGCGTATGCGTATGCGTATGCGTATGCGTATGCGTATGCGTATGTGTGTGTGTGTGTGTATGTGTATGTGTATGTGTATGTGTATGTGTATGTGTATGTGTATGTGTATGTGTATGTGTATGTGTATGTGTATGTGTATGTGTATGTGTATGTGTATGTGTATGTGTATGTGTATGTGTATGTGTATGTGTATGTGTATGTGTATGTGTATGTGTATGCGTATGCGTATGCGTATGCGTATGTGTATGTGTATGTGTATGTGTATGTGTATGTGTATGTTTATGTGTATGTGTATGTGGATGTGGATGTGGATGTGGATGTGGATGTGGATGTGGATGTGTATGTCTATGTCTATGTGTATGTGTATGTGTATGTGTATGTGTATGTGTATGTGTATGTGTATGTGTATGTGTATGTGTATGTGTATGTGTATGTGTATGTGTATGTGTAGGTGTATGTGTATGTGTATGTGTGTGTGTATGTGTATGTGTATGTGTATGTGTATGTGTATGTGTATGTGTATGTGTATGTGTATGTGTATGTGTATGTGTATGTGTATGTGTATCAGGGAAAAAAAGAAGGGCGAATTTTAGCCCAATGGAGAATTTTTTGCAAATTTGAAAATTTTTGGCTATTTATTTTGGTTATGAGGTAATATCATTCGACGTATGGTTTTGAGCCATGAGGTAATATTCGCCCTCATTTCTTATATGATTTTGAGTCGTCAGGTAATCTTCGCCCAATGTGTTGCATTGTACCTCAACCTTGTCTTCACCTAGCATGCAGCATGATCCATACATGCAGCATGCTCCATAGATATGTGTTGTACTGACGTCGATAGCTTCGTTTAGAGGTGCACTTATATATGGATATTACATAAGTCCTTCAATTTGTGAGCATTGTGCTTGTGATGAACATGCTCTCATTCGAATGATACATTGATTAATGACTTAATGACTACGTCATATCTATTGCAGCGTGAAGAAGTTCTTGTGAAGAAAAGGCTCATGCAGGTTCAACCTCACATATTTCATATAATCTACGTAAGTTTTCTTGTGACTATTTCTTCCTTCCAAATTGGCTCTCTAATGCACGTGTTGAACTACGATGTTGATTTTGTTTGATCGTTGTTTGTAAATCTTTCACTTTTCTCATACGGATATGCTATTCATTGCACATTCACACATCATGGTGGCAAGAGAAATTAGATGCAATCAAAAAAATTTGGGCCTCCAATCATAAGCGCCAAGTAAGCAAATTGTCTACTTCTTCATAGGTGACTTCTTGATTTTTTTTGGAAGGATCACCAAAATCTAGTGGATTTTGCCTTCTTGCACGTCTATTGTTTGTATGTATCAGGTGGGTAGTATTCCACAATCGATGCTTCTAGATTTGTATAAAAATCTTTGTTTCTCTTTCAATGTTTGACAGTGTATTATAATCTACCACTTAACGTGTTGAGCTCTACTTGTTTTTATGTGCATACTTTTGGGCTTGTAAGTTTTATTTCCTTTTGATGTGAATCCATTCCCCGCTTTTCGAGGCATCATACTTTTTGTGTCAGGTGTGAGTCAAGAGTAGTCTATAATACATATTTTTTTTGGGTTGAATTTCATTTAGATCTTTGTCATTAATATCTCAGAGACTTGCAACACTATATAGAGGTTATATTAGGAGCATGCAGAAACATGGATATTTCAACGTGGAGTCTTTAAAGATCATAGACTTGCAACACTATATAGAGGTTATATTAGGAGCATGCAGAAACATGGATATTTCAACGTGGAGTCTTTAAAGATCAGAGCTCTTTCCGTGCTCCTAAAAAAGGAATCAGACAGCATTTGAAGCTCATCAAGTGGATTCTTCAAGATCAGCTTTCCTTTGGAGTTGTTGGAGGTAGTTTCTCAAGGTCATTAAGATACAAATCAAATTGATCTTCTATTTTGGCTCACAAAATTGTTGTTTATGTCTGATAGAGTCAAATATGTGTTTTCATGTGGGTTTTCATTTGCACTAGTTTAACGGTAAGAATATCATTTGAACAAAAGGCACAAATACATGAGAAACAAGGTGGCAAAGCAAAGACTTGAGGGGAAGGATTCGAGAAAGAAGAAGAAAAATAATTGGCCAGTGATTGGAGCTTCAAAGGGAAAACGGTGGTTGTTTAGAAAAGGTGCAACAACCAAGAAGCGTAGCTGACAAGAAACACACTCAATTAGGAATCTCTAACAGAGATCTTTTGGAGTGCATAGAGAACCTCCATTTCAATAGTTGAAGGACAGAGTTGTCTAGTCATTTGAGAAGCTCTCACTTTTAGATAGAAGATTTGGTTGAGGAGCTAAATTGATGTCCTAAAATCATGTTTGGGAGGCAGACAACAGATTACAACATGAAGGGGATGATGTAGTACCACTAGAGTTGTCATATCACTCGACACATGAAATCTTTCATCATCCAGGTCCTCAACAGAATAGATAGCTTTCAATCAATAAAGTGTAAGGAGAAAAATACAGCTATGTGTTGGAATACAAGTTGTTTTCTGTGTAAATTGTTTTTAGCATCTTATAAGAAGCTTGCTTGTTTCCCCTTCTTCATATGTGCCTTACCTATACTTCTTAACTCAGAAAGTTTTTTAAGCTCTCTAATATAACTTGTGGTTTAGTATAGCTACTGGTATTTGCTTGAGGTTGTACTTCATCATTTCTTCCTGGATGTATATAGTCTATCAAGGGGAGCTACACAGGCCTCTAGAAGAGGAATTGTACATTTTATGCATCAAAGATTGAAGCTTAGATGTATGCTTATGTGTATTGTCAAGAGAGTTTTCACTTTACACACAAACTAGCCAATGGACATCTTGTAATGTGTAGTGGACTTCACTTTTTTGTTGGCCCAATAATGATTATTTGAATGTTCAAATACCTTCATTATTCATGGTCATGCATTTTTTTTGGGTTTATGCAGTGACTCCCTTTGTGCTCCTCTAATAGAACTAGGATCCTTGATTTTTAAGATCTGAGTTGTTGTGTATAAACTCTTGTGTATATACCACACATACAATAGTATATATTGTTATATGTACTGTGTGTTGTGTATATACTATTGTGTATATATCATGCATACACACAATACTACATATATACCTCCATAATAGTACATACACAACAATAAATACATACATACACACATAAATACACACATACATACATACTGTTATATACTGCTATATATTGTTGTATATATAGATAGCAAGTATATAATAGTAAAAATATATAATAGCAGTGTATAACAATATATACATATAATGTTATGTGTATACATGTATATATTGTTGTGTATATATAATGAGAAGATGGTGGAAGATGCTGAGAAATGCAAGTCTCAAGCATATGTATTTTCTTCTCCGAGGCTGCTGCGTGGAAGGTTGGATGCAAACGCAAGAGGGACATTCTTTGCCATTAGAATTAGCAAGAACAAGGATCACCATCAAGAATCAGAGGGAGAGCAATTCTTTGGGTGGTTTTCTTTCTCAGGCAGGTGACAGGAAGAAAGGGGAGAACAAAGTTCATCCTCGAGGAGTGATGGAGATAACTGCTAGCTTCAGGAAAAGCATGATTGATGGCTTTGGCAGTATAATTTTTTTCTTGGGAATTCATAGCAGGAGGGTGTTTCTCCACCTTGTACATTGATTGCATTGCCTATTCGTTTTGCCCTGGTTTTACCTCGCCCTCTGCCTAGGCATGCTTGACTGCCAACATCCTGTAACAGACCCAGCATGCAAAAGATGAAAGAACTGCGCAGATCTGCCCATCTGCAACACATATCAGTATTTGTGTATCGGTGTTTATGCAATGTATTTTGCTTACCCCCCCCCCAAAGGGACCTATAAATGCAACAAAACGTTTTGCAAATACCTTCCTCAACCACTACACGACTGCTGAAGTCCATGAGGAAAGTTTAACAAGGAAAGGGCACCTTGAACACGGGAAATTGGAGCTGAACTGCATGCACAGAGACCTTGCAAATAGAGTTGTTAAGTGTTTTACTGAGGTTTTTACTTAATCTTTCCATGAGGCTTGGATACTTTCAAGTATAATAAACAGGAGAGAGCCGTTCAAAGTTTATATAGGGTCTGACATGGCAAAGTTGTAAAGGGCTAAAGAGAGGGGCGCGTCCAAATAAGAGCAATCATGTCCACCGTGCTGAAAATATTGAGTTGTTGTGCATTGAGAAATCTCTTTTGAACTTTTTGCATGTGTTGGTATTTTGAGGAAATTTCAAAGCTGTTCAGTGGAAGCTACTATATAAGCAAAGAATGTCAGTACAAGATGTCCAGCAATAGGAGAATTTTCAAAGTCTAAAGGACATTCGGTGG
>CM035442.1:112545276-112595276 GCA_020310875.1 Ceratopteris richardii | reverse complement strand
AGTGCACAGGCTGACGATACAGATTCCGATAATTCAGATATTCAGCCCCGGGATACAGAAGAAAGTCACAATACAACCATCAGCACGATGAACGGACAACAACAACAACAACAGCAACAACAACAACTATGCCCACCAAGATCGACTCCAACAGGAGTGACGTACACCAAATTTGGTGGATTCATAGGAGATGACCCAGATGCTCATGTACGCACATTTGAGATAAGTTACGCAGTGCTCAACCATCCACCTGATCCGGCGTATAAGGCTATTGTTTTCCAGTTGACATTAGTTAGCGAAGCAGCTAGATGGCTTACAGAATATGATATTAACCATTTCGGCACCTATGAAGCAGTAAGGGATGCATTTTTGCAGAGATTCATGCTAAAGAAGAATCCAGCCGAAATTTTCGGCTACCTGCAAAACAATAGACAGAAGATAAATCAAACAGTACAGGAATACGCCACTCTATTCAGGACTCATTTGAGGCAGTTACCACCAGCACATGCCAACCTACCGGATGACGTTATTACTCAATGGTTTATCAATGGATTGACTCCGCAACTTAAACAGATTATGATCATACACTGTGTAGGAGCTATGACGCTAGATGCAGTGATTGCAATGGCTTTGCAGCTGGAAAACAAGGTTGGCAGATTTACAGAAGATCTGGAGTGGTTAAAAGCAAATAGAAATATCACCGAAGACCCGACCAGACAGATGTACTGCACTACATGCAAGAATTCAGGCCATACTAGTGCCACTTGTGCACTTAATCAGTTGTTTTGTGCTATTTGCAACACTACCAGACACACCACCGAAAACTGCGCATATAACGCCAAAGTACAGGGACTAGCAACTGTCAATGCAATTATACAAGAACCAGGGGAGCCAGCCAATCACTATGTACCTCCGCAAATGAGAAACAACCAGCAACAAGGTTATCAAAATTACAGAGGATAGAGAAATAATAACTACAATGCAAACCGCTGGCAAGCCGGACCAGCACCGGAAAATCCCAATTTGCCACCACCGCGCTGTCATTTTTATGGTGAATTTGGTCACATTAGAAGATTTTGTAAGGATGCAGCTGAGTATGATCAGAGGAAGAAAGAACGTCAAAACCCAATGGCTAATATGGTACAAATCACACCAGTAGAAACACAGGCTGCAGTAATTCAGACCATATCCGGTAAACAACTGCAACCAGCAGCAGAAATATTTGAACCAGGCATACGTGAACAACAAAGGATGTATGATAAGGCTAGTCAATGAACCACCGCAGAACCTCCAGTGTTCCCAGATCCTATTCCGGTGACCCAGGCTCCGTTAACTGAGGAAGGAACACAACAACAGGATTCTAATACAGCAGCAGGCACATCATCTTCAGCAGGCGCATCATCTTCAAAATCTGTGGAAAATACAATCCAATCACAAAAGGCCTGGGAAATTTTATCTAAAGCATCCATCACTCTTCCTCTGGGCCAATTACTTGCACTAGTACCGGGAGTTCGACAACGATTCCAACAACAATTCAGTCCTATGCCTTCTTGCATTCCAGCAACAGCAACAGTGCAACCGAAACCTGATTCTACGGTCGATCATTCAGTTCCTTTAATTACGGTATGGTATAAAAATCATAAAATCACACAGGTACTAATTGATGGAGGATCTGGTGTCAACATTGCTACTGCTGCACTGTGTAAAAAGTTGGGGTGGAACGAAATCGAACCAGTTCAGTTTTTTGTCAGAATGGCTGACCAATTAAGAGTTCATCCCGTAGGACTTGTACGAAATGTACCAATAACTTTACAAGGTACAACATTTAAAATGACCTTTGTCATACTAGAATTACCAGAATCCACCCTTGATTATAATCTCCTCTTCGGTCGTCCTTGGCTGAAGCACACTAAGGTGATACAAGATTGGTCTGCACAGGAACTCACTTTCAAAGATAATAATTGTAAATACGTTGTAAAATTAGATGTTATACAACCCTGCGAGTTGCATGCTAGACCGTATTTTGCAGAACCAATCCATATGCTAGATGGGTTGTCAGATGATGAAGAAGAAGAGTTTCAGAAAAATAACATTGACTTGATCTCCCTAGGAACTGTTGATCTACAATCTGTTGTAGATAATTGGAATCCTCTAGTTTGTACGGTGATGTCTGTAACAGCAAAAGAGACGAAAGAAGATAAGGCTACCATAGTTGACACTGAACTACAGCAACTTTTCAAGCCAGCTGAGGATACAGAGAAGCCTCGACAATTCTATGTTCCAGAAGATCAACTGACCACCTACAATTTAGGGGATGAAGAAAATCCACGACCTGTTAAGATAAAGGAGAGCTTACCTGAGTTATTTCAAGCAGATTTAATCCAACTACTTCGCGAATTTTCTGATGTATTTGCATGGGATTACAAAGATATGAAGGGTTTGGACCCGCGCATATATCAACACAGGGTCATGCTGAAGCCGGAAGCAAAACCACTTAAGCAACCCAGCTACCGGATGAATCCAAACTATGCATCACAGGTAAAGGCAGAACTTGATAGGCTACTCAAAGTCGGATTCATTGTACCAGTAGAGCATGCTGAATGGATCTCACCAATTGTTATTGTCCCTAAAAAGAATAAGCAGTTACGAATATGTGTAGATTACTGGAAACTTAACGCAGCTACGGTGCCTGATCCATTTCCGCTACCTTTTCTTGACACGATGCTTGATAGAGTAGCAGGACATGAAATGTATTCATTCTTAGATGGGTACAGTGGGTGTAGCTCAGTGATGAGTAGCACCTCCTTTAATGTCAATCCGGGAAGACGTGAGGATGGTATGAAGACCTCGAGCAAGTGAAGACACAAGTGCGTGAGTGAGAAGCACACTAACATGCACACACATACACACACACACGCACACAAGGTAAGGCAAAGAGTGAGAAGCAATGGGGTTCTTTAGATTACTTTCAAAAAGCTCTTACAAGTTCATTTCATTTACAATCTAACCTCAAAAATGAGCTCTCTAGCTCCTTTTATAGTTTTTGACTAGCTTTGGCCCTGTCCAGACGTAGTGTCCGGCCTAGTCAAAATTTAGGTTCTAGGGCTTATTTGAGGGCTCAAACGAGATCTAAAAAATACGAAAATTGGCAGGTAGATACTTCTAAAGCTCCTCAAGCTCAAAGATTCCTTGGCTTGCACAAAATGGAGCTACAAAAATACGAAATGGTGTTTACAATGGTGTTTAGTGATTAAAATCACTATTTGTGTAGGGATTTTCTCTGCTGATTTGTCATACACCTCTTTGAGCTCCCTACTTGCTCTTTCTTCTTGTGTGCTCAACTCCTTGATGTCTGAAAAATTTAGATGGCCTACTTGCCAGATCTTCTTTGGCTACCGTGTCTGCTTGTGCTATCTCTTTGTTCCGACCCTCTTTGTCTAGTGGCTCCTTCCGTTCCTTGACTGCTGCCAACACCCCCCCACTCTCGCGTCTGTCGCCCCTGACAGACCCTTGTCTAGATGTTCGTTGAACGTAGTATTGGACGATGTCGGAAGCGAGGTGATGCTCTTCGAATCTGAGCCCCTGTGCTAGATCTGTTAATAATGCGTCCCAATTCACTGGTCCTGGTACGTCCGGATGTGGCACCCGTAGTTGTTCTGAATGTATGGTTCTCTCCACAGCGAATAAGTGCAGGAGATGTGAAGGCCTGGGTACAAAAATTTCTGAGTGATATTCCCAGAATCCCGTTATGAACATCTCCTCGAATGTCTGTTTAAAACAAGCGGGGAGGTACTTTATTCTGGCGTGCCAAGCATATATTACTTCGATTGATGGGGTGGTGCTCATGTCGTAAACTAGGTCTTGGTTGCCTGTAACGAAGCCTGCTCCTGAGAAATGGGGATCCTTAATGTTTTTAAATGTCCTGAATGTGATCAGCATTAATTCAAATATTTTCATACACATTTGTGCCATCACATCGGTTGTATTGCGTAGTCGAGTGCTCTAGTGTCTGATAGTAGAAATCATGTAATTTATAGTGGGAGGTCCTCGTGGAGGTGCTAGATAAACATAATTTAGCCACTTGGCACATCCTTTGATGTTCCTGACAGCAATGGTGAATTCGGGCCATGTGCGTCTTCGTAGGACTGGGGCATAACAAGGATTGTACTTAATAAAGAGGGGCATGTTATTCCAGGTTCGTACCATTTCAGGATAAGTCTCCAAGAGACGGATCCTCCACGTGGGATGATGAATAGATCCTCTTTTCGCACTCTCTGGTATATCGTCGAGGCCAAACTGGGTGGCAAAGGTGGGGGCCTTCCCACATTGTCGTTGGATCTCTACGTTGTAATCAGCCAATAATATGCAATATGGCACATACTGATCATCATTGGTCCCTATCCACCTGTGATGGGACATACGTCTGAAATACTCGGACTTGATGACAGTGTCTTCTAATTTGGCTAATGATTGGATTTGTATTGCTACTCGTTCATCGTGGGTGTTTGCTGTCTTCTCTAATGACTGAAGCCATTCAGGTGTTTCCACTTCTAAGGTATCCATTCCCTCTAAGGTTTGCTGCCCTCCTGGCATTGGCATAGGAACGTATGGTTCCTCATACGAATCATCTACCTCAATGGGTGGCTCAGGTTCAATAACTGGAGAGGGTTGCCTTTCATACTCTAGTAACTTTTTCTGGAGCTCAACCACCTGCTCTATCAATGCCTTCACTTCCTCTGAAGTCGAGGCCGACTCTATTACCTTGGTTGGAGCCTCCTGTTCCTTGAGCTGGCCACGCAGCTCATCACGTTCCCTTTCCAACTCATCATGAGCATCTAATAGATCTGCATAGCTTTCCAAGATGGTCTTCATTGTCTTTGAGGGTACGGCTTTAAACTGCTCTGGATCAATTTTGTGGGGAGAGCCTTCTATTGCTGCTTCTAGATTTGCTTCATTTTGCTGTTGCAGTCTCTTGTTCTCTTCAAGGGCGGTCGCCATGTGTTTTCTGAGGAGTGCCAAGTTACGCCGGACTCTGAGATTATCGGCTTGGTATACATCCAGCAAGGCCTCGAGTTGTTTGGTACCCGGCTGTTGTGGTGGTTGGGGAGTTTCTAGGAGTGTTTGATGGGCTTGCTCGAGAGTTGTGTAGTGTTGGTTGAGTTCCGCATTTTCTTCTTCTAGCCTTAAGAGTCGTGTTTGGAGTTGCTGATGGTCTGTTGTCAGCTAATGATGGCGGCTTTCTAGATCCCTGTACTCGCGCTGAAGTTGATAGACACAATGATGTAATGACAGGAATATACTATTTACATTAAAAGATGCAGGTAAAGATGAAGATGTAGGGGGAATGGGGATGGGGAAGGGAGTTGTGAATGCTGTGGAAACAAGTGGTGAAGTTGGTGGAGGGGGTATGGGAGATTGAGGTTGTGTGGGGGGTGGGGGTGGTACTGTGGCAGGTGATGTCTCCATTGTAACGAATGTGGGTGTGACAGTAAAGAGGGGAACCGTGGGTGGGGTGGAAGTGATATTGGTGAAGAGCGTCGTGAAGGTGGGCATGGTGACTCCTCCAAATTGGATTCCCGGAGTGAGTGGAATTCCCATGACGATGGTGGTGATAGTGGGCGTGGTGGTGATATGTCACGTGGTGGAGTGAGTTGTGTAGTGAGAGGTGGGGAGGGTGGTGACAGTGGTGCTTCCTGATGTTCGTCTGTTTGCGTTGTATCTCCTGGTGCTGATACGTTGATATGAATTTGTTTCCCGGACCTCATGGGACGGGCGGGAACTCCTTTCTCAAATCGGTGAATGTAGGCCATTGCCTCATGAATGGCCTTATCCAATCCTACTGCATCGGCGTGTAGGTTTATGGACTCGATGAACATATCATCCACGCCTTCCTCTGCCAGCAATTCATTCATGAGTTTCTTGCCTGCTTCAAGTGACATTTTATGTTGTTCTTGAACTAGCTTCATGGTTCAATATAGTCTTTTTATTTGTGCCGAATACGGTGGGGCACTTGCTAACTCTGAAAGTGCGTCATACTCTTGTTCTTCGTAGGCTTCTTCCTCTTGTTCTGTCTCTTGTTCATCTACGTCAACTTCTACAACTTGCGGTCGGGTGGGGGCTGACGTTGTTGTATGGGGTTGTGGTTCCTGAGCTTGCTCTGTTTCCGTTTCGAGATTAGAGTCGTAGATTAGTCTAGCCACTTCTTCATCAGTGAGATCATTGAGAGTAAAGCCCTGTGGAAATTCCAAGTCTGATGGGACGGATGGAAACACCAGATTAGGTCCCTCTGTACTTGGTCTTGGTAGCCGAATAGTGAATGGTCTAATGCGTCGTGTCTGGGGAGGGGTAATTTCTAGTGTAGTGGTGGCTCCCCTTGGTTGAGCGCAGGGTAATTGGACTCCCCCTCTCATCTTCTTTGATGGAGGACCTGCCGCTGATAGCCTTCTCTGGAACTCCTGGGCCCGGGACCATACGAGTGCCCGCTGAACAGGTACGTCATAGGCTAAGCATCGATAGATTATTTTGGTCAGAGCACAACACCCGTGGAGCACATTTTTCTGCTTTTTGTTCCACCGTTGATGGGCTAGGTGGATCTGATCTATGATCCAATGTGGTACGTTGATAGGAAGATTTTCCATCTCTGCCAAATACAAGTTAAACCATATCTTCTTCGGTGGCATGGTGAATCTTTCCTGGGTTGGAAAAGCAAAATGCTGCATGACGGTCCGTAGGTGAAGAGCGATGGTCGGTGTCATTGCTACCATATCCTTCAATTTATTGAGATCTTTATGTTTCATTCTACCTGGAATCATTGTTTCCTTTTCAGTAGGAATGTGCATACCATGCATGTCCAAGGCTTCTCGTACCAGATTGAGGGTCAGTTTGAATCTTTTAAGTTCGTGGCCCGGCAACAGTGAGGGTAACACAAAAGTGTTGTCGCCTCCCTTGGCCCTGCTAGGCGTGATGGTACTGATAAAATAAGAACAACGTAAAAAATCTGGCTTCGGTAAGTGGGTCCTGAAATAACTGTCCAGGCCCGCTTTGGTCCATACCAAACACATCACTTCGGCATTCTGATAGTTCTCAAATTCGCGCGTGAAAAAATGGTAGCGTCCCCATTTACCATTAAACTCCAATTCGGCTTCCCAAAAATAGGTTCCATCACCCAATGGTCCTGCAACATCACTGAACCAATGAGCGTGTTTGCCCACTTGAGAGGTGTGTCCCTGAGGAGGATCCTGAATTGGGAGCACATGCACAGCTTGAAGTTCTTGCGGTCTTTCGGTGAGATGTGGTTCGAGGAGGAGTGTTTCTATGTCCACAATCTGTGCGCTGGATCCGGCGTGAGAACTGGAACCTCCGGCTTCTGCCATAGTTATTGCTTGCTACTGGTTCTGTCGAGAATATAGAGCATGCGTTAATATTGTAATGGACAAGATAGAACACGTTTTGCCCCCGTTACAATATTATCATGAGGTGAGTAATAGGTTAGTGGTCAGTGAGTGCACGATGACAGTGTGTGTAGTTAATGCCTGGATAGTCCTAAGAGCTAGATGGAAAGATGCACTGTCTGACTAATGCAGTTAGTAAGTGGAGATGAATTCACAGATTGGGGTCGGGGGGTTTATTACAAGTCTTAGGTTGCCAAACACCATGGATGGCTTTTGGTCTTGGTTTTGTGGAGATTCGGGAGGGTTGCATGAGTAATTCTGCTGGGAGTTGTTGTGTCATTGGGACCCATTTACGAGTGAGTCTGTGCGTGCTTCTAGGTGGCAGTGTGTTCGAGTGTATCAGACAAGAGTGGGTGGCGGCTGCTTGAGCGAGTGAACCCTGTCGTGTATGATGTGAATTGTTTGGGGCTAGTTGAGCCCGCAAGCAAGCCTTAGGCACCCAAATTTGTCTTGATTGTGGGTCAGCCTTCATCGACTTCTTGGGTACCCAAATGGATTTCACTTTCTCAACAGAGGTTTTAGGAGTCCTCTTATTAGCATCAAGTCGTTGATTACTAATAGGAAGTTGAGACCGTTGTTGCGACTTGGTTACGGTCGGCAGCTGGTCTTTCCGCACCCACATTTGTTTCATCGGCTGAGTTGTTCTGCTTCGCGCGTTCTTTTGGTCTCTCGCCTGGAGAGTCTTCAGTGATTGATCTGCCCTTAGTTGCTGCCTCCTTCTGGCCTTTGGAAAAGAAGGGAGTTCCATTGTGGTTCTGACTCCTTCTTTGAGATCTTCGTTCTTCTGTATCACATAGTCTTGGACAAGAACAGCATGGTCAACTTCATGTGTACCCCTGGAGGGACCAGGAGGCCGTGCCTTTTCTAGTTCCTTGAGTGCTCCATTATTTAACTCAACTGTAATTCTAGTCTGATTCACCCATACCTGAAGAAGTCCACTTCTTAGGTTTAAGTTGACTGCTTGGTCATAGATCCAGTCTTGACCCAAGACAAGAGGTTGAGTGAGGTCCTCATCTTGACACACTAGTACTTTGACTGTCATTGCCTCGTCATGAATATAGAGGGGAAGTTCCACCTCGCCCATGCAAGGGGTTTCCACGCCTCCCAATCCTATGAGATATGCTTCTATAGGATTGACCGTTAATTTCAACTCTTGACAGTAAGACACTTGAACAGCACTAGTGGCTGCACCTGAGTCAATCAAGGCTCTTACAGTCCTTGCATTATTTCCTTGTCCTATATTTAAGGTTACAAAAGGACGTCGATCAATTATCCTATGAGAGCTGATGCCTAAAACTTCACACATAGCCGTGTGATATCCTTGATCTGCATATGCATCTGTCCTAGGTTGCTCTCTACCCTGTCTTCTTAATTTCATTCTCCGTATGCGCTCTAAAGCTTCTGCTTGAGCTTCTTCTCGAATTCGCTTTTCTTCTTCTTTGCGTTTCTTAGCAGTGTTGAGTCGGCTTAGCATTTCCTCTGTGAGAGGTTCTTGATACAACTTGACTCTGCATCCACTAATGTAGCTTGGAAGAACATCGCCTTCTAATGTGGCTAGTTGCACTGCTCCACTTGTTGAGATTCTATTAATGATCATGGGTCCGTAGCCTCTTTTCTCTAGCTTCCTAGCATGTTGTTTCAAAGTGTAGACAAGCACTAGGTCTCCTGCTTTCAAACCTTTATCCTTAACGTGGGCATCAAAGTAGGCCTTCTGTCGTTTCTTAGCTGCATATATCCCTACAGCTGCTCTCAGTCTTGTTTCTCTTAATTGTTCAAGGTCAAAAAGTCTAGAGGAGAGTTCATGACCCGTCCATTCATGTTCTTGTGCCACTTTCAATGTAGGTATCAAAAAGTCTAAAGGTAGCACAGCATTTTGACCAAACACCATTTGAAAGGGAGTGGCTTGGAGTACCGTTTTGTAGGCAACTCGGTATGCCCAAACAGCATGGTGTAGCTGTTTGTCCCAATCAGAGCGTTTATTATTCACTAACTTGGTCAACACATCACATAGAATCTTGTTTGTGCTTTCGGCTTGCCCATTAGCTTGTGGGTGATAGGGGGCAGATTTCTTATGAACTACCAAGAATTCTTGGAGTAGATTTTCAATCACTTCGTTCAAGAAGTGAGTGCCTCTATCACTTACTAGCTCTATAGGTAGCCCGTATCTTGTGAATACATTTTCAAACAAGAATTTAGCAGTTGTTTGAGCATCGTTGTTCGTTGTGGCTTTTACCTCTACCCACTTTGTTAGATAGTCTGTTGCAACAATGATATATTCTGCATGGGAACCCTTAGCTGGGGGATTAATAGGACCTACGAAGTCTATTCCCCACTTAGAGAATGCACGTCCACCCATCATAGGTTTCAGTGGCATCTCATCTTTGCGTATAGGATACTGAGTTCTCTGACAGACATCACATCGTTTCACATAGGCATGTGCATCCATGTGAAGGGTCGGCCACCAGAAGCCCGCAAACAGTATTGCCTTGATCACCCGATCTGGTCCAAAGTGTCCTCTTGCTACACCTTGGTGAGCAGTTTCCAAGATCTTAAGATATTCACTCTCATGGACACATAGTCTCGGGTAATCATCTTTACCACGCTTGTATAGATTATCACCGATGAGTGAGTAATCCTGGGCTTCTTGTTCTAAACTCCTTTTCCTAACCAGGGTCATATCCAGAGGGAAAGTTTTCGTTCTCAGGAAGGAAACTAGTGGTTCACTCCAATCTGGCACTATGGACACTTGATAAAGAGTGGCATGTTCCACAGGTGGTTTAGTGCAGCAGATTGGGCATCCCTTGCACAACTTTTGGACATCAGCTTCCATAGTCGGCCAATGCACTTCGAGTCTCCTTAGTGTCTATAGGGTTCGTTGCTTTGAATAGTGTTGCTCTAATGCACCTACATGTGCTAATTGCAACCATTTAGCGTACTCATCCTCTTCCACACAACAGGCCAAGATCCCCTGATCTGTGTGCTTGTACATACTTCCAGCCAAGATGTGGTACTTTTGGGCTTTTACTACCTCTCTATCCTGTGTGGCTATTACTGGGTGATTAGGCCCGTATGTCAATACTGGAACTAATGGTTTAGCCCACTGTGGCACCACTTCCAAGTTAAACAAGTAAGCATCAGGCAGGTCATCTGACACTCCTTGTGGGGCTTCTCCAGAGGTGAGTCTAGAGAGATGGTCTGATCTCAAGTGAGTCCTACCTTTCCTTACCACAATCTTGAAGTCGTATTCCATTAGTAAGAGAAACCATCTTACTAATCTACCTGTATTGCATGGCTTGTTCACGAGATATAACAGTGCCTGATGGTCAGTAAAAAATTTAAACTTATTTGCAAGCAAATAATGTCTAAACTTTTTAACTGCATATACCATGCCTAGTCCTTCTCTCTCCATAGTGGTATAATTTCGTTCAGCTGCATTCAATTGTCTACTAGCATAGGCAATTGGAAGATCCATATTACCTTCACCGGTAGGCTGCGCGAGTACACACCCAATAGCATAATTGGATGCATCCACGTGAACATGGAATGGCTTGTTCCAATCTAGTGTGGTTAAGATTGGTGCTGAGCATAATCGTTGTTTAAGCTCATTGAAGGAATTCTCGCATTCATCAGTCCACTCAAAGTTAGTCAGAAGTCCGTACATGGGCTTTGCAATGACAGCATACATGTGAATGAACCGGCGGTAGTAACCACAATGTCCCATGAAAGCTTGTACTTCCTTGACATTCCTTGGCCTAGGTAGCTCTGCTATGGCTCTCACTTTCTCTTCATCAGTGGATATGCCATTCTTTGACACTATGTGTCCTAGGATCTTGCCTTGCCTGACCATAAAGACGCACTTTTCTGGGTTCAGGCAGACTTGATATTCTCTACATTTGTCGAAGATTTGTCTGAGTTCAGGAATATGGGTTTGTCTGATGTTGGAATGAGCACAAAGATCATCAACATAGACTTCTAAGTTCTTCCTCAGGAACTCTTTAAACACGTGACACATCAATCGTTGAAAGGTAGCAGGTGCATTAGTAAGCCCGAATGGCATTACCCGAAAGGCAAATATGCCCCATTCAGTGGCAAATGCTGTCTTATGTTGATCCTTTGGAGCAATGGCTACTTGATTGTAGCCCGAAAATCCATCAAGGAAGCTGTACACTTCCTTGCTTGCTACTCTTTCTAAGAGATGCTCTGTGATCGGAAGCGGATGGTTATCTCGAATTGTGGCTGCATTGACCTTCTTTAAGTTAATGCATACACGCAGCTTTCCATTTTTCTTGGGCACCACTACGATGGGGGATACCCACTCAGTGTGCTCAATTTCATAGATGAATCCAGCTTCAACAAGTCTATCTATCTCCTCTTTGATCTTAGCAGCATAATTATCATTATATGTGTATGGCTTTTGCTTAGAAGGTTTGGCATCCGAGGTCATGGGGATAGTGTGTGAGCATATGTCTGGATCAACACCTTTCAAATCCTTGTAACTCCAAGCGAATACATCTCTGTATTCTCTTAGCAAGGCTATCAATTCTTGCTCTTCTTCTTCCGTCAGGTCATGTCCTATGTAAGTGCGTCTCTCTTCTCCTTCCTCTATGGCTACCACTATTTTCTTGGTGGTTTCTTTGTTATCATAGGCCTCTCCTGATTGCGCCTCTCGTTTAGGCATTCTGATCATGACTCTCCTGTCATCTATCTCATACTTCTTAAAATTTTCTGGGACCTCAAACAAAGGTTCTTCCTCTTCTGGTGTGACTTCTCTCTTCTTTCTTTTCTTTCCTTCTTCCTTCAGGGTCACATGTGTGGCTAGTCTTACATCACTTGTAAGCTCTCCATATCTCTGGGGTTGAAATTCTACTTCATGGAAGTATTCTTCATCTGATGCAAAAGGCGGATCCATAATGATTGACTCTAGATCGGAGTCACTTGCATCCTCAAATGCATCAGGGTTAGGTTCGCATTCTTCTAACACTGCCTCTCCCATGATTGGCTCCATGGAGAAAACTGAAATGTCATAGCCATCCTCATCACAGTGAGGTGTCCATTGTTCTTCATTGATGGCTACATCCATTGTTGCTAGGATTTCTGCCCAGCCGTGGGGTTCAAATTCTTCGTCAGGAAAGACTACAGGTGCATAGGCTGGGTCTTGAATTGATCTATGTGTTTCTTTTGCACCTACCTCTCTGGCTTTCTCTCTCTTTTCTTCTTCTACTGCTACTTTGCACATCCATAACTGGGTATCTTCATGCATCCATGAGGATCCTGATCCTATGGAATGCACCGATTCTGTATCATCTTTAGCTTTATGGATGGGATTCCATTGGATAGGAGGGACATCTCTATGAGAGTAACCTTTGAGATTCACTTTGGTCGTGACACCTAGGTGTTGCAAATACAAGGAGTTGGTTCCCCAATCCTGTACCACTTGCAACTGTCGCATAAATGGTCTTCCCAAAATCATCTCATAGGCATGATTTTTGCTAAAGTCACATATAGCAAATGTATGCTCGAACTCAACACCACATGTGGTGAGGAGTTATTCCTTCTAGCAACCCTAAGGGTCTTTCTATGTGACCATCGGCCATCTGCAATTTCATCCTCGTGGGCCTGAGTGCTGGCTTGCCCCAACGCTTCCACAGGGCAGTGGTAGCAATTGCAACTCCTGCACCTGAGTCGAGAATTCCCTTGGTTGTGTATCCTTGATGTGTAATGGGAAGATAAGTGTTTCCCTCTTCACCTTCACTCATCTCTCCTATCTTGTCCAATGGTATTTCTGGCACTGTTCTCTGGGATCCTACTTGGGAACGAGGTTTTGCTATCGCTAGTACTTGTTTGGCTACATGTTTCCATAGCTTTGGCCTTACTTTGAGTAGCTCTTCTAAAGTGAGGTTGCACTGAACTTTAGTGTTTTTCACTACCTCTGTGTTCCTAGGTATCACTGAGTCTTCGTTTCTTACCATGACCGTGGGTGCTCTCATGCATGTGGACTTAGCTTCCCATGGGTGTTGACAGTATACGGGAAGAAGCAAGTACGGACACACATGCAGATCTAGCACTAAGGCAACCCTTCATTCTTTTTTCAAAACCCTTACATCATTTTTAAGTGATTCTCATCACTAAAAACCCTTGTAAATATCATTTCACCTTTTTGTAGCTCCATTTTGTACAAGCCGAGGAGTCCTCGAGCTTGGGGAGCCTTAGAAGTAGTTGCCTGCCAATTTTCATAATTTTTAGATCTCGTTTGAGCCCTCAAATAAGCCTTGGAACCTAATTTTTAACTAGGCCGGACACTAGGTCTGGACAGGGCCAAAGCTAGTCAAAAACTATAAATAGAGCTAGAGAGCTCATTTTTGGGGAGCTTCTTGTAGTTTGAGCTTGTATGAGAACTTTCTTGCAATAGAAGTGATTCCATTGTCTTACTCTCTTTGTTCTTACCGTGTGTGCGCGTGTGTGTGTATGTGTGTGCATGCTTGTGTGCTTCTCACTCACGCACTTGTGCTTCCACTTGCTCGTGGTCTTCATACCATCCTCACGTCTCCCCGGATTGACATTAAAGGAGGTGCTACTCATCACTGAGCTACACCAAATTTTGGCGCCGTTGCCGGGGATCGAGCTTTGAGGACGAGCGTGTGATGGTAAGACGTAGAGAGGACGCGTTGGAATGGTAAGTAGTAGGTAAATTTCTGATTTTTTTCCATCTCCATCTTCATCTTCACCTCACTCTCCATTTCCACCTCCACCTCCTTCTCCACTACATATCCCCTCTTCCCTATCATTCCCTCATTTGTTGTGTGCGAGTTTGAGAGAGAGCGATTGTGCGTGCTTGTATTTGTGTGTTTTTTGCATGTTTCTTGTAGGTGGCAGCTCCATCATCATCTCCAGCAAGCTCAGCAGGTACAAAAATTGTCTGCACAGTCCCCGAGGCGTTGAGCTCGAGCTATCGCGACACTCCGAAAATTTCACCCAATCACGATTCTGAGTGCACCACGACACTGCGCAGGCCTAGAGCTCCTAGGAACACTAGATAGAACAGAAAAATTCACCATATCCCGAGCTATCGCGACACTCCGAGGTATCGCGACACTCCGAGGTATCGCGACACTTCCCACCTATCGCGACACTCCGAGGTATCGCGACACTCCGAGCTATCGCGACACTCCGAGCTATCGCGACACTTCCCACCTATCGCGACACTCCGAGCTATCGCGACACTTCCCACCTATCGCGACACTCCGAGGTATCGCGACACTCCGAGCTATCGCGACACTCCGAGCTATCGCGACACTCCGAGGTATCGCGACACTCCGAGCTATCGCGACACTCCGAGCTATCGCGACACTTCCCACCTATCGCGACACTCCGAGGTATCGCGACACTCCGAGGTATCATGACACTCCGAGGTATCGCGACACTCCGAGCTATCACGACACTCCGAGCTATCACGACACTCCGAGCTATCGCGACACTTCCCACCTATCGCGACACTCCGAGGTATCGCGACACTCCGAGCTATCGCGACACTCCGAGGTATCGCGACACTCCGAGCTATCGCGACACTTCCCACCTATCGCGACACTCCGAGCTATCGCGACACTCCGAGCTATCGCGACACTTCCCACCTATCGCGACACTTCCCACCTATCGCGACACTTTGAGCTATCGCGACACTTCGACCCGACCTATCGCGATACACGGCCTTTAACGCATAAAAATTGAGGGTTAAGTTTTTTAGTGATTGGAAGGGTAGTTGAGCTTAATTTTAGGCACCTTGGTATAACTTTAGAACCTTGGAAGTGGGCAAAAGGCCTAGAAACCAAAGAGGGATCTCCTGAACCCTGAGTGCCTGTTTTGACCCTTTAGTGCCTGAATGGTCATAACTTGACCATACGAACTCCGATTGATGAGATTTTGGTCTCGTTGGAAAGCTCGTTGAGAATCCCACGTGGACCTCGACTGGTTTTTGTAAGAATCATACACAGAGTTTTAGAACATGATTTTTAAGTTGACCTTTAGGTGGAACTAAGTGGTTCTCAGATTCAGGGGGTACAATAAACTACTCCAAGGGGGCTGAAATTATTGAAGTGTGTCTTTCAATCACTTGTGGCAATAGAGCTATACTAACAGGTGTGCTTTTGCAGGAACTTTGTGCGCACTCAAGGCAATCCAAAGCAAGCTAGCAAGGGTGAGTACCAAGCTTGGGAGAAGGCTTCCTGGGCTTGTGTAGCAGTCTGGTCAACCAGCTAATTGAGGTTGGAAGATCTCTCAACCCTCCTTTGTCAATTCCTAGCCTAAGCTAAGTACGACTTAGGTGTGGTAATTAATTAGGGCAACGTTAGGCACGAATCAAGTCCAAGAATATTAATCAACAAAGTGCAAGAAGTAAATAGGTCTTAAGTGCGAAAACCCTAAAGGACAAAAGGTAAACTGGAGTCGATCACTTATCAAGTGCGGAAATTCACTTAAATACTCCTGACGACGCGATTTCAGACAAGACCATAAACATAATATTCAACTAAAAAGAACAAAGTGATTGGTGCAAAATCAACCTGCAACGAGAGTGTGCTTGGGTTCCAGGGGATAAATAAATCAGGCTTATGAACCTTAGATCACGCAGACACTTAGGCCGAGACAGACAGAGCCTCAGATCTTCTGAAGCTAGTGTCAATCACACTGCCAGGTCTTGGGCCCAGCAGTTGAGTGATTATCCATACATTCCCAGATCAGAAACAAGTGATTCTGAGATGTCCTATCACATGGAGAGACCAGTAGGTAGTTCAGGGTTGGCTTATCTAGAAAAGCCAAAGGGACCTTACAAGACTCAGCTGGAATACATCAGGACGAATCGCCTAGGTGCTCGCATCTACGAAGACGGACTGAGAAGATCGGTGGTCCAGATTAAGAACCCCAATCAACCCCATGGATTAGCCCACCCGGTAGTCAAGTTTGAGAATGGAACATACCTAGATAAAGAGGGGACTATATATGTAGTCACCACTCTCCCTGATAGAACTGATGAGTTTGGAAATGTGATTGCGGAGACCGACATGGGTGACATAGAGCAAGGAAACTTAGAGAGAGAGCCAAGAACTCCCCGTGGTAAATCTGTCTTGACCAGAATCATGACTCCAGAATGGATTCCACAGGATAATAAAAGCATAGATCTGCTGTTAAACCGAGAAACCGATGAGATTTTTTGGAGATATAAATCTCCTCAATCTCAGGAAGTGAGTGCCCTCACAATCTATGAGTTTAAAGACCCTGATAGCCCAGGTCAAGTAACCTACCTAGACAATGCATCAGAGAGAATCTTCGTGGTCACTGAGCTTGGCAGACATGCCTACACATGGAAGGGAGAATTTGTTTTTCCCCAACCAAGGTCTACTGTGCCCTTTGGTCACCAAGGAGCTGGGACCTCCCAAGCTCATGGGGCTCAGAGAGATAGGAGCAGAGACAAACCTGAGGTAAGTTTCGCCAACTCCCTGGGAAGAGAAAGAACGGGAACAGAAAGGAATAGAGTAGAACCTGAGAGACATAGAACCCCATGGAATCACCGGGACATTGATGATTTTCCTTTGCCAAGGCCGAGAGAACACACTAGGACCCTACGACCAACCCAACTTGTGAAGTCCATGAAGAATTATTTCGATGGCACGGGAGACCCTTATGACCATGTGGCAGAATTTCGACAAGTGTTGAAAGCTGAACAAGTGGAGGACCTATTCACGCAATATAATGCTTTCGGTCTAACCCTTAGGAACACTGCCCTTACGTGGTTCCAACCACTGAATGAGAGGCATTTCAGAAACATAGACCAACTCTTAGAGGCATTTATTGTTGAGTTTTCTAAGAGTGGAATCAGGCATAACACCTCCTCACTAATTCATAGCTTCAAACAAACACCTCAAGAGACGGTCAGACTAGCTGAAAGAAGATTTAGACAGTACCTGGAGAGATGCCCTATGCCGGAGTTACCCACACCAGCCAAACAGGTGGCCTTGTTCCTAGACGGGTTGTTGAGCACTAAGCTCAGGTCATATGTGTACCTAAAGGACCCTAGAACGATAGAGGAGTGCGTGCGCATATGCATAGACATTGAGGACAATCTAGGTGAGGAGCTAGGACTATCAAAAAACTATAAGGATTCTGATAGCGCTAGCACACAGACATCTGGTCAATCCGCATCCATCGAGGAACTTGCAGAGAAGGTAGCCCAAAAACTAGGCGTCTCTAGCAAGCAAATTCCAAGATTTGCCCCAGTTAAGCGGTGTTACAATTGTGGCGGTGAACATATGGCAAGTGTATGCCCCATTATGGCCCAACCACAGGCGAACCTTAGTGGCCAGTACTGCACCATAGAGCGCAGGTACACCAATCACACGGCACAAGACTGCCCATATAACAAACAAACTGTTAGGCAAAATTATCCTCAGCCATATCCACAACAGGGTAGATACCAGAATCAATATCCATCACCACAATACAACAGACCGCAACAAACTTATCAGCCACCTTATCAAGGGCAGCAAAGACCTCAACCAGTCCTAGTGCAGCAACCCCCTACTCCAACCAATGTGATCCCAGTGAAGTATGCATCTACTGAAGAAAATCCGAACAGAGCCATAGTCCCAGTCACCCCATTGCTATCAGACAGTGACCCCAGTGACCATAGTTTTGACTCCGCACATATTGATAGCCCACAGGCTTACTACATGCAGTCACCCGAGCATAACGAGTCATACTACTATGAGGACCCAAGTGAAAATAGTGGGGAACCGGAGTATTCTAATGTCATGTACACAAACCCCAACTCTAGACCTCAACCTAGGCAGGTACGACCCCCATTTCCTAGAGGGCCATGTTTCAGATGTCAGGGAGATCACCTTGTACGTGATTGTCCACTACCTATCCCTACACTACCTCAGCCAGTAACCATTCAGGGCTTTTGTCAAGACTGCGGGAAAGAGCATCTCCTATGAGATTGCCCAAAAAACCCCAATAACATGCCTAAGATCACTCCTATCAATGTTGTGGGGTTAGTTGTAGACTCCATAGGAAGCGTGACTTCCACTGCACCTGTGCAGGTGATCACAAGAGCCCAGGCACTTCAACAACACCAAGGTGTTGGTCCCGAAAAGAGCCCCGAGGTGAGTGAAACAGAGAGCATACCCAAAAAGAGGACTAGCGCCTGGAAGGATAGTCGTGAAAGAATGAAGAGACAATGGGCAAAAAAGATAAACGAACTTGAAGAAAGCGTGAGAGAAACCAAGGCAAAAATCACAGAAATCACATCTCAACCACACTCCCACACACTTCCACCACTACCATCCCCATCACCCTCCATTTCTCCACCCTCTAACACACCCCTCGTAACCCACCCACCACCCCGAGTAGGATCAGTATTAGCTGACCCCACTCCTGAAGGCTTGGACATGATGTTTAAAGCCTACCAGGCTCGACTTCAAGAAGGGCCAACAGCTGCAAACCTAGACAGGAGTTACCCTAGAGCCGACTTAGAGATTGAACGGATGAAGATGTGCATGAAAATGGTAGAACAAGCTCAAGCTATACTTGAGACTAGCCAAAAGTTCAATCAGACGAACGCTGTCAAGCCGGATTTGCATTTCCAAGGCTTACTAGAAAGATTAGAGCAGTTGGTAAACAAATCACAAGTTTCTTTACCTCCACAGGCTCAACCAGTTGTTGAAAGAGGAAGCTCACCACAAATGGTAGCTTATGTTCCTAATTCTACGAATGCTGGAATACCCCCTTCAATACAACAGTACTCTCCAGAGTTCTTGCGGGAAATACAAGAAGAGAAATGGGCCAAAGAGAAGGGTGATTCCCCTCCTATTCCTGAGATTGATGATCTTCGTGATCAATTTCCCCAAGACATTCCCTCTATCTATGGGGATCAAGCAGAGCAACAAGAGGATGAGAGATTAGATTTTGAATCTAATTCTTTACAAGAGTTGCCTCATTTCACAGGCCCATGGGAATCTGAATCTCTCCAGATCAGAGCGCCCACGATATTGGTAAGAAATGAAGACTCAGTGATTCCCAGGAACACTGATGTTGTGAAAAACACTAAGGTTCAATGTCACCTCACTGTAGAGGAGCTGCTCAAGGCAAAACCGGAGCTCTGGAATCATGTGAAGGATCAGGTCCTAGAACTTGAATCCAATGCAACAAAAATAGGCTCTAAACAAAAAATACCTGAGGTACCTCTCGACAAGATAGGAGACATGAGCGAAGGTGAAGAAGGTAACACTTATCTTCCGATCACCTATCAAGGTTACACAACCAAAGCAATTGTGGATTCGGGTGCGGGAGTTGCTATTGCAACTACCTCCTTGTGGAAACGATGGGGCAAACCCACCTTAAGGCCAACAAGAATGAAACTTCAAATGGCAGATGGTCATTTTGAAAGACCTCTCGGATTGCTTGAAGGGATAACTCTAACCACTTGTGGTGTAGAGTTTGAACATACGTTTGCCATATGTGACTTTGAGAAGAATAATGTTTACGAGATGATCCTAGGAAGACCCTTCCTACGACAATTACAAATAGTACAAGATTGGGGAACCAACTCCTTGTACTTACAGCACTTAGGGGTCACCACCAAGGTCAATCTGAAAGATCACACCTTCAGAGATGTACCACCCCTACAGTGGAATCCTATCCACAAAGCGAACGAAGACTCTATCTCCGTGCATTCTGGAAGTTCACCTGAACCATCCTGGCTGCATGAAGATACTCACTTGTGGATGTGTAAGGTCGCGGAGGAAGAGGAAAAGCGCCGAAAAGCGAGAGAAGAAGGAACTTCCCCAGGAGATAGACCAATAAAAGACCCAGCCTATACACCGATGATATTTCCAGATGAGGAATTTGAGCCTCATGGTTGGGCAGAAATCTTAGCTACCATGGACATTGCAGTCAATGAGGAACAATGGACACCCCATTGTGATGAGGAGGGTTATGATATTTCAGTGTTCATGTGTCAGCCCTTGTTGGAAGAGTGTGATCCTAGTGAGTTCATAGAAGAAGAAGAGAGTGATGATGATCTAGAATCCATTGTGATGGATACTTACTTTGACTCAGAGGAACACTACTTAGAAGACATAGGAGTGTTAACCCAAAAAGAAGAAGAACCTCTTGCAAGTATTAAAACGATAAGTTCAAAGAAAGGAAGTGAAGGAGGTCAAAAGAAAAAGAAAAGAAAAGCAGTAAGACAAGAAGAGGAAGAATCATTGTTTGAAGTACCAGAAAATTTCAAGAAATATGAAGTGGAAGACCGGAAAATTTTGGTACGAATGCCTAAGAGAGAGGCCATTATAGGGGAAGCATATGACAATAAAGAAAAGACCAAAAAAATTGTAGTGACCATTGAAGGGAACGAAGAGCGATGTACGTACATAGGAGACGACCTAAGTGCAGAAGAAGAAGCAGAGCTTGTAGCTCTATTAAGGGAATATAGGGATGTGTTCGCATGGCATTATAGAGACTTGAAAGGAGTAGATCCAGAGATTTGCTCTCATACGATTCCGATGACCGCTGATGCTAAGCCCACCAAACAAAAACCCTACACATATAATGACAATTATGCGGCCAAAATAAAAGAGGAAATTGACAGGCTGATTGAAGCCGGATTCATCTATGAGATTGAGCACACTGAATGGGTGTCCCCCATTGTAGTGGTGCCCAAGAAGAATGGGAAATTGCGAGTGTGTATTAACCTTAAAAAAGTCAATGCCGCTACGATCAGAGATAGTTATCCACTTCCATTCACCGAACATCTTTTGGAGCGTGTTGCAGGCAAGGAAGTGTACAGCTTCCTTGATGGATTTTCAGGTTACAACCAAGTAGCCATTGCCCCCGAAGATCAACACAAAACGGCCTTTGCCACAGAATGGGGAATCTTTGCATTTCGTGTGATGCCATTTGGGCTCACCAATGCACCTGCAACATTCCAAAGACTCATGTGTCATGTCTTCAAAGAGTTCTTGAGAAAGAGCTTAGAAGTATATGTGGATGATTTATGCGCTCATTCCCAAGAAAGAAGTTACCACATCCCTGAGCTCAGGCAAATCTTCAACAAGTGTAGAGATTATCGAGTGTGTCTGAATCCAGAGAAGTGTGTGTTTATGGTACGACAAGGTAAGATCTTAGGTCACATCGTTTCTAAGAATGGAATTTCAACAGATGAAGACAAAGTAAGAGCAATAGCAGAGTTGCCCAGACCAAGGAATGTTAAAGAGGTACAAGCCTTTATGGGCCATTGCGGATATTACCGTAGGTTTATCCACATGTATGCCATCATAGCTAAACCTCTTTATGGGTTGTTAACAAACTTTGAGTGGAACGAGGAATGCGAGAATTCTTTCAACGAGCTGAAAAGACATTTGTGCACAGCACCAATATTGACTACTCCGGATTGGAGCAAACCCTTTCACGTCCATGTAGATGCCTCCAATCATGCAATAGGATGTGTGCTAGCACAACCCACAGGTGAAGGAAACCTAGATTTGCCGATAGCATATGCTAGTAGGCAATTAAATGCAGCTGAACGAAATTACACCACAACGGAGAGAGAAGGCTTAGGCATGGTATATGCTGTGAAGAAGTTTAGACACTATCTATTAGCCAATAAGTTCAAGTTTTTCACTGATCATCAAGCTTTACTATATTTGGTCAATAAACCTTGCAATACAGGCCGCTTAGTAAGGTGGTTCCTCTTACTAATGGAATACGACTTTGAAGTTGTTGTCAGGAAAGGTAGAACCCATCTTAGGGCTGACCATCTTTCTCGCATCACTTCAGGAGAGCCACCGCAAGGAGTGTCTGATGAATTGCCCGATGCTTATCTGTTCAATTTAGAAGTTGTTCCTAAATGGGCAAATAAGTTGGTACCAATCCTAACCTTCGGGCCTGCAAATAAGAATGTGAAAACAAGCAAGGAGGAAATTGTAAAATCACTAAAGTATCAAATATTGGCCGGAAGTATGTACAAGCAAGATGCCGAGGGCGTATTAGCATGTTGTGTCGAGGACGATGAACATACTAGTTGGTTGCAACAAGCCCATGAGGGATTGCTAGGGAATCACTACTCTAAACAACGAACATTGCAGAATCTAAAACGCTTAGGAGTGTATTGGCCTAGCATGGACAAAGAAATACAAGAGTGGATTCACAATTGTTCAGTGTGCCAGAAGAGAACCCCAGTGGAACATGCCACTCTTTATCACGTGTCATTAATCCCAGATTGGAGTGCTCCATTGGTCGAGTTCATGAGATCGGGAACATTACCCAATCAGGCTAGTCTTGCACGAAAACGGAGCATGGAGCAAGAGGCTCAAGACTATGCCTTAGTAGGAGACAACCTATATCGAAGAGGCAAGGATGGGTACCTAAGACTGTGCATTCATGAATCAGACTATTTGAAAGTCTTAGAAGCTGCACACAGCGGTGCTGCAGGTGGACACTTTGGGCCAGACAGAGTAATTAAGACCATTCTATTCTCCGGACTTTGGTGGCCCACTCTTCATATGGATGCCCATACTTATGTGAAGAGTTGCGACACATGCCAACGTGCCCAATATCCGATAAGAAAAGATGAAATGCCCTTAAGGCCAATGATGGGAGGACGTGCATTTTCAAAGTGGGGTATAGACTTTGTAGGTCCCATCAACCCCCCAGCTAGGAACTCCCATGCAGAATACATTATTGTAGCCACAGATTACCTTACAAAGTGGGTGGAAGTAAAAGCCACGACAAAGAATGATGCTCAAACGACGGCTAAGTTCTTATTCGAAAATGTGTTCACTAGATATGGGTTACCAATAGAGTTGGTTAGTGATAGAGGTACGCACTTCTTGAATGAGGTCATTGAAAATCTCCTTCAAGAATTCATGGTGATACATAAGAAATCTGCACCCTATCACCCACAGGCTAACGGACAAGCCGAGAGCACGAATAAGATCCTGTGTAATGTATTGACGAAACTTGTAAATAATAAACGCTCTGATTGGGACAAACAACTTCATCATGCTGTTTGGGCATACCGAGTTGCTTACAAAACGGTACTCAATGCCACCCCATTTCAGATGGTCTTCGGACAAAATGCGGTGCTACCCTTAGATTTCCTAATTCCAGCTTTAAGAGTAGCACAAGAGCATGAGTGGAATGGACACGAGTTGTCCTCTAGGATCTTTGATCTAGAGCGTTTAGGTGAGACGAGGCTACGAGCAGCAGCAGGCATCTATGCTGCAAAGAAACGGCAAAAGGCATACTTTGATGCCCATGTGAAGGATAAGGGCTTGAAAGCAGGAGATCTAGTGTTAGTCTACACATTGAAACAACACGCAAGAAAGCTAGAAAAGAGAGGCTACGGACCTATGATCATTAATAGGATCTCCACGAGTGGAGCAGTACAACTAGCCACTTTAGAGGGGGATGTCCTCCCAAACTATATTAGCGGATGCAGAGTCAAACTGTATCAGGAACCCCTCACGGAGGAGATGCTAAGCCGACTCAATATTGCTAAGCAACGTAAAGAGGAGGAAAAACGAATTCGAGAAGAAGCACAGGCAGAGGCCTTAGAGCGTATCAGACGAATGAAGTTGAGGAGACAAGGAAGGGACCAGCCTATGACTGACACTCAAGAGTCTCCAGGCTATCACATGGCCATGTGTGAGGCTTCAGGTGAACATACCCATAAGATAGTGGACCGACGACCTTTTGTGACCTTAGAAATAGGACAAAGAGACAGCACAACAAGCGTGAGGGCTTTAATTGATTCAGGAGCAGCCACAAGTGCAGTTCGGCTCTCTTATTGCCAGCAGCTGCAATTGGAGGTAAATCCCCTAGAAGCATATCTGATAGGATTAGGAGGTGTTGAAACCCCTTGTATGGGAGAGGTGGATCTTCCCCTCTACATACAAGAGGTCCTCATGCCAGCAAAAGTGCTAGTGTGTGAAGACGAGGATCTGACCGAACCTCTTGTCTTAGGCCAAGACTGGATCTATGATCACGCAGTCAACCTCAACCTAAGAAGTGGACTTCTTCAGGCTTGGGTAGGCCAAAGTCGTCTCACGATTGAATTAGAAAATCAAGCACTCAAACCAATAGAACAGGCACCAACTCCTGGTCCCTCCAGGAATCCACACGAAGATAACCATGATGTACATGTCCAAACTTCTATGGTGCAGAGGAATGTCAATCTTACTGGAGGTTCAGGAGCCAAGAAGGAATTCCTAACTGATCCAAAGAAGATTCTAAACGAACGGACTGAACATCACTCTACACGAAGGAGGCCGCTGATCAAGAGGCAGGAGCGCCAACCCGTGCAACATGGAGCATCTCATGGTGTGAAGCAGATCTGGATGCGCAAGGATGGAAAACCCACAGATCCAATAGCAGATTCTCAAAGAAACAAGAAACGAGCCTCACCATCAAGGAACAAAGTGAAGAAGCCTCCTAGGATAACCCCTAGGCGTACCATTTCTATTTGGGTTCCTAAGCGGTCAATGAAGGCCACCCCTAATGCTAGACAGATATGGGTGCCCAAGGCTAGCTTACAAGCCCAAATTACCTCACCTACAGGCACGAGGATGAAGCAGCTTTCACAAGCACTCTTGGCCAACAACGCAGAAAGTGATAAGATACCTACACCTCTCACTGCCCCCACTCCCATCAACCCCAGGAATGTCTGGAAATGGGTACCCACAAGGTCCCACATACATCACACTCTCAGACCGAAATCTTCACCTGTCCTTAGCTCTAAGAGCTACGACTCCTGTATCAAAGTGTGGAGAATTAAACGGTGTACTAAACCCCCTGACCCTATTCTGTAAATCCGTCCACACTAACATAGAAGCATTCCGAGCCCATTGCATAACTAAAGTATGCATCTAGGATGACACTGACCTTTAATCACAACTCACACATATCATAAACACCTCACCACTAATCACTGACCTCCGGGATTGTCGTGTTAGTATTGTGAAGGGAACACCATTACATCCTGTTTCCTATGCAACACTAATGTGCCTTTCGTCTTCCAGCAGATAAGCAACCTACTCTCATGGCAACAGCGGCAGGCACAAGCTCTCAGGCAGGATTTGGTGCTCCTATCAATTGGGATGCCATGCCAGTGGAAGCTCCACCAACGGCTAGGCCTGAAGAATTCTTGAATGTGCGAAGGATTCCTATTCCAGATCCACCCAGTGGGCTAACCGAAAGAGTAAAAGGGCACTCCCATTGGTTCAATGAAATGCCAGGGGATTTGGGAGACGCAGATCATATCTGGGAGTCCAAGATGGAGTGTGGAGGGGTTTGGTGGACCTTCCAATTCTTTTCAAGAGAATTTGAGACCTTGCAAAATGCAGCTCCACTTCAAGAGATCTGGCAAAAGGCAGGACTTCAAACTTACTTCAGTGCAGCTCTACCAAAACCTGACTTCCTCAGGTGTTACTACTTGATTGCTACGTTGAAACCTACCGGGGATAAAGATCATTCAGGCACATTCTGGGTGCCCTCCTTATCTAATCTGGAGGAGATGAGGAAGTTTGAATTAAATGTAACATTAATCAAGGAAGCCCTTCAAATGTATGGCACTCATGTGCCTTCAGATCGCGACCCCTTGATACCAGAATCAATGAAAAGCAATAGAGTCAAGAAGCTCAAAGACATGTGCGCCCTCACCCCCAACATCGCCATACCCCTGCGGATGTGCCTCCAGCACTTCGCATTTCCAGCTCAGGACCGCTTCACTCAGCCTCACAAGAAGATATGGTACGGATTGTATTTAGCAGAGACCGGAAGCTTGCCCATTAAGATGCCGGTATGGATCTTAGATCAGGCGTATGAGGCAGGCAAGCGGGGGGTGAGGAAGCCCACTCTACATGGTTGCTGTGCGTTGACTAGAATCATCTACAGATGTCTGGCATATGATGTGCCAGTTGCTCGAGCCCTAAAATATGCACACCTGGAGCTGTTCAAAGGGCGAAAGTCAGGGAGTCAGCCTGCAAAAAGAATGCGTGGATCCCTTTCACAAGTCCTGATCCCTCCAGCAACCACCGCCGAAGTCTCCACTAGAGAGGAAGCCCCGGTGGCACCAATCACAATCCATCTCCAGGAGTCTCAACCAAGAGAGGTGGTACAACCCACTCCTTCTGCCCCTCCGCTACCTACCGATGCGGAATTTGCAGCGATGGCCACCTTCACCGAGGACCCAAACTTTGATTTTGAAACATTTCTGCAGACGGCTCATCTATCAGACAGTGAAGGTTGCCCTGACAACGTCGATCCGGGGGCATCAACCCAAAGAGAACATGCACGAGGCGAGACAAGTAGTGTACAGGAGATAGGAGTGGCACAACCTCCTCAAAGACTAAGCACACAAGCTCAGGAGAAGGCACCAAGAGATAACCCTGAAGAGAGTGAAGACGAAGCCCCTGCATATACGGCACAGCTCAAACGACTATACCAAACAATCACGCAGGTACAAAGACGCCATAAAATGTCAGAAGAAGCAAATAGGGCCCTAGTAAACCAGATGTTACAGTCAGAGCATATCGACCCCCAGTTTGTAGAATCACTAAATCTGTTGGCGGACACCTGTGGCATCAGTGAAGCAATGAGAACCATGGTCTATCAAGAGAACCTTGCTTATGATCAAAGAAGAATTGATACACGGCCGCGACAAGGAAAGATGATTCAGATGGAAGTATCTACCGCGTTAGCTACGTCCACATCAGAAGATGTGCACATGATTAGCCCTAGGCACAATGATGAACCGGAGGAAATTACGCATGCCCCATCTCCCCCATCATCTCCTATCCCACCCTCAGAGCCTCTCTCCACGTGTCTTTCTACACAAACATTCTCCTCCTATAGTGAGACCATCGTACACACCCCCGTTTCCACTCTCCTCCCTTCACCCTCATCCATCTCTGTCACTCAGGTTTTTGAACCTCAATTAGGTCACCCTTTCTTCCCCCATGCCTTTGGACAACCATCTGTCACTAGTCAGACTCTTTCCATCTCTTTACCCTCCACCCCTCCATTTCCTCCCCCCCAAACTCTACCTACCCCGTCCCTTGTAACTGCCTCGAGCACCACACTAACCACCCAACCCTCCTTCTGGACCTACCTTGTAAACATTCTTCAACAGGTTGAGGAACATAAGAAAAAGTCCCTTCCCCAAATTCACTCCCCCACATTCACGGCCACCATTATCACACCACCCACCGTCCTGGTGTTCACATTTCACGAATCACACTCACTCATGTCCGATCCCATGGACATCTCACCATCCGCTGGATCACCCACCACCACTGTTCTCACAACACCATCACAGGTTATTACACTCACATCACCACTTCCACACACGGTAGGCACAACATCCACTTTTCCCATTCCCACTTCCCAACCCCCTGCATCTTCCACCTCATTTAGTCTTGCACTCGACACGATGCTTGAAGCTGCCACTCAGCTAAAGCAAGAATATACATTATTGGAAGAAAATAACAAAGGGCTTTGCACCCTCTCAGCAACACTCCAAGAGCGTGTCAATGCTTTGGAGTTCATTCATACGGAGTCACAAAGCAAGATCTCCGCCCTCGAACAGGCAAATGCGCAACTCAAAGCGAGACATATGGAAGAGAGCAAAGCCATGGAGGAACAGCTGCGAGATCAAATGGGCCGCAATGCACGGCTTCAACGAAACATGGCTTTGCTACGACGACATCTGGCAGCAGCGCAAGAAGAGAATAGACGGCTTCAACAACAAAACCAAGAGAACCTCGAGGCTGCCATGGAGAACACCCCGGGAGCACCCATAGACCCAGCTAAATTTCAAGCTGTTCCCTCAGAAAGCATACAACAGATCTTGGAAACCTATGCCAATCTTTTAGAAGCACATGATCAGCTTGCCGACCAGCTGAAGGACCTACAGAGACCCCAAGAGTCTACACCACACCAACGGGAACCTAAAGAGATGACCGACGCTGCTACTTCACCTGAACCTGAACATTCAACGACCAATGATGTACTGGAGTTACGGCAACAGATTGCAGAATTAAAATTGAAGTTGATGCAGTACGAGCGACCTCCTACCCCACCAGAGCAGCCGTTAGAAGAAGAAGCAGTTATTATTCCAGTGGAGGAAGCATTCGACGACACCTACGAGCCTCAACCATTCCCAGGAGGACGCGTCACAGAAGAAGGTCAAGATACCTATGAGGAACCCCCATCGGCATGGATGAAACAGGTAGAGGAAATGGGGCAAACTCATCAGGAACGGATATCCACTCAGATGCTGGCAATGAAGGCCATTGAGGACACCATCCTTCACTCAGAGTACTTCAGGCACATTGCCTCTAGACGCCTTATCACTAGCTCAGAATTACAATACAAGCCCTATTTTGTATTGTTGGCCGACTACAACACAGAAATCAAAAGAGTCACCAACAAGTGCCCAACATTTGCCACACAGTTTGAACCAGAAGATATACCAGAAGCGGCACGAAAAGGGGCCATATTCCAACCAACTTGGAGGCAGAAGTTACTCGAAACTTACCCAGAAATGCTTCGAACATGGGATCACGCCCCCATGCATTTGAAGTACAATCCGTGTTTTGGGCCAGTGCAAAGACGAAGATCATGGAAAGCTTTTGCAATCAAGGTTCAGAATAACGCGAACTGTAAAGAATGGCTCAATTACCCCGCCATCGCCCCCCCAACCGGTACTCCCACAGTGTCATACATGATTGCAACCATCAGACATTGGATACCACGTCTCCACCCCATGCCAGATGTCGCTGCCCAGATGATGCTCAAGATCTTCGATATGATGCAGGTCGTACTCAAAACTTTTCGCAATGTATGCCGTATTCAACCTCCTATTCCCGGGTTTATTAATGGTAACTACGACCTGCTATATGATATGAGCACAACCCCGAGCATACGAGTGGCTTACGCATGGCATGCACGCATAAGATATCTCCCTGCCTGCTACAAGCAAACATTCGACGATATGTTCACCACGGGGTTTTGGGAGGCACATTCAGAGGTATTCGCGCCACGGCCTACGCATTTACTCCATCTTTTCGCATGCGAGCAAACAATGCATTCCGAGCTTTACACGATGCCACAACCTGACATGCCTGGTACAGTTGATTGGGAGGCTTTGCAACGAGACCTGGTCAGAGGTTTAAGACTCAAAGAACAAGAATTGGCAACCGACCTCCTGCAGAAATACATTGATCAAACTGTGGAAGAGAGGTCTGTCAGAGGCGACAGACCCTAGGGGGGGGAGAGTGTTGACAGTATACGGGAAGAAGCAAGTACGGACACACATGCAGATCTAGCACTAAGGCAACCCTTCATTCTTTTTTCAAAACCCTTACATCATTTTTAAGTGATTCTCATCACTAAAAACCCTTGTAAATATCATTTCACCTTTTTGTAGCTCCATTTTGTACAAGCCGAGGAGTCCTCGAGCTTGGGGAGCCTTAGAAGTAGTTGCCTGCCAATTTTCATAATTTTTAGATCTCGTTTGAGCCCTCAAATAAGCCCTGGAACCTAATTTTTAACTAGGCCGGACACTAGGTCTGGACAGGGCCAAAGCTAGTCAAAAACTATAAATAGAGCTAGAGAGCTCATTTTTGGGGAGCTTCTTGTAGTTTGAGCTTGTATGAGAACTTTCTTGCAATAGAAGTGATTCCATTGTCTTACTCTCTTTGTTCTTACCGTGTGTGCGCGTGTGTGTGTATGTGTGTGCATGCTTGTGTGCTTCTCACTCACGCACTTGTGCTTCCACTTGCTCGTGGTCTTCATACCATCCTCACGTCTCCCCGGATTGACATTAAAGGAGGTGCTACTCATCACTGAGCTACAATGGGCCTGTGAAGTGGGGTAATTCTTGTAGAGAGTTAGACTCAAAGTCGAATCTTTCTTGAGATTGGGTGCTCTCCTGCTCATAAATGGATGGGATGTCTTGTGGGAATTGGTCATGTGCATCATCCACAAGTTCAATAGGAGGAGGGACTTCACTTTCTTTAGCCCAGTTGTCTTCTTGAATCTCTCGTAGAAATTCTGGTGTAAACCGATTCATAGAAGATGAGGTGTCCGGCTCCGTAGAGTTAGGCACATAGGCTTCAGGCACGTAGGCTTCAGGCATGGAGGGTTCCCGAGCAGGGGGACCTACTCTATTACTTGCCTTGCCCTTGTGTTGGGAGGCAGGTTCCTTTTCTGATTGTGCAATTAGTTTCTCTATTCTTTCTAGTAATCCATCAAAGTGTAACTGCATCTTGGCTGAACTAGAGATGTTAAATAGACGACTGGCCTCAAACATGGTCTGGGCCAATTCCACCATTTTAGCACAAATTTCGGTTCGTTCTAGCTCTAGTTCTGCCCTAGGGTAATACTTTTCATGATCGGTTATGTTTGGCCCTTCTTGGATTCTGGCCTGATAGGCTTTAAGCATCATGTTTAGGTCCTCGAGAGTGGGATCTGCTAGGACTGATCCTACTCTAGGGGGTGGTGGAATCGTATGAGGTGGGTTGGAAGGTGGCGGGTCGGATGGCGATGGGAATGGTGGTGGTGGGGTAGTGTGAGAGGGAGTTTGAGATGTGAGTTCAGTTATCCTAGCTTTGGTTTCTCTTATGCTTTCCTCAAGTTCACTCATCTTTTTAGCCCATTGTCTTTTCATTCTTTCCCGACTATCTTTCCAGGCTCTAGTTCTTTTCTTGGTTATGCTCTCGGTTTCACTAGCCTCTGGGTTCTTTTCCTGGTTTACCCCTTGGTTTTGCTGCAATGCCTGAGCTCTAGTCACTACCTGTACTGGTGCGGTGGACATCACACTTCCTGTGGAGTCTACCACCAACCCAATAACGTTAATAGGAGTGATTTTTGGCACATTATTAGGATTCTTAGGGCAGTCTCGTAAGAGATGCTCCTTTCCACATTCTTGGCAAAAGCCCTGAATTATCACTGACTGGGGTTGTGTAAGTGGAGGTAAGGGACAATCACGAATGAGGTGATCTCCCTGACATCTGTAGCATGGTCCTCTAGGGAATGGGGGTCTTACCTGCGTAGGTTGAGGCCTAGGGTTGGGGTTTGTATACATGACGTTTGTGTAATCTGACTCCCAACTGGGTTCACTCGGTTCCTCACTGTAGTAGGACTCACCATGTTCAGGAGATTGCATGTAGTAAGCATGGGGACTATCGACATGTGTGGAATCAAAGCTATGGTCACTGGGGTCACTTTCAGAAAGCAGTGGTGTTATAGGGACTATAGCTCTATTGAGGTTTTCTTCTGCTGCTGCATATTTTACTGGGATCACATCAGCTGGGGCAGGGGGTTGTTGTGCTAACACAGGCTGAGGCCTTTGTTGGTTTTGGTATGGTTGCTGATAAGGTTGTTGTGGCCTGCCATATGGCTGTGGAGGGTACAGGTTCTGGTATCTTCCCTGCTGAGGGTATAGCTGAGGGTAGGGTTGCCTAACCGCCAGCTTGTTGTATGGACAATCTTGCACGGTGTGATTGGTGTACCTCCGTTCTATGGTGCAGTACTGGCTACTAGGATTTACTTGGGGTTGAGCCATAATGGGACATACATTTGCCATATGGTCACCCCCACAAGTATAGCATCTTTTCACCAGGGCAAACCTTGGGATCTGTTTGCTAGTGACACCTAATTTCTGAGCTACTTTCTCTGCAAGTTCCTCAATTGATGTGGATTGCGTGGAAGAGAGGCTAGAGGCACAATCTGAATCTTTGTAAATCTTGGAAAGCTCTAACTCCTCCCCTAGGTTATCCTCAATGTCGATGCACATACGTACACACTCTTCTATGGTCCTAGGGTCCTTCAAGTACACATAGGATCTCAATTTGGTACTTAGCAATCCATCCAAGAATAAAGCCACTTGCTTAGCTGGTGTGGGGAGCTCCGAAACAGGGCATCTTTCTAAGTATTGCCTAAATCTTCTTCCTGCAAGTCTCACGGTTTCTTGAGGGGTTTGCTTGAAGCTGTGAATCAACAAGGAGGTGTTATGTCTTATGCCACTCTTAGAGAATTCAATAATGAAAGCCTCTAGGAGTTGGTCTATGCTCCTGAACTGTCTCTCATTTAATGGTTGAAACCACGTAAGTGCTGTGTTTCTAAGGGTTAGACCAAAGGCATTATATTGAGTGAATAAATCCTCCACTTGTTCAGCTCTCAAGACTTGCCTGAACTCGGCCACATGATCGTATGGATCTCCGGTGCCATCGAAGTAATTCTTCATGGACTTAACTAGCTGAGTTGGTCTCAAAGTCCTTGTGTGCTCTCTAGGTCGTGGTAGAGGGAACTCATCCGCATTTCTTTGATTCCTGTGAGCTCTAAGTACCTCAGGCTCTACTCTATTTGTTTCCGTCCTCGTTCTTTCTCTGCCCCCTGGGTTGGCAAAGCTCACCTCCGGCCTTTCTCTATGTCTGTCCCTTTGAGTTCCGTGAGCGTGGGAGGTTCCAGCTCCTAGGTGACCAAAGGACACGTTTGATCTTTGTTGGGGGAAAACGAATTCACCTTTCCAAGTGTAAGCATGCCTATCATTTTCTGTCATCACAAAGATCCTCTCTGATGCCTAATCCAGATATGTCACTCTGCCTGGGCTATCAGGATTTTGAACTCATAGATCATGATTGTTCCTAAGTCAATTGGCCGATCAGATTTATACCTCCAAAAGGCTTCATCAATCTCTCGGTTCAGAAGCAGATCTATGCTCTTGTTGTCCTGGGGAACCCACTCTGGTGTGATAATCCTAGTGAGAACAGATTTGCCTCGGGGGGTTCTAGGTTCTACACCCATGTTTCCTTGCTCCAAGTCACCTAAATCCGCTTCTGAGATCACATTTCCGAATTCGTCTGTCCTATCTGGGTGACTGGTGACTACGTATATAGTTCCTTCTTTGTCGAGGTTTGCTCCGTTTTCAAACTTGACAGCGGGGTGCTCTAGTCCAATGGATTGGTCAGGGTTTTTTATCTGGATCACGGACCTTCCTAGGCCATCCTCATAGATGCTAGCACCTAATCGGTTGGTCCTAAGGTATTCCAACTTCGTTTTGTAAGGGCCTTCTACCCTGTGCAAGTATGGCACTCCTGAACTTCCCGTAGGTCGGTCCATGCCTTGAGACATCTCTGATTCACTGGTCTCGGAGCTAGGGTAGTATGAGTGGTGGCTCAACTGTTGGGCCCAAGACCTAGCGGTGTGGTTGACACTAGCCTCTGAAGACCTAAGGCTTTGTCTATCTCTCCCTAGATGTCGCCCTGATCTAAGGTTCATAAGCCTGATTGAATAACCCAAATTTGCCCAAGTACAACCTCGTTGCAGAGTCCTTTTGTATCAGTTACTTGATTCTTTTTAGTTGATTACCATGTTAAAATTCTTGTCTGATATCACGTCGTAAGGTATATTTGAGTGTAGTTCCGCGCTTAAAGTTGTTCGTTCCACGTTAAGTTCTTTTCCTTTAAAGTTTTCGACAGTACAAAGATTATGTCCTTAGCTTGAACTTGAAAGTTTAGGTATTCTTCAACTTGATAATTGCCTATCGTCACCCTGACTTACTCCTACCTCTAGTCATTCTTAGCCTAAGCTAGGAATTGACGAAGGGGAGTTGAGAATATGCCGACCTTTCGTGCTGATCCTTGTTTTTTAATGCTCGAGAAGTTGATTCTCAAGCTTGCACAAAGCCCTTGCTTGGATGCTCTCAATTGCTTCTCAATAGACTTGCATCAGTTCCAAGATTAGCTCCAGACTTAAATTCAAATGACAGACTAGACCACTTTCATGCATGTAACTCACAAACCAAATTATCCCTTGCCTTTATGAAAAACAATCCCAAGCATCCCTCAGGTTTCCTACTTCGGGGTATGTTTAACTTCAAAAAAACCCTATTTAATAATCCTGATCTTACTTTTCACATAACTAGTGGAGGTTTTGGTTGTACTCCCCATGAGCTTTCCAACAAAACAAGAATCACATCAAACGGATTTCGTATGAGAAAGTTATGTCAGTTCAGGCTTGAGGGTTTAAAACAAGGCTCAAGACAGCTTAATCAGGCAGGTAGAAATTCTTGAATTGCTTGGGTTGCGGCCTCAACATGCAATGCTAACCCCTAGTGGTTGTCCCACCAATTGACCAAATTAGCCCCCTATTCTTTGCCCTAAAATCTTGACCCAATTTGCCCTTCTATCGCGTTCGCAAGTTCTGTTAGTCGCGATTGACAGGTCAATCGCGATTGATGTGTCGATCGCGATTGACAGGTCCATCGTGGCTGTCAGTCGCGATTGATGTGTCGATCACGATTGACAGGTCCGTCGTGGCTGTCAGTCACGATTGATGGGTCAATCGCGATTGACACGTGGCTCGAAAAGTCAATCAATCGTGGTCAAAGGGTCGTTGACTCTGTCAGTCGCGATTGATGGGTCGATCGCGATTGACACGTCGGTCGCGAGGGTCTGTCCGTCGTGGTCAAACAATCGTTGACTATGTCGGTCGCGATTGACAGAGCCATCATGGGCTGTCAGTCGTGATTGATGAGTCAATCGCGATTGATGGCTCGATCGCGATTGACACGTGTCACGCGTATGATCCGTCAGTCATGGTCAATCGGTCGTTGACTTTGTCGGTCACGATTGACAGAGCCGTCGTGGGCTGTCAGTCGCGATTGATGGGTCGATCGTGATTGACAGGTCTGTCCGTCGTGGTTTATGGATCGCGATTGACAGAGCGATCGCGATTGACAGAAATCTGAGGAGTTTCAAAAATCTAAGCACATTTTTGGGAAGCTCTAGGCCTGTAGATCATGATTTTGCACTTTGTTTGGCAATTTGAGCATTTTTTCTGTCGGTCGCGATTGACAGAGGTCGGCGACACACAGACAGTTACTGCAAATTTCGTACCTGCCCAAAGTGCTGGGGACGATGATGCGGCCTGTACCTGCAAGACAGCTCAAGAAACATGCAAAAACAGCACAGACACTTTCGCTCTCTCGCTCTCTCTCACAAGTGAAATGAGGGAAATGAGGTGGAGAAGGTGATATGATAAAAAAACTGAATTTTTCGCGATGATGCAAATGGAGGTGGAAGATGGTGATGATGATCATGGTGATGATGGTAGTAAGGTGAGAAAGAGAAAAATAGGAAAAGTAAAGAAATTACCTACAACGCCAACGTCTCCAATCTACGTCTTACCATCACACGCTCGTCCTCAAAGCTCGATCCCCGGCAACGGCGCCAAAATTTGGTGTAGCTCAGTGATGAGTAGCACCTCCTTTAATGTCAATCCGGGAAGACGTGAGGATGGTATGAAGACCTTGAGCAAGTGAAGACACAAGTGCGTGAGTGAGAAGCACACTAACATGCACACACATACACACACACGCGCACACAAGGTAAGGCAAAGAGTGAGAAGCAATGGGGTTCTTTAGATTACTTTCAAAAAGCTCTTACAAGTTCATTTCATTTACAAACTAACCTCAAAAATGAGCTCTCTAGCTCCTTTTATAGTTTTTGACTAGCTTTGGCCTTGTCCAGACCTAGTGTCCGGCCTAGTCAAAATTTAGGTTCCAGGGCTTATTTGAGGGCTCAAACGAGATCTAAAAAATACAAAAATTGGCAGGTAGATACTTCTAAAGCTCCTCAAGCTCAAGGATTCCTTGGCTTGCACAAAATGGAGCTACAAAAATACGAAATGGTGTTTAGTGATTAAAATCACTATTTGTGTAGGGATTTTCTCTGCTGATTTGTCATACACCTCTTTGAGCTCCCTACTTGCTCTTTCTTCTTGTGTGCTCAACTCCTTGATGTCTGAAAAATTTAGATGGCCTACTTGCCAGATCTTCTTTGGCTATCGTGTCTGCTTGTGCTATCTCTTTGTTCCGACCCTCTTTATCTAGTGGCTCCTTCGGTTCCCTGACTGCTGCCAACAGTGGGTATAATCAAGTTAGAATGGCTGAACAAGATATACCGAAGACCACCTTCATTACCAACTGGGGTGTTTTCGCATGTACTGTTATGTGGTTTGGATTAAGAAATGCCCCTAGTATGTTCCAAAGGTGTATGCAGGAAATATTTTCTCCTTACCTTACCTCTTTCATGCAAGTATACCTTGATGATTTTTCGATTTTCGGTAAGATGATAGCACACCTATTCCATTTACGGTGCTGCTTTGAAAAGTGTAGAGAATACAGACTCTGTTTGAACCCAAACAAATTTGTGTTTGCGGTTTCATGTGGAAAGCTAATTGGTCACATTGTATCTGCACAGGGTATATAGGTGGATCCAGATAAAATCACAGCTGTGTTAGAAGCACTTGTACCCACTACACCTAAGGAAGTAATGCGCTTCATGGGCCAAGTAAGATGGCATGGTCGGCACTTACGATGGCTTGCTCATTTGGCAATACCACTGAACCGATTGATAACCAAGACTCCTCAACAATTTGACTGGACCCCGGACTGTCAAACTGCTTTTGATCGTCTAAAGGGATTACTAACACAGGTTCCAATCTTACAGCCTCCTGACTGGGATCGCCCATTTCATGTATTTGTTGATGCTTCAGATATAGCAATAGGGAGCATTCTAGTGCAACAAACCGATAAGTGGTTCAGACCAGTATACTATGCAAGTCGAAGATTAGCCTCTGTTGAAAAGAATTACTCTGTAACAGAGAGAGAATGTCTAGATCTAGTATATTCTGTCAAGAAATTCAGACATTATTTGCTGGGCCGTAAATTTACTTTTCATGTAGATCATGCTGCACTTGTCTATCTAGTTCGGCAACAGCATCTAGGTGGTCGATTAGCACGATGGGTTCTGCTTTTACAAGAGTTTGACTACGAAGTTATTCATCGGCCAGGCAGTTCACATGCCTTAGCAGATTTTCTCTCTCGCTTAGATTCCGGTGAAGCTCCGGTCGGTGTAGATGACACAACACCGGCAATTTATGTCTCTGAACCGACTAATGATGAAATTACAGACCCACCTATGCCATCTACCTATTATGATCAAATCTTGACCTTCCTCACTGATGGATACCTTCCTTCTCAGACTTCTTCTGCAATACGAAGAAAAATTTCAGTTTTCAGTCACCGATTTCGGTTGATTGCTGGGGAATTATACTATATGGATCACACTGGAGTTTTACTTCGTTGTATTCCACCTCATGAAGTTAACTCAGTCATTAATTTGGCTCACTCAATTCCTTCCGGTGGCCATTTTGCTGCAGACTTAACACACCAAAAAATTCTGCAAAGTGGTCTTTGGTGGCCTACTATGTACAGGGATGTATCACAGTTTGTCAAACAATGTGATAGTTGTCAGAGATCTAGACAGCCCCTGCAACGTCATCTTTTCCCTCTACAACCTGTCTTGCCATTAGAGCCTTTTTAGAAGTGGGGTCTAGATTTCATTGGCCCTATTACACCACCAGCAATCCTCAGTAATAATCGTTATATTTTGACATGTACTGATTATGCTACCAGATGGGCAGAAGCCTGGGCTTTACGGTCTGCCACAGCTGTTGCGGTAGCAAAATGTCTACCGAAGGATGTCTTTCCACGTTTTGGCTTACCGCTAGAACTTGTTACAGATCAAGGCACTCATTTTGTCAACAATTTAATGAAAGTACTCACACATTCGTTTCAGGTCACACATAAATTTAGTTCACCATATTACCCTCGTGCAAATGGTTTGGCCGAGAGTACAAACAAAACTTTGTTGAATATGCTTTGAAAACTCATTTTGGAAGCACCGGAAAGATGGGATCAACTGTTACCTGCAGTATTATGGGCATACCGGACTACATACAAGGTAGCAACAGGATTAACCCCTTTCAAACTAGCTTATGGATTGCAACAATAGCACCGATGGAGATAGTTATGCCAAGGTTACGAGTAGCAATCGCTCAGAAACTGCTACCTGAAGAATCACTGTCATTTCGGTTGGATACACTCAGAGAATTAGACGAGCATCGATGGCACAATTTTTTGACTATTCAGGAAGTACAGCTAAGACAAGCTCGAACACATGATCGATATCTAAAAACTCCAATTTTTTCGGTGGGACAACTTGTACTCCTTTACAATGCAAAGTCGAATCGCTCTGTTGGCAAATTCAAGTTACGATGGTTTGGTCCCTACCGGATTGCTGAACAAGTGGGCCCAGCAACTTTTTGGTTGACCACTTTGACCGGAATTCCTCTTCCAAAGGTGATAAATGGATCAAAGCTGTGGCCGTATCAACAAGCATCTAATCCACACTGAAACGTTTCACGGTTAGCCGCATCTTTTGGCGTTCTCTTCTCTTTTATTTTCTTTTCTTTTCCTTTTTGGCGTGCTTAATAAAATAAGTCTGTAAATATCCGCGTTTTGATACCTAATTATGTCCACAGCCGCCCTGCCCTTTCCAGCTACTCACGCATGCACACCGAAGTTAAGAATTATCATCTCAATACCCCACAATGATTAGTCATTCTTGATTGCTCTCCACTGCAACACATCTACTTAACCTTTTCTGTTTCGCCAAAAATCGCTATTATATTTGTGTGATTTGTGTTATTGTGCATACCCTGTGTTCTGTGTACTTGTAATTGCTGTCTCTGTGTGCGCCATGGAAGCTTTGGCTAACTACACCGCCTTCCGTGATGGACTCCCTACCGACGTAGGAGAGTTCCTGCGCATTTGTGGGCTATCCAATTTCGTTGAACTGCCTTGGGATTCAGTGGAATCCCACCCCTTCTTTGCCCAGATCACCTCCGCCATCGCCAACACACCTGCCAGTGAGCAGAGTTGGCCGATCACCTCCCTCCCATCCCGTACACTGATCACCTTCCAAACATTCGCTGAGTCATTCCGACTCCCTTCGCAAGGTCGAGAAAATGGCCCGAACCTCCCCGTAGCAACAATGACCCAATTATTTCCTAGGTATTCGTCAAACGAATACGCGATCCTTTGTCGACCGAAACCTGAAAGATACGCCCTCCAATTCTTAGTCGCTATCCTCAACCTACAGAAACGTACTTATGGAATATCTCGTCCCTTCTACTCCGCCATAGACTTAGCCACCCGAGAACTAGTAAATTTTGCGTCCTATTTCTTCCACCGCGTTCACAAAGAATGCGTAGCAATCATCAAACAGGTAAACAAGGGAGGAATGCCAAGATCGAGACTCCCTCATATCATATTTTTCCTGTTTCCAGCCATCCTTGCAGCACAACCACCACCCAGAGGCCCGGTCCTACGACATGAAGAGTCTATGCAATTATGGGACGACGATGAAGAAGATGAAGAGGAGCTAAATTAACTCTTCCGCCGGAAGAGAATCAGAATCAGTTCTTCTGAAAGTGAAGCACAGGGATCAGCCGAAGGAAACAAAGATGATGACAAAGAAGAAGAAAAGCATGACGAAGAAACCTTCCACGACACCGCCACATCGATGCAGCATGAATCATCCGCGTAGTCATCTTCAGAAGGGCAACAAGAACAGCAGGATCACACTAAAACCGACACAAGCTCGTTAGAAGAGGCATCACAGCAACAATCGGAGCCGGAAAAACAAATAGATGAAGAACAGGTAGCTAAGGATATTTTCGACGAACTGCTCAGAGTAGTAGAATCCACCATTGCTGAGACCGCCGACACTACACCACAAACCGTAGATAAGGTAATGCAATCTCACTCTGTCCTTCCCACTCCCCCATCGGAGCCGCCACTCGACCCCATTATCCCTATCCAACCCATCCAACCCAACGAACCCACTGACTCTTCATCCTCATCCCCCAACTACTCTCCACCGAACTCCCAGCAACTGCTCACCGCCTCCTCATCCCAACCACGACCTCAGCTGCCACTTCCTTCAATCCCTACAATCTCTGAACTTGCAAACATGGGCCAACTATCAATTCAATTATCACAGCAATTGCCAATCCAAATGAGAGAAGTCACCGATAATATTCGGAATGAGTTACAACACAAGGTGGATGTACTAGAAGCAGATATCACGCCTCTGCAAGAAGAGATAGATGCGGTCAAAGCAGAAAACCATCAGCTGCACTCTCAAATTACCCATCTCCAAGCCCAGCTTGCAGAAAAACAGAAAATTGCCGATACAGAATAAAGAAGATGCCAGAGTAGGCCTAGGTAATTTATTAGAAGAGACCAGAGTTCAACTCGATGAAGTGGTACAGAAAGGCCAAGAACAGCACGATCTGGCAATGAAGACAGCGGAAGAACTACAAAGATACAAAGATCAATCAGCTGATGTAAATAATATGCTCAAACGCTATTTGTCAAAAGAAGCTCAAACACAGAAGGTAATAACAGATCTCCGCAGAGAAAGGGACGCATACTCCAGAACTATACAGTTCCAGAATCAAGAGATCGAGAGACGAGAAAATCAACTGGCCAATCAAAAAGAAAGAGTAATCAGTATGGAAAAGAAGGTTGCACAAATGAAGATATCAAGAGATGCGGCTTTGTCCAACGAATTCTACCTACAAGAAGCTTTTCTGCAAACGCAAGCAGAGATTTTGCTCACCGAAGCCATAGCCTTAAGTTCTGTAAGAATAGATGCACAGCTAATAGAGCCGAACACACTCAAACAATTGTTAGAAACTCTAAAGAAAAAGATCGCCCGCACCTTTAGATTAGCCAGAAATATGTACTTAGAAGGCATTATAGATGAGCAGTAGTTTTGTAAAACCTGCGGGTTCGAGTCCACCATGCGTGCCAGTGTTAGCGGCCGCCGGATTGGAAGTTTATAACTGAAATCTTGTTTCACACGTGCAAAAGGTTGTTACGCAGACACGTTGTATTCTTTTATAAAGCAATGAAAAGAGATGCTCAGGACGTTCGAGAAATCACCAGACTGTCTGTCTGGGTGATTTGTCTGTAGCATTACTGTGTGTCGAGTTGGTTAATTCAGAGTATCTTGTCTAATTTCTGAGTATTCTGTGTGTATCTATGTCTCATCTTGTCTGTTGTTTGTTGTATCCATTGCGGTTGTGAGTCTTAGTTAGTTCGCGTATCGTGTTGTCTCTTTTCTTGGAATGTTCTACAACTGTGCGGTGAAGTCTGTGCAGTTGTGGTAGCTCTTCTGGTATTCGGGTTGTATTAAGTTGTCTTAGTATCGAGGTCCAGGTTCATACGGCAAAGTTTAAACTACAGTCGGATTTCTTGGGTTGCGTACTGAACCTTCAGTACGGTGTAGTTGAACACTTGGATTCTCTGTGTCTTTGGACATTGGTCAGATTGTGGTATCCATTCGATAAAGGTTGAACAATTACTCTTGTCTCTGGTATTTTCAGTAAGTTTATGTGTAGATGCAATATAGCCCCTTAGTGTATGTGGCACACGTTGGCTGAGCTAAACCGTGAACTATAATGTCTAAGTACAACAGAATCTTGATAGAGCTCTCAGCATCAGTATATTGCTGTGTGTAAGTGGTCAGTTTGGGAACTAAGTATAGGGCCTCTGTCTAATAGACCCCTTCCACTCCCAAGAACCCAAGAATCGCTTAAACGCACTTCTGACAGTTAGAATAACAGCGTTTAACAGTATGTGTATGTGTATGTGTATGTGTATGTGTATGTGTATGTGTATGTGTATGTGTATGTGTATGTGTATGTGTATGTGTATGTGTATGTGTATGTGTATGTGTATGTGTATGTGTATGTGTATGTGTATGTGTATGTGTATGTGTATGTGTATGTGTATGTGTATGTGTATGTGTATGTGTATGTGTATGTGTATGTGTATGTGTATGTGTATGTGTATGTGTATGTGTATGTGTATGTGTATGTGTATGTGTATGTGTATGTGTATGTGTATGTGTATGTGTATGTGTATGTGTATGTGTATGTGTATGTGTATGTGTATGTGTATGTGTATGTGTATGTGTATGTGTATGTGTATGTGTATGTGTATGTGTATGTGTATGTGTATGTGTATGTGTATGTGTATGTGTATGTGTATGTGTATGTGTATGTATGTGTATGTATGTATATATGTGTGTATGTATGTATGCATGTGCATGTGAACATGTATATGTTTCTATCTATGTATGTATATGTGACTTATGTGTATCTGTATGTGCATGTATGCATGTGTATATATATGTGTATGTGTATATATATATATGTGTGTGTGTATGTATGTAGAACCCTAAAACCGTAATCCTTAAACAGGTATATGTGTACATGCGTGTATGTATATATGTGTATATGTGTATATGTGTGTATGCATGTGTGTATGTGTATATGTGTGTATGCATGTGTGTATGTGTGTATGTATGTAAAACCCTAAAACCCTAACCCAAAAACATGTATATGTGTGTATGTGTGTATATATATGTGTATATGGATATGTGTATATGTGTGTATGCATGTGTGTATGTATGTAAAAACCTAAAACCCTAATCATAAAACCCTAACCTAAAACATGTATATGTGTCTAAGAGACCCTGGGCTACATCAATGAGCATACTTTGAGCTCACTTGATGTATGAGTAGTCCACTACAATTCCCTTGTATCATATGTTCATTTACATATACATATTCATACATTTCTTCAAGTACATCTCTGTCTACTAATCTCTGTTGCATCTTCATTATTATAGTGATCTTGTGGAATCCATTCCTCTACATGTACTCATTCATTTGCTTCATTTTAACTTGTGTGAATTAGATTGATGTGTCTAGTACTTGCATACTAATTTACATCACATTTGATTTAGGGGATCTCGAAATATGACTCATAGAAGTTGATTGCGTCTGCACATCTTCTAGATCATGAAAAATGTCATGATGACTCCCTGATTTGTTAGATTCATTTCTCACTGCATGGTGTAGCTAAAACTAGTCATTTCATACCACGTTGTGAGATCTAAGCAAAACACAAAGTACTTATATTCCCAAAATAGAAGGTTTCTTCACCTTCCTTGCATATGCAAGTTATCTGTTTTGATGCAAAGTTTTGAGACTGATGTTCCAAATTACTTCAAGAGTCTTTTAAGCATGCCTAGAGTTAATTGTTGGGTGCGTGTAGAAGTGCGAGAGACACACAAGAAGCACACACAAGCGAGCACAAACGCAGCAAGACACATGGAGAATACGATGGCTGGAATAGCTCTCTCTATTGACGATGAACTAAACTGAAGTAAGAGTTGAATAATATCCCTAAGTACAAAGTACCACCACATATGAGAGTATCAAGTATGTGGTAACATGGGGAAAAAACATATAGCCAGCACTAGAGTAAAAAGTGTCAATGTATAGGGAAAAGGTTCACATCAAAGCTACTCGAGGAACACATAAGTGTAACAAACCCCCCTGGAACGAATGATGTAAACACATACAGGTTGAGACCATACATTGCTTTATGCAAGCGACAAACCGTTTGCTCTTTCCGTTTCAGAGCAAATCTAGGAGGTTGCTTCACATAAACCTCTTCTTGCAAATCACCATTCAAGAAGGTTGTTTTTATGTCCAATTGATGCACTTTCCAATGCAACCACGGTATGAATGGTAGTCATGCATGAAGTAGGTGCACACGTTTTCTCATAGTCAATGCCATATTGTTGCACATATCCTTTGGCAACCAATCTAGCTTTGTAGCGATCAATGCTACCATCAGATTTTCTCTTAATCTTATAAACTCACTTTGTACAAATGGCAATATTTCCTTTTGGCAATTCACATAACTCCCAAGTACCATTCCTATGTATGAAATCCATTTTCGATTGCATAGCACTCATCCATTGTGGATCATCATATGCATCTTCAAAAGAAAGTGGCTCTTCATTACATGCTGTAGCAATAAGAGAATAATCCACAAAATTACTTCATGCATGGTGAGAGCTTGATCTTGTTCTACCAAGTAAAGGTGCACTCAATTTGCTATCCTGCAAAGTTTGTTTCAGCCACTTTGGCATAGTTTGTGCACTCTTGATAGACATGCGTTCATTATGTAAAACATCTTCAATATGTACATCATGCGTGGGTTGAATTTCATGCTCATTTTTAGCCATATTTTGATGCAAATATTCAGCCATATGTGGCTGGAAATTTCTAGCAATTTGGACATTTTTTGGCTGAAATTTTTCAGCCATGTTTGGCTGGAAATTCTCTGCATTTTCAGCCCTATTTGGCTGGAATTTTTTAGTCCTTTGAGCCTCAGTTGGCTGGTCTACACGGCCATAGTCAAGCACACCATTCTGGAACAACGGCATGAGTGTATCGAACACAGCTAACTATTGGCTGTCTTTTGCATTCAAGTAGAGGGAAAAATGAATGTTCAACAAATACCACATCTTGACTCACAATAATTGTGTTCGTCAATGGATAGTACAAACGATATCCCTTACTTCCAACACTATAATCAACAAATATACATTTCTTTGCCTTGTCATCAAGTTTGTGATGTTGTTGTGATGGCACAAGAGCATATGCCAAACAACCAAACACACGCATATGACTAACCATAGGCTTATGACCATTCCAAGCCTCATAAGGAGTAATGACTCTCAATGCTTTTGTAGGGCAGGGATTCAACACATAGTTTGCACACATTACCGCTTCCATCCAAAACTTATCAGGAAGATGTTTTCCTTTCACCATATATCGTGACATTTCAAGAAGAGTTCTATTTTTACGCTCGACAACACCATTTTGTTGAGGTGTATATGGCATCGTACATTGGTGTGAATTACCTCTTTCACGAAGAAAAGCATTAAACTCATGTGACATGTATTCATGACCACGATTTTTACATAGAGTCAAAAGCTTTTGTGAAGAAAAATTTTTAGCCATAGCTAAAAATGCTTTGAAGCAAGAAAATACCTCATTCTTTGCTATCATAGGATACACCCATGTATGGCAAGTAGCATCATCAATGAAGGTAACAAAATATACATGCTTCCCAAAAGATGGAGACTTGACAGGACCACATACATCACTATGAACAAGCTGCAATTTTCTTGTAGTGTGTGTGTGACTATCTTCTGGAAAAGAAGCACAATGCATTTTTCCAAGAATGCAACCTTCATATGCATGCTTTTCAATGGAATCAAGTGTAGGCAAGCCAATAACCATGTCCTTCTTTTGCAAGTAAAGCAAACTATTGAAGTTCAAGTGACCAAAACAAGCATGCCAAAGCTCCATTTCAGCCATGGAAGAAGTATGAGAAACTAAGGCATTCGAGGCAGCCCTCTTGTATGTATCCATGCGATACAAACCATTACATAATGTACTGGACATCACGATAACATCGCCATTGCTGAAATCATGAACCATACACTTATCATCAACAAAGTGAACATGAAGTCCAACTTTGGCAATCAACGGAACTGAAATTAAGTTCTTCTTGATATCGGGCACATACAATGCATTTTTCAAGAGAATCATACCTTGATTTGCAGCTCTAAGTTCAATTTCTCCTACTCGAATGATAGGATAAGAGGCATTGTTTGCACACACTACATGTCCTCCTTCGGGTGCATCTTTCAAAGAGGCAAAAAGTCTTTTGCATGATGTTATGTGCTTTGAAGCACCACTATCAAAGAACCAATCCAAATTAGCCTCACTCACAACCATACATTCAGAATGCAAAGAAGCATCATAATGACATGTAACAACACATGCGCAAAAATCTTGAGCCATGTTAGCTTCATCATTCTTTACATTTTTTGAATTTTCAGCAATAGACATGTTGGATTCCTTCTTTTTTGCATTGTTTTTAGCAAGCTTTCTACACTCATCAATAGGATGACCAGCCTTCCGGCAATATTTGCATCTCTTCTTCTTTTGCATCATTAGAGGAATGAGTGGAAGAGAAAGATTGACACTTTGGTTTTGATGACTCCTTTTGTGAGATAGCAAGTGCTTGTGTTCCCTCAATAAAACCACTCCTATTCACTCTAGATTGCTAGCAAAGCTTTGAAAAGATTCTAGTAATCCTTTCAACAATGTAGAAATGAGTGATACATCCGGAATAATCTCATCTATGTTTGCCAATTGCTCTTTCAAGTCCTTGATGTGTGTCACATACACATCCACTGACTCATTTTCAACCATACATACATCCTCAAGTTACTTCCTCAAGTATGCAGCACGTGCTTCATTACGCACGACATACAAAGAAGCAAGAGTGTCCCATGCTTGTCGTGATGTAGAACATGACCAAATGTGTGGAACTATATGATGCTTCATCGAAAGCACAATCAAAGCATGAGCTTGAGCATCTTTTCCATCCCATCTAAGCTGCTCTTGTGTAGGTGGAGAAGGAGAGACCACTGTACTCAAAGAAGAAGCTCCATCTGTGATAGTAGACATTGAAGTAGAAGAACCTACGGGTCTTCGATCTACATCTGCCACTATGTTCCATAGTTGTTTAGCAACAAGAACATGCTTCATCATGTAAGACCACATCGGATAGTTGGTCCCATCAAGCTTTTCTTCAGCTTGAAGCATGCCAAACAAGTCATTTCTACCCGCCATTTCACAAAAGAACAAGAATATGGCAAAATCTTCACTTCGACGAAGGCTGAAATGAATGCTGAAATTTCAGCTCACAAATTGTCACTCTGATGGCAATTCTGACTGCACAAATGGCTTTGAAATGGGGGTAAAACCCCTAGCGCACCTAGTGGAAATGTTTGTTGGCTCCTTAAATTCACAGTTCTATGCTCCGAAGTCGATTTGCACTGTTAAAAGTGTGCATGCATCTGGACGCAAAAAACCAAAACTTGAGAAGGAGTTGAACGTGCTCTGACACCATTATTGGGTGTGTGTAGAAGTGCAAGAGACACACGAGAAGCACACACAAGGAGCACAAATGCATCAAGGCATACGAAGAAGACGATGGCTGGAATAGCTCTCTCTATTGACGATGAACTGAACTGAAGTAAGAGCTAAATAATATCCCTAAGTACAAAGTAACACCACATATGAGACTATCAAGTATGTGGTAACATTGGGAAAAAACCTCTAGCCAGCACTAGAGTAAATAAGTGCCCATGTAAAAGGAAAAGGTTCACATCAAAGCTACTCAAGGAACACATAAGTGTAACATTAACTTGGCAAGTGTAGAGCAAGTTTTGTGCAACAGCAACTCATGTTTGGAGCATACCCGTCCATCTCCTCACAGTGCTATGAGAGCAGTAACAAATCCACATGGGAGATGGCTTTCCTTCATCGATTGACAAATTGGATCATGGTGACTACTCAGCTTGGTCACTTAGAATGGAAGCTTATCTTCAAGGGAAAACCCTCTATTGTTACATATCTAGAGATGAGATGCTGCGAATCCTCAGGAGCAAAGGACAACCAACTCAAGAAGAACAAGAGAGGTTAAGCACATGGTGTTCAAAGGATGCTCTAGCAAGGTTATATATTCTTAACTCAATCTCTCATTTTTTTTACTTCCACACATCAGGAGTTGCAAGATTTCACAAGAGTCTTTATATCCTCTTGAAGCATTCTACTCATCAAGTACCACGGCAAGGAAGAATCAACTATGGATGGAGTTCACCACACTTAAGAAGATGCCCAAGCAAAGTGTGACTGATTTTTTCACCAAGATGAAGGACATAGCAAACCAACTTGGAAGCATTGGAGAGATCATTGATGAAGAGCAACTAGTAAGGCAAGTGATCAATGGAATAAAGGTAGATGACAAATGGGAAGCTTTTACTATTTCTCATAAATATGTCTACATTCTATAAACTTGGAAAAAAATGTCTCACTTGTATGATATCCATTTATCTCTCCATCATAAGCTTCACAATATCAACATAATCATCCATTATTAAAATATTTTCTTTAGTTACACCTATTATAACCAAACAAAGTTATAAACTAATAAAAATAAACATAAAACAATTCAAGCCTTCTTCGTATTGAAACTCCAACTTTATGATTTTCTTTAGTCCTCTACTATATTTTAGCTCAATATAAGGCATGCCCTTTTAGTATCGAAAGAGATAAGGAAAATAAGTATATCTTGTTTAATATGCAAGTTTGATTATAATGACAACAATATAATGAAATACCTATGAATGAGTTTTAGGAAATTCTCTATGTGGAACTATAAGTTAATTAGTAAATTATTTTCTCTTTTGAGTTCAATACTAGATGAGCACCCGCCATTGTCAATTAAAAAGATGAAATACAATAGAAACAGATGCAATATTTAGTGATCTTCACGAGGTAATCTAGATAGTATCCACAAAATGCTAAAAATGGTCCAAAACATGTGGCTTCAACGTCCTTATGAATAAATACTTATAGTCAAATTGTATCCAAACAAGTACTATTAAAATAACTTCTTTTTGTCATATACAATAAAGTTACTTAGATCTAGGAAAAATAGGATATATAAATGAAAAATTAATGATTAGAACAAGAAACTTCATTAAAAAATAAAACATAATTTTATAGTCTGCATGTGAAGTCCATAGTGAGTAAACACATAAGATATTTGTTTATAAGATTTGCAAGACGATTTTAAAAAGATTCTTTTTGTATAAAACATTGTGAATCATATATGAAATCCATTGTCAAGAAAAACATTGGATATTTCTTTAGACATTTTGGGAGGCTAGTTTAAGAGGAGTCATGTAATAGAAATGAATGACATTTTGGTCTCTTAGTAGACAAAATTTCAATTCTATACAGATATTTACAATTAAGCATACATTAATAATTACATAGATTCACAAATAGACACAAACATACACATAGATAAATACATGTTGGTATTAAAAACACACATGCACACACACATATATACATACACACATAGGTGTGTGTGTGTATATATATATGTGTGTGTGTGTATGTGTGTCTATGTGCTTGTTTGTGTGTGTGTATCTGCACACTCACACAGACAAACACACACACACACACACACACACATAATATATATATATATATATATATATATATATATATATATATATATATATATATATATATATATATATATATATATATATCCCATTGAAACTCTATAAAATGGGTTTAGAAAAGTAATGAGAGCCTTCAGAAGAGAAGGCAATTTCTTTGCCCTATTCAATTAATCATTGAAAAATGTCACACCATAACTTCTACTTTTTATATATTGTACCTTTGTGATATTATATTTCTCATAGAAATTTCTCAAAGTCAAAATCTCTATTGCTCAATCAAAAAGAAATCGATTATTGCATTCTTTAGAGCATGATGTGTTTTCTATTTCCATTTCATTTTTTTCATCTCAATCATATGCATTGGATATTCATTATTTTTTAGAGAAATTCTCTTTCCTAAAATTGCCTTCTAGATTTCTAAGTTTTTAATTTTCTATAAGCCTACAATTCACATGCGTAATGTTAGAACTCTTGTACAAGATTCTTCCTACATTTGCCACGTTTGATTGATACTTCTTCTGTATTCCTACATGTAGTATCTTTTTATGGATCAGCCTTGGTGTTTGGCACTTCAACTTTGTTATTAGGGAATCCCCCT